>OY728156.1:1248380653-1249630653 GCA_963277665.1 Viscum album | reverse complement strand
ATAAAAAACAACATCACATCAATGAAAAAAATGGAAATAATTTAGATTTTAAGAAATTATAATGTTTAAAAAACACCAAACAATAAAATTTAGACATGTTTAAGTTTCATTTTAATCCTTATCCATTGGTTTAACCCCCTTGCTAGCTATTTTCAACCTTAACGGTTGTAACATATTTTTCTATCCTTAAGTATTAAAAATTTAATTCTATGTTTTGATGTATCTAAGAAGTGGTTGATGGATTAAATTTCACATAATTAATTTCCCACTTTCCATTTTCCATTTTTTTATTCTTAAATCCTGTAATAAAATGATTTTTGTAATAAAATAATTTTAAATTCATTTTTAGGAATATTCATTTAATTTGACTTCAAATATGTAAGAAAAGAAATAAAATTATATTATACACACAATAAAAAGTAATTATACATTATAATTTCTGATTAAATTCATGTAATAGTAAAAATCATATAAAAAATATTTATTGTATATTTTTGAAATCACTACCATGATTTTTCAACTACTTACACAAGTTTTGTATCAGCATTGAAGGAGAATTTATGATAATTTTACCATCACAAAAAATTAAAAATTAATTAATTTAATAAAAATGGTATATTAATATAATTAAATTTTATTTATAAATGATCTTAACTTCTTTTTACCCCTATAATAAAATGTTATGGAATTATAAATAAAGATTTTGACATTTTGAATTTATTCTTTACATAAAATAATATATAGGTTATTATCAATGAAAAATGGTACTATGTTTCAATATATTATAATATAGGATGATGTTAGATTAAATAAATTTATAAAAAACAATAAAATCAAGACATTTATTTATTTTTAAATAATCATCAAATTATTTTTTACCTTCGTTACTTGATTTACCATTTACCCATATAAAACATAATGAGCATAGTTTCTATTCATAATGATAAAAAAACTAAATAGGGTATATTAATAAATTTGAACATTATGATTCCAAATACTATATCCAATTTTAAGTAATAATTTTGTAGTATTTTTAGGAATTAAATTTAATTTAAGTGTGCAAACTGAAATGAAAGAAAGTTTTTTTGGAAAATTTGTTTTTAAGCATAAAAATGAACTAATATTAAAATAAAATATAATTTTGATTAACATATAATTTATTAGTTAATTTTTATTCAAATTAATCCTAAGTTACATTAAATCCAAATCCAAAATAGTATAGAATGTCAATACTTATTTCTTTAATGAAATTAAATGAGTGTTTTGCAAAAATTGACATTTTTCACTATACACTTAAAAATACATATTTTTAGAAAAATCCCATAAAGATATCCTAATAGTATTATAAAATTGTTATTTATAAAGATATTTAAACTTTTTTCAAATAAAATTTCTAAAATAGGTAGATATTAATGATAATATCTACACAAAAATGAATCAAAAAACATTTTTTATGAAAATATATTTCTTAAGCATAAAATAACTTAATACCAATTATTTTATTAAAAAACTAAATAAAATTAAATTCATTAAATTAAATATATTACATAATAATGTGGTGATAATAAATTATCAATAGTGATAAATTTAATCTATTATGTTAAAAATACATCGTGCACATAAAATAGTTTAATGAAAAATGGCTATTTTACCTTCAAAATATTTTGTATTCATTTCCAACCAATTGATAACAAATAATAGATTGATTATTCATTATATTAAAGAAAAATTGTAAATATAATTCATAATATTTTTATTCAGATTAATTCCTTATAAAACAAAAACAAGATTATAATTATCATATTATAATAATAATAATATATATATTGTATATTTTGTTTCATTTAATCTTAGTGTTGGATATACCACATGATATCGAATATATTAAATAAAGAAAATAAATTCTAAATTTTTTGGTTTTAAAATTATAATTTATCTTCATGAAAATATGAACTTGACATGAAATAATGATAATGTGGATACTAACTTTTATATAATATGATAATTTACATATTCATAAAATCATTTTTGAATACTAAAAAAACATACATAAGATTTTTTATAATAAAATCACATATAATTAATTAAAGTATCATCTTTTTGTTCCCTACACCATAAAAGTTTCGAAAAACTTATTACATCTTTATGAAATGCCTTCCACATCTCTATGATTACATTTTATAAAACCCTCCCACTAAACTCTTTATTGATTAAAATTTATAAATTAAGATAGTTTGAGCAATGAGAAGACTTTGGAATAAAATTCTGAATGTTCAACTCATGGAACATTTTATTCAAACTTCATTACATTACAAAATCCAATTTTATGATGTTAATAAATTCTTTTATCTATTGGGAACACTTTTATAGTACATCACCATCATCATCTTTGTAACCTATTCTACAAAATTCTATACATGAAATTATTATTAAAATAATTTTACTCTTTAAGTAAACTTTCTCAAATATATCCTAAATGTTTTTTTGGATATCAAGTGATATTCACTTTTAACTTCATCTATCATAAATTTGTTTATTTCACTTCCAACTTCACTAAGTCGAAACATGCTCTCATTATCATCTCAAAAACTAAATTCTTTTTAGAATATCATATTAATATGAAAAATATTCTTTATGTTCAAGAAAGAATACTTATTTTCATTTTTTAGAATATATAATAAATGAAATATTTATACCCATATACAAGATTTAATCCTATGTGTTTGGATAATTTATGTTGATAATAAAATTTTATTCTTAAAAATATGGCAGTAATTGGTGGTATAATCAGAACACTTATATTTTAGAAAAAACAAATGGATAATTTTTTTTGTCCTGGATAAAAAATATCCATATATTATTTTTAATAATTTTCTTATGTCTAATGAATCATAAATTTTATGTTTTCAATCTATCATATCATACTACTTATAATAATAATTTCATAATAAAATAAAACATCACTTATTACATAAGAGAAATACGATGAAAAAAAACATCATTTATTTATATCTATTTGATATTGATATATTCCTTTATATTTAACTACATGATTTAATATTTATTTCAATTTCTAATTTTAATGAAAGACTTCATATCTATATATCAATTCATTCATTTTAACTTCTCTTTACTTGAAAATTTTGAAAACATGTAGTTGATATAATATTTCCTTGAAAATTAAATAATTGATTTTATAACATTAATAGATGATATATAAATTACATGGAGTTTCAAAAAGATCATTAATTATCCTAAAAAATCCTTCAAATTCATATAATGTCTTTTAATCCTTAAAATAACTTTAGGCTTCAATGTCCTTGGATGACTACATGAAGAAATATTTTTGTAATTTCTAACTAACTTTTATCTTTTTAGTTTTAACAATTTACCAAAGTGTACTATATACATAACACTAGAGACTGGACATCACAAGTTATTTTTATTCATTCTAATTTTTTTTATAAAATATGGTAAAAATTTCATAAACTCATCCACATTATGAAAACCATACCAACAATAATTCTTCAATGAATTCCATAGTCATGCCAAGACATAGAGTTTTATTCATTCTCATTAAATCAATAGTGCACTCAATCATATTGAGTATATGAATGAAGAATAAATTTCATTTGTTCTTGTTACATATAATTACTTTGAAAACATAGTGAATCATTTTTTTATTCTTTAATGAATATTGATTCATTTGTTGAGTAACATCCACATACTGTAAACAAGTAAGGATTTTCTCTTACTCATTGAATTTTGTCTCTTATTCAGGTATGGTAATTAAATTTTACACTAGTATGAGAAATTTATTACATTAGTCTCCTCCTTTATGAAGGATTAATCCAAATATTATGATTTATGATGATGATTAAATATTTCAAAAAATAATCTTTTATCATAAGAGCTTTATGTTTTTTATTCATTTAGTGAGAACATTTTATTTAATTTAATATTAATAAAATAATTATTACACACACATCATACTAATTATTGGGACATGAAACATATTTGACTAATATTTGGGTTATTTTTTAATCTCTCCCATCAATTATTTGTTTTGGTATACAATCAAGTCAAACATATCTTATATGAATCTAGAATTTTTGAGTGTAAAGATATTTAATTAATCCATCATATTGACAAACGCGACTATGTTCCCCAGGTAACGTTATATTATTATGGTATTTGGAAAAACATTTAGCAAAAAAACACAAAAAATAGAGGCCAAATATTATAAGGGTCCCTCATTAATTCCTTTTGAAGGATAATCTAGGGACACCAATCTATATCTTTACCAACATAGTTGGATAATAGATTTCAGGATAATTGTTAATTTTGTGAGGATTTTGACACATATTACTTTAAAGGAGATTTAGTTCTTACTATTTTGTCACATGTTATTCCCTTCACATGCATTCATGATTTTAAAAAAATTATTTAAATCATATTCCATCCACCAAATCAATATGGTAAATCAACATTAATGTGTAACTCTGTGAACAACTTATAACTTCTATTACTAACCCAATTTAAAATAAAAATAAATAAACATGTATCCAAATTCATCTTAAATAAAAGGAATATGAAACCCTAACATTTATAGTTTTAAAACCTTATTAAATAAAAAAAATACTCACATGATTAATCATGCAACGATACATATCCAACCCCATTTATTCTAAAAAAGTCATAAGTATCCAAGAAAATGAGTATTATGACCCAAAGTCCCGCTATCCATGGATACATTAATTAAGTGAGACTTCAATTCTATGTTAGTTCTATCAAATAATATGTAAAATTATTATCAACCTCTACATTCAAGCTCATAACCGAATATAAGTGAAATTCACGGTCAAATAAAACCAAATCAATCATCACACCTAGCATGTAACTCTTTATATACATGTGTAAAACCTTATATAAGTATTTTATATCTTTACAAAGAATCATATATTCATTATTAATATAAAAGAGTTATATTTATGAAAAAATCATGGAATAAACTAAATAAATGAACTATTCAAATATTAAATATTTTGGAAAATTAATTTATAAATAATTCATAAGTAAAAAAATATTAAAATTTTAAAATGTAGTCATACATTATAAACATTTTACACCAAAATAAACATAATCTCTTCATATTTTAATCTAATATGAACACATTATTTTATACTTCATATAGTATTTTACATTACATATAAGATATTAAATGATATTTTAATGCTTTCATTTCAAATTATGTAAACAATTTAAATTATATCATTATCAAATATTTAATATTATCTAAACCTTGATCATATTATTCAATAAAAATACATTTCACATGGTTCAAATAAATTCATAAATAATCAATATTGTTTTGATCAATTAGAAATAATAATTATTAAAAATGAATAATTTAATACAGACACTATAATATTTACCCTTTTTATTATATTTATAAAAAATTAACGAAATTAGTATTATAATTTTTAAATAAATATTTTATATCCAAATTTATAAGTCATCTCATTTTACTTGAAAATGGTTTTTTAATATTAATAGTTAATATTATAAAATATATATTTATTAAATTATTTATAACCATTTTATTATTATATAATTTATAATCATATTAGAAACTTAATAAATACCCCCAATAACTTTTTTAATGATTATAAAAAATATATAAACAACATAATTAAATTTATATTTAAAAGTTAGAATAATATTTTATTAGATGTCATATTCATCTGTATCTAAATATCATAATTTGGGACATGGTTAAAAACTATATCACATATTATGACTGATCTACCCAGACATGAGATTCACACATATGAATGATATATAAGAATAAATTATGTATGGTGATTTAAATTTTATTCAATGTAAGATAATTCATCTTGTGATATCACCTTCCATAGCTAGTAGTCATATTTTATTTGACAAACATCATTTCACTAAGACGATGTGATTCACTATTCTACAAGCACGAATCAATGATATCATCAGCTATAAATTCATATATTTTATATTTTGAAATATTAAAACCAAATAAAAAGTGTTGTTTAACATACTATGATATCAAATATCATTTCAAGTGACACTATTTCACCTTATGAAATCATATATCATAATAAATAGCACCAAATAAGTTACATAACCTTTGTTACAATACCCAATATTCGAAAATTATGAATTGGTTCAAATTATTCATCTCTTTAAATAATAAATTTTTTAATTCAATAAAATATAATATTTCATCACTTTTCTAAATGATTTAACAAGTCAACCAACCTTTTCTTGATCAAATACCAGTGAGGATGGAATCAAATCTCTCATATAAACACATATTCCATTCCATCCATATAAACCTATAAAATCACATCATAACCTGAAATATTTGGCCTATGAGAATATTTACATCAATAATAGATCTCTTAATCATGGGGTCACACTTCATCACCATTCATGTGTGATAGTTTTAGTGCATTAGATAAGTCTTTAAAATTCCTCCATTTCAACTGAAAGTTTAATAAGGATCAAACAATAGTCATTATGGGAAAAATATAAATTAGGAACAATAAATCTCAACATCACCTTGAAAGTAACATAAACCATGTGTATATATATATATATAATAAATAACTTTATCATGTATCTTTCAGTAAATATAGTCACTATAATTTTCATTCATCTTGAGCTTAATAAATATTTCTCTAAGGCTTCGAAATGAATTCCTCCACCATGGTGTATCCATCATCTGATTTGAATAACCTAATGTTTAGGTGGGGTTCCTCTTCACACTATGATACTCTCGTATCTCAAAAGGTAAAAGTGTAAGAGTAATAGAGCTTCTAACAAGGAATAATTGGCCAAGTGAAATCATTCTAGGTTCACACACATAACTAAAATTCGTACGATGACCTATAGAATCTTTGATATATTCTTAGTATATCCATTGAATTTTCTAGAATTTTATATGTACTTCGAGTAAATCCGGCAGTTTTGAATAGTTCATAGCAATTGGTCATTCTACTCTCCCATAAGATTTATTTTATGAAATATTTACTATTAATAAATTATTAGTTTTTTGGAAAATGATCTGAATATTAACCATTTAATAGTAGGATTCTTGGATAATCATAAGAAGTTATTAAATCATACAATATTATTATCAAGAATATCATATAATCATGGTAATGGTTATGATATCACTATATTATAGAAAATAATAAGACAAAATGGAAACATATAAAATTAACATTGTTAATATATGTCATACCATATGACATGGACATATCATAACCTCTAATATAGGATAAGAAAAATCATATGGGTAAAATATTTAGGGAATATATACTTAAATTAATTATGAGATGGAGTAAAAATTTATTCAATCATGTCATACAATATTTAACTTTAGTTCAAAATTTGTTACCACGAGATAAAAAATTATTCAGTTTTAATGCCCTTGTTTCTTAAAATAAATTAATTGTGGGTGATTTAAGATGTGTTTTATGTTATTTCTTACATAACTAAACTATCTCAATCATATAAATGTATTTTTCACTCATTACTCCAATATCACACTATATTTTTCATCCCAAAAAATATTCTTCACAAAAAACAATTCATCCACAATATCTATCTCAAAAAAATCATAATATATCTCATATAATTCTTGATATATCTCAGTCATGTATTGTTCTATATCATTAAGTATGAACCTATATAATTCATGTTCAAAACTAATTTTATTTATGTTTAATGAATTACTATTTTTTGTATTTGGTCACATATTTTCTACTATGGCAGACATATTTTCTTGTTAGTTAATTTCTATCAAACTATATCACACATATCATTTCGTTGAGAAATGTATATTGAGATGTATTATGTATCTATTTTTTATTAAGTATTCATTTTTTTTTATAACATCAAAAATAATTTAATATCTCTAAATAGTTTATTCTCATCATATATCAAGTATTCTAAAGTATTTATTTGTTACCATAAATTAACATGAACCCATTGTTCAAGATAAACTCTCTCAAACGAATAAATATAATCATGATTTAATATTCTATCCATCATATTATCTACCTTTAGTTTCATCCCTACAAATACTAGGAATATATAGTAATCAAATATTTAGTAATGTATAAAATGTTTATGTCACACAATACATGATTTCTCTATTTCATGGATTATCTTTTATGGATTATCTTTATTATAAATTAATAGAATATTCTAGTACTAAAATAACCATGAGTTATAAAATAACTCTAATATCATATTCATGGATCATTAATTATTCCTGTTAATTTCTAACATTGATTGATTACAATTTAAAATTAATCTGACACATGAGATGAATATTTATTTTAATATCTCCTCTATATTTCATTATCAATTCTTCCAAAAATTTACTATCAATGTTTTATAAATAATTTATATAATAAATTCCTAGATTTAAGATTTTATTTATAACTATATGAGATCAAATTAAAATTTATACTGAACTCATGCTTTTTTTATCTATCTAGAGGAATTCATTCCACATAAATTTTATAACATTATTGGAATTCATACATATTAGTAGAAAACACATAGAACATGTTATTTTAATGACTTATGAATCAGTCTTCCCACATGTTATTATTATTCTAGAATACAAATTATGTTCTCCATGGTTAAATTTTAGCATAATGAGTCATTCTCAATATAACAAATAATAGAAATAATTGTAAAATATCATATTTTCATTTACAAGTATACTTTTTCAAAAAAACAAAAATTATTTACATTAATTATATCATTTATAAATAATACAAAATTTAGTCTTGAATTTATTTATTGTAACTCATACGACATCTATAATCTTTGTAACATCCTTTAATTTCTTTTGTCAAAATACCACTTAATTTCAAAACCATAAAAATTTTAAGTACAGTATTTCAATTGATAATGAGAATCTCTCCCAATTATTTCATATTAAAGTAGTAATTTTGAATAATGAAAAAATGAAATAATAACTTTTTAGTTCTATTGGTTGATAAATTAATAATGATTTATGATTTTCTTATAGTTAAATTTTATTGAAGGTTTATAATTTCTAAATCTTGTCCAATAGATGCTATATTCAAGAAATATTATATACCTATATATGATAATACATGACCTTAATATTCTTATAAAAATTTTACATTCCTTTTACTAAACATTTCTCATGGATCGTATTTCTCCCTTAATCCATAATAATTTTTTTATAAAATTATATTTTTCCCATATTAATATGATAAATAATATATTACCTAAGAAATAAAATAATTGTTATATAATTATGTACATTGGGGAATGGGGTTTTACTTGGATATCTTGTAGTAGATTAATATGGTTACTCATTTTATATAAGTAATTTTATTTTATTATAGTCAATATTTTCACATTATTTCGATTGGTTATTGTTGTATAATACCCATTATACTAAATTACTTTCTTATCACTCTATTTAATCCATTGTCTATATTTAGATTATTAGTTACATTAATTGTGATATTAATCACAAAGGTGAAACTATTCTTCTTTATCTAAATTTAATTTCTTTCATATATAATATATGATTTTGAATTTCTTTCACATGACCTATTGTGATCATAGCTACTCATATCTCGCCATCTTATGCACTTTTCTTTTCCATAATATACCATATTCTTATATTACATCTTTTTATATCTATATGAGATAATATAATGTCTATATCCACTACTAATATTGTATTATATGTATTCACTTTCTTAGAATATGAAATTTAAATCCATTTTTCTTTGATTTATATTTAAAAATATCAGTTCTTAATGCATACTTCTTTGACATTCAAAAGTAATTTTTTTATGGAAATGATTTTTTATTTTTGAGATATGTTTTTTTCTTTAGAAATATGGTTATCCTTTTATATAGGAACCATGATCATTATTTATGAAACTATTAAAACCCCACTGTTGAAATATTTTTTGATATATCTATTTTATCACATTTAAACCATTTACCATGGTGTCTATACTGTTTATTTCTATTTTTAGTTGAAGAGATTATTCTCACCTATTTACAACAAAAAATTATCTATATATATCAATGGTGTATCCCAAGCCACAAAATATGTGTCAATTATTTGTACCTTGTTTCTAATAATTCATATGTCCAGATTTAGAAATCATGATTCTTTTTTTTTAATTTTCTTAATTTTGACTTTTAATTCACATGTTTCTTAAAATATTCAGGTGTGATCCTTCATTGAATCAAAGCACTTTTTTATTGTAAAATTATGTATATATTTAAAAATAAATTCTTCCATAAATTTTGAGGGTTTTTTATACATCTGCTATAACTCATTTTCAAGGATTTTTAATATTAATTGATTATAAAAAATATTCATGGTATCATTCAAATTATTCGCAAAATTACCTAATTGTTTCGAACTCGCCTTTTTTGATTTCACCTCCTACTAAATATTTATGACAAATATATCTTAATCATTTAATTGGTTTATCACATTCCCCACTTTATAATTATTTTCATTATTTATACCCATATGTTTTTATTTAATTTATTTATTTATAGAAACTATGTTATCTTTTATTATTTTTTAAACATTAATAATTTTTCAAATTTATAAGAAATATTATTTATCAAGTCAATTTCATCTCTTATCTTTAAATTCATATCATATATAAATTATATTTAGTATTTTTTTATGGAAATATTATTTAATATTTAATACTAGCACAAAAATATAATTTTCATTAGTTTTAAATTCAAGATGGTTTATCATTTATCTATTGAAATTGAATTTAATTTGTTCAATGTATACACATTATCTATAATTAAAATCATGGTTTTTCAAATTTTCAGTATCCTCTTCATTATTTATCTCTTAATTTTTTGATGAGTGTGAGTATTTATTTCCATATTAATAATTTAATAAATAGATTTTTTAGTTTCAAATTTATTAAAAATGTCCCCATCACCCATATTTGATTCTTTAATCTTTCATTCAAAAATATTATTCATATTAATATTCATTAAACCTTTTTACATTGAGAGATTTTCCTTTTTTCTATACATAATAAAATAATCAATACCATTTTTATCATCAAATGTTACTGTTCTAGTCAAATCTCCTTTTATTTATTAATGTCCATTCTTTATACACATATTACAGTATCATCCACATATATATAGATATTTTATAAAATGAAATCTATTTATACACAAAATCCATTAATCCACTCCTTAATATATTTTAGGAAAAAATATATAGGAATAATTTTATATGATAAAATTTATAAAAAATTTCTTCATTATTGATTCTTAATAAAAAATAAATGCAAGATAGTCTCATGTAGGATTTTGTTATGTCAAATTAAACACTTCATAAAAATAGTAATTTTTTTATTTGAGTAGAAACTTTCATAAAATAATTGGGACATAATACATTTACATGTAAAATTCATATAACGCATTAAATTTCAAAAATATCATAGATATAAAAATCCTAATTGAACCATTAGTCTCTTATACCATTTATTGTAACCTTGGTCCCTAATACATTAACTCATATTTATAAGGCATGAATCTTGTAGATAATATATTTTAATTTATTCTAAAAATATATCCATTCAATAGGATCTAGTTTCATCATTGGATGTATATCTTTTTAATCTATCATTGTTAAATATAAGGCTTGTAAAATAAATTTCCCAGGAAAATAGAAATTTTACTTAGTAAAACCTATAAAATTTATTGAAAATATTAAACTATCATGATTAGATCACTACAGTTATGTAAAAATAACAAAAACCACTAACTTTATTATTACATGTATTATTAAGGTGACTCCCCATTATGGATAATAACATTTAAATGATTTAGGTATAGAATACTACATCACATGGGTTAGTCTATCCCCTCATTTCTCCACAAACTTATCTATGAATGGATATAATATTTAAAATATAATGGGCCTTTATAACTTTTTTAAAACGATAAAAAATAATCCATCCCAAAAATGGAAAATCAATGTTGTTGTGATAAATATCTCTCTAGAACGCATTTTAGTTTTCAAAATAATCACTCTTAAGTATTAAGGTGGGAAATTACACACATCATTAATATAAATATAGAACCACTATAACTTATAAATCATCAAACAAATAATCACATTACAAATTAAAAATTAAAAATAAATATAATATTAAAACCAACACACCATGTAGATCACCATCATGCTAAGAGACATCACCCAACCTTGAGATAGATACATGATATGTGTTTCCACGATCCGTGTATAGTCATAAGTTATCATCTTTATTGAGGACCATTATCAATCACAACCACAATCACCATCACTAAACCATCAGAACCACATCACTAGATTGAGTGATATTTTTAAATAAGAGTCTATTATAAGATCTTATAAAAATATCACCATTGGGAATGAGACCTCCAAATTCATCATAAAATCTATCGAGATAAAAAAACACCACTAGATCATGACCATAAACTACGTGATCTACCAATAAATAAATAATTTCCATTATATATCAAATTTAAAAAGGATGAAAACATAGAATAAAAGAAAACCAGTGAAGAATGAATCCGAATAAAGTAGAATGATAAAAATACAAGATCCTACAATGATAAATCATTATTAAAAAAGAAAAACCTCTCTTATTTATGATGAAAATTGATGATCCATATAAAAAAATTGATCTTAATTCAATTCAAGTCCCCTCAGGGTTGGAATACCCAATAATAAAAGAATGTAATTATTCTGAAATATGGGCCCTTGGTCGATCAGAGATAGAAATTTTATAATGTTTTGGAATTAGAATAGTTTAATGCCTAAGAAGATCCAAATCTAGGATTAAACCCCAATGGATCAAATTTAAAGGTAAATGTGGGAGAGGGAAATAAATAAAATGAATAATGAATGACTAAGGAACTAGGGGTTGAGGGAGTGTGTCGGAGAAGAAAAAAATAGATGAGCAGGAAACTATGATTAACTATCATAGAATCCTAGCATATCCAATCAAGATATAAACCATGATAAATTCAAAATAGACAATTTTGGTTAAAGGGAGATTCAGTTCACTCAGAGAAGTAGAAAAGAAGGTCCAGCATAAAGCGGCAGGTAGGAAACTCTACATCCCTTTGATAGGAATCCTATAGAAATTATAGAAATATATATTAGTACTTCATGATATTCTCTTAATATTAAAAATAATAACCCCATGCTTTATGATATAAAATATTTTACACATTATTCACAATTTATTTGTGAATCTTTATTTCCCTTTTATAGTCAACAAAATAGTAATTTATTTCTTTATAATGGATTTAATCCCCTGATTTTTTAGGATTCTATTTTAAAAAACCTATTAAATATTTTATTCTAATACACTACATTTTCACTTTTAATTTGATAAAATTATTTTTTAGATCACCTAGGATTATACCAAACACTACTAGGTTGGTGAATAAGTACTATTTATCATCTTTTTTGTTATAAAAACTGTGAATAGTAGTTATCTTACATCTATTCAGTAAAAAATGTTTCTAAATGGTGTTGCATTCAATATGTCTTCACAATTTTTAATTCATTAAAAATATAAAAATATAAAGTAATGAATTCCATTTTTTACAATGTTAACCACCATTTATGGGGTGGCTAATACTTGGTAAATATAGGGTATCCCACTTCTCATTTTTTATTCCTTATTAAATCTCTATAAAGAATAAAAATTATGAGATAGACTTGGACTTGTATTTGGAAGTGTCTTCTAAAAGTAGGTTTACATTTAATGAAAAAAAATATATGAATGATGATATGTAAATGAGATGAGAAAAGTGTTGATGATATATAAAGTACTAAATATTAGTACTTAAATATTGAGGAAAAATTAATTATAGGTAGTGTAACCAATCTTTTAACCATGGACATTTGTTCAAGTGCCTTTTCAAATTATAAAATGATATATGATACAAATTAGTTATAATTGACAGAGTTACCAACATTATATTCCAATATTTAGATTAAAAAAAAGATATTATCTAAAATAAAATTGTGATTTTGGAAGTTGTTGTTTATTCTAGTTAATCCTTCACCATATCTCAATAAACATGAATTAAATGTTCAAGCACTATATTTCTTCAATGAACCTCCCTTAAAAATTGTAGTGTTCTTATATTTTTTTAGTTTTATTTCATCTAATTTTAATGTAATAACCAATGCATAGAGGAGGGTGGGATATGAATACTTCTTAGGACCACCTTTCATATAATATTTTATGAAATCCTGTATTTCATTGGATAATGATATCCAGAAATAATTTATTCATTAATTAGTTGAATATGCAATATTAAAACCTTATTTATTGACTGATTAAGAAATTTAAATCAAGTGGGTATATTTTTTAATCAACCCACCATTAAAAATTTTCAAATTTTTATCAATTCAATTTATGTTGTAGTTTTTCTCAAAAAATATACTCCAGAGCTCATTTGGAATATTTTGGACATTCTATAGAAGAATAACAGGTACAATCCCTTTTCAAATTTCTTATATTTTATAACTCAAACCAATGATTTATGTTATTCAAGTTTTTTAAGAAATAGTTTTAGGGTGAATATTTTTTATTATAAAATTAACCATAAGTAGACTTTTATGAATCTCAAAAATCTTAATCTTTATTATTGTTGAAGAATTTGTGCTATATATGTAATTTCATACTAAAACATCCTTCTTATTTTCATTTCCTCAAAACTATCAAAGCCTTCAATTATCCTCATATTTACAATATTATACTAACTTTATGATGTGGCGGTAAAAAATTAGAATAGATAATTATACTTCTACTTAATTAAAAAATAAGACCATGCATAACTGCCATGGATAACATCACGTCATTACCTTCTACTAGCATAAAGACATAATCCATATACAGATATATTAAATAACACTATAAAAACATTCTAATCCAAGATTGGTATATTTTTGGAAAAAAATACAACATATAACCATAATAACCTAAAACACATAATCACAATACATGGTAATCATGAAACATCCAATTACCCACACATGAATTGGGGAGACTCTTGACAGATAGTCACAGGTTCATATGACCATTTTGATATATATTAACCTATCATTAAAAAGAAATTTTGGAAACTAAGAATACAATGGTACAACTCATGTATGATCTCTTCAATATCCCCCATTTTATTTGGAAAAAACATGCACAACATTAATCTATAGGATTAAATTTAAATAGCATCAATTAATAATGATTTAAAAAACCATTCCTTCTTTAATATCTCATTCAATACACAAATTATTTCTCTCTCCCTTATTAATTTCTGATGCCAATCATACATTTAAAAAAATATCTT
Source organism: Viscum album (assembly GCA_963277665.1). NCBI lineage: Eukaryota > Viridiplantae > Streptophyta > Magnoliopsida > Santalales > Viscaceae > Viscum > Viscum album. The sequence goes on along the minus strand of OY728156.1, from coordinate 1,249,615,203 downwards.
TCATGAAAAATCACTCATGTTGATTCAATGTGTTCCTCCACCTCACAAAAATATTTTAATGATAAATATTGTCATTTTAAATCACCCTTTATAAAAAAATCAATTTTTGTGTGTGGAGAATTATTGGGAAAAATCCATCTACACATATGATTATATGATTTTTAACCAAAATATATATTAAATTCAACTAAAGGACCAAAATTCCAAGTGTCTTTCAAATAATGGGATCATAATACCACAAAAGGAAACCAAAATATACCATATTTATTTTATTCTCCATAATTAGATACTAAATCCCTTTGATCTTATAAAACTACATACAATAACCTAGTTAACACATAAAAGATAAGGTTCTCTTTATATCTAAGGGAATAATCTTTATAAATAGGAATAACATTTGATCCAAATGTAATAAAATTATATCATCAAAGATAATGCTTTTGAATAATGACATTGGATCAAAACATAAAAAAATAATAGTATCATAGTATCATGAAATCATAGGAAATGTGCAGAAACATATAACAAGACATGGGCATAATTCAAGTCTAACTTCCACAGAAATATCATATAGTAGATAGAGTGCCATCATAGATATGGTTTACTAACGAATCCCAGGCATAAAATATCATAAGAAAAAATAATACTCAATTAATTAAAATTCTATATCAGTGAGTCCATAAAAACACTTATATTCTTATGAGTTACACAAAAGGGAATCATTCATATGGAATAAACATAAGGAATTTAGGAAAATGACATAAGGAATTTATTGCTTGATCAACGGGAGGTATAATAATAAAGTTATATTTGTAACTAAAATATATAAATATATATAATTTAGAATCACTCCATAATATGAAATATTAAGGGAAATTTATTTAGAGGATGAAATTTAATAACCCAAATAAAAATTGTTTGTCAAAGATATCTCTCACATTTGGTTCTAGAATTTATTTGTACTTACACCTAATATCATTAATAATCAAATAATATTCATTAATTTCTTAGCTTATAACCTTCTCAATTTATATTTTATTTACTATAAATTTATAATGTTCATTTATAACCATTCTATTATATATAAGGATTAGTTTCACTTTTTTGAGGGAATTCATTTCAATATTCCAATATTGGATATCTTATCGGTAATTATTAATGTAATTTTCAAATGGGACAACAACTCCATAAGTTAAATGAAATGATATTAATTTACATATAGAAATTAAAAGTTTCCCAAATTTCTTTTTTTCTTTTCAAATATGGATGATCCATTTTTTAAAAACAACAATTTTATATGTTTTGTTTATTTTGGATGTTTTAACAACCATCATGAACTAGTTTTGCATTATTTAATATAATGGACATATATTTATTCCAGGATATGAAATAATATATATCATAACAATTTATTCCATTTTAAACGATTATATGTGAATTTAAAACTTCCATTATGAGAATAATGGGAAACAAAAACCCATCATCCACGATGGTGGTGAACCAAAAAAAATACTTATTATGTTTTCATTTTTAAAATAAGAGGATAAGGGATGATGATGGATGATAAATATTCCTTCAAAAAAATAAAATCCTTGTATATATGTGATATTTGAGTTATTATACCATTTTTAATGGAATTGTTTTGGTGGATAAAGAGGAAGAGAAAAATAAGAGACTTAGTTGAGTGTATTAGCTTCTCCATTGGATGACTTCCACTGGGATACTACACAGGGAACCATGGATTGACATTTTTATGACACAAACAGCACTAGAAAATGCAATAGAGGATTGTGAAGATAATTTGGTGCATTTTCTAAAATCACTAAGTCTTATAAGTTTTGGTGAAAAAGGGTTGTGATGGGTGGTAATTATAAGGGGATGAGAGGTGTTTTTTTCAACATTATAATCATTAGGTTAATAATTTGGATCAATACAATCAATACTATTAATTTTTATTATTATATAGATTTAATAGTTGATATGAGTTAAAAATAATCTATTTTTACACCATCCATGATTCAATAATTCATATATTTAGCTTATATTCTAAAATACATTATTTTACCATATTTCACTATTCACCCCAAAAATCAAATTTTTGGAAAGTATTAATATTATCCACAACCATTTTTCAATGATTAGATTCCTAAAATGAAATCAATTTTCTAAAAATAATTTTTCAAATATAAGGAATTTTATTTTTAAATAAAATAATAATTTATTTGAAAAATACTTATTTTAAGATTATGAATAATTTTCTATACCATCGAAAAATTACATATAAAATCATAAAATTATTTTATCCTTATAATAAAAATAAATATTTATTTATAAATACTTTTTTTCACAATGAAAAATCTATTAAATTTATATATTTATTATAAATGTGAAACTCAAATATTTATCTTTAATAAAAAATAAAAAAACTTACCATGGTATAATATATAATATTTTAATTTTACATGATAACTATAAATTATGTTATAGTTTAATTAATGAGTATAATATTCTGACAATTATGTGACTATTCATAATTGCCAAATTACTATTCCCACGGTCTGGAAAATATTTCAATAGAAAGATTAAAATTATAATAGTTAGATTTATAATGGTCATATGGGTTATCTACTTCCTATAAATACTACATATTTGATTAATTATTCATTATCTTATATTTTGATCATGGTTATATATTTTTTAAATTCATAAGTAATTGTTAATATTCTAGTTCATTTCAACAGTGTTGTTCATGACTATAGTTTTTTTGGTGGATAGTGTATATCTAAATTTTTATATTTTAGTTATCTTATATCATATATTAAATCCCATTGTAATATTTGTAATTATTATGGCCAATTTTTATTCCATAAATGTATATTTAAAACTTATATAATAAAAATTTCCTAGATTCATTATTTTGTGCATGTGATTTATTCTATATTACTAAACCGAACATAATTATTGGAAAGGAAATTCCATTAATAAAATTTTGGGCCGTTATATTATCCCCCTTAATAAATTTCATCCATGTGATATAATTTAACATACTAAGGTGAAAAAATGTGATGGTGCATCTTCTTAGTGGATTCCACCAATTCTCAACTCTCCTCCTCAAAATTATTGTTTATCTATAGTACTTTGACTAGGTGAGTTGTCTTTTTGGGTGTAAATTTAAATTTAAAATCCATGATCATCATTGGATGATCCTAATAAGACTGTTATTTTTTCATATCTAATACCATTAAATTATATACATGTGATTAATATGGTATGTACATCCTCAAGAGAGATACAAGGAATATTTCAGGTGCTTGAGATAGGGTTGATGGTATTTTTAGTTAATAATCCACATATCAGATGTGATTGTGAATATACAAGGGGCCAATGTGACTAGGATATAGCTTTCCCTTCTCCCCAAATCTCATGACCCTCTTCCAGGGGAATATATGAAGGAACACCCTATCTCCAACAAAAAAACACTAGGATAATCCAAGATTTTCATTATAGATCCTCAATAAACATTTAGAATCTCGTATATGATGTCGAATAGTATTGGCCCTTTTTTACATTTTTCTCAACCATTTCATGTAAAATCATATGGACTTCACCAATTTCATCCAAACATGCAAGTGTTCTTAATATATTAGAATAAATGTATTCATATAGATCCATTTGGATGATCGAGTGGAAAATATTATTGTTTTAGAACATGACCAGAGTATGAAGATGATCCCATAATACTTTAAAGTCCATTGAGAATGCTCTCAACATTCCCTCAATTCTATAGATATTACTCTCATACTGGTCATCATTTTGGGGGTAATAAGTCATATATAAATTGAAATTAGTGTTTAGATCATGTTAGAGACTCTTCCAAAACCTAGAGGTAAATTTCATATCATGATCATATATAATTGATATTGGTGCTCCATGAATCCTCACCACTTCTAGTATGTATATAATATAATATTAATAATGTGATAAGTCCTCTCAAATTAAAATAAAGTGAGAAATCATTATAATATAGTCCATCACAGCCCATATAATATTATTTCCTCTTTATGCCTTTAATAGACAAGTAATGAATTTCATGTTTATTTTTTCCCATTTAGTTATAGGTATGGGTAATGGGTGCTTCATTACCTTGGATTTTTTCTCTATTCCTCTACTTATGGACATACTAGGCAGTTTGATGTATATTATATGATCTATTTCTTCATATTTTCCCACCAATAGTGTTATTGGATATCTCGATAAATTTTCATTCACCCTTTTTTGATGGAGAAGGTTGGGATATGTGAATTATTCAACAACTCCTTCGTTGTCTCATGATTTTATGGTACACATTGTCATGACCCATATCATACAACTCCTTCTTAATCAATTTAAAAATCCAATGATTTACTTTTTCTTATTTGTTCATCCTTCTGAATTTCCACATCATATCATTGATCATCTTTTATCTTCTTTGGAAGGTATGGTTGAGTAATCATTTGTTAAATGAATTATGATATTCCATGACTTATTATTCATAAGTCCATCATTTTAGAGTCTAATTATATTATACCCTCCTCAATTCATATCAATTAAAAGTATTTTTATCCTTACTACATTGAGAATCTTCTACATTATTTTCTTTCACAATATGGTTTTGAATTTAGGAGACACAATCATTAATTATATCTAACCATATCTGATGGCACATACTATGTTCAATTTATGTGATTATGTATTTCAGATTCTTGAAACCTAAATATATTTGAAACTTATCCCCATATATATAATTCATCCAGATTTAAAACATTAATGATCATTGTAGCCAACTCTATATCCAATTTTGGGTATTTTTTCTCATGCAATTTAATCTACCATGATGCATATAGTATCGAATTATCATTCTGCATTAGTATATAGACCAAGCCCTTATTCTAAGCATCATTGAATACCATAAAATGTTTCCCACTTAAAGTCATAATGATTATTAGTTCCTTGATAAGCCTCTTTTTCATTTACTTAAATCTCTCTTTATATCGATTAGTACATAAATGTTTTTACCACTTACAAGTTATCTTTGTTATTAGGTTTGAAAATCATGATGAATTTTTATAAAATCGTCAATATGACCCAGATAGTCCATGGAAACTACATATATTCATTTTAGATGTTTTTCTAGGTCACTCATCAATTCCCTTAATCTTAGAAGTTTACCTAGATATACCTTTTCTGGTGATAACATTCCCTAAGAATAATACCTCCTCTATCCAGAACTCACATTGACTATACCTTACATAATTTTTATCTATTTCCAAAGTATTTAGCACAACATTAAAATTTTCCACATGTTATTCCTTGATTTTGTAGTATATAAAAATATCATCTATTAATACTATAATTTTTTGAGCTAATCACTGAAGATTTTATTAACTAAGTGCATCAATATTGATAGATCATTAGTGAGTCTTAAGGGAATCACTCTGTACTCATAGTGTCTGTACCATTCTCGAGAGGAATTCTTTGGGATGTATTCTTTGTTCACATATAATAAGTGAAATATCCCAACTAAAGGTACACCTTTTAGGAATACTAGGGCCAGATTGTTGACCCAGATATTCATTTATCTATGGAAGGGGATAGTTTTCCCTTATCAATTTTTTTTGATTTCATGATAATCAATGAAGATGCACATTGACCAATCATTCTTCTTGATGAAGAGGATTGACACACACTTATAGGAATAACTTGGACATATAAAACCATTTTCTCAATTCTATTGTATATAATTTATCAATTATTTCAACTTAGTGGTGGGAATTCTATTGAGAGACATGGATGTGGTCTGATATCTTTGTATATATTCAATTGAAACCTCAATGTATCAGTCATGAAGAAAACTATAAAACTCTTTATGGAATATATTAGTATAACCCCTCATTATTGGAATATGTTTAGTAATGACTCTATCATTTTTCTCAATAATTTGGGAAATATATTCTTGCTCATAAGGGAATAATATCTATGCTTGAGAGGAATATTACAAAAGAGATTCATCCTCCTCCATAAACATGAAAAAATGGAGGATGAATCAGGATGTGAAAAGTGACCTCACATCCCAAATAGTTAGTGTTGGATTTATATAATGACATCAAATACATGCCCAATATAACATTAAAATATTCCAAAAGAGGTAATATACATTTTCTGTTTGGATTGGTTCACTGATAATTACAACGATGGAGTTATATAGTTTTAATTAGATAATTCCCCTATTTTATTCAATCTGAGATAACTCAACGTCCATGTTTTAAGGTGGAGTTTCAGTAGTTATAATAAAAAATCAAGATAAAATAAAATTTGTAGAACTATAATCACATTGTAAATTTTAGGCTCATTAATGGATAATGACTACACCTTTAATTATTATATTCTATTATTCATTATTTATTATATCCAAAATAAACATTGGATGAGGGTAAACCAACTAAAAACAATATAAAAGTGAAACTATGAACATATAATGAATCATGTATAAATTAAAAGTATATCCTAACTTATGAGTCTCTAGGTGACAATATTGTTTAATCATTGTATTTTTTGTGTTTGTTTTTCAAAAATAAATATTTATTTAGGTCATTCATAATGGTTCATAAATATATTATGAGTTGTCCAAAGCATGTATTCCATGATATTCAATACATGTTTGCAATAAGGCCTCTTTTATATGCACTAGGTGATGATTGAGTTAATACCTAATTTCCCCCTTTATATCTTATTACCCTGAGGTATAGCAATGTAGGATCGACTAAAACATATAGCATCTAGAAAGGGATGCAATTTCTTGGAAACCATGGGATGTACGTATAACAAAAGTCTCAAGATTCTCACATGTATATTGACGTATCCCTAAGTTTATCACTAAATTATTCTATCCCTAATCCCCAAAAATAACTATACCATCTTATAATACAAACTATATCATCAAAATCCTTCTACACATATATTTACATGATTTTTAAAATAAATATCCATTAAATACAACCAAAGGATCGAAATGCATAATGTCTTTGGAATCCAAGGTTCAAAATACAGCAAAAGGAAACTAAAATCTAAATCATAATTATATTATCCTTATAATATCATAAATCTCTATGACCACCTAAAACTAAATAGATTAACCTATGGAAAATCTAAAATAAAGGGGCAATAATAAGGACCAAAAACAGAATAATCCTGATAATGAGGGAAACGTGTGTGTAAAATAACATAACATGATATCATAAAATATAAGCCTCATAAATAATCACTAGGTATTATATCATATATAAAATGGAATCATAAGATAATAGAAAAATATGAAATTGGAAATTACATATAACATGACATAATCATAACTCATGGATAACCACTAAGACAACATCACATGGTGGACATAGTCCTATAATGGATAATATTTTTTCCGTTATCCCATACAAAATATATCATGAGAAAAAAAACATTACCCTATGAATTGGATCAATATATGGGTGAAAACATCAAAATATATACAAGCATATGTGTTCCATAAAATGTAATCTTCATAAGGCATAAACATACAAAATTTTGGAATATAACTTAAGGAATGTATTACCCCAATAAAGGAAGGGAGAATAAGATGGGTATATATGTAAGAGACATATATATTGAATTTTGATGTATTCCATAATATCAATGAAATATATACATTGAGTTAGAGAGAGAGTGTTCATAACCCAAATAAATTGGTTAGTTTGAAGTGAAGCTTAGATTAGGTTCTAGAATTTCTCTTCACTTATACATAAAATATTAGAAAAAAATAAGATTAATTAATTACTTAATCCAAAACATTTCCATATATATCTATTATTTACTATAATTTTTTAATTTTCATGTATAACATTATCTTGGAGATAAAATATTTAATTTCATCATTACAAGGGAATTGGTTTCATGATTCCATGGTCAGAACATTTGTGGGTAATTATTGAAGTTCCTGTAAAATGGAAATACAACCACATATTTGAAATGAAATGATATTCAATTTATTTTAAAAATTAAAATTTCCTAAAATTTCCTTATATATTCCCATATAAAGACGGCCCATTTAGTGAAATTATTAATGTTATATGGTTCATGTATTTTGGTATTTTTACTAACCATCATTAACTAGTTTCATTTAATTTTGATATAAATTGAATGTATTTTTTAAAATATGTGAAAAAATATATAAAATATGTATTAAAGTAAATTTAAACAATTTTACATGAATTTGATATTTCCATGAAGTGAATAATGGTAAAATAAATATCACCATCCATGAAGGTGGTGAACTGACATAATAAAATTGTAGTTTTTGTTTCTAGAATAATTGAAGAAGATAAGATGATCGATGATATATATTAAATTAAAAATTAAATTATATAATATATATGATACATTACTTATAATAATATATTTAATAGATCTTTTTAGAGGATGAGGAGGAATAAAAAAAGACTTGATTGAAGGTATTACAATCTCCTTTGGATGTCTCATTTTTGCATTCAAAAAAAGGAACATTGGAGTAGACTTTTGAGAGACTAGAATAACGAGAACATGGGGGAGGATTATGAATATAATGGGGAATAATTTTTTCAATCTCTATGGATTAGAAGGTGTGAATAGAATCTGTTGTGAGGGGTGGAAAGTATAAGGGTTGGAGAGGGGTTTTTTTCAATATTTGAATTATTAGTTTGTTATTTTGGATTATTACTATAAGTAGTATTGATTCATGTGACTATATAAAGTATCAAGTGGATTTCAGTTCAAATTAATGGGTTATTACACCAACCATTACAAACAAATTTTTTTGATTTAGCTTATAAGGTTATATATCATAATTTACCGTATTTCACTATTCAAAAAACTCAAATATTTTGGAAAAATATGGAAAAATCACCCTAATCGTTTTATAGTGTACAGATTCCGAAAATAAATTTCATTTTAAGATAAAATTTTTATAAATATGAGAAAATTAATTTTTATATAAAATACTCAATTGTTTAAAGAATGCAAATATTAATATTACGATCAAATTTATGACGCTTCGAAAAATTTATTATTCTCTCATAGAATAATATTATCATTATATTAGAAAAATATATTAATTTATAAATAAATTTTATGAAAACAAACTATATTTTAAACCATTGTATTTATTATAATATCATAAAAAAATAATTTATGTTTAAAACATACAAGCACTTAAGTTATCATTTTTTAAACATTTATTTACTTGTACCATGGTATAAATTTATCATATTTTCATTTTATATGATACCTAAATAATATTTTACACTTCCATATTTGATAATACTATTATAATAGTTTTGTAACTATTCATAAGGGTTAGATTACAATTCCAACAATCATATTAATATTCCAAAGGTCTAATTTGTAACTATCACATGGGTTCCGTACATCTAATAAAAACCTCGTTTTTCATTAATTATCTATTATATTATAGTTCTCTTCAGGTTATATATTTTCTAAATGATTTTTACTAATATTTTACTCCATTTCTACAGTGTTTTTGGGAGTGTAGTTATTCTGGTGGATCAAAGAGATCCAAAATTTCATGTTTTAGTTATCTAGTTTTCAATTTTTTTCCCATTATAATATTTTCAATTCTTATTGAACTTTTTATTCTCTAAATAAAATGTTAAAATTAATATACTAATTTTTTTTATTTCATCAAGTCATGCATGTGCTTTATACTATATTACTAAATATGACATAATTATAAAAAGTTAAATTCAATAAATAAAAATATAATTCATTATATGGATTGTGAAAATTAAGATTTATTGTTATTTAGGTTGGAAAGAATATTTTTTTTTCCTTTTCAGGATTTCAACCACAATCTTAATTGTAAATAAAAAAACTAATTATTTAATAATATAATTATACATTATAATTTATGAAATGATACTTGATGTCGATGGGTTTTGACTGAAAATGTTGTATAATGTTCTTGGATAAGTTTATTTTGCTTTGGTAGTTACAGTCAACTGCAAAAATAGATATAATTTTACATGTATGTCCTCTAATAGATACTTCATCTACACTATTTTTTTGCTCTTTTGAGCAGACACCTTATACTTTTCATCTATCATTTTTAGCTCCATTGAATATTTACTATTGTAAATTAATTACATAAACCATGCACAAGAGAATAATGTGGCCCCTGATGTGTAATTTTTATTATCTATATTCACTACCAAATATTTAACAATGTAGCCATAAGTTTTAAATGTTCTATATCAACCATATACTATCCCATAATCAGTTTTCCACTACACATATGAGAGGATATTATTTTCTACCATAATCTTTCTCTTTTTGGTATTTTATTAGAATTGAGCATAAAGTGTCATTATGAATAAAACGTATATTACAAAAGTATTGAGATATAATAAACAATTTATAATTATTATAAAATAAATATGTTAAATATAATTTCCATCATAATCCATGCCCAATTAAGTTTACACTAATAATGAAGTAGACACTTCCTGTAAATTCCTTATACATAAATGATTTAAATGTTAATCATCAAACATTTCTTGTGAAAGAATAGTGAATCATATATCATTTGATACATGAATCCCAAAGAAATAATATTACTTTCAAGGATAGATGTTCCATCACTCCCCTCACCCCATGGTTTGAGAATACGTGGTGGGTTTTATTTGGCCTTAGGTGACATCACCAAAAAAACAAAATGCTAGAAATAAATGACAATAGATTCATTTATAATTGGGGGATGATTTCCCTTTATAAAATAAAACAACCAACCCAATATAGCCAGAACCAAACAAACACTAAATGATTCATGAGTATAATTTAATATAACTCAAGCTAAAAATTAAACAAACTACAACACTAGGAGACAAAGTAAAAACCAATACCATAAAAACTCAAAGACACCAAACATATCAATTAAACAACACCCAACACACTCTAAGATCCAACTCTACAATCCATTCCCAATGTATTATGATGCATCACTAAATAAATTATTTACCTTCCCTTTATATGTTTCTTATTATATAATATCTTCAAATGTACCACGGTTTCCAAGAAGGGGGTGAGTATAAAACTTTGTAATATTTTGGGAATCACATACCAACTCAAGCCACTATAATAAAACATGTTATCTCATTTATATGAAAATATTTAAAACCAAATAAAATATGTTTATATGAAACCGTAAAAACATTTTCCCAAACTAAAAACATTTCCAAGGAAAGAAACTAAACAACTCTTTGAAACATTTCACATTTCCATTTTCCATACCCATTCCATGATCCACACTCACACATACATATTCATTCTCTGGTGATAGTCCCATACTCATTATCTTTATCCTGTACATATACCAATCCATCAATAGGTAACCATATACCATTTTCCATAATGGCACATACCCCTTCCATAGGGTTAGGTTAATGAAAATGAACACACATTAACCATGTAGTCTAAATTCCATTTCAAATAAACAATTTCAATCCATTTTAAGAAAATATTTCATTTATTGAGAACCATTCTGTCAAATGATTTGCATGAAACAAAACAAAGTCACATTTTAAATTCATCATTTTTAAATCAAGAAACAAATCCCTTTTCCCAATAAATGAATTTCCACAATTTCACAGACTATAACTAAATAGGGTTTCAAACAAGATTTTAAAAAAAATAACAATTTAAATAAATCACTTTTTTTGGAAATAAATACTTTATGTTGAAATAATATGATTTGAGAGTCAATACGTCTACATATCAAACTTAGGTGAAAAAATAATGGTTAAAAAACTTCAAAAACATTGGTTGAAACTCTAAAAAACGTCTTTTAATATTGTTTGATTTCATCCAAAGAGTGATAGATCACTATTATTTGAACAAAAAAACAGGAAAATATCCCCAGTTTCTTATATCCATGAATCCAAGTGGTAAAATAAGAATATATATAAGGAAATCCACCATGAACTATCACTTACCAAGGAATCTGGGCCACCAACACACATAAAATCACCATGGGATCAATCTCGGTTCAAGATGACGGGTATCTCCAAACTTTTGATGGTGTTTAATTCATGTTAGATTCTGATTAGGGTAAAAATACTATTTTAGGTGGTAATTAGAATTAAATACACATTTTTGGATCTTAAAACTAATAGTTCATGGTTAGGGAAAACTGTTAGGAAAAAGTTGTGCTAATCGTGCATTATAAACAACCTCAAAACCCACCTCACAAGGTTCAGAAAACTGTGCTCCAACCATGATAAACCCCTTATGTACTATATTTCATTGTTCATATTTGGTGTCTATATGATTTGGAAAAACTATTCTCTTAACCGTGTGTTTACCCAATGACCACAGTTTCAGTTTCACATTTTCTTAGGAGGTGTTTCGTGGTTCCTACTAACCGTTCACAAACTATGTGCCTATAGAAAAGAATCCAAACTCGACAAAACTCATCTAAACCTTTGAAACACAGACCTATTGCATTATATACCTAAAATATATAAATAAATGGTTAAATAAATGAAACTATGGGTGAAACATTCTCTCCACCATTGGCCTTTCTTTCCTGAAAATGTAGAAAATCAACATTATCATGAAATAGTTTGGACCATTGCTTAATAATTTCCTTCACACACTCCCATGTTTATTCTTGAATCCAACCATGTATCCATAAAACCTACAATATATCTAATCATTTCCGAAATAATACTTTATTTTAAATATCCTCAATCCTCAATGGAAAATGAATCAATGAATCATTTGGATTTAGGTCAATGTGATCCCATCAAATCACATGGGAATAAAAATGATGATACTTCTCTTGTCAAGATAAATGAAATGTTTCATGCATTGAACTAAATCCTAGTAAAAAATACAACACATATTCCACCTCACCAACATATTAATATATCATGAATGGAATCAAGGAGATAACTTTCCCTTCTTCCCTAAAAAATGATTCCCAATAATTTGAGATATTATCAATAAAACATGATTACTCACCATGAATGAAAATGAAAACTGATTATTATCCACAAAGAATATACAAAAACTATGTGTTTTAAATATTATCTTCCTGGTTAACCAAATATTTATCATTGTCTCTTGGATAAGGCTTAGTCCCCCCAGTAAATTATCACCTGGTTCTCCCAACAAAGTGGAGAAAAACAAGGGTTCCCATGAAATGCTTCAAAAGCAGCAATATGTATAATGGCATAAAACTGTTGTTATACTAGAACTCCACTAATAGTATATTCTCCACCCTAGATCCATAAAAATAAATTACACATGCCATGGGAATTTAGTCTAATTTTTGTATCATCCTACCAGATTGTCCATCCCATAGAGGATGATATGCCATACTCATAGTCAACTGAGTCCCAAGGTCATATTGCAAGGACTTCCAAAAATGATAAGTAAACATTGAATCAGGGTCTAATATATTCAAAATTAGTATTCCATACCTTTTTAACACCTACCATATATAGATTTTTTAAAATCCACCACTGCATGTGATTCAAAAATAAGGATGAAATGGTTTTCCTTTGTGAGTTGATCCACTATCACCCATATGGAGTCATGTTTCCAAACCATCCTTCATATATATGTCATAAAATCCATTGATATCTTAAATAATTTCTAAACAATAAGATGTAAATATTTTCATATTTCTGTTGTCTTCTGGTGCTCTACCATAACCTGCTGATAAGTGAGGAATCTCAAATCAAACACAACCACATTTCCTTCCATGTCAGACAAAAAAAAATTTGCTTTTATTTCATTGTACATCATTTTTTATTTTAGGATGAATAAGATATCTCAAATAGTGATGAGAGTGAATGATTTGTTCCTAGGAAGCCAAATGTATGACCATCTGATCTCAAAACCATAGAACTGAACTCTTATCATGATTTTTTCTCTCAATGGTCACCTCACCACTAAGTTTTGAACTCATAAAAAGACAATTAGAATCATGTTTTTTTTCCTCCTTGAACTTCTAAACCAAATAACGAACAAAATAAACTAGAAATAAATCCACAATACTACCACATTATTTACAATTCAAGTTCATGTATGTTATCACCAACATTAGCTTCCGCTGATATAAAGCCCATTTGCCAAAAGACCATCTGAATTTATTCTTAATGAATCTTCCCCCAAATTTATTTTACATATTTTATACACCAAGTTAATGTTGAAAATTTTAAGTTAATCCATATATAATAATTGTATCATTTTAAAATATATGTGTTACAAAATTTTTTTCATTCTCTTATGATTTGTAAACCCCATAAATATATGAAAAAATAGATAATTAAGTTAATTCTTAAAATAATGGACTACAAAAGATAATTCCACATCATGTTTTGGGATTTTCATCTCATGAAACATTAAATACCATTTTTCATAAGCAAAACATGACCTTATTGCATGACAACACATCCCAACCCCAATCCTAAAGAATCCAAATACACCACATAACCTTATCCTCATTCTAAAAATATAATGATTTGTGAAAATGTAAATATAACATTAATCACATGAAAAGGCATATCACATTCCTCTTTTCATTGGAATGGAACATTTATCATTGTCATGTATGTTATTGATGAATATTGTCATGAAAATCATGAATAATGTGTCGATAATAATGATCCAAGCCAAACAAACTATTTATCTCAAAGACATTCTTTTATGTTTTCCAAGATATCATATCATCTATCTTTTTTGGATCCATAGAAAAATATATTTCGTAGATGAAATGGATAATAAGATGTACCTCTTATATCGAAAAATCACTCCTTGAATGTTTTCCATACAAATAATGATCTCACAAAATTTCCAACACTATCACCAATTAACTGTCATGATAAAAAATTTCCCTTGAATACACCAATACGCCATCCACAAAGACCACTATAAATGAATTTACGTCCCTTTGATATATCTCATTCAAAAATTTCATAAAGAGAAATGGTGCATTATTGAGGCTGAAAGGCATCACCACATTCTCATAATGGTCATATTTAATCCTTAAATATGTCTTTAGAATATCCTCCTCCCTAAACCGCAATTGTTCATATCTAGAATGTAATTCAATTTTAGAGAATCACTAGGCTCGCATCAATTTATCAAACATATCAAAATTGTGTGGAAGAAGATATTGATTCATTACCAAAACAAGTTTAAGTATTTAATAATCCATAATAAACTAAATCCTTCTATCTGAATTTTTTAAAAACAAAATTTGTGCTTCCCATGAAGACTTGCATAGACGAATGAGACCTTTTCTTTACATATTATCCAATTTTACTTTTAATTCAACTAATTCAGTGGTTATAATAGGTAACAGAGATAGTAATAGTCCATAGTAAGATATCAAGCATAAACTACACTTCTATTTTGGGTGGAATCCTTGAGAAATAGTTAGATAAAATATCATGAAACTGGTCAACATCGATTGGAAACCCAATAGCCCCAATCTCATCCACTCACTCCATGGTCAAAGCTATAAACTAATATGAGATTGTTTCAATTAATAGTTCTCAAAATACTGAGGCACCACCCTTTACATTCTATTATCCTCTAATGATATGATCAACACCACCATAATTTGTAAAACTAACCATTCATTTATAACTATCAATGTGATCTTTGAACCTTGAAAACCATTCTATACAAAGGATTATATCATAGACATCCATATAAATAATATATTAATCACATATCAATTTATCTCTATAAATATTTATAGAACATGATTTACACATAATTTATTGGCATTCTATTTGTCCAATAGGTGTTTGATGTATCAGAATAGAACACATCATATCAACCTCAAACCCCATAGATAAATAACACGAGAAGCAATAAATGAATTAGATGCACCCATGAAAAAATATTAAATAAGGATAGAATTCATATTATTTGTACCTGTCACCATCGATGGTCTTTATTAATCATCCACAATATATTTCTCATCTCCTAACAATTTATTTCTCGTTCAAATTTATTCTTTATTACCTCATTGAGATTGCACTGGTTGTGGATTCTTGGTTTTCCTAAAATCACCATTGATAGCTCAGTTATGCTGATGAGAATTATTCTTCTACCTTCGTCCTATCATAGTATTTTATTTCTACGAAACAAGAGATGTGTCCTAGAACCCAACCTTGTAAAACTATGAAACTATTTATGAAGATTCCCTAGTTGGATCTAATTGTGACATGAAGTAGGTGGTGTTAAACAATCTCGATTCATGTGATCATAATAATCAAATTTTAAACATCTCAGGTTACTATTTTGATTATAAGGTTGATTCATTGATCTATCTATTATATTTGGATTTATAAAAGGACCTTAGAAATAGGTGTCCCACTTCTACTTACTCCGTTTATTGGATTTATCAAAATTTCCCACGAGTGTCAATATTCTTCCTCCAACCATATTTAATATGATATCTCTTTCTTTCATAATCTCTTTATTGACTATCACCTTATAATCCATTATAAAAATCATGGAAATATTTGATATAATTTATTTCCTTAAACATGAATAAAAAAATTGTCCCTTCATGGATAGATTGTAGAAAATTCATGTTAAAATATAACTAAATTCATGAATTTTTCTGCATACTCTATTACTGTGAGTTTCCCTTTCATTAAGTTGAAAAAGTCTATTGATGAAATTCGGTACATGTGATAATATAATTGTCTTTAATACAATTATTTAAAATACTCCAATGTAATTTAATGGTTTAATTTAGTTAGAACTAATAAATACCACCACTTTTGTGATAGATCCTCCAATTTCTACGTAGACAACTTGACATTCAACTTAGCTAGTGTACCAAGGAAATCAAAGATTTGATTCATTATATTTTACCACACCTCTTATTTTTCTGATTCTAAATCACCTAGAATGATGGGGGATTCATGTTCTTTTCCTGAATAGAATGATCCACCTTCAATGGTTCATTCCTTTTCCTCTCTATCCATGGCATGAAATTCAGGTACTATATTCTGAACTAGTTGTTTGTTCATTGGTGACTTAGGTGCAACCACATTATCAGTAGCCTCTTCTAATTGGTTTCTACAATGCATACTGGGTTCCATTTTCTATAACTAAAAGAAAATTTCATTTAGTCTCACACTATATAAAATGGTGTATTATAAATTCAAAAATTATCACATTACATGAGTCACACGAAATCTTTTTTATTTTCAATAAATTTCATCTTTCAAACAACTTATAAAAATTCCTCTATTTAAATTTTCTAGACATTTTAAAAATTCCACTATAATTCCTTTGAAAACCAACACATTTGGAACTATACAAAAAATTAAAACCATTTTTACCAAATTAGAAATCATTTATCCAAATTTAATATTCACTCTTAGTGGAATGTCATTTATATAAATTCATGTGATTCTTTTTTCGTGAGCTAAATCAATGATGATGATGTAACAAATCCTATGAGGGTCATAAACACTAATGTACCAAAAATCCCTAGTAACATGATGTTTATCATATAGGTTATATATTCATTTTTATGCTCTAAATTACAAGTTTATATGATCTTATATTATTGACAAGAATTCGACTTAAGGACAAAACAAGAATGATTTATCGACTTGCGGACCAAAAAAATAGATAAAAGTTGTAACATCCCACCCCTCATCATTAGATTGGGAAGAGGTGGTGACATTACTAGGCCCTAGGTGACATCCCTAAGAAACTAAAGGCAAGAAATAAGTTTTATTTTATAATAAATAATTCTTGAGTTCAATTTAATACAACTTAAGGTACAACCAAAATAAACCTCAATACAATAGACCAATGAAAAAAACAAAACAAAAAAAGTCAATGAAACAAAACACATCAACTCAGCAACTCCCAATATACTAAAAGATCCAAATACCCAAGTGATTCCCAAGGTATCATTATGCACCACTAAAGAGATGAGATACCTTTCTTTAACCAATGTCTCAAAATAAAATAACTAAAAAATCACTAAAGTGCCCAAGTAGGTGGTTAGTATAATTCTAAGAACTATTTCCCCCAATGACTTAATAAATCATTCCACTAGGATAAAATAGGATAGAAATTTTATATAAAATAGTCCAAATCAAATTTAATGTATTAAATATAAAATTATTGAAATTTTTCCAAATCATTTCTATTTATAGGGAAAAAAACAAACCAAACTCTTTAATCCATATCACATTTTATTTTGGCATACCTATTCCATGATCCCCAAACCCACACATGCATGCTCCTATGATAGTTCCAGTTAGATGAGTGGTATCTCATCGATATACCAGGTCATCAAAATAAAACTATATACAATGTTCCTAAATGGAACATTCCCCTTCCATAAGGTCACATCAATGAAAATGAAAACACACCAACCATGTAAGCCAATGCAACAAAAAATAAATAATTTCAAGGAATTTCATTTTAAAAATTATGTTATTACAAATAATTCATTCAAACCATTTCCATGAAATAAAATCATATTTTAAAATCATAATTTTAAAATATAGAAACAAATCAATTTTCACAGAAACCAATTTTCCACAATATCAATCCATCACTAAATAGGGTTTTCCAAAAATATTTTCAAATTATTTTCACAATTAAATTCAAAAAGTTTAATAAATTTTTAATAAATACTTCAGTTTCTAATAATATGAGTCAATATTGAAGGCATCTACCTATGAAACTATTTTGAAAATGAAGAATGATGGAATAACATCTAAAAATCTGCTTAAAACTCCAAAAAACTATCATTAGATCTTATTCCCTATCATCCAATCAATCATAAATCATTATTACTTTCATCGCAAAACATGAACTTAACCCAAAAGGATTTGATCCATGAATCAAAGAGAGGGAGAATTAAAAAAATATGCAAAACCCCTAAGAACGACCAATTAATAATGAATCCAAGCCTCCAACACACTTAAAAGTTACAACAGATTGCTCCCAGATCTAGAGGAAGGGTCTCTATAGCCATTAGAAGTAGTGGAATTATTTCTAGGATCAGATTTTTTAAAATTGAGTGGTTTAAAATGTATTCTTAATTATATTCACATTTTTCTTATCCCAAATCTTGTAGGGCATGTTTAGGGCACACAGCTTGGAAACTATTATTCTAACCATGCACTAGCCACTACCTTTGAACCCACCTCATATGATTAGAAAACCATGCAAAAACTGGGCTAAACTAATATATCTAACATTGCACGGTTTCTATTTGTTGGACACAGGGTTTGGATAAACCATTCACCTAAATGTGTTTCTAACGAGTGCCTACTATTTTAGTTGAACAATTTATTGGGAGGTTCTCCCCGGTTTTTACTAACCATGCACAAAATATTAACCTAATAAAATCCCCAAAAAACAATCCAAACCTTTCAAAAATCTACCCAATTACTTTATATACTTAAAATAAATAAATAAATAGTTAAATACCTAAATCTAATGATGAAACAATAGACATATAAAATTATTTCTTTATTAGGGAAACAAAGTATTCAAACATTCAAAATACATCTTCAATAAGAAATACTATCCACATGGATAATCACAATGCTATAATATGACTTACATTCCTTGAAACAAATTTCCTTAACCATCATGCCTTTTTTAATGTTCGAAATTATTAAATACAAATCCAAGGAAAAAATATTGGTCCAGTGAAAATAATCACTCTCTTGAATAAGGGTGGTGGCAGTGTGTACATGGATACATCAATTCCTTGAACCACTATACATATATATTTTTACGTTTGTCATTATGATTTTTACTCATACTTTATTTATATAGTAATTGGATTAAAATTAATCACAACTAAGATGGGGATATTTTTTATGTGAAGAGTAATTGAAAAAAATAAATTCACCCCCCCAACCGCCCTCTTCAGTATAAATATAGTCATTAACAAAAAATATTTTGTATTAGAGCCAGTGATTATTAAGTTCATAGTAGTAAAAAAACTATAAAAATCTATTTAAAAATGGTTGTAATGATTGAATATAGACAAGGAATTTCCATGTTCAAGGAACTGTATTTCAATAGTGAAAATTATGGAATTTAGAAGGCACAAATGATTTTATATCTAAATTACTATTTTCTGAAAGTTAATATCAAATATATGAAGTACTATGAAATTCTGGAGACATAATGAGAAACAAAGGATGCTAAAACTAAAGAAAAATATGTTTAAAATTATAAATATATGAATAATATTAATTTTTTATTAGGTTCATAAGAGTTCAATTTAGTTTCTCAATGTCTTCTAGCTCAAAAAATGTGGACTATAATTTTAGTTTCTTATAATGTAATAGAAAACATATATTCTTTCAGATAAAATATATCTAATCTAATGATTGAAACTTATATAATGATGGATGGCTATATTATCACATAGTTTACTGGAATAATTGAAAAAAATAAAATAATGATGCTACTTTTGGGAATCCAATTACTGAACCACATCACTATCTAAAATTTAATATAATATAGCCTCTATGGTGGATTGGTACTTTTACTACTATCAGACAATTAATAGAGGTAAAAATATTCAATATGAAATATCTTATTGATACATTGATGTTGTATGATTCAGATATGGAAGATGAAGCTAGATAACATAGGTTAATTAAGAAGTATATTGATAATTTAAATGTCTCAACTTCAGAGGATTAAAATAATTGTAAATATGTTCAAATAGTTGATTCATCTGATGACAATCCCTCAAATAGTTCCAATATACATAGTCATCATGCTCACATTTCTAGATATTTCAAGAATTATTATAAATAGATAATTTGTGTTATGAAACCATTAAACATTTATAAAAAGTAAAATGTAAATTTTAAAGAAGTAAGATGTTATGAGTGCAAGAAGATTGGACACATCTAGTAGGATTTTTCACAGCTTCAATATGAAAGAAGTCAGAAAGGAAATACTTTATGAAATCATGTCACTAGAATAATAATAAGAAACACATGAATGAAACATGAATTGATTTAAAGGATACTTGTGATTGACCATCCTTATAATTATATGTCGATAATTCTAATAATACATCCATCATTAGTTTCATGGAACATATTGATGAGGTATATTCGTTATATTCTTCAGAACAAGAAATATAACTAGTAGATTAAAATTTCCCATTTGAGGAAATGGGTGAAGATTATTCCATTTAAAAATATATATATGAATATTTAAAAAATAAACATAACAAATAATAAAAAATTCAATAAATTTATTCTTAATTAAAATAAGAACATAACTATAAATTATCAATTCGAAAAAAATATAAAAACTATACTACATTAAGTATTGAACATGAAAATAAATTGAAAATTTACAAAAAACAAATTAAGGAATTAATGATTCTTCTAGTTTATTTAAAAATGGGAAAAATTATTTATATAAAATTCATGGTAATAAAAAAATCATAAAAATATGTTTGGAATAGGATGTCAAAATGAAAAAAATGTTTTACAAGAACAATTTTGTGTATATTTACCAAATTAAAAATCTTTTAAATTTTACGTGGTTTCATTATAGATATCTTTGAATGTATAACAATTATTTCAATAAGAAAACCCCAAATTATTTATGAATTAAAAATACATTTTTATGAAAATTTTATCAATGTTCAGTGCTTGGAGTTTTGAAAATATGAAAAAGATTTGGATTAAAAAATAATTAATTTACAACCATTCTGGATCTAAGAAAACTTGTTCTCCAATGAAATTTCATGTTTGGTTTTTCCTTATTGGTACAAAGGTCCAAAATCACATATGAAATATGGTATATATAAAGTTGATAATTAATGAATATGATTGAAAATTACTATAATTTCCACGTTTTTTTATGATAGATGGAGTTCATGTAGATTTTTTTGAAAATTCTAAAGGATGAATTATGGGGGTTTAATATGTTAAAAATATGAACACTGTCCTTATCAAAAAATTTCTATACGTGGTTGATTTGAAATCTATTTGTTAAGTATCTCTCAACTTTTTTTATGATGGTTATTTTGTAGATTTTACAAATAATTAATGAATTATTTTTAGAGATAAAATTCAAAAATTTAAGGAACCATGAATATAGAATGTCTATACTCAAGATCTAAATTTTTTGTGTATAAATTT
Source organism: Viscum album (assembly GCA_963277665.1). NCBI lineage: Eukaryota > Viridiplantae > Streptophyta > Magnoliopsida > Santalales > Viscaceae > Viscum > Viscum album. The sequence goes on along the minus strand of OY728156.1, from coordinate 1,249,592,950 downwards.
TTTATCTATTTAAATTCTATGTAAATGATTCATGGATATGGAATATAAGATCAAGATATTATAATGATTATTCATTGAGAAAATTTTCCAAAAGTAATTTAGTATAAAATTTACCTCAATATAAATTGAATAAAATGACACTATGTGATGCATGCTAAATGGTAAATTAACACATGTAATCTTTTATATCGATTAGAAATGTTTCTACTAATAGACCATAAGAACTCATAAAAATGGATTTTTTGGTCTATCTAAAGTTACAAGACTAAGAGGAATATATTAGGATTATTTTTTATTGATTATTTTTATAGATTTACATGGGTTTAATATTGAAGTATTAAAACTTATTCTATTTATATTTTAATATGTTTTTTAAAACCAGTTAAAAAAGATAAAATTATAAAATTATTGATTTAAGAAGTGAACAAGGAAGGGAATTTGGAAAACATGATTTCAGTGTCAGCTGCTCAAAAAACGGTATTAAACATTTCCTTTCTATCCCCAGGACCCTTGAACAAAATGGTGTTATTGGAAGGATGAATATGATATTTTTTTGAAGAATCAAATACAACGTTATGTTAATATATTTTACATAGTCAAATTTGGGATGAATATGTGAATAAAGCATGTTATGTCATAAACATGGTTATAATTAGACTTATTTTAAGGAAAAATCTTTATTCGATATGGAACAATAGAAATACAAAATATAGATACTTTAAAGATTTTGGATGAATGATTTATATTCTAAACACCATAGATAATCACGTTGTGATTGATTCAAAAGATTAAGAAGGAAGTATCCTAGTCTATTTTACTACTTCAAAAGCATATAGAGCTTTTAATAAACAATATATGATTTTCAAAGAATAAACACCTGTAAAATATGATGATTTTGAACATATTGATCACAAAGTGAATGGCTCCTCACTTTCCAGGTTCTCCGCTCTCACCCTTGGGTCCTTCTTCGCTCTCTCCCTCCTCTACGGTTTGGAGAGTCTTCTGGCGATGCAGTTTTTTCCCTCCTCATCCTGCCTCTTCAGCCTTTCTCGTCTTCGGTTTCCTTCCCAATATCTTCTCGATGGCATCTTTTTAAGGGTTTCCCCATCTTTGGCTTTGCGGTGTTTCAGCTCTCGGTAGGTTGGTTCTCTCTCCCCTACCATTTCCTGTTTTGGGTTCCTCATGAATCCCCCCTCTGATATTTCATCCCCTCTTCGCTTCATCTTCCTTGATTTCACTGTTGGTTCGCTCTGATGAAGGGGTTACGCCTTTTCCCTGGCTTCCTCTCCTCAATCTGACCTCGAGTTCCTCGGCTCCTCTCCAGGTCAGTTCGGGAGAGTTGGATTTTTGAGGTTTTGGGCTTAGCGGCTCGTTGGTTGTGGATCTTCAAGGCGTCTTCATATCTTTTCTTTGGGTTCCAGCCTCGGTCTCCCCTTCCTCTTTATCGGTTTCAGATTTTCCTTTCCCTCCACATTGTTCTTGCTCGACCACATCAACCATGCTCCAACCTCGCGTTCCATCGCTCCACTCCAGGTCGGATTTGGAGTGATGGACATAAAGGGGTTTTGGGCCATGTGGTTCTACGACCATGGAGATTCTCTGATGGGTTTCATTTCTGGCCTCCTTCTAGTTTTCTCATGCGATGTCTTTGATGATCGTTTGATGTTCGGTCAGTTTTTTGTGTTTGTTTTGTTTCGGGTTGGTGTTGTTCGAAGATGAGGGTTTTTATAGCGGTTTTGGAGGTTCTTCTCGTCCTATGGTGTTCGGTGTGGTGTTCGTTTTTACATTCAATGTCAATAGTGCTTTAGTGATGCTGATGATGGACTTTGGTGGCCTTCCTCATCGACGATGGTAGGCGAAGGGTGAAGACCTTCGATGGAGTGTTTTTTCAATGATAATAGTTTTTTAGTGAGGATGATGGACTCTGATTTCCTTCCTCATCAGCGATGGTAGACAAAGGGTGAAGATGACCGGTATGTTGATGGTTCATCTTTCTCGAAAGGTGATGACTACAATGGTGACTATTGTGTATGGAAGCTATGTGAATGACGGTGATGTGTTTGGCGGAGAAGATGTTGATGATGTGTTTGGCAGAGAATATGGTGATGATGTGTTTGGTGGAGAAGATGGTGATGTTGATCATGGGATTCACAGGATATTTTGAATTTTGAATTTCATTCAAGACGGGTGTTATCACAGGGTTCAACTTTTGTTAGGTTGCATATCGCGAGGTGGTTCGTGGTCTGATGCGGTGATGATGGTCTGTGCTCATATTTTGAAATGGTTTGAAATTTTTAATTTGAATTTTGGAATCAGGCAGGTGTGTTTTTGTAAGGTTCCCACTTTTCCTTAAAGTGGATCTTTTAATAAAATAAAAAAATAATTTGACGGAACACAAAGTAACTCATATTGATGAACTAAGTAATTTTCTTTAAAATTGAGATTTAAAACTCATTCTGATAATAGAATGGATGAAGAATTGTAAATTTACTCTCCAGTACAAATTCATGAAAGGTTGGGTTCCATTGAACATGAAATTATTCTTCTAAGATAGTCTATAAACCTTAAGAACCATCATTTAGAAACTATTATAGGATGGTTAGATGATGTAATTATAACTATAATGAGTGTATTAAACAATTTTGACTTTTCTTCCTTTCATGTTAGTTATAAACTAATGCTATAGAAGTGGCCTTAGTAGATAAAATTTGGTTTGTATCTATTTAACAAAATTAAATTAGTTTAACAGGAACAAGATATGGGAATTAGTAAATAGACCCCTCACTATCCTTTTATAGGAACAAAATGAGTTTTTAGGAATAAGTGGGATGATAATTGTATAAGAAGTGGGAATAATCTTGGTCATTTTGCAAAAGGGTATTATAAATAATAAGGTATAGACTATGAAGATACATTTTCCCTAGTAGCTAGATTATAAGGAACATGGATTACATTATCCAATAAATCAGATTTAAATTTTAAATTATATCACATGGATATGAAATCTACATATATAAAAAAATAATGGAGGAAGATTATGATGAAAAAACTCAAGGTTTTGAAAATCCTAATTTTACAAATTTTGATTTTAAACAAACCAAAGAACATTCTAGTATTAAAAATAACCTTGATCTTGGTATGGATATTGGAGTTATTGTATATTTGAATAATGATTTATACTATAAAAGTAGGATCCTACATTATTTAATAAAACATTATCTTCAGGTATCCTGTTAGTGAAAATATAAGTTGATGATGTGGTTTTCGGTTCTATAAATAAACAATTCTGTAATGGATTTACAAAACATAGGAAATAATAATTTGAAGTGAGTGTGATGGGTGGGTAAAAGTATTTTCTAGGTTTTAGGATTTATAAATTCTATATTTGGAATGTTCTAAATCAATGATAATTTATAAAATAATTACTGACAAAGTATGTACTTGAAATCAGTAAAGTACATACTACTCTTTTGAGTTCTAATGAAAATTTTTTACTTGGATAAAGCTAGAAAACCATTTGAAAAAATTATTTATAATGGAATAAGTGGGATATTATTTTATTTGATAACTATTAGACCATATATTAGGTTTATTGAATGTATTTGTGCTCAATTTTAGTCTAATCTAAATTTAACTCATTTAAGAGTTTCTAGAATAATTTTAAGATATTTAAAAGTAACAATTCATTTTTTCTTTGACTTCTTTTATAAAAACTCTTATTTTAATTTAATATCATACATAGATGTTAACTTATGTGGTTGTAAACTATATATAAAAAGTACTTTAGGAGCATTCCATTTTATTAGTAAATATCTATTATCATAGACTAGTAATAAGCAACACTCAATTACATTATAAACTATAGATGCTAAATATAATAATTCAATTAGTAATTTTTCATGAATTTTTGGGATGAATCACACCTTAATGAACATTGGATTCAATTAAAATAAATTATTGATTAAATGTTAAAACCATAGTTCAATCAACATTTCTATAAATTAAATAAATCATTCAATAAAAAATAATATATACTTAAGGCATCATTTTTAAAGCGGTCACACTCAAAAAGGTTATATTTCTCTTGAATTTATCTCAAAGAGAAATAGTTAGAAGATATTTTTACTAACCATGTTTCTGTGAATGTTTTTATTTTATTAAAAGTGAATTGAGTGTAATATTTTATTAAATAAATTTAATGTGTTTTAATTTATTATAATTTTAATAAATTTATTATCGTTATTATTGTAAAAATTTAAAATTGTGTTTTCTGTTATACTATTTAGTTTAATGAAACATTTAAATTACTCTAATTTATATTATATGTTTATTTAAATTCATAAAAAATAATTTTATTCATTACTTTTATTTATTTATTGTTTTTATTTAATTATCTTTAAAAATTAACCCTAAACCATTACTAGGTATTTAAAAAAGTAGGATTCAGGTCTGTGAGTGAGTAAAAAATCATCTCTCAACCCTTTTTACATTCACATACATAACCCTTACTCTGAATTTGATCCATCATCTCTAACCGCTTGATCCTTGTTCAACCATCAACTAAACTTTTCGAAATGATAAAGTCAAATCTTGTTGATGATGGAATCATAGGTTCATCTATGAAATCCTATGGAAGTGGAAGAATATTTATTACAGTAAAGGCCATATATGTGGTATGGATGTAGACAATAGAAATTTAGTTATGGAAGGAACTTGAGAAAAAATGTTTGTATTTTGTGTTTTATTAGAAAAGTATGGTTTTATTTTTGAGGAAGATGATAATCAGTTACTGATGAATTCTGAGTTTTAGTTTAATCGAACAGAGGATATAATCTTGTACAATGTTAAAAGAAAGGTAGTGGTAATTTATTCAATTGAAATTGAAGATATTTTTCTTTTTCTTCATGAGAGGGGTTTTTCATTTAGTCATACGCTTATTGGAAAAAACACAGTAGGTCCAAACAATGTGTTCAGATATTTTTAGAACTGCTATTTTTTAAAATAAACATATAAAATAGTATCCCACTAAATGGAATATTTTATTTATGTTTCTATAGAAAGTTATCAAAAAAATAGTAGGTGATAAGGATAATGTTGTTTTTCAAAATATGTATTAAATTTATGTCTTCATAAATAATGTAAATTTGAGTTTTCTAGGATACAAGGTAAGATTCATGCATCATTTTTGTGAAGGAAAAGGGTAGATAAACTACTATATTTAGAGTAGATTTATTTTTTATTTTATGAAAATGAAAAAAATAGATTTGAATGATGGTTATGAGGTGAAGTGTTCTAAAAGTATTTACATAATGTTAGACCTATTAAAATCAATTGGATATTATGGGGATTTTTCTTCATTCTCAATGAAGATAGTTGTCCAAGAAAGTGTAACTCAATGGGGGTAAACCCAGACCTCATTTCAGGGTGAAGTAACACCAACAGAGATGGTTTCTTTTAAGGGAGTAAAGGTGAAAACATCTGAAAGAAATGATCCAAGAGTTCCATTTATTAGTTCTGTAGTTGGTGAGCCTTTCAAAAGTCTAGAGGACATGCGTACTAATAATTAATTTTCTAGTGATATTTATGTATCTTCTAAAGGATATCATCATAAAGAGACACTTTTTTAGACAATTGTTTGTTTTTTTAATGATATTTCATCTATGGATGGGTCTGTGAGTTTTCAAGTGTAGATAAGTCCAATGTTTTTAGAAGTGTATGGAGAAGATGAACCAATTGTACTTGGATCACCTATTATTAGATGGAGGGATTATGATATGGTTATGGAATGTGAAAAGTGTTCCATACACAATAGCTTCCATTTTCACCCTCAACTTCTCAAGAAGTTTCTCATTTTATTGGAGAAATTTCAGAAATCTAAGAAAAGTATGTGTTTTCTAATGAATTAAGGATAGAGTTGGAAAATATAAGAGTATATTATTTTTGTTTAAAAGTGTATCTAGGTGCATAAAAATATTAGATCATATAAATTAATGAGTCCTATATCTCTAAATCAATCCTTAAAAAGTTATTTGGAATGGTTTCTACCCATTCAATAATGATCAATAGTCTTATAATAGATCCACCCTTTTTATAATATATCTATATTATATTTTCTACAGGGATTAAGGAAATGAATATATTTATTAATTGTTTTAAATAATTTTTCCCTACAAAATCTATATATATTAAGCTTATTATGTTGGTTTGATCTAAAAAGGATGTGTTTGAGAATCCTTCATCCCTGAAGTCTTGTTTATCTTTGGATGTTCTTGATGAGATAAAATCTTTTAGAGATAAAGTTAAAGAGACTATAAAATTTTTTAGAGATAAAGAGAAAAAGAATTTGAACTCTCTGAAAATTTTTGTCTTATGTAATCTTGAGTTTATAAATAAATTTCAACCCACTAATTCTACAACCTCAGAATCTCTAGTTCATCTAGATTTATATAATGAAGTTAGTCTAAAAATGAAAATGTTTAGTTCTAATTATTTGTAGATTTTGTGTCTCCAAGATGATGTGATTTCTCTAATATTATTGGATGAGATGAAAAAAGATATTTTTGGTTAATTTCATGCTTCCTAGGAAGATAATAAGAATATTATTATTATTCTAGATATGTGTATTGATAAACATGTTGGTGAACTTGAGAAATATCATAGAGTTATGATATAAGAAAATATGTGTGTTTCTATTGAAGGAAGAAATATTATTAAAAAATACATTCAAACTTACAATAAAAACACTCAATTTTTTTGATTTCATATAAGTAAACCCCTTCAAAGGATTCAAATATATATGACATGGCTGTAACAGATTTAGATTCAGAAGAATATTCATAATAATATTCAAAATAAATAGTTCTAATTGAATTTTTTTCGTTTGTTGTGTTAAAAATTCATATATTTTTTAGTTCTATTGAACCCCAACTGGTTGTTAATGATATATTTTTTAAATATCCTCTTAACTAAATTATGTATGTTGTTCAGAGTTTTCTAGTGCAAGTAAATTGCATCGATCAAAAAGTTTAATCAATGCATGATTAGCTAATAGATGTGAAGTCATTTGTGAATCTAATTATGAAGAAGGTTATTAAGGATGTCCCTTCAGGTATATTAGATGTAAACATTTCTCTTATGCATTTCCCTCTTATTTTTAGTGAATCAGTAAGTCAATCTTCAAGGATAGAAACATCTTAAGATGTTTATTAGGAATGGGATGGCATCCGTTTCTCAAATTCACAAGCTAGAACATCCCATTACCCTAGAATTTTTAAAATATGATGTTATTATAATGATAGACACATTTCATGAATCCTTGATTCAGATAAGAATAGGGATACATATTGATCCTGAACCTTCTAGTACATTTTAGAAATCCAAAAAGGGAATAGAAGGTGTTTTTTACTCTTTAGTGCCAATAATTCCTACAACATATACCTATAGAAACACTCCAACCTTAAAATATCCTTCCCCCTAACCAAACTAGGTTCTTGGTCTGGTATTTTGTAATTGGTCAAATGGATTTATATTTTTATTTCAATGTCAATAATAGAAAAATTCATTATTACTTTGTTTCTAACATGTATCTTAGTGATTTATTTCATTTTATGTTATTTATCTCTTTTTTATTTAATGAAAACAAATATTTCCTTACTTCTATATTCAATTTTCACACAACAATTAAATACTTATTGAAAATAAAGTTCCAAATTAACATCTATTTTACCTCTATTACCATTCCTTTTTAATGACAGAAAAGGGGATGAATTTTGACACCTAATAAAAAGGGGGGAGAAATATTTCATCTCTTAGGAAGGGGGTGAAGTGTTTATAAAGGTGAAGATTCTACCATTCAAAAGGTTGTAAGTGACTAACTAAGGGGGGAAATTATTATTTAAACTCGATTTTATACTTTTATGATGATATTGTGTTCAAATTTTAATTTATTTTTTTATTTTTTTCATAGTTGTTCAGCCATTAATTTCCATATATTTGGATTTCTGATGTTTTTAGTTAAATCTATCTATGTATGGAAAATCGACAACATGATGTTTTGGGCTACATGTTGTAAATGGAAATATCAATCAATAAACAATGTAAAGTAAATGGATACATCAATTGTCTATGTCATAGAATCCCCTACATAAAAATTTTCTACATCTACAAGATTTCATGCTGGACGAATCGCCTATATGATCATTCAGTTACATTAAATAGTTACATGGATCAATCAGTTACTTGATCAATCACCTAGCTGATCATTTGACTATGAGAAATTACTATTTAAATAAACTAGTTAGATGAATTTTCTATTTGGTGGAATCAGATACACTACATCAATTATCTATATAGATATCATTGAATTTCCTAGGTGAAGAAAGTGGATATATAATTTCTATAAACTACATCAAATTCGGCTCTATGAATGAAAATACATGTAATCCAATTTTCCAACCAGATGAATAATTAGCTATATGTATTCAGCTCTGAAAAATAACTACATTGATTCAATTATGAAAATTGGCTATGTAATGTGGCTAGTTGTGATTTATTTTCATTGAGGCACTTGGGTGATCCTTTTAATGCTATTGTACAATCCTTAAATTCTATATTTCCACTATAATATAAAATAAAATATCAATATAGATAAGTACCAAGATAGAAGATAATGATAATATATTTTATTTATCACTAATATTCCCAAGGAATTTTCATCGGGAATTATGTGTCATTAGTCTCTATTAATCTATAGATCATGTGTAATGCATTAAATTTTGATGTAAGTGCATGTATTTAAAAGTGTGGAGTGAGAGTCTGGACTTCGACATGTGATGTGAAGTGAACAATAAAATTTATGTCATTCTTTTATCACTAAACATTAATTATGAAACATTATTTTATAAAAAAATAATGAAGAAGAAATATTGACTAATCATCTATGCTTATTGAAAGGATTTTTTATTTCATAGAACTTTCATTGAGATGCTAATTATTGTTAAGTCAAAAGTCTTCTTTTGACTTCTATATCATGTTTTGGAAATCACAAATGTATTCTATCATATGTTTGTAAATTACAAATTGTCTTTTATCATGTTTATCGTATCGTACAATGTCGATCGTACCGACCATATCGTATCGTACTGACTCTGTCAATCGTACCATACTGAATCTGTCAATCGTATCATACTGACTTTGTCAATCGTACCATACTGACTCTGTCCATCATATCTTACTGACTCTGTCAATCGTATCGTACTGACTCTGCTATTCAGATGTTCATTATTTGTTTTGGTACTTAGTCAAAAACACTCATTGCATAATGAATCGTACTCATGTTTTTCATTTCTTTATATCTCTTGTCCTAACAAAACGATGTCGTTGAGTTAGTTACAAACTAATCAAAACGATGTCGTACTTTCTGTTTCAATATGACCGTTGGAGGCAATTTGACCGTTAGAACCCGAGGCCTATAAATAGGAGGTCATTTGAAGCTGAGAGAACAACGATGAACAAAAAGAACGAATGAAGAGACTCTGTGAACTACCAAGATTCTAGAGAGAGACACTGTGACTTCTATCATCTGCCTTGTGCGTCCGATCATCGTATCGAGGGCTTTCAAGTAATTGAAAGACAGAGGTGCTGATTACCTACAAAATCGAGGGCTGCCGGGGATATGCAGACAGACGTGCCGATCATCGTATCGAGGGCTGCCAGGGATAGGGAGACAGACGTGTTGATCATCGTATCGAGGGCTGCCGGGGATAGGCAGATAGACGTTCCGATCATCGTATCGAGGGCTCACCAAGGTGTTGGTGAGACAGACCTTTTATCCTAGGTGAAAGGATAACCCTTCTCTTTGGGTTAAAAGAATTGTAATACTTTTACATTTCCACTGTTACTTGTATTAGAAAGGGATTTGAATTGTTTCCTTTCTTCTTCACATATTCAATTGTAATTGTTTCAATTACAATCATTCCTTTCTTCTTCACATATTCAATTGTAATTGTTTCAATTACAATCATTCTATTACTTTTTGTATTGATTGATTCTATACGCTTTAAGGTAGAATCATTCATCTTTATATTACTCTGATCATTGTGTTCACCTTGAATACAATTGTTTTACATTACATTAGTATTACAATACTTCATACCTTTTATATTCAATACAATTGTGGGTGTTTGTATTTGTATTAGTTTAATATCATTTAAACTAATCTCTTTGTTGCTAAAACTCAAAGGTTTTTAAATCTACAATTCACCCCCCCCCCCCTTGTATTGTTCCATCTAATAGATAAATATATCTACTATTCGATCCAACAATTGGTATTAGAGGAGGTTTTCCACTGATTTGTATTACTAGCTTTATTTCTTATTACTATCTTGAATACTTACTAGACTAACGTGTGGAGTGGAAAAGTTGTTTTTGTTGTATTAGATGGCAGGAATGAATATCGGGTCAATAGATAATCTGAATCCTTCTAGACCACCAATCTTTGATGGGAATGATTATGAGTATTGGAGAGATCGTATGAAGACTTTCGTTATCAATACTGGTGTAGACAATTTTATTATGCTTACTGGGGGTTACAAAATTCCTGACAAAGAAGTTAGCACGTTCACCAACCAAGAGAAGCAAGAATATCAACTGAATTACAAGGTACGCAATACTTTATTATTCTCTATGACCAGGAATATATATAGTCAGATATCTTCATGTGAAGCAGCCAACTGTATTTGGAAGAAATTAGAAGTCACTCATTTTGGTACATCCAAGGTTATAGAAACAAGGAGAGGAATGCTTCGAGCAGAGTATCATGGATTTGTCTTTCCTTATGGAGAGCCAGTATGTAAAGTTCAACAAAGGTTTATAACGATTGTAAACAGCTTACAATCTATGGGAGAAAAAGGTCTTGATGATGAAGCTCTTGTTGATAAGATTATAGATATTATGCCAAATGAATGGGAGTTAAAAAGGACAGCTATTGATGAAAATAGAAAAGTTTCCCAGATTACTCTTGATGAACTTTTTGGAACTCTACTACAGCATGAGACAAGAATGAAGAGAGATGCTGATTTCAATAAGAATAAGAATGGGAATGGAAGTGTAGCTTTTGCATCTAAAGCTAAAACACCTGAAAGGCTTACAAGGTCTAAATCCAAGAAATTTGTTGTATCTGATTCAAGTGATTGTAATCTTTCGGATAATGAGTTAGCCAATCTTGCTCGAAGAATGAAAAAGATTGTGGGAAAGAAATATTTTCAATATAGATTCAAAAAGAAAGACTGGAAAGATAGGAAAGATTCAAAGGTAACTTGTTATGAATGCAAGAAAGAAGGACATATAAGGCCTGATTGTCCTTTACTGAAGAGGAAAGATAGAAATGAGAAACACTCTGAAAGAAACAGGAAAAGGTTTTATAAGACAAAGAAGGTCTTGAAAGCAAATGATACGTGGAGTGCAAGTGGTAGTGATTCCTCAGATGATTCTTCAGAATATGAGACATCAGGACAAAGAAATATTGGACTTCTAGCCAGATTACCAATTGAGGATCATTGTCTCATGGCCAAGGTACATAATACTGAAGCTATTACAAATGTCTCTTTGAATGAAAATTGTATTGATAATAGATATTATGAATATTCAAATGATGAATCCTCATCATCAGAGGATGATAAATTACCTTCTTTTGAAGAGGTCTCTAGATTTTCTAAATTACTTGAAAATAAAAATTCTAAAATCAAAAAGATATTTGAAAAAGAAAATTCTAGAATTTCAATTTTGACTAAAGAAGTATCAGATCTTTCTAAAGATCTTGATGTGAAAACTTATGATTTTGAAAGTATTTTGAAAACCCTTGAGAAAGTTAAATCTGATAAGGATAAACTTTCTAAGGATCTTGCAACTGTAATTTCAAAGAAAAATATTTTAGAATCTAACTCTTGTTAAAATTCAAATGTTTTAGAAAACAAGAATTTGGTTTTAAAACTAAAGTCAGAGATTTTATCTTTGAGGAAATGTTTGCCAAACTTTTCCCATGGAAAAGAAAACTTTGACAGGATGTATTCGCAAATTAGACCTTTGAGAAATCATTCTGGTCTTGGTTATACTTATTCCAAACCTGTTTTTAGCAATAACTATTTTGTCCCTCAAAAAACCATTTTCTGTTCTAAGTGTCAATGTGGTGGACACTGGAGAAGAGATTGTTCTCTTAACAAAACTCAATCTTTAGGATTTCATAAAGCTCATTTTGCAAAAAAAATGTGGATTCCTAAAATTCTTTTATCTAACCCTTCTAGATCCAAACAAGTCTGGATTCCGAAAATCTAATTGTTTCTTTTTCAGGAAAACGAGAAGTGTACCAATAAGAACATTTGGTACATGGATAGTGGTTGTTCTCAACATATGACTGGAAACAAAGATCTTTTTGAAAAGGTTATCAAAACAAAAGGTGGAAAAGTTACCTTTGGAGATAATTCTCAAGGAAAGATTGTTGGTATAGGTAATATAGTTTTTCTTACAAAAGTTCTTATTTCAAATGTTTTGTTTGTTAAAGGTCTTAGGCACAATCTCATCAGCATAAGTCAATTATGTGATGAAGGTTACCTTGTGAATTTTAGAAATGATAAGTGTCTAGTTCACAATTCCAAGGATGAATTCATTCTATCTGCCCATAGGCAAGATAATGTTTACACTATTAACTTAGAAGACCTTAGGAAACAAAACTTACCTTGTTTAAGTGTAATAGAAGACCAATCGTGGCTATGGCATAGGAGACTAGGACACTGTAATATGAGAAACCTAAGAAAACTCTCAAAGAAAGGACTTGTAAAAGGGTTACCGGACCTTAGATATGATTCTTCAAAAGTCTGTGATCCTTGTCAATTTGGAAAGCAACATAAAACTAGATTTAAATCAATTAATGAAGTCTCAACTTCTAATTCATTACAGCTTGTACATATGGATCTGTTTGGTCCTTCACAATCTGGAAGCATTGGAGGCAAATACTATGTATTTGTTTTAGTTGATGACTTTACTAGATTTACATGGGTCTATTTTCTCACAAAGAAATCTGAAGCCTTTTCCTATTTCAAAACTTTTAGAGCCCAAGTTAAAAATGAGAAAAACCTACCATTGATAACTATTCATAGTGATCATGGTGGTGAATTTCAAAACTCAGATTTTGAAACTTTCTTTAGTAAGAAAGGTATTACTCACAATTTCTCATCTCCAAGAACTCCTCAGCAAAATGGTGTTGTTGAAATAAGAAATTGAATTCTTCAGGAAATGACTCAAACCATGTTGAGTGAATACTCAATTGCTAAGCACTTTTGGGCTGAAGCTGTTAGTACTGCCTATTATACTATAAATCGTGTTTTAACTAGACCATTTCTTAATAAAACCCCTTATGAGTTATGGACTGGCCGAAAACCTAAAGTTTCATACTTCAAAGTTTTTGGATGCAAAGTATTCATTCTTAATACAAAAGATAATCTACACAAATTTCCACCAAAATATGATGAAGGAATCTTTCTAGGCTATTCTACAACCTCTAAGGCTTATAGAGTTTTCAATAAAAACACTTGTACTATTGAGGAAACAGTACATGTAAAATTCGATGAAACTGATCCTTTTTTTTAACCAACCCAATCCTACATCCTCGTATGTGTTTTCTAAAAATGTTTATCAACCTTTATTCCTGGTCCTGCAAGAAACAACACTCAGTAGCACTCTCCACTGCTGAAGCTGAATATGTAGCAGTTGGAAGTTGTTGTGCTCAAGTATTGTGGATGCAGCACACACTCACTGACTATGGTTTGAGTTTCTCCAAAACTCAAATTCTTTGTGATAATACAAGTGCCATAGCTCTTAGTAAAAACCCATCACATCACTCTCGTGCAAAACACATAGATGTTAGGCATCACTTTCTTAGGGATCACACACAAAAAGGATATATTATTTTACAATTCATCGGAACGCACGAACAACTTGCTGACATTTTTACAAAACCTTTACCTTCCGATAGATTTGAATATATAAAACAGAAGCTAGGAATGATTACGTTAAAATAATCATTCATATCTACTTCCTATTTTACATCTCTCCTAATAGTAAGAAACTCCTCGTAGAAAGGGGGAGGACATTTCTTTCTATGTCTTTATGTTTCTTTTTATCTTATGATCTTTAACTATTTACTCTCTCAATATGTGTCTCTTTTTCTGTTTATCGTATTAACAATTTTATCGTATCATTCATTTTTCCTTATGTTTATCGTATTGACAGTTTTATCGTTTCGTTCATTTTTTTTCCTGTTTATCGTATTGACAGTTTTATAGTATCATTTACTATCGACCGATGATGGAAATCAAATTATTTTCCATCGTATCAATCAATCTTGGTATTGAATCGACCGATGATGTTAATCAAATTCTTTTCCATCATATCAATCAATCTTGGTATTGAATCGACCGATGATGGTATTGAATTTCTTTTCCATCGTACCAATCAATCATTAGTATTGAATCGACCGATGATGGTATTGAATTTCTTTTCCATCATACCAATATTGAATCGACCGATGATGGTATCGAATTTCTTTTCCATCGTATCAATAGTTTTTGATTCGACCGATGATGGTATTGAATTTCTTTTCCATCGTATTAATAGTTTTTGATTCGACCGATGGTGGTAATTATTTTCTTTTCTATCGAATCGACCGATGATGGTATTGAGATTGTTTTCCATCGTACTGACAGTTCATGGTAAAGAGATTGTTTTCCATCATATTATCAGTTCATGGTAACCAGATTGTTTTTTATCGTACGGTCAGTTCATAGTAATGACTTTGTATTCCATCGGCATGTTGATTTTATTTTGTTTCATTACGATTGTATTTTCTTTTGATTGATATCAAAATCAACAATTACCTTCTGTTCTCCGACATGTATCTTTTTCATTTTTTTAAAAAAGAATTTTTAATCCTAACCATTGATCTGTTTTTCTCTAATCTTGACCGTAGAAGATCAATGGTCACCCTTTTTCGACCGTAGAAGATCAACGGTCACTTCTTTATCGCCTATAAATAGCCCCCCTCCCCTCCCCAAACCCACATTGGTTTTTTCAGGATTTCAGGTGAAGCTCTGCTCCACCAGTTAATCATCGTACGATCTTCTCATCGGCAGAACCTTTATGTCTCAGTCCTCTGCTAATACTCCCGCTAAAATGTCTTCAAAGAATTTTACAGAGAAAGACTTTAATAGAGAACGGTTAGTATCTCGAGATTTTTTCGATACGTACGATTCTACAATCAGGAGGATCATTTTGTTTCAAGGATGGGAACATCTGTGTGTTGAAAAGCCTGATTCTCAAGATCCGATTCTTTTTGATGAAGTTTTTCAGTTTTACAAAACCGTTTCTTTCGACAAAGACATGACTATAAACTTTTCTGTGTACGATAGAAAATTGTCTATGTCTGTGAAACAAGCGGCACATTTTCTAAATGTTTCTATAGAAGGGGATTCTTTCTTTCCATCGCACAAACTACCAGAGGAAGTTGGTACGTTTAATAGAGAAAGTGCTGAAAAGACTTTGTTTGTTATTAATGAGGAAAAGAGAAAAGTGTCTCATCTTTCACCGGACAATCGTTTTGTAACTTTATGGATGCAAGGTTTTCTTATCCCAAGGAAAGTGTATAGAGAAACTCTGAAAGTTTCTGATATCTTTATGCTCGACTATCTTGTAAATATGAGGAAAGTAAATCTCATGGGATATGTTTTTGAAACAATTAAGAATGTCAAGACAGGAGGGATTAAGTCCCAGATGATTATGTATCCAGCTATCCTTACGAAATTAATTCTTGAGAGTATGAAGTTTCGTAACATTCCTTTGAAAGGAAAACCCATGGATTTGAGGCCATCATGGATTAGTAAGAGTACGATGAAAAAGCTGAATGTTTGTTTTGATCCGAATTCAAAACTTTTTGTCAGAGATGTAGAAGGTGAATTGGCTCAGAATCAATCGGCACCGATGCCAGCCAAAGACATTCAATCCACCGGTGTTACTCAAAAGACTGATCCGCAAACCAGTTCAAAGCCGAAGAAGTATCCAAGGTACATTATGGAGGTTGTAGAAAAATGGAGAAAGGATAAGGAACATAGAAAGGAAGGTGATCCAAAGTTCGGTCTTGACCCTGCTGAGGCTTTTGCAGAAAGAGTAAGGGTAGAAGAAACCCTTCAGGCTGAAAAGAAGAAGAAGGTTCTTTTGAAAAGAAAGGCTCAGGACTTTGATGTCTCTAAAATCTTGAAAGCGGTTGAGGATTCCAGTGCCCAACTAACAGAAGAAGTGCATCAAGATCCCATCGTACAGAGTCTCCCTGAGGAAGGAAAACAAAAACAAGTGATGGAAGAGACATAAGAAGTGGAAGAAGAAGAAGGAGACTTTCTTTTAGAATTTCTTCAAAGTTCAAAGAAGAGTAGAGAGGAATCGGTTCAAAAGCTGAGTGAAGGTGTTCAACAAACTCCTCATGCCGATCAGGAACGATATCCGGACAGAATGTCATCTCAAGAAAAGCAAGGTACCCATTCCTCTCATTCTGATAAAGTTGTTGTCATTAGTGACAAAGTGGAAGAAGAAAGAAAGCAGAAAGAAAAAGCAAAAGGGAAATAGCCAGTTGTTGATTCAAGCAGATCGTATGAACTAGCATCGTACGATGAAGATACCGATTCATAGCATACAATCTCTCTCAAGAAGACGGACTACATTGTTCATGTTTTGAGAAGGGTTGAGAAGACCATTCCTTATTTCCTGTGGTTGGAAGGGAAGATTGATTTTATCACTGACAATCAAAAGAAGAAGTTTGGATCTCTAAAAAAATTAAGGAAGAATGTTTTGTCAGTAGAAGCCGATTTGAAAGTTCTTTCAGAAAGCTCAGTTGCTCATAAGAAGGCTTGTAATAAGATGACCAAGTGGTCGTACAAAACAGAGAGCTCAATCAATGATCATGAGATAGCTATTGAAGATACAAGAAGGTTATCAAATGAGCTTGCAATTTCTTTCAACAAGCTTGACAAAGAAATGGTTGAAAGGTTGAACCTTTTGTCTTCTCAAAGAGCCGATGTTCCTTTAGTGAAAGATTTGCAAGAGAGAATGAATGTTTTTCAATCTGAATTCTTGAAGGTTTCATCTTTCAAGGATGAATTGGTCTTGCTGAAGAATCAAAATTCTGTGTTATCCAAAGATAAAAAGAATTTGCAAAACAGAATTGATACCCTTGAAGAAGTAATCAGAGTCTAGGAGGAGACTATCAGAAATCAAGATCAGATTTTTGCGGACCAACATGAGATTCTCAAAACTCAGGGAGAATAAATTTCTAAAGACAAGAAGGAGATCAAGAAGATGAAAGATGTTCTTCATGAGCTTATAAAGAAGGAGAAGGAAAGAGAAAACAAATGATTGTTGTATTTGTTTTCTTTTGGAACTTGTCTTTGTTCTGTAATGACTCTTATCTTCCTTTTCTTTTATCCATTGTCTTGTATTGCTTTACTAACTCTTTCAGACAATTCAAGATTACTCCTTTCTTTTTGTAAATAACAAAGGGGGAGAATGTTTACAAAGGAGAGAATGTTTTACAAAGGGGGAGAATGCTTTACAATGCTCTTAAGGAAAATCTGCGAATACAATCCTTAGGAAATTCCATACCTAAGGGGGAGTTAGTTGTATTCAATTTCTTATTCGGAAGATTTTTCAATAACTCAGGGGGAGATAAGTATTTCTTGTTACATTTACTTTGTGTGTTGTGCTTTCCAAAAAGGGGGAAATTGTTAAGTCAAAAGTCTTCGTTTGACTTCTATATCATGTTTTGGAAATCACAAATGTATTCTATCATATGTTTGTAAATTAAAAATTGTCTTTTATCATGTTTATCGTATCATAAAATTTTGATCGTACCGACCATATCGTATCATACTGACTTTGTCAATCGTACCATACTGACTCTGTCAATCGTATCGTACTGACTTTGTCAATCGTACCGTACTGACTCTGTCCATCATATCGTACTGACTCTGTCAATCGTATCATACTGACTCTGCTATTCAGATGTTCATTATTTGTTTTGGTACTTAGTCAAAAACACTCATTGCATAATGAATCGTACTCATGTTTTTCATTTCTTTATATCTCTTGTCCTAACAAAACAATGTCATTGAGTTAGTTACAAACTAATCAAAACGATGTCGTGCTTTCTGTTTCAATATGACTGTTGGAGGCAATATGACCGTTGGAACCTGAGGCCTATAAATAGGAGGTCATTTGAAGCTGAGAGAACAACGATGAACGAAGAGAACAAATGAAGAGACTCTGTGAACTACCAAGATTCTAGAGAGAGACACTGTGACTTCTCTCGTCTGCCTTGTGCGTCCGATCATCGTATCGAGGGATTTCAAGTAATTGAAAGACAGAGGTGCCGATTACCTACAAAATCGAGGGCTGCCGGGGATAGGCAGACAGATGTGCCGATCATCGTATCGAGGACTGCCAGGGATAGGCAGACAGACGTGCCGATCATCATATCGAGGGCTGCCGGGGATAGGCAGATAGACGTGCCGATCATCGTATCGAGGGATCACCAAGGTGTTGGTGAGACAGACCTTTTATCCTAGGTGAAAGGATAACCCTTCTCTTTGGGTTAAAAGAATTGTAATACTTTTACATTTCCGCTATTACTTGTATTAGAAAGGGATTTGAATTGTTTCCTTTCTTCTTCACATATTCAATTGTAATTGTTTCAATTACAATCATTCCTTTCTTCTTCACATATGCAATTGTAATTGTTTCAATTACAATCATTCTATTACTTTTTGTATTGATTGATTCTATACGCTTTAAGGTAGAATCATTCATCTTTATATTACTCTGATCATTGTGTTCACATTGAATACAATTGTTTTACATTACATTAGTATTACAATACTTCATACCTTTTATATTCAATACAATTGTGGGTGTTTGTATTTGTATTAGTTTAAGATCATTTAAACTAATCTCTTTGTTGCTAAGACTCAAAGGTTTTTAAATCTACAATTCACCCCCCTCTTGTATTGTTCCATCTAATAGATAAATATATCTACTATTCGATCCAACAATTATTCCGATAATTTCTCCCATAAATACCTATTTTTTATGTTTGCAATATCTTATAGTTGTGATATAAATAGCTAAAATCGTTATTTTATAATAATTCTTTGTAATGGTTCATAGTAAAAAAAATTATGAGACTGTTTCATATAAATCCATTCTAGAGCACGACTGAAAGATCATGTGTTTATGACAAGTGTCAATTAATTTCAGTCAGTTCTGTAGTCCCTATGAAAAAAATAGTTAGTCCCCATGAAAATGATTAACCCAATTAAAATCCTGACACTATTGAAGAAGAGTGATGGTGATGTGGAAAATATGCCTTCTATTCCCTAAACCACTATACATATCTCTATTTATATTTCTATTTATGATTTTATTTCCACTACATTACTTATAAAAGTATAGAACCAAAATCAATCATAAACAAGATTGGTCTATTTGTATAAATGAAAGAAAATTTAAATAATTCAACTAACCCCCACCCATATTTAGTCTTAATATGATCAATCTTCAAAAACATAAACTTTAAAAGTCTTAATATTTCAAAGGAAGTAAATAGAATAAGTAAATGGAATAGAACCGAAGAAAAAAAGAAATGTGGTGAGGATTAAAAAGGGTAGGGTGTAATTTTCATCATGTGGAAATTTTGCATGGAAACACGTTAGTATATTCTTAAAGGGAATATGAGTCTATAATAATGGTAAATATAAAGTTACTATAGCTCACGAATGAAAAATTACGATATAATGATTCAACTATATGTAGATGGACCACTATACAAACCAAGGCACAAAGTGTGAAATAAATTTACCTTAGAAAAATTCTGCCAATAATGTATAAACTTATAGAATTACTACAGATGAAGTTTAAACCTTGAATGACGTGATAATAGATACTTCGATCTTAAACACAATGCTTTATAATTATTTATTTAACTCTATATCTATCCACTAATTAAAATTTTCATAGAATATTAAATCATTCCCTAACACTCTATGGGAGGAGTCATCAATCAAAAAATCTATTGGGAATAATTTTTCAAGGATATTGTATCAGGAATTCTTGATTAAAATATGCATATATTGACTATTTACAAACATGGTTGTTATACAGTTGGTTAATAATGAATTAATCCATATGGTTTGTGTTTCAAATTTGTTCTATCATATTTGAGAAGTTTTAATTTCTACTCATTTATATAACTATTTATCTTTAACTTTGGGATTTTACTTTATAGAATTTATTAATTAATATTTTACTCATTCACATGAGGGTTTATTCATATTGAATATTATATTGACATGTTATAACCATTATTTTATTAATAAATCGATCAATGAAGGATAATATTATTATCATTTATACATGGATATTATGACCCATTAATAGTTTTTTTCTCTAGGAAATGAAAAAGAATCCTGATTATTCATTATTTATAAAATGAGATGAATCAGAGGTGGAAAACTAATGGAAACACAATAATATGATGACATTATTCTTATATAATGGAAATAAATAAACTAAGTCTTTTTTATCATATTCTCTATTTCAATTCCTCATATGCATGTAATATGAAGATAAATATATTCAGTATTATGGGGAAAATGAAATTCATCTCTCATGTCATGCTTTTGGAAAATCATTTTCAGTCTTAGAATGGTATATTCAAGGTTTTAGAAATAAGTAATTAAGAAATACAAAGTTTCCTAATAGTAACATAGAAATTAGTAATCATGATAAATCTATATCTATGATTATACATATTATATGATACATTCAACTTAAAAATAATGAATTAAAATTGGAAGCATGAAATTTATTTAATGGGGGTGAATGAAGAACCTCAAAATTTCAATAAGTAGTTCCTGTCTAAATAAATAATTTATTGAATATATTGATTCACGTGTAACACCAAACATCAATGGGTCAAATATTTTAGATAAAATTTATTTGGGAAATTATAAGATGAATAAAAAATGTAGTAAGTACAAATATATTAATCAAATAAAAAATCCTTAACTTTAAAGGATAAATAATTAATATTATTTAATATTAAAAATAAATTTTATTTGAATAACTACTTTTTAAATTGTGGTGTATTTTTTCTGAATAAAGTAAATAATTATTTTTTACATGATTATTATGATAATATGTAATATTTTAATGTATGAAATAATATATTATTATTCATTTAATTGGTAATTGATATAAAATATAATGAAAAACTATTAAATTTTAATTTAATTTTTTTTCTAAAAAATATTTCCTTTACAATTTGGATTTATATTTAAAAAATTAATAATTGAAAAATGATGAAATTAAATTCAGCTTTAATTACTATTTTCAGAATTATCATAGAGTGACCTTTTCTAATTTTTTGAAAAGAATTATTTTTTTATCAAATAGTTAAATATATCATATTTATAAATACCATAAAATTTATAAAATCATTATGATATAAGAATGGATTAAATTTTTTCGAATCATTTTCCCTAATCAAATGTAAATTTAAAATTAAATTAATCATTTGAATATACTTATTTAAATATATATGTCTAAAAATTATGTTTTCCAAAAAATTTCACATTTTGATTAATAATATATAAATTATTTTTTGGAGGATGTTTTATTTATTTTTATATAAATTAGTTTCTGAGTTTAAAAAATGAGTTACCATTGTAAAATTAAATCAGCTAAATAAGTTAAATTAAGGAGAAATTCTTCAATAACTCACTACATTATCCCTAATTTTCATGGGAGAGTGTTGGATTGATCAATACTAATCCACTATTTATTAATTTCCACATATTGGGAAAAATTCTTTTTAAGGTGACTTGCCTTTTACCTAACATTACTAGTATTTACAAAAGTGTTACCCATCTCACTTAATAAAAGGGAACTTCACCATGTCACTTATCCAAATATCTAAAAAATATTATCTAGACTAAATTATATCCCAACACATTCCCAATTCTCTCCTCATTGTTCTAGGGGTTACTTTCTCTCTAAAAGAGTAATCTATGAAGGCTTAAGGGGATATTTCAAGAAGTAAGTTAAAAATATTTTATCACTCCATTTTCATTTCTATTAATTTATTTCTTCCTATAACTCTGAAAAACATATTCAACCCACAATGACATAATTTCATTAGTATACTTTTTATACAAAGGTTTGATTTTGTTTATGGATAATCATTTTTGACCTTCCTCACAACATTTCAAAAAATTAAAACATTGTCTATGCGTATGTGTGTACTACCGTCATTATAGACAAGGTGTTACATTTTTCATCACCACCTTAAATGGTTAAATATAATAATATATCTAATTATTAAATATTTTATTTATGAGCTACTTTATATTCTATAAAGATAAATCATTATTGACTTTCCATTATTTTTATACAAGAAAAAAATAAAACACTGCTCATGTAGACGTGTTGTGTAACCCCCCAACCCAACCACCATGTTAGATACAGAGGGTCATATGGCCTCATGAGTGGATCCCCATACACTATAGGATAATTAATAGTAGAAATTATCTAATTCAAAATGTGGGGATACTATACCCTTAGTACCATGTCATAAATTAATATTAATATATAATATAATCCTCAGAGTATCATGTAGAAACAAAATAAAAAAGTTCATACATGTCATAAAAGTAATAAATGGATCCATAGGTGGGAATAAAAAATAGGATAATAGCACTAGATAAATAAATTATTAATTTGTGGGGTCTTCCAGAGACCATCTTGGTATGATTCCAACTCCAAACCCCTTTGTTTATCCATCCCCCACAAGGCCCTTGGCCATTTTTATATCATGAGATCCACCACTAAGAAGTCGTTAATTAATTATGAAGCCCCTAACCCTTGTTCGTACCTGCATCTAGTCTGTTCTAGAAGGATAATAAAAAGACACCAGAAGTTTCCAACAAATCCCAATTCTATTAAATATATACCTTCAAAAACTCATGGGATTATGCATATATATGACTCATCTTCCCTAGGCCACAAGTACACCATGATTCTTTCAAATCAACTAGGCATAAATAAACTCAATACATGGAATCAACTTGGTATCAAGTTAATCCTCAACATGTAATTCCATGATATAAATGTATCTCCACCCTATTCATAGGTTCATCCTCATCATTGATTAAGGTCATGTGAAATCCCCCTTTTAAAGATAATAATGTCACGATGGTCCACAGATTCCAAACACCAATAAGGATACCTCCAAGAAATGTAAAATACCTAAAAATATAGGGTATACAAGGAAATAATCTCACCATGTGAATCAAGTATCAAAATAGTACATGTCTTCAACATCAAAAATGAAAAATAGGAAATAATATAAAATCAAGTTATCAATTATTATAAAGGGTCTCAAAGGCCACACACACACCCACATGTGATCACAATAAATCATGATTATTATTTATGAGAAAAAAAATATATCATGGAATCATATATACATAATACCCCCAAAAAGGTAATTAGCCTATTACCATGAATCCATCGATGTAAAATTCATCCATAACCCACCCTATGTGGTCTTAAAATTGGAGTGGAATCCTAAATAATCATGAACACTAAATCCTGGCATTATTATCATACTTGTCGAAACATTAAAAATCATGGTTATTCAAGGATTCATATAATCAAAAAAAAAAATTTATTTCCAAAGTAAATAAATATTACATGCGATGATATATTCACTCTAATATATAATTTATAAATTATAATTTTAGTATAATATATGATCAAGAAATTCCCTCCTATAGAATACATATAAAAACACAGTCAATAAAAAATATCCCTCTAGATATAATCGATAACATATATTGAATTTCATTATAATTATTCTTTAATAGTTTATATAATTAACCACTGATAATTTTTCATGATTTTCATTTTGTAATTTTTTTAAACTATCCTTTGATAATTATCTTATGATAAATTTTTATAAATTATCCTTTTATAGTTTTTTGTAATTATATTTTGATAATTTTATTTATAAAAATATCCTTTTATAATTTTATATAATTATCTTCATATAGTTATTAATAATTACAATTTGGTAATTCTGTGTAGTTATCTTTTAATAATTATTGATAATAATCTTTTGATAATCTCACATAATTATATTTTTAGTATTTTTTATAAATTATCATTAGATAATTAGGTAGAAACATATTTTTATAATTATTTGTTATTATATTTCAATAATTTTCTATAATTATCATTTAATAATATGTTTAATAATTATGATTTTATAATTTGGGTTTTTCTGGCCATATATTAAATTCAATCATTTCTCTAGAATTTGAGATAAATCCAAAAAGAAATAAAATAAAATAATATATATATATATATATATAAACTCATTAACCCTCAAGCGTAGTTTATTGGGGAATAATAAGAATGGTCAC
This sequence comes from Viscum album, assembly GCA_963277665.1. NCBI lineage: Eukaryota > Viridiplantae > Streptophyta > Magnoliopsida > Santalales > Viscaceae > Viscum > Viscum album. The sequence goes on along the minus strand of OY728156.1, from coordinate 1,249,568,378 downwards.
TGTGCCTAGAACTGGAAAAGGGAACCCAAATAGATTGATGTAGGATTTATCGGTCACACACAAGGGAGTTTCAGGGACACTCAAACTCAATTGGATCTTCCAACATTGAAAGATGAATGGTTTAAAAATTTATAACCCCAACTCTGTACATTAAAAATTTCTAAAACCTCAAATTGAAAATATTGATTTAGTTTTTTATTCTACCTAAAATTGATTTTAGAGTGATTAATTTTATCACATTAAGGTGTTTCCAACATAAATGGGTAAAAAAGTGATCTCTAGGATTTATGGATCAATAGAATATATAAATGGATGGTTACAGTGGTGTGTATGGAAGAAGAAGAAAAAAGTATAAAAAAAGTAAATGAATAAAATAAAAATCATAAAATGCTACCCTTATGCATGATTATGCACCTAAACCAAACACTCAACATATATAATGGTCATATCACACATAGGATAAAACACATATTAATGTTTTAATAACAGACATAGATTTACCATATAAAACACTATTATGCATATATTTCATTATTCAAGAAAAATTTCACAAATGTGACAGAATATATTTAATATTTTTATTATATCAATATGGTGTCTCTACAGGCCCTTGGATATTACACTGAGCCCATGCTAAACAAACACAAAATTCCATTAAATATTCCTAACAATTATAAGGAAAAACTAGATTCAAAAATTTGACTTGGATTTACCCATAATCAAATTATTAATACATTAGTAAGGGTTGTTTTATTGAAATTTTAAATTTTCAAAAAAAAATCTTTTACTAAAAGGTTTTAAAGATTATTTAAAACTGAGGATATTACATTTATTCCCCTGTAAGGACTTCTAATCCCTAATATGTACCTATAACATACTTTTTTTAAAGAATTGTCCAAATATGATTGAGTAATAGAATCTATCACCCATGAATCCTCTATTCACAAATAAATCAAGCTGACACAGGATCATGAAATGTGGTACCAGATTCCCTAAAAGAAATTTCTCGGTTGGCTATGTAATATGCATCAAACGCTCCTCATATGATGTGTCAGGATCCAAATCTAGATCCCCATTGTCTATAACATTTGTTGTATCTCCCATGTACCTCCAAAGCTATGAATATTATACACTTCATGCATACCATGGTATTGAGTATGTATATCTATATGAAATTTCATTATCCCAACTTGTTTGGAGATCATGAAGAGTCTAAGAAACTATGGTTCCATATTTCTTTATTTCCACAATCAATGATGCCCTAACTAAGGTGAAACTAACAATATAAAATTATAACTAATAAAAAATTCCAAATGTCCTCTCATTTAGTCTATATAAAATTACATCTTGCTATGTGCAGTGATAAACCTCTTCTAAATCAGTTGTACTCTATTTGAGGTATCTTAAGCCAAAATGGGGTACATGTAATGGCCCAGGTTTTTTTGGGGGTCCATTACTTTGTGAAAATATGATGTTGGGTCTTATGGGTAGTTTGGGAATCTCAGTGAAGTTTGGCCTAACGTTAGGCCTACCGGTAGCCTTAGCCTACCGGTAGATGGCCTACCGGTAGCTCGGTCTACCAGTAGCCGCAACCTACATGTAGTTCTGTCTACCGGTACGTTGGTCTATCAGTAGCTATAGCTACTGGTAGCTCGTTCTACCGGTAGATCTTTCTACTGGTATCTCAGTCTACATGTATCTCGGTCTACCTGTAGCTATAGCCTACCGGTAGCTCGGTCTACCGGTTGCTGTAGCTTACCGGTAGCTCGGCTACCGGTCGTTGTCAGCCACCAGTAGCTCTCACCTACCGGTGGCTCTCGCCTACCCCACGGGGTTTTTCAGTAGCGCCTCCCTTTTGCGCAAGTTGGGTTTTAAACCCTATTTTGACCCCTTTAAGCTTGTTTTAAAGCCCAGTAATTCCCATATATGTCGTTTAATAAAATATTTAATGAATTAACCTGGTGTGTGCTTCGGTTTAAACCGCCCAACCCTTTAATGATGTGTGGGGCCACGTGGTCAACCCACGACCCCGCTCCTTACGCGGTTTCGCGTTCATATCTCAACCGTCCCCGACCATTATATCCTAAGGGTTCTCCCTACGTTTATTTTCTTGATCACCCTGTGCTAGGAGTACCCTTCATTCAGATGAGCTGCATTGCTATCCATGGAATTCCACACCCAGGCTTAGAGTCGATCGTTGATCCACAAGTAGGGAATTTATCCATCGCCTATCCTTTTTGTGTGTCATGTGGTGTGGGTGTGATACTGGTTCTGTATAATTGGATGAACCAAACTCTAATAAAGATATAGACTGATTCTAAAGAATGAAATGGTAGGGATCTGACTGATGATGTTTCTCTATTTCTATCTTTCGATTAATGATTTCTGAATTGTGAGGGCTTATTCCTACTAAAAATCATGGCCATTGGTGGTCTTTCTCTGTGCACTAATGAACCCCTGGTGATGTCCTAAATGGATTGTTTTGTAGTTATGAACTTGTGCTATGAAAAGAAATATGGTTAATCACGTATATCCATCTAAATAAATTGAAAGCACCCGGATCAATCCCTTCTATGATAACCCCGGTTAAGGCACGGAAATTGAAATCATAGAGTGTGTTAAATCTTAAAAATATGAAAATACAGGCATGGGCCTGCTTTGTGTTGGTGGTGGTGGTCTGGTTTTTTTCCTTCACGGGCTGTTTGTTGGGTGATGTGGGTGGGGATGAGATCCCCTATCGATATGGATTTAGTGGTTGTGAATTTTACGTCCGGGTGGTTACCTTGTTTATATCACGAATTGGGGTGGGATCCTCTGTTGATGAGAAAACTTTGGGGGGGGGGGGGACACGGGGCAGTGTCTCGGGGTTTCCTTTGCTTCCTTTACTTCGAGGGTTTTCACTAGCCCCCTTGGTTGCATATGGTATAGGCAATATCTTTTGGTTTTCCTTGGTTCCATTACTTTGAGGGATATGTTCTCCCTTTTTCTGTTGTGACTTTACAAGAAAATCGGTTTTGGATATTGTAGTTTATGCTTCATTGTTTTCTTTCCTTGACTTGTGATTATGCTTACTAGTTCCCCAAGTAGGTGCAGAAACTTATTTAAACATCATTACTGAACATGAAAACAAGGATGGGATAAATGGGATTTTGTTTAGTGTGAGTTGTGACGTGGATAGGTGTGAGGTTTGTGTTCTTTAGGCTGGCTAAAGAAAAACCTAAACTTGGGTGAGTGTGTGCTACCTAGACATATAATTTTAGTTTTGTGTTTCTTATTTGCGCCCCACCCAAGTTGAGCACTTAGTGACGAACACCCCCATTTCATGGGGGAGGGTGTTTTTTCCGACACTTCTGTTAATGGCCAGTTATTAGCTCTTTTATGCTCCCTTTCTCGGGTAGCCCAACTATATTCGGGAAGGCTGTGATGGCCTAAAGTCCATTATTAGCCCAAGAACCTTCAGGCGACGTAGTGTGGTGGTTAGCCCAGGTGTGTCCGGGCAGGTGTTTTCCCAAGTGTCTTTGGGATGAGGCCCAAGAGTCTTCGGGCATGGCAGTGGATCTTCTAGCCCATGTGTCTTCGGGCATGGAGGTGGTTGTTCTGGACTAGGTGTTTGCAGGCCTGGTTACGTGTGAAAGTTGTGGCCCAGGTGTCTACGGGCAGGATATTGGTTGAGGCCCAAGTGTTTGCAGGCAGGGTTTGGTAGTGGGACTGCGTGAGGATATGGCCCAGGTGTGTGCAGGCGGGGTGTGGCAGTGGCACTGCAGTGAGAATGGCGGGATTGGATCGATGAATTGTATGTCTTCAATAACCAGTTGGAAAGTGGCGTGGGGTACCCAAACATCGATGTTCTCTTACTATACATCAGTTGACTTGCGTTATTTGGGGAGTGTGACTTGGTGAGGATTGGGTGGAGAGTTTACCTTTTTAGGTGTTTGGTTTACTCTTTTTCTCACGGGACATTAGTATGTTCCCCCACTTGTGCATGAGAGTCTTTGGATTTCCCTACTAAGTATAATTGTATGCTCTCCCTACGTATATAAAACTGCTTTCAGGTTTCCAGGAGGGCTTCGGGGATTGCGCGGGACCATTCTAGCTCGGACCTTTGGGGCAATTGTTGTTGCTGTTTTTTTTCTTTGGTACATTACCCTTGTAGTCATTTTGTACCTTGTGGATTTTACTTTTGTAACATGCATTGGGAATGGCTCCTGGCTTTACTTTTACTTTCCTCTTTTGGTGTTGTTGGGATTTACCTTCTTATCTCCAGATCCTATTAAAATAAAATGGGTAATGCCTTGCATTTAGTGTGTGATTCTTTACCCTTGGTGATAGTTGCCACTCCAGGACCTATTGAAGGCCGGTTTCAGGGGTAATTATCTCTCCTTCAACTTAAAGAAGGAAGGGACTAGCAATCCGCTGACCCTTTCCTCCTTTTGGTGAAGGCGGGTCGTGATAGTACAAATGTACCATGTCACTTTCTTCATGATAACAGAGATGTGAGAAACATGAAATACCATAAATATCCTCCTATGTTTCAATATAAGATGAGTACTAGAAATTATTTTTTACATGAACTTGAAAAATTCTATGTGATTATCCTAATATCCACCAAATTCCATGATGCAAGTTAAATCTTGTCCTCTGATATGTGAATCATCCATTTGGACTATTTTTCTGCCCGAGGGTTATATGTTTTACTCAATCTCAGCTGAGTTCCATGGGATTTCACAAATAATTTCAAAAACTACAATGTGAAATGTGTTTATCTATCTTATTTAATGATAAAGGTAACCCCATTTAGTCATATTATCTCACGGGCATATATATTTCATATATATTTTTTCAGTGAGTCTCCTGAATTTGTAAGAAGGTAGTGTCATTCATCAATATATTGAAATTTACCCAGAAAACCTCTCAACTCCTTAGGGTCCTAGGTATCCCAGTCAAAAATTTCATCATCATGTCCTCCCACTTATACATCTGAACATGTAGTGGCTAAAGAAACATCAGGACATTGGTATTCAACCTCTACCCTCTGGTATGTAATTCATCAAAAAAAAACCAAGGGATGTCCCTCTTCAACCATGTCCACCAAATTTATTATCATAAGTCGTGGTAAATATTCAAAAAGCTAGTGTATACCACCCATCTTGGGGTAAGGAAATATCTCATCAACTCATCTCTCATGGAAATATGTATTATTACTCTCTCATTCACCAAGATCACATTATCATCACCCAATAATATATCCAAGGGAGGTAACTTAGTGAAGGACTTGACTAGTAATTCAAGTCCATCCACAACCTATAATGATATAATGGAAAGGGAATCAATTGTATTAAATACCGAGGTATGTAATGTATAGGTAATAAACCCATGCCTTCTACAATAAATGGTCCCCGAACACCATCCTATAGAGCTTAATTCTCTATATGTACACAACCTGCCTTAGCTCCATGATCCAATCCTTAAGAGAAAATTCTATTCTGATTCATCATCTGAGTCTTTTCATGAAGGCCTCATTAAGATCATTGGGATATATATCACATCCATCTTACTCTTTGGAAACTCAATTTTCTAGATTAAAATTATTGAAGGTTTACCATATTTCAAAATTTTCAATACTTATATCAAGGAACATATTGTAACTTATGATAAAAACCAATATCCACAAATTCAAAGAATTATCGACATATTGTATTCAATAAAACTGATGATTATCACTTAGTATACCCATGTTATCTACAAATTCTCTATAAAAAACATTATCCATTATTTTCCAACATCCAGAAGTATCACTAAAATGTCCACTGAAATCTAGAATAATAACCACAACTATAACCCCCTTCAAACCCATCATGATCATCTGGGCTTTATGGAAAACCTCTATAATTTCTCAATATAAGTAAATAATGGTATGAAGCTCTACTAAAGATCCATCAGTTCATGGTCACTATCCCACATCAACATATATAGAATAAATTCTTTAATGAAAAGGTTCTTGATGGTTTTCTATGTCATATATTTCTAATATTTTACCAGTTTTACTACACCCCACCAACCCATGTTGGGTCCTTGTGGAATAAATTCCACTAGCATCACATTCATGTATTTTAGTGTCATCACACTATTGAAGATACCCCTAATAATATAAAATCAGTCCGCAGTATCCTATATTATACCTATACCCTGAAAAGATGGAGGATGATGGAGATTAAATTCCCTGGTGTTTTCGGCCATGGATCTTTGTGGAAGGAATTTTAGATGCAGTGGGTCGACCGACAACACTACTTGGGCAGGTGTGTGAATGCGATCTTAAGCACCCTCCTATTCTGTTAGATATCCCACTATAAAAATTTAGGTTAGAAACTTATGTATCAAGATGGAACATTATGAATATTACCATATCCTATAAAATCTATGGGATCATAAAATGTTTTCCTAGGAGTCTAATTAGAACCCAAGGTATACCCTTATAAGAGCCATCCAATGTCTCATCCATAAATTTTAGTCATTTTAATCATGTGTATATATATATATATTAATATAGTAGAATATTAAATTCCACTAATTAATTATAATATGGATATATCATAAGAGTATGAAAATTCAGATATGTCACGCATTAGAGAATCTATCCTGGACAGATAGTACAAGTCAAGGTATTTAATTAAGGGAATATTGTGCATCACAAAAAAAACACTTGTAGACACACACACACACACACACATATATATATATATTGTTGGGACCACCTTTATCAATGAAGTTGTATTTGTTCTCAATAGTTTTCGATGCTGGTCAAAATGAATAAGGAGCTCCAAAGTTAATGGAGGGTTTTTGAAGTGATAATTCATGGGGAGTTGTTTTGGATTCATATCATTAGATTCCATGCTTGGGAAATTCACCAGGATGTAAAATCAAATGATTATTTTTTTATTTGTGTTTCTCCAATATGATATGTTTGGAAACTTGTGATGTAATTATTATAAATGAATGGGGATAAAAGGTGATTCCAATCATATTTAGTATTGATTGGAAATAATGGTGTTGTTGTAAGATATAGAAGTTGAAATACATTCTGATGAAAATATGATGATTCTAAAGGTTATCTTTCAATGATTAAGTATCATGATAGATAAGGTTCATGATGAAAACAACTGATTGATGAAGAATCTAGATGGTAATGAAGATACAAGGGTGTTCTTTCAAAATTAGATTCTAAGGTGGAATCATCTCTCAATGTTTTCCATATATTTGGCCCTTAAAATCAAGAATTTGTTTTTGTAAATGGATGGATTTTCTCATTGGAGTGAACGGTATGATGATTGATGAAAAAAATATGCAAAGGAAGAGAACCACGCAAGTCAGAACACAGACCATGTACCTTGTACTAGGAATGGTTCACGGCCGCATATGATGCAGCAAGAATGGTTTACAGAGTAGTTCGTGATACTAATAAATGGTCCACATAGAAAGTGTGCGGGAAAAGGCATGCAGTACATAGAAGTTCGTGATTAATGCAATTGTTAAGAAATAAGATTTTTGTGGATTGAATACAGAAACGATCTGTAGATGAAATGGATTGTAGAATATTGTGATTCGTGGGAGAATCATATAATGTGAAGAATACTTTACCGCATTGAACACTGTGGAAAAGGAGATTAGAACAATTCATAGAGGTATTTTCCTATATAATGATTCTCAATCCATCAATTTTGTTAGAGAGAATTTTATAAAAATAGATCATCTCTATGGAAGATGTTTGGATAAGAATGAGAAGTTTAAGGAAGATAGATTTTGAGAAAGATGATGTGGTCTGTGGAGATAAGACGGTTCACAGATTAAGGGGAAGAAGTCCATAGAAGAATGAATTATTTAGAAGTAGAATTTTTATTGAGAAGCGGTACACAAAGTGGGCATGGTACACATTTTAGGAATGGTATGCAAGGCAGGTGTGGTATATGGAGAAGTTTTGGTATGCGGAGCTGGTAAGGTATTCAGAACAGATACAGTCTACATAGGAAGATGTTTTTCCTGAAATACTCATAGTACATAATGTAAGATAGTTCATGGAGGAAGAAGATATAGTATCAAGAATCAATGGTACATCATTGAAGTGAAGACAGTTCATAGGAGAAGTGGTTGTATATAGAAGCAGATCCGGTACATGTACAAGGTACGTAGATGTGTTGAAGAGAGGTAGTACGTGGAGGTAGACCACAGAGGAAGAACAAAAAGGTGGTATGTTGAAGCTATGTTGGGGTAGTACGTGGAGGATAGATGATTTTATGAGTGGTGATTCGTGAATAATATCAGTCACACGGTTTATGTAGGAACAAGGTGGTCTGCATAGGAAACATGAGAACAAGGAGTGTTACTGACATATATTGAATTATTCATGAAATATTAAATTGGATGATGCTAAGCTGAGATGGTCCTCATTGTTCTGACAATCAAAATGGAGTTTTTTTATTGTAGAATGAAAAAGAATAAGTTTCATTGATGTTGGTTTTAGACTGAAGAAGAAGGATAAGAAGACCATGACACTCATAGGTTTTCTGCTGGGAAATAAGAAAAGGGTTAATTACATACTGCTAAGCAAGTTATAAGTTAATATTAAAAGATCATGTAGTAGTGTTCCATCCAACATGTCTCAACATGTGGAAGACTCTATTTTCGTTTCAAACCCTGTTCAACCGGGAGAAGACTGTCTTGGGAGGCAATATAAATAACCATCTAGGTGCTGCAAGTTGAACTAGGTCATCGCTAATATAGGGAAGAAGATTGTGTCCCACCCCCTTCCAATGTGTAGGAACTCACACTGAGTATAGGTTGTTTTCCAGGTCAAACCACTATAATTGTTACTATAATATAGTAGAGAATCCATGTACTATTCATACCCATACATGGAATGGATGTAGCATCTCTTATTGAGTGGTGAACCTTATAAAAATATCATGTTAGTATTTTTAATACATTCATGATATTGAAGGCGATAGATAAAAGTGAATAAGGGAATCAAGATCCTAACATGTTAAGGGGTACACTGATAAAAAGTTGAAATTTGTTTAAAAAGTCCCCAACACTGATTTATCCCCCCCCCCTCAATGTAAATCATATACCAAACTGGTCCTCTCACATATATGTGTGTGTATGTGTGTGTGTGTGTGTGTGTCAGTCTGTGTGTGTGTGTGTGTGTGGAATTTGATCCTATGATCCTGGTCATAATGCATTAATGCACCCGAAAACTCAAAAACATTGTAACAATAATCCCATTAATAGTAACCCAAAGGTGTGATACACATGTGCTGACCATGAACATGGTGAATCACCTACACTATCCCCACATAGCTATCTCCTTTCTAATATGTCCCATGTTATTAAAATATATTAAAAAAAATGTGTGCCTTTGATTCCATTCTATAAACCAATGACCTGACCACCAGGTCCGAGCTGGAGAGCCAGATGACCTCATGTATACCTCCCCATATGCAAGAGGATTCTGAATATTTTTGATTGTCTATGTACTTCAGTATAGATACTATATCTGCAGTATCATTCATTGATAAAATAATTAAATATAATAATAAATAATATAATGATTGTAGTATCAGGTGGAAATTAAATTATTAAAATGGAATTTATGTTATACATGTAATATAAAAGCTCCCAAATTGGATGGATAAAATAGGGTAATAAGTGTATATAAATAAATAAATAATGGGATAAACTATAGTGTATCTTGGTTAGATAACAAATCCATGATCATCTACTCTACCTTCCTCCATAGGTCAATTTCCCTTCATCGGATATCTAGTCATAAAAGTTACAAGCACACTGAAATTTACGAGTACAGTGTGAGTACAAGACTCAGTACAATACGACTGATGAATCATTGAACAACTATTCTAATGTATAATAGGTTTCTTCCATTATAATAATAAGTTCATATATATCTCAACAATATACAATTAAAAACAATGCGGTCTTTCACTTACCAGGAAACCACAAACCCCCAAAAATTCTTGGTTCATATCCATATTGGAAGGATAATGAAAAGATGTTATAAGTTACCAAATTATCCATGTCTCCAGAAAAATTTTCACTTAAAAACCTCAAGGGATCATGTGTATATGGGACTCAGCTTCTCCAGTTAACAATTATGGAATACTTCTCTTAAATCAATTATGTGTCAAGTATGCTACTCATAAATCAACTAGTCATCAAGAAACCCGATACTAGGAATCAACTAGGAATTAATTACATCATCAACATGGAATCCCATAGTATCATCATATGTCCCCCCTTTGATTAGTCCCATTATTATCATCTTCACAAGTCAATTTCACTCCCCCTCTATGGAATAATAATTTCATTATGTTCCACCTATTCTGAACATCAAGAATAATACATAAAGGCAAGTTAATATAAATAAATATCAAGAGCATAAAATGAAATTATATCATCTTGAGAATAAAGAATAAATATACACACATGTGATCAATATAGAATAGGAAAAAAATGTAATAATAACCAATGGTATTAATTATTATAATGGGTCTCATATGAAACACACACACCAATATTTGATCATTGTCAAGAATGGTTATCATTTATGAAAAAATGAAAATTATAACATTGAAACATGTAAACATGAGATCCCCCAAAAGTTAAGTAACCTCCTGTATAAAATAATTTGTTGTTAATGTTAAGGATAAAACACCATGCGTGGTTTGAATACAAGATTGGAAACCATAATAATTAAGAACACCCCCTTCTGGAATTATTATCAGAGTTATTAACACGACTACACTCAAGGTTCTTCAAGGGTTACTATAACCAAATCTAGAAAATTTATGTTCAAAATAAATAAATATCACATTACATTAAACATTATTTATCCTATATAATTTCCAATACATAATTTAGGCTACAGAATGTGCTAGGATTATTCTTTAAATTATTAATTACATTGCTGAATTCAATAATAATCGTCTTTATAGATTAAACCAATATCATAAGTGTTCATTGTTTATAATTATTTTTTGACAGTTCTATAAAATTATACATTGATAATTTTTCCAGATTATCTTTTTATAATTAACTTATTATAATTTTTCATTAATTTTACTTTTTTAATTTGGTGTAATTATATTTTGATAATTGTAATTATAAATTATTCCCTCATAATTTGATGTAATTATAATTTGAAAATTATCCTTTATAAATTCTATGTAATTATTTTTTGATAATTCTTGATAATTGTCTATTAATAAACTGATATAATTATATTTTGATAATTTTTATAAATTATCTTTCTAAAATATTTTGTTATTATATTTTGATAATTCTTTATCATTATCATTATAAACACATTTAATTATTCTTCAATAATTTATTTAAAACTTATATATCGATTATTTTGGTTTTATTGTCTTATATTAAATTATACCATTTTTTATAATTTAAGATGAATGGAAACAACGAATAAATTAAATAAAAACTAAAAAAGACTTATTAATTCGTATAAATAACACATATATGAAGAAGAATATTGTCATTTATGCCTAGAATTGGAGAAGGTTACCTAAACAAATTGATAGAGGCTTTACCAATCTTTCCAAAGGGAGTTATGACGTTTCTCTAACTTTACAGGATCCACCAACACTAAAATCCAAATGGTTTGGAATTCTAGATACTAAATTAAATAAATTGATCATTTATATGACCATAAATTTAAGCACTGATTTAATTTTATATTGAATCAAAAATTGATTTTGGAGTGTATAATTATTCCCCATTAGGTCGTTGAAAAATTAAACTGGTAAAAATGATTTATTTCCATGACTTTTTTAACGAGGGCTAAGAGAAACTGATGGATGAAAAGTCTTTCATGGAAGAAGTAAAATAAAAATAAAAAAGTGGAATAAAATAAAATGGATAAAATGTTACCCTTATACATAAGTATTTTCTGAAACCAAAAAATGATGTTCACATAGTTAATGTCATTTTGCGTGTAAAACTCACATTCTGGATTTAATAGTGGTCTTAAATTTACCAAATGAAACACCATACAAAAGATATTTCATTATTTCATTAATATTACATGACCATGATAAAATATAAATAATATTTTTATTATATCAATATTGAGGTACTATGGGCCTCGTAATCTCATGTTTACAATGTTTCAAACATAATAAAATTCCAAAAAATATTTCAAAGTGTTGCGAGTAAAAGGTAGATTAATTACATTAATAAGTATTACCCTTAAATAAATCTATAAAACCAAAGTTATGTTGATTTTTATTGAATAATTATATTTTTACTTAAAAATAATTGTAATTTGTTAACAAAAGAAAGTTCAAGGATCAGGAAGATTGAGAATATTACACACACACTACCTTCTCCATGGTCGATCTATTTCTTTTTCATAATCACCATAATTGGGTAGTTATAATAATTTATTTAATTATTATATATTATATTAAGCAGTAATTTATTTCTTGAGTATGTTTCTGAAATAATAACACATGAATTAATAGTTATTATAAAGTAAAACATTGGTATTGTTAAATTATGAGAAACAATATTTTCAACGATTCCATTTTCACAAACCATAACCCTCACTTCCATGGAATGAAAATGGGAATTATAAACCATAATAATAAAAAATTATTTTAAATTCACTAATTAATGAATGATAAAATTTGTATCAATAAACCAAAAAAATATATCTCTATTATGAATATTTAATGAATTAGATGAAATTAATAACATCTGAAGATGAAAATAAACATTAACAAACTGATATACGTATAGTGAGTGAATGTAATTAGAGGAAATAAAATGTAACATATATGAATACGTTTCTTAAATAATTTATTAGAATTTTGATGTTTATTATAAATTATTTTTAATATCTTTCATGTGACTCAAGAGTAAATGGTAAGGGTTTTCTATTCTCAACATTCATTCACTGAGATATGTTCAATATTAATATATTAATTTAATTATGTGGTGTATATACAAACCCATGGATATATTTTCTCATATCATTCATGTAATTCATATAATTAAAAATTCCATATCTTATACCTTCATACAGTGAATTCATATTTAAATGTTACTAAAGCGGTAGGACTTCTTCATATAAAATTCCAATACTGATACATATTTTTTAATATATACCTATTTTCTTTTATATAGTGTATATATTTACCCGTTGATATGATATACCGAGAATATAATTTTAAATTGTATTTAATGTTACATTTAAAATATTTCATTCAAGGTATTTCGATTCAAATTTTAATGGAGAAGTAAGAGTTTCTTTTCCAATCATTTTTTTTGTTAGGAATCATTCGGCTCTATATATATATTATTCATCCCACAAATTTTATCCACTATTATTTTTAAATCAAATTATAAATTATATGTTATATCCATTAAATTTATCCTTACCAATTTTCATAAGTATTTTGTGTTACTCTTTAAATGATATGGTTTACAAAAATACTGACATCCCATTGTTAATTATTAAAATATGGATGTTTAATGATCACTACAGAAAGGTAAATTTAAGGAACCAGACTTAAACATTACATAATATTGAGTTAAATAATTAATTCACATTTAGAATATTTTTATGTTTATAGTTTTAGATAATTAGGCCATAACTATTACATAACAACCCAAATAATAAAAATTAGAAACATCTACTCAATATCTATTTTTCCTAATCTAAAATGTTTAAAAAACATGATTTTGTTTTCATGATAAAAATCATTAGAACATTCATTTTGAATTCTTAATTTATGTTACCCATCCTTATACCCTATTAATTTTTATTTTAAACTGTGGGATGAGAACAAAAATCTCCTTAAGTGATATGAAATAAGGAATGAAATTGTTAGTCCATGAATATTTTAAACACATGAAAACATTTTCACAAAAAAAATATTTAACATTCCTTAAGAAATTAGAATTTTCCTAAAAAACTTCTTATAAATCATAAATCATAAAGGTAAATTGTGACATACATATCCTACTTACATTGTATCTTTCACATCTACATATATAGAAACCTTCATGGTTAAAATTTGAATATCCATCAAAGTATTTTCCCTAAATCACTTAGGAAAAACCATATTGTTTGAGTCGGTCTCATAACCCAATGAATTGGAGTGATATCACTGGTTCACCACCCTCAGTTTATCACAGAACATCCAATATACATAATCAATTCCCAAAAACCAAAACATAATCATAACACATTAACAAGCACAAATGAAAAATAACATTTCCACATTGCATTCAAAAGAAATCATTTCATGATATTGAAATTACCAGTCTATTATCAAAACAATTTAATATTCCAAAATAACTGAAAAGGGAATATGGTATTTATTTTCCTTTTAAAATCATTTTGTCTTGTAGATGAATCCAAATATCAAATAATTGTCACAGTTGTGGAAAGGTCATTGTCTCTGCATATATTAATCAAATTACTTTTTTCATTTATTAAATTGATTCACAGAAATATATTCCTTTTTAATTCCATTGAATGAAATTAAAATTTAAAACGGTTAATTATACACCATATAAAATAAGTGGGTTTATATTATCAAAATATGCCTTAAGGAAAGGGGATTGAGACGAAATACCTTACCTCGAGTCCAAATCATTTCATACATTCTTTATCTTAATGAATAATAAATTTATGTAAATTTATAATTGTTTTAGAACCTTTTTTGTATTAATTATTCCTTTTATATCACTTATTACCATGCTATAATAATTAAATAATGATTTATGTTCTTGTCGGACGTTTCGTCAATATTGGGTATTTGAGTCGAAAATGAACTTTTTAAAATGTAAATAGTTTGTGTGGTCATAATTCCATCATATTCAGAATCACATTCATGGAATTATTATAATTTATATACATAAATTATACCATATAATCAAACCATTAATCACGGTTATGAAAAATGAACAATGTTATAAACACGTAAATTATAATTCTTATCTACGCATGCGAAACATTTTCCATTTTTCATTGATCATTATGGAAAAAAATTTAATTATTATTTTATATTTTAGAAATTATCATAACATCCTTAATAAAATATTTATCATTTAAATATAATTATATATATAATACATGTGATATAATGAATAAAAATGAGTCGCATCGCTTCGTGAAAGTGATAGTTCACATGTACGCATGAACTACATTATCATTTTTATGGACATATAATTAAGGTATTAATAAATATATTATTATATTATAATAATTAATATGTCATGAATATCAACTTTTAACATTAATTCTATTATTATAATGAGTCATGCTATATGGCTATGGAAAATGAATTTGATTGATTCGGGGAGGTGATAGATCACACATACGCACAAACGATTAATTCATTTCCCATATAATAGATGTCGAAATAGATTTAAGAGATGGTATTAACATAATAAAATATAAATATATCGATGATAATTAATTTATAATTTCATCATGGAAGAATAATATTTGATGGAAGTGGATGAAATAAAATATAAATACTTAAAGAAAATGATACCTCTTCTTTGGTTGATCACCTTTGAATAACACCTTAACGCCTATAAAGAAGCAGTTCTTCATAAAAAAAGGATTCAGGAATGTGGTTTGGGATTATTTTAAGGGTATTTTCTATCTATTGGCTAAATCTAAGGATTTTATAAGTGTGAGTTTTATGGAATAGTGGGTACCATTTTATAGGAGAGGGGTGGGGCACCCTTAGAAGCTCTTAAAATATTAAATTAATATAAAATAGTCTTTAAATCTAAATGACTCCATCTTGTGTTATGTAGAATATAATATAATTATATTTTGAAATACTCTCAAAAAATAATTCTTAGACATGTTTTGTTTTCATTTTTAACCTTATCATTTCGTTTTAACCATATTTATTATATTTTAATTTTAATTGTTGTAACAACAATTTAAATATTAAGAGGATATAGATTTTACTTATCTGGGGTCAATTACCCATATTGGGACACTTTATAAAATTTTAGACCTTATCAGATCAACTTTATAATTTTAAAATATTTTTATGATGTTTAAATAACTTAATAAAATATTGTCATTATAAAATATAAATAGTGTCAATTTTGACACTATTCATATGATGGAATTTAAATAAAAAAAAAAGATCACTTCAAAACAAAAAATTGAATAGAATTATAATATTTCATATCCACCTCTAAAATTAATTCATTACACTAATTAAATCTAATTATATTTATTTTAATATTTTTTATATCTTGTATTTAAAATTTCTCTTAATAAAATAATTATTTCCTCACTCTTATGTTAGTATTTATGGTAATTATTTGATATCTAAAAATTATAAATAAATACCCATGATGTAAATAATTTAATTATATTTGTATATACTATTTATGATTGAGTTTTTATCATGCTTATCCCTATATTGAAACTATTATACTTATAATAAATAAGCGGGTGACATGTTAACACTGTCTTTTATTTTAATAATATTTATAACATATTCAGGGAAAAATCCATTAAAAGAGTCAATTCTAATACTGAAGTGTTAAGAGTCAACTTTTTTTATCCAATAGGATTTTATCTGGTTTTAGGATAATTTTATTGTCCTTATCATATTATTTATTACCCTTATTTACCTAATTTACCTTAAACCAAGGTAAATAAAAATTTCCAAAGCTACTATTCATAAAATCCAAAAAAATATAAGCAACCCATTTCAATAATTTTGATCAAATGATTCCAAATATGTAATCCATTTTCAAAAATTTAAAATACAAAATTTTAAGTAATTAATTTAAAATTAATCTCGGATGTTAAACCGAGAAAAAATGTTTTTAAAAGTTAAAACCATCAAATGATTTAAATGTGTTTGTATCTAATTTCAATGTGAAATTACATCTAATTACTATAATTGGGTTAAATGATAAAAGTATTCTAATTATGATTTAAATCCAATTAAAAAGATAATCAAACAATATAAAAAAAAAGTAGGCGAAAAAGAAGTTTTGAACAAAAATGTAGTATTTTTCATTATTCATTAAAAAATGAATTTTATCAAAATAAGTCCAAAATTAAACCAATGTGAATTTTTTATTTCTTAATTAAAAATTAGAAGTTTAATTTTTCATATAAATTTAATAAAACTATCGAAAATAAATTTTTAATAGGGTTCTCCATTACAAGGCATTAAAACTACCTTTTAAAAATTTTATAGCTTTTATTCCTAAAATTGGATTTATTCTTTTTTTTTATGCTAATAAAATTTATTGGAAGAAAGTAAAATCATTTAATAAACATGTTTAAATATTATATAGTTGGTTCATTCATTCCCACCAATAAAATGGCCATGAGTTAACTACCATTTAAAATATTAATAATGTATTACTTTTTATTATAACTGTGTCTTGTGTGAAACCTAAGATTTCAGATAAACCTGTTGTTTTGTGTCATATACGCTATTAGACATAGAATCCCCATTATGGTAAAATTAATATATAATTCATAAATATTAATAGACATAAAAATCTATTATTCTATAATTTCATGGGATGTTACACCCTTACCCATTTTAGAAATTGAATTCGTACAATTTTATTCACTTATCAAATTAGCAGGGGTATTTATCCTTCATTGAATTTTCAGATTCTCATGTTTCCTATTCCACAATATAGTTTTTCCAAAAAAAATATAACCTAATGAATTACCTTATTTTTCAATACTTTCTCTATATGGTCAAGAATCTAGACAAGTTGTTCCTCATAAGAAATATTCTCTTCAAACTGAACTTCCTCTAGACTAAAAAGATAAGATAGATCTGGAATACACATTCTTACCATTGAATCAAGAAAAAAATTGTGAACTTGGGATAAACATGGAGGTAAATCCACTCAGTATAGAACTGATTCAATATTCTCTAGGATTTCATATGATCTAATGATCTTTTGACTCATCTTCCGATTCTTACATGAATGTACCCCACTTTTCCATGGAGAGACATTGAGAAAAACGTGGTCACCTACCTTAAAAAATTATTCTTCCTCCTGTTATTTGCATAACATTTTTTCCTACTATTAGATTTCCTCATGTGTTCCTTAATCAACTAAACATTTGCAGGCATCTCTTTAATACCATTGAATTCCTTTCACCTACTTCATCCCAAAAATCTATAGTTGACACTATTTTCCATATAATTCATCAAATGGTTCCATCTGTATACCGTAATAAAAACCTTATGATAAGAAAACTCAACCGAAGGAAGATGTTGATCCCAAATTCCCTAGTAATCCATTGAATATGCTCGTAGCGTATCCTCTTATGTAAAATAGTTCACTCTGACTACCCATGTGATTAAGGATGAAATGTTGTATTGAAATTTAATTTAGTACCCAACGACTTCTAATGTTCTTTCCAAAAGTTACAAGTAAACCCAGGATCACGATTAGATATAATAGAGAGAGGAACTCCATGTAACCAGATTATATTTTTAAGATACAACCGAGAAAGTGGATCTGGGGATAATTCATCTTGAATAGGAAAAAAATGATCAGATTTAGTTGATTGATCAAAAATAACCCATATCACATTATAACCTCGATATGTATTTGGTTATCCCACTACTAAATCCATGGATATATTCTCCAATTTCAACATTGACACTGCAAAAGGATAAATCCACCCCTATGGCATCATTTTCTCTACTTTAGCCTATCTATGAAATAATGGAATATTATATTCATGAGGTACAGAAAAATATAAGGTTCATTAGTTAACTAAAATAGCACAATGACAAATTCATAATGGCCATATCGAGTACAAAATTCAATCGTAGGAATGCCTGCTTTCTTTTCATTAAACAGATGGTACCCAAACCCCATTTCAAACTTTTAAAAATATTTTTATCTTTTGAGATGATCAAACAAATCATAAATATGTGTAAATATATACTTTCTTTTAATAGTAATGTTCTTCAAGGCTCGATAATCAATAAAAAATCTCATCGAATAATATTTCTTTTTAACAAGAAATATAGGAGCACCCCCTGGTGATGTACTATGCCTTATAAATCCTTTATCTAATAACTCTTAAAATTTCATCTTAAACTCTCAAAGATCAATTTAATCGATTCAATAGGGGGTTTCAAAATTGTATTTTCATAAGAAAATATGTCAAAAGATAATTCAAAATCTCAATCGGGTATAATACTAGAAAAATTATCTAGAAAAATATTGAGATACCCATTTACCATAGGAACATCATTAATATAAAGACATCTTTTTTCAACAATATGTTCATGTAACATTCATTTATATCTTTTAGTAGTTTCTCAACATCCTGATATGATATCAATGTTGATTTTTCATTCTTGAACCCAAACTGAAAGTCTTTATAAAAAGAAACAACTTTAGGTCTACCACAAATATTTTCACATTAAAGATAATGTCAATCCACACCCAAAATAACATCAATCTATACTATAGGAAAACCCACAATGTTTTGAGGTAGATTCATTCCATAGAAAATAACAGGAAGATTCTTATAATTTCTATTTCCCACAATATATCTTCTAGGTGTTTTTACTATAATTTTTAGATTTATTTCTTGAGGTGGAATTTCTAATTTACCAAAAAGTTTCTCAGAAATCAAAGACTATATAGACTATGAATTAATTAATATATTGGCCTAAACAAAATGAACAAAAAATCTACCTGATACCACTTCATTTTATGTCCCAATATCTGCTGAAATAGTTGCAAAGGAGCTCACAACAACTTTTTCGTAGAGTCTGGTTGCTTCCCATCATTCAAATTCATCCAAAGACAATAATTTTTATAATGACCTATCTCGTTAAATTTAAATCATTTTAGAGACTATAAATTATTTTTTTTCATACCATTGACTATATCATTTTTAGTGATGTTTTGAGTCTTATGTCCCATTTGACAAAATCGTAAGCACTTACTAAGTTTCAAAAGGCATTCTCTAGTGTTCTTTTTTTAAAAAAAATCAAAAACTATAAACTTAATTTCCATACCATTAGAATTTTTGATGAATTATTACCTATCACATGCCACCTAGACCTCTTTTTTTTCCCGTTGTTGAGGAAAAAATGAGCATCGTTAAACTCTATTTCCACCTTCTCTACATGTCAAACAAGTTTTTCATTAACATTGAACTTGTGATAATCAAACACCCTTTAGTACTTTGGAATTATTTCTTATTAAAAATGATTTATTTTACTATTATTATCCTAGATGAAATTTGGTGCATATCTTTTCTATTGAGGGAATTTTTCTTTATATGCAGCCACTGAATCTTCATATGCCCTCAATTAGAAGAATTGTTTTTCAATCCTATGTCCAACCGCCTTATGAAGATATTTTTGAGGAAATATATTATTAAATTCTTATCCTTCCATTAAATCAATCTCTTTATTTTCCCAAATAGTATTAACCATATAAAATGACTGATATAAATTCACCTTCAAAATGGTAAATATAAAGAACAACCTTTTGATTGTATTAACACCCCATGACATCAAAAATATTTTCGAGTTCCTTAATCAACCCTTCAGCTAGCACACGATCAGTTGATCCTCTAAATGATGGGTGATGTTTCCTCATGAGATTCTCCACTACTAAAATGTTCCTCAATAGTTGATCTGACTACTCTCATGCATGGATACCACCACCATTGACAACCTGAGCCAATAACACCATCACCGCAAAGAACTATTCAGTTATGATTCCGACCATCTCAGGTTGCTGATTTGGAAGGTTGTTTTCCTGTGGATTTCATCTCATCATAACTATCCTATTTCTTTTTCCAAAATCCATTTTGAATATAAATATCATAGATGAAGTAACATGGAAATCTTCAAATTTTATATTTTTTCAATTTTATAATAAAGTAAAAAATAATTTGTGGATATTCTATTAACAATATATTAACCCTTAAATTTATCTAAACCAACCTATGACACCAACTATAAGTCCACATCCTTAATCATTACATAATCTGGAGTTAAATAAATAATTCACATTAAGGATCCTTTTAGTTTTAGTGTTTTAGATAATTAGTCCATAACTGTTACATAACAACTCCAATATTACAATGTGTAAAAGTCTACCCAATATCAATTTCATAATATAAAACATTTTAAATAATATTTTTTTTATTATTCATGATATAAATCTTTACAACATTCATCATTACTTCTTCCTTTCTTTTACCCTTATACCCGTTGAAAAAACATTTCTAAAACATTGGATGAGAAAAAAAAGATAAATAAGTGACATAAAATATGAAATATAATAGTTAGACCATAAATATTTTAAACTCAAGAATAAAAATTCACAGAAATATTATCTCTTTAACATAACTCATTAAATCATAAGATTCATGAAGAAAACCTTTGCAGTAATAAATAATAAAGGTAACTTTTGGCATCCATATCATACTTCCATTGTATCTTTCATAATTACATAGGTAGTAACCTTTATGGTAACATTTGGAATACCCATCATAGTATATTCTCTAAATCTATTAGGAGAAACCTTATTATTTAACTCTATATCACTACCCAATTCATTATAGAGCTATCAGGATATCACCCTCTCTTAGTTAATCATGGAACCATCTGTATACATAAGAAATAGCCAATAACCAAAACAAAATCATAACACATTAATAAGCATAAAGAAAAAAGAATTTCCATATTGTTATCACACGACATAATTTCAAGGTATTGATATGATAAATAAATTAATCATACCATTTAATACCATAAAACATAATATGGTATTTATTTTACTTTTAAAAATATTAAGTCTTGTAGAGGAATCCAAATATCAAATAATGGTCATAATAAAGGAAAGGTCATTATCACAGTGTACATTAAAAAAATTAATTTTTTAATTTAGTAAAAATATTCATATAAAATGATCTATTTCAAAAACCTTTGATTGTATTTAAAATTCAAAGGGGTTAATTATATAGTATATAAAAGAAGGTGGTGTATATTACCTCAATACGCCTCAATTAAATGAGATTGAGACGAAGTCCCTTACCTCGAGTCTGAATCATCTCATACATTCTTTATCTTAATAAATAATAAACATAGGTTAGTAGATACATGATTGAGAACCTTTTTCATGTTCATTATTCTATTTATATCACTTAATACCATGTTATAATAATTACATTATTATTTATGTTCATGTTGAATTTTTTGTCGATATTTTGTAATTGAGTTGAAAATTAACTTGGTATGAAGTCAATAGTCATTGTGGTCATATTTCCATCATATAAAGAATAATATTCATGATATTATTATAATTTTTATACAAAAATTATACCATTAAATCAAACCATGATGTGTGGTTATGAAAATGAACAGCGTTATAATCATGGAGACGGTAAGTCGTACGTACGCACGAGTAACATTTTCCATTTTTCATTGATCATCAACAAAATAAGTTTAATTATAATTTTATATTTCCATAATTATATTAAAATTATTAATATCATTTTAATAATTTAATTATACTTATATATATCATAAAATTGAAATGATGAATAAAAAACGAGTCACATCAATTCATAGAGGTGATAGTTCACACAAACGCAAGAATGATGTTATCATTTTTAAGTGCACGGAATTAAGAACGTAACTGATATATTATTATATTATAATTATTAATATGTCATTAATTTTATATATGAAAATTAATTCCATTATTGTGACTAATAAAGATATATGACTATGTAAAAATAATTCGATTGGTTTGTGTAGGTGATAGTTCACACGTACGCACGAACGATTAATTAATTTCCCATTTAATGGAAGTGGAGATTGATTTAGGTTATGATATTAACATAATAAAATATAATTATATTTTTTATAATATATTTATTATTTCATCTTAGACTATGAATATTTTAGGGAAGGGGAATAAAAAATAAAATGGGATTACATTAATAAAACGATAGAAATTCATTGGTTGATCACCTTAGAAGAACACCTTAACACCTTAATGGAAGGTGTTCAACCTAAAATAATGTTTCAAGAATGTGGGGAGGGAATCTAGAAATGGGTTTTAGAAGATACTAGATAAACCAAATGTTTTTAGAAGTGTTATTGTTAGAGAAGAGTGGGTTCCTTTTTATAGGAGAGGGGAGGGGCACCCTTGGAAACTCTTACACTACTGAAATTTTACCCTTTACCAATTGATCTGAACTGTTGGTAAAGGGTTGGAAACCATTGGTATATTATATACCAACGGTTTCCCAAACTATGGACAAGTAATCCATTTGTATAGGATTATTCAAACGGATTTTTTTAAACGTTGGTATATGTGTAGAGACCTGAAGCTTAACATACATGGACATTACATTACTTTTTCGGAATACTTAGTACATAACAAAAACACACACAAAAGTATCGTAATAGTTTAGTGTCTTTGGAAACTCGGAATATAATCTTCTAATCATGGTGAAAGATCTTCAACATCTCCTATAAAGATCTTCCCTTTTTTTTACCTAAAACCTTTCTTTATATCCTGGGGAAAAGAAAACATAAAAGGGTGAGCTCAAATACTTAGTAAGGGTAAACAAAAGAAATATCAATCACATCATATTCATAATAACATAACATTTTGGAAATCTTAACCTGCAAAAGAGAGCATAATTTCATAACATGGGATAAATCATAGTAGTGAAATGAAATCCCAATAATCATAACATAAAACATGAAACTTTGTGGCATACACACATAATCATAGAGAATCATTTATTATTAGTCAAGACTCATTTCCATGACTATCTTAGTGGAAAAGTTCCATTTCTGAAATGAGTTCACTCCTCGTTTCAGTCCGGTTTCACTGAACCGGTATAACCTACCGTTTCAGCCATGTTTATCTCATGAGATATAAAATATTTACCCAATGTATTGGAGGTAGATATAGGTCCCACCCATATCATAGTGAAATCATTCTTACTTATCCCACAAAATAAACCTAAAACATTCATCATAACCCAAAGAATAAAATGGGTTTCATAAACATCATCCCATCATTTCATAATCCATATAAAACAAATGGATATAATTTCATAATAAGAAAAGTGAAACCATGTAAATAAAAGAGACATTATACTTAAAACATACACATATGAAATAATTTCGTTTTAGATGGAAAATGGTTTTGATTAAACACTTGAAATGAATTCTTGAGGAAAATATCCTTTCTTCTTTAAAATCATTTTATTTTCACAAAATGTCATGAATTTTTAAAAGAAAAGGATTTTCTTGAAAATAGTCATGAAATCCTTTTGAAGAAGCTTCATGAAAATATGGATTTATAAACCCGTAAAAATCCTTTCATTTCGTATAAGTTAAAAAAACATTCTTCTCGTACTTTTTTCAGAAAAGTTAAAAAGTACCTCGTGCGAAAAATGACAAAAGATTCCTTTCATATCTTTTACTAAAAACTCACCAAATGGTAAAATTGGTTTTTAACAATTTTAGGTGGATGGAAATAATATTAATTATTTAGGAAAAATGGATGTGGATGATAAAATACACCCCAGTAATTTCTGAAGTATAAACAATCTCGGATAAAAATGAGATTGTGATATTTCCCTTACCTTAGGTCCGATTTTCTTCGTAAGTATCCGAACCTCCACCTCTTTGAAGCGCCTCTTTGAGATCTCCTTTTAGGGCACTAAAATTGGTCTTTGAGGAAGACCAGAACCTCTAGTATGTTACTAGGGAAGTGAAGAAGAGAATTTGGTAGGGGTTGGCCGAGCTTGAAGGCTCAAAGTGGTGTGAGGAAGAGAGGGAGGGGGTTTCCCTTTTATAAGGGAGGAGAGGGGCACCTTTGGAATAACTAAAAATATTATTTTATTATAAAGCCAAACTCGGTTTTAAATAGATCCAAATTGATTTATTTTGAAGCTAAGGTGGGGATGGGTCGAAATAATCTCATCCAATAGAATTTAGACAAGTTTAGGTTCCTATTTTAACCTTATCATTTATATTTATCTTTAAGTTAGATAATTTTACTTTTACCGTGTCTTCTTGTTTTCTTACACTATAAGGTTAATAAACTTACTATATCAAGCCAAACGAACCCCAAGTTGTTTATTATTAATATATATAACCTTATTTAATATATTTGGCCGAAAATTATATTTTTTGGAATAAAATAACAATTAATAATATAATCTTTGTTTTAAAAACTATTTTATGTCAATTTTGACACTATTTAGTAATTGATTTTTGTGAAAATCATAACAGAATGATTAGTTCGAAAAAAGTTAATTAAACTAATAATAACATGTCATATTAACCTATAAAATTATTGGAATTCATAAAAAGTCTCAAATTACATTTATTTGGGTATTTATAACATCAATTATTATAATTTTTCACTATTATGGTAATTACTGCATCATCATTATGTCATAAATAAATTAATTTATTTAATGTCTAAAAATTATAAATAAAATATCGTTATTTAGGAAGTTTTATTATATTTTTAATGAATATTTACAATCGAATATATCTTATGTATTACCTTATATGAAAAATGTTTTTGTAAATAAACATTGATTTTAAATCTTTTAACTCTTCTTTGAATTAAATAATAATAAATGTCCTAATCTAATCCAAGTGGGCCTAAATGGTCATATATTATTCCTAAGGTTGTTTTTGGTCGAATTACACTCATCCAATATAATTAGGACATGTGTTAGGGTAATAATAATATCATTTTTACCCTTAATTACCCTATTAACTTTTAACCGTGGTAAAAAAAAGTAAAAAGTTACTATTCACCAAAAATTATTTTCATCTCATTGAACCACATTTTACTTAATGACATCATCCGTGTCTCTTGGATTTTTTGAAATTCCACTCACAGAAGCGGTAAAATTATGTTTTATGAAAATTTTATTTTTTTTACTACCACTTAGTGGTTTCACTATTCATCAAAAAATGAATGTTTCCAGAAAAATAACAAAAATTAGGACTAAGATATATTTTATATTATGAACTCAAAAATGATGTCTATTTTACCAAATTCAAAACATATCAGTTACATTAACTAATTTAAAAATTAATTCCCGTCGTCAAAACAAATAGCGTGTTTTTAAGAGATAATAACTATCAAAAGATTGACACTTGTTTATGTCTAGTTTAAATGTGAAATTACATCCAATGAACAACATTGTATTAAATTGTAAAAATATATTATAAATATACTTTAAAACTACTCAAATTCATAATTTATCACTATTAATTATTTCGATTAAAAAGGTTGTTTTTAATTAAAATTTAGTAATTTTCACTATTCATCAGAAAATGAAAGTTATCCGAAAAGTACCAAAATTTCACCTTAGGCTAAATTCGATACTCCAAATCAAAAAATGAAGTCCATTTTGAGAGATAAAATTTCAAAAATTTTAAAAGGTGGTTATTACTATTCATAACGAATAGTTTTAATAATATTTTAATAGCATATCGTTGTTTAGTGAAACTCGGTATTGCGTACTATACATGCTATCGAGGAAGGTCGCAATTGCGTGTAATGTAAGGCAAGTCAAGGATTCATGTTGTGAAAGCTCCATTTGGTGTAGTGTACAACACAAGACATTAATGAAATTAAAAAGAATATTTTTCATAAAATTTCGGGGTGTTACATTCTACCCCCCTTAAAATGAATTTTGTCCTCGAAATTCGTCGGGGTTATAAATGGTTTACTACTCGAAAGTTTCTTTAATAGAAACCCACATCATAAAAAGGAATTCTAAAATCAGTCTTTAAAAAACCAAAAGTATGAAACGTAACAGTTACCCAAATAAACTAATCATTGGGTTTCCACATAGGTGAAAATATGGATATGGAAGAGAAATCTAATCATCATGTTGTGATGGAGAGTGGTAGAGAACATGTCTATGGAAAAGCCAGCAATCACAAAACCATAAATTTGTGATGATCTAGGGTACCATATGATTCATCGGATATAAGAGCATTAGGACAACATTTATGGTTTTCAAGATCGTTTCCCTAAAGTTGATGAAATTTCAATTAGAAGAAATACTTTCATGATTTTGTTATAGTCTCACTATTGGTCGTTCTTTGGACAATTTCCACTTCATATCTTAAAGAAATGAAGTTGAATTTTTCATTCATGATGTGTTAGCATATCATGTGATAGAATGATGGGTCATTCCATCTGTCTCAAACAAAAGGTTAGAGAAGTTATCAAAAAATACATAAGTCCATCTATAGTGAGATTAATCATATATGGTTCCTAAAATGGACTTATACTTCATATATCATACTGCATAATATAATAAAACTAGTTTCTACTAAACATGGACTTCCTACAGGCCAGTGGTAGGCGATAAAGGCCAGTCACACTTCGGTTGTGGGTTCGATTCCCACAGCCTTGTCCGACGCAATGGGTTGTCGCCCGTCCTGCAGGTTGTCCTTTTTCTAAAACTGTATAATATCAAAAGTTATATCCTTAAACAATACTAACTTATGTCCAACATAATCCATTCCAATATTTAGGATTATCTAAAATACTTCGGTCTAAGCTCATAATATAAAGAAAATGATTACTTGAAATTTCATCAACCAAGCATGTGAATACCATCATTTATCCCCCATATATCTTGTTGGTCACATTCCAATCATATGAATACCATAATCATGTATTCTCATGAAAAATGAATACCCATTAAACCTTAGTGAAAACATGAATGCTATCAAAAGTTAACTCTTTCCACATACCAAAATCCAAAACAAAACTATATACTCAAACCATGACATAACCTTCTCCTTATATCAGTCATGAGCTCATGAATACTATCAAACATTTAATTTTCTCCATATCCCTTCATTATGCGCATATCATCAATATTCCAAAAATATCTGAATAACCTTTAATGGATACTGGTACCATTAATCATACACATTCAAAACTCAAGGAAAGACAACAGTGTAACAATCCTTAGATGTCTCTTTATTACATAGTGTCATTAGATTACTTATACAACATTACACTTGATAAACATGTAATCATTCCACTACCTTCTTAAACCATTGACCGAGCTTCAACAATTCTTTCAACTCACATATCATTTGTAGTCTCTTCATCATCATCAACATAAATACTACTCATACGGCTGTACTGATTCTATTCATGAGACTTTCCCTTAGGGAATTGGTTTGCATAATGCCCGTACATTCCACATTTAAAACATTTAACCATTGTTGATGTCGTAGCAATACCATTATCCTCATCCATGGTGTTAACTGAACCTTTTCCTATGCACTTACTGGCTTTGTGTCCATCTTTTGCACACCCTAAGCATCTTCCAGTTCCCTTGAAACATTCTCCTCGATGCCTCTTCCCACATGATTTACATAGGGGAAATTGAACTTTATTTCCTCTATGATCATCATGAAACTCCATCTTTCTCTTATTAGCCGAGTCAGGAAACTTACCAAATTTGAGTTTATTGATCAAATTCCGAGATTGCTGATTTGGCATAATAATGATGGTTGGACTTCCAAATCCCATTTCATTTGGTTTCTCATCAAGAATATCATTCCATTGTCCATAATATCATCCATTATTGTGAATCATCTTGTTTCCAGCCATTTTCTAAAACCCAAAAAGAATAGTGTTAGAGGAAAAAATCATAATAAAGGGGGAGTAATTTCAATATCTAACATCTTAGGTTAAATTCTAATATTGTTACCATAGTTCTAGGACTATATCCTTTACGTATACTTATCCTTAGGGACATCCCTAGACATACCTTAGAAATATCTCTAGTTATCTCACTAACGTTTTCGCATCCTACTTTCCAAAGGTTGACTAAACCTTTCCTCTGATACCAACTGTAGAGACCCGAAGCATAATGTACATGGACATTACATTACTTTTGAGGAATACTTAGTACATAACAAAAACACACACACAAGGATCGTAATAGTCTAGTGTCTTTGGAAACTAGGAATATAATCTTCTAATCGTGGTGAAAGATCTTCAACATCTCCCATAAAGATCTTCCCTTTTTTACCTAAAACCTTTCTTTATATCCTGGGGAAAAGAAAACATAAAAGGGTGAGCTAAAATTCTCAGTAAGGGTAAAAAAAAGAAATATCAATCACATCATATTCATAAGAACCTAACATTTTGGAAATCTTAACCTGCAAAAGAGAGCATAATTTCATAACATGAGATAAATCATAGTGGTAAAATGAAATCCCAATAATCATAACTTAAAACATGAAACTTTGTTTCATACACACATAATCTTAGAGAATCATTTCTTATTAGTCAAGACACATTGACAAGACTATCTTAGTGGACAAAGTCCATTTCTGAACCGAGTTCACTCCTCGTTTCAGTCCTGTTTCACTGAACCGGTATAACCTACCGTTTCAGCCATGTTTATCTCATGAGATATAAAATCTTTACCCAATGCATTGGAGGGAGATATAGGTCCCACCCATATCATAGTGAAATCATTCTTACTTTTCCCACAAAATAAACATAAAACATTCATCATAACCCAAAGAATAAAATGGGTTTCATAAACATCATCCCATCATTTCATAATCCATATAAAACAAATGGATATAATTTCATAATAAGAAAAGTGAAACCATGTAAATAAAAGATAAATTATACTGAAAACATACACATATGAAATAATTTCATTTTAGACGGAAAATGGTTTTGATAAAACACTTGAAATGAATTCTTGAGGAAAATATCCTTTCTTCTTTAAAATCATTTTCTTTTCACAAAATGTCATGAGTTTTTAAAAGAAAAGGATTTTCTTGAAAATAGTCATGAAATATTTTTGAGGAAGCTTCATGAAAATATGGATTTATAAAACCGTAAAAATCCTTTCATTACGTATAAGTTAAAAAAACATTTTTTACGTACTTTTGTCGGAAAATTCAAAAAGTACCTCGTACGAAAAACGGCAAAAGATTCCTTTCATATCTTTTACTAAAAACTCACCAAATGGTAAAATTGGATTTAAACAATTTTAGGTGGATGGAAATAATATTAATTATTTAGGAAATATGTATGTGGATGATAAAATACACCCCAGTAATTTCTGAAGTGTAAACAATCTCAGATAAAAATGAGATTGTGATATTTCCCTTACCTTAGGTCCGATTTGCTTTGTAAGTGTCTGAACCTCCTCTTCTTTGAAGCGCCTCTTTGAGATCTCCTTTTAGGGCACTAAAATTGGTCTTTGAGGAAGACCAAAACCTCTAGGATGTTTCTAGGGAAGTGGAGAAGAGAATTTTGCAGGGTTTGGCCGATCTTGAAGGCTCAAAATGGTCTGAGGAAGAGAGAGAGGGGGTTTCCCTTTTATAAGGGAGGAGAGGGGCACCTTTGGAATAACTAAAAATATTATTTTATTATAAAGCCAAATTCGGTTTTAAATAGCTTCAAATTTATTTATTTCGAATCTAAGGTGGGGATGGGTCGAAATACTCTCATCCAATAGAATTTAGACAAGTTTAGGTTCCTATTTTAACCTTATCATTTATATTTAACTTTAAGTTAGATAATTTTACTTTTACCATGTCTTCTTGTTTTCTTAGACTATAAGGTTAATAAACTTACTATATCAAGCCAAACGAACCCCAAGTTGTTTATTATTAATATATATAACCTTATCTAATTTATTTGACCGAACCTTAGATTTTTAGGAATAAAATAACAATTAATAATATAATATTTGTTTTAAAAACTATTTTATGTCAATTTTGACACTATTTAGTAATTTATTTTTGTGAAAATCATAACAGAATGATTAGTTCGAACAATGTTAATTAAATCAA
Source organism: Viscum album (assembly GCA_963277665.1). Lineage (NCBI taxonomy): Eukaryota > Viridiplantae > Streptophyta > Magnoliopsida > Santalales > Viscaceae > Viscum > Viscum album. Next base: position 1,249,537,431 of record OY728156.1, on the reverse strand, counting down.
TAATAACATGTCATATTAACCTATAAAGTTAGTGGAATTCATAAAAAGTCTCAAATTACATTTATTTGGGTTATTATAACATCAATTATTATAATTTTTCACTATTATGGTAATTAATGCATTATCATTGTGTCATAAATAAATTAATTTATTTAATGTCTAAAAATAATAAATAAAATATCATTATGTAGGAAACTTATTATCTTTATAATGAATATTTACAATCGAATTTATCTTATGTATAACCCTATACTAAAAATGATTTAGTAAATAAACTTTGATTTTAACTCTTTTAACTCTTCTTTGAATTAAATAATAATAAATGTCCTAATCTAATCCAAGTGGGTCTAAATGGTCATATTTTATTCCTGAGGTTGTTTTTGGTCGAATTACACTCATCCAATAGAATTAGGACATGTGTTAGGGTAATAATAATATCATTTTTACCCATAATTACCATATTTACTTTTAACCATGGTAAAAAAAAGTAAAAAGTTACTATTTACCAAAAATTATTTTCATCTCATTGAACCCCATTTTACTAACTGACGTCAACCGTGTCTCTCGGATTTTTGAAATTCCACTCACAGAAGCAGTAAAATTAAGTTTTATGAAAATTTCATTTTTTTTACTACCACTTAGTGGTTTCACTATTCATAATAAAATGAAAGTTTCCAGAAAAATACCAAAAATTAGGCCTAAGATATATTTGATATTATGAACTCAAAATTGATGTCTATTTTACCAAATTCAAAACATATCAGTTACATTAACTAATTTAAATATTAATTCCCGCCGTCAAAACAAATAGCGTGTTTTTAAGAGATAATAACTATCAAAAGATTGACAGTTGTTTATGTCTGGTTTAAATGTGAAATTACATCCAATAAACAACATTGTATTAAAATGTAAAAATATATTATAAATATACTTTAAAACCACTCAAATTAATAATTTATCACTATTAATTATTTCTATTAAAAAGGTTGTTTTTAATTAAAATTTAGTAATTTTCACTATTCATCAGAAAATGAAAGTTATCCGAAAAGTACCAAAATTTCACCTTAGGCTAAATTCGATACTCCGAATCCAAAAATGAAGTCCATTTTGAGAGATAAAATTTCTAAAATTTTAAAAGGTGGTTATTACTATTCATAACAGCTAGTTTAATAATATTTTTATAGCATATCGTTGTTTAGTGAAACTCGGTATTACGTACTACACACACTATCGAGGAAGGTCGTGATTGCGTGTAATGCAAGGCAAGTCAAGGATGCGTGTTGTGCAAGCTCCTTTTGGTGTAGCATACAACACAAAACATTAATGAAATTAAAAAGAATATTTTTCATAAAATCTTGTGGTGTTACAATATGTGTTAAAGGAAGAGATATACCAATGGTTTTACAAACCATTGGTATACGTTACCCTTATACCAATGGTTTAGAACCGTTGGTGTGTAATGTAATGTATACCTGAAAATGATATACCAACGGTTATAACAAACCGTTAGTATAATATATATCAAAAGGGTATACCAACAGTTTTTGAAAACAATTGTTATGCATTGCTACAGCTTTACAACAGCGGCCACATCCACAGCCGCAGACGCCACTAGCCACCTTCAACCTTCTCTCCATGCCCTGCAACAACACATACACCCTATATCCAAAAGGCTACATGGGATGTTTAAAATTCTCCCAAAATTCAGAAATTTAGAAATTTAAATTTCATTCCTCACTCAAACCACAACACAAGAGAAAAATCCAGAATCTAATACATCCACAATCCAATACATCTAGAATTAAAATGAAATAACACACATAACACCAATACATAATTAAAATCAAATATATACAGAATCCAATACACATAACAGTATTAAAAATTTATAATTCACTACCAATACAACCAGAATCCAATACATCTTGAATTTAGAAATTTATAATTGAAAAGCAATGACACCCATAATAGTATTCAAAATTTATAATTCACTCCTCACTCAAACCACAACACCAATACACAAAAGAGAAAAAACCTAAATGGTATAGAAAGCACATGTGATTTTTACTCATGGTCTTGGGTTGACTATATTAAAACCAACAGAAAAGCATGGGTAGAGTGGACAATGATCATGATACCCATAAGATAGAAAATGGTAGTGTTCATGTGCTTAAACCTAGGATGAGTTATAGGAAGTGCATAGGATGTTTATATTCCTCTAATGACTATGTATCCATTTATAAATGGCTCATGATGTGTTAGTGGGAAACATTGGCCAATCTCGACATATGAGATGGGTTACCAGAATATCCTACATGTTTTTCATAGAATTTTCAATTGGAATAAGGGGGTATGTGGCTAATTGTAATTTGGTATCTTGGGTGTGATGTGAGATGAATCCCCATTTTGGGTAGTGGGTACGAATATTCAATTATGTCTTTGGTATTGGGTTCCCAATGGGAGTTTAGTTTGGTCCTAAAACCCACTATTTGAGGATGGGATTGGCTTATTAAATGTCATGTGTTTTAGAATAGGGGTAGTAGTTCCTCACATGAGAAGTGTATTGTGTGAGGCTGGACCATAGATCTTTATGCTAAAGTATCAACACAATCCGAATACGTTTGGTCGGTTTTCCGTATGCAAGTTGTTCTTTTCACTTATAATCATGTCCATTTCAAATTAAAGTGAGACAGACTGAGTGGAACTGGCAACAATGTGCCTCGAATTGAGGCATGGTTGACTCGTACATGTCAAAAATGACCCATGGATCATTTTCATAATGTATCAACAGAATCCAAATGCGTTTAGTCATTTTTCTGTATGTCAGTTGTTGTTTTCACTTAAAATGCTATCAATTTCAAATAAAAGTGATACACTTTGAGTGGTATCGACCACACCATGCCTCAGATTGAGACTGGGTTAACTCTTAGACGTCACAAATGACCCATGGATCCTTGTGATAAATTATCAACATAATTAGAATATGTCTGGCCGGTTTTCTGAATGTCTATTGTTTTTACATAAAAGAGTGTCCATTGTTTTTAAAAAAGAGACACTTCGAGTGATACTAGCCACACCATGCCTCAGATTGAGGTGGGGTTGACTCATACACGTCACAAATAACCCATAGATTTCTGTCTTGAAGTATTATTACAATTAGAAAGTGTTTGGTCAGTTTTCCTTATGCAAGTTGTTGTTTTCACTTAAAATACGGTCCATTTCAAAAAAAAAGTGAGACAATTTGAGTGGTACTGGCCACACCGTGCCTTGGATTGAGTTGTGATTTATTCATACACATCACAAAGGACCCATGGTTTGTTTTCCTAAAGTATGAATAGAATCTGAATCCGTTCGGTCAGTTTTCCGTATGCAAGTTATTGTTTTCACTTAAAATAATGTCCAATTCAAATAACAGTGCGACACTTTGAGTGGTACTGGCGACACCGTGCATCATATTGAGGCGGATTTTACATGTACACATCAAAAATAAACCATGGATCTTTGTGCTAAAGTATCAACACAATCCGAATAAGATTGGTCAGGTTTCCATATGCATATTGTTTTTACATAAAAGGGTGTCCATTTTAAACCCAAGAAAGACACTTTGCGTGATACTAGCCACACCCTTCCTCTTATTAAGGCGGTTTTGACTCTTACACATCACATATGACCCATGGATCATTTTTCTAAATTATCAACACAATATGAATGTTTTTGGTTAGTTTTCTGTATGCCAGTTGTAGTTTTCACTTAAAATGTCGTTCATTTCAAATAATGGTGAGACATGTTGCGTGGTACCGGCCAAACCGTGCCTCGGATTGAGTCAAGGTTGAGTCATACATGTCACAAATTACCCATGGATCCTTGTGATAAAGTATCAACACAGTCAGAATACATTTGGTCGGTTTTCTATATGTCTTTTTTTTTATACATAAAACAGTGTCCATTTTAAAATAAAAGTGACACTTTGAGTGATACCGGCCACACCATGCCTTGGATTGAGGCAGGGTTGACTCGTACAAGTCACAAATTACCCATGGATCATTGTATTGAAGTATAAATAGAATCATAATGTGTTTGGTTATTTTTCTGTATGCAATATGTTCTTTTCACTTAAAATCCTGTCCATTTAAAATAAAAGTGAAACATTTTGAGTTGTATTGGCCACATTGTGCCTCGGATAGAGACAGGGTTGACTCTTACATGTCAAAAATGACCCATGTATCATTTTCATAAAGTATCAACAGAATCCAAATGTGTTTGGTCAGTTTTACGTATGTCGGTTGTTGATTTCAATTATAATGTTGCCCATTTCAAATAAAAGTTAGACACATTCAGTGGTACTGGCCACACCGTGCCTTGTATTGAGACGATGTTGACTTCTTAAACGTCAAAAATGACCCATGGATCCTTTTGAAAAAGTATCCACACAATCAGAATATGTTTTGTCGATTTTCCGAATGTCTGTTTTTTTACATATAACTGTAACACCCTGGGTAAATAAAGAATATGAAATTTTTATATTTATCCCAATTTGTGGAAAAAATATTAATATTACTTTAAAGGGAACACTAAGCTCTATGGCGTACTCAATACGCGACAACGAGTTCCTTTGAAATCTTACATTGCACTCTAATAATAAAAATAATATTATTTTAAATGGTAGTTAACGCCTAGCCATTGTAATGGCGGGAAAAAACGGAACTAACTAAAAAATGATTATGTATGTTTCTCAAATATTTTTACTTTTTACAATAAATGTTAGAGGATTAAAAATGCGAATGAATCCAATTTTTAAGCATAAACATTCTAATATTCTTTAAAAGGTATATTAACCACCTTTCAATGGTGAACCTCTTTTAAATCAACTTTTTAACAATTTTATGTGTTATATTTGACAAAATAAAATTCTTCTTTAGAATCAGGACATCAAAATTTACTTTGTGTAAATTGTTGGTATTTTTCCGTTAAGTTCATTTTTTATGAATAGTGAAAAATGTTGTATTTTAATTCAAAACCACTTTTTAATCTAATTTATTTATATGATTAGATTATATTTATAATTGGTTTTAAAGTTCAATTAGAATATATTTTTACCATTTAATCCAATTGTGGTCATTGGAATTAATTTCATTTTGAAATCGGACTTAAACTAGTGTCAATCTTTTGATACTTATTGTTTCATAAAAACACGATATTTGCTCTGAAAGAGAGAATTAATTATTAAATTAATTAATGAAACTTATATGTTTTGAATTTTTTAAAATATAATTCATTTTTGAATTCGGAATATCAAATAAAGACTAGGGTAAATATTTGGTAATTTTCTGAAAAACTTCAATTTTTGATGAATAGTGAAACCACTAAGTGGTAGTTAAAGAAACTGATTTTTCGTTTAAATGAAACTTTACCACTTCTGGGATTTGAATTTCAAAAATCCGACATACATGGTAGTCATTAAGAAATAAAATGTGGTTCAATGGGATTAAAATAATTTTTTGGTGAATAGTAACTTTTATGTTTATTAATCGCGGTTAGAGGTAATTAGTGTAATTTAAGGTAAAAATAATGTTTTAATAATACGATATGAGCTTGAAACATGTCCTAACATTATTGGATGTGTCATGGACGACCAAGAAAATCCATGGGTCGACTTGGGGACCCCAGGAGCCACTTTGGATGGAAAATGACATTATTATCTTTTTATTTAATGTAAAAGTAAAAATAACACAAACATGAGTTGTTTTACTAAAACAATTTTTAAATGGGGTTATACAAATCTGAGTTTTTGACTATAAATATAAATTAGAAAGATAAAAAAATTTCCTATATCATAGAATTTTTTTTATAATTTTTAGACAAAAAATAAATTAAATTATTTATGACATCATGATGATGCAGCGATTACGTCATTATTTAACGATTTAAATAAAATGAAATGATAATGTAAAAACTAAGACCTACACTTGTCAAAAACCTATTTTATGGGTATATTTAGAACCCTTATCACCTTATCCTAGAATTATATCAATGTGGGTCATTTTAAATCCGAAAATCATTTTAAAATAAAGTAACATTTCTTTACTTTCCAAGAGTCCCCCTCCTCTCCTCTTATAAAAGGCCCCCACCACTATCACCATACCCACACCTCTCAAGTCTTTGATTCAGCCATGCTCTGCCCATTTTTTCTCTCCACATCCCTATCTTACTCCTAGAAGCTGAACATTGGGCATAATTCTTCCCAAGGAATCCTTTGAGCTCAAATCAATAAAAGTTACCTGATTTTAAGGTAATGTCTTCACTTGTGTTCTTTTGTTTTATTTTGCTTCTCCAACCCCCTAAACTCTTTTTATTAATTTCTTTTGTAACAACTACCGTATCTTCAATATACTAGGATGTTGTTATAAGATGAATTCGAGCTACACTTACACACACCTACATCAAATGGTTAAAGAACATACTGTTTCTGTGGATGGCGAATTTCTGCCTCACAAAACGATGATTGTTCAACACTCATATAACACCTTCAAAGGTGGCCATTAAGATGTCACTATATTTATATATGATTTATAATATGTTTATGTTTTACTTAAACTTCTGTATTTATCTTTTTTTGCATACCTTTATTGTTTCCATTATGGGTAAACATGATAATTTCATTTTAGGAAGTGCGGACTACCGCTCCCTCAAAGTGATTTGATTCGTTAATGCCATATGTGGGATGTATAAAGTATGGATTTAAAGTTATTATATATTATGTATTTTACATATAAATGATGAATATAATTCTGGAATTAAAATATACATACCTCTCATTTGGTTTTAATTCCATTAATATGACATAGAAATGAAATTAGCGTTCATGCGTACGTACGGCTTACCGTCTCCATGAACGGTGAATTTCATTTATTACCTCTAAATGATTATTTAATATTATAGATACATGTATATTCTGGATATATATGATATATATGATATCCAAACCATGAATATCATTATGGATATAATGAACCTTTGACCACATGAACAACATGTAATTGTAAGAAGTCCACTTTCAACTTAAGAACCAAATATCGACGAAACAAACATTATTAACTTAAATGATTACATAATGATTATAACATGGAAATAATTGATATAAAAGGAATAATGAACGTGAAAAAGGTTCTTAAGAAATTTTAAATTAACTCATGTTTATTATTCAAGATGTTAAAGAAGGATCGAGTCATGTCGGACCTGAGGTAAGGGATCCTACTCCTCTCTTTCTTTTTAAGTACACTCTTTTATGTCACTCCTTTTAAGCTCATAATTCTTGTGATTGGGATGATCTTTTATATTACTCTTACTGTATTTTTTATGTTCATATGATGAGGGACCCTATTCTCTCTCATCAATCCATTTTGGATGTTTTGAGTGGCGCCGTTAGGCTGCCGAATTTTCGTAAGAGATCTAACCTCTCTCTTTCTTTTTAAGTACTCTCCTTTATGTCACTTCTTTTAAGCTCATATTTTTTATGTTGTGGGATGTTCTTTTATATTCCTATTTCTGTAAACTTTATGTTAATATGATGATATATCCTATTTGATATCATCAATCCATTTTGGTAAGTTTTAAGTGGCACCGTTAGGCTGCTGAGTTTTTGTAATGGATTTTTCATCTCACTTTTATTCCCGTGAGATTTATGCTACATTTTCCACAATTTACTTTGAGTGGTGTATGTACTACCAATTATTTTACTCATTGTGTAATATACATTCATTTATGAGTATTTACATTAATTTTGTACTGTCCTTCTTTCACGGGGTGTATGTTTCGAAAGATACCCATGTCGGTAAGGGAACCTTTCACCCACATCATTTTTAAAAGACATATTTTGTTATGTCTTTTAATTCACATAATATTATGTTGGGATATGTTCTTATATATCCTAATTGATTTAAATTTTATGTACAAGTGATGAGATACCCTTTTTATCTCTCATCAACTCATTTTCTGAATTTTGTAGTGACGTCGTTAGGCTGTCAAATTTTTGTAAGGGAACATCTTAACCCAATTTTGATTCTTTGGGATAAGCTTGTACTCCTTGATTATGTCGTTATATGAATGTTTGTGAATAACCTATGCGTGTTTTACACTTAATATCCACTTATATTTGTTGTATTAGTTTTTCACACATAATTATGTAATTGATTTATCCTTAATCCAAGGATACTGTCTTTGTAAGGGACTTCGTCTCAATCTCCATTCATTGAGGCATATTTTTTTTTATACACAACCTTCTTTTATATGATGTATAAACCCCTTTGACTTTTACATTTATCCAAAAGGAATCTTTTCTATACGAAGCATTTTACTAAACAACAAAAGGGAATGTTTTTGTCGTACATATGCGGCGACAATGACTTCTCCGCAGCCATGACCATTATTTGAGCTTCGGCTTCCTCTACAAGCCATACTTTTTTTAAAAGAAAAATAAATACCGTGTTTTAATTTTCTTTTATTTTGGTATTGAAAATGGTTTTCATAATCTTTTTATATCAATGTGTTGTATTGATATCTTGGGATTGAAATGTGGAAATGTTATGTTTCCTTTATGCATGTTTTATGTGATACGATTATGTTATGGTTCTTGGGAATTATTATGAAGACAGGTGGTTCCATGATAAACTAAGGGTAGGTGAGCCCGATATAGCTCTCCAATGCATTGGGTAACGTTAAGGGGTTAAACGTTAAGGTTTCTCCGAAGAGATTTAGGAAATATACTATGATGGGTATTCCAAACGTAACCAAGAGGGTTACTCCCTATGTAAGAATGTTATGAATATCGTACCTCTCGTACCCCTCGTGGTTTAATTTTCATGATCACAATCACTCTATTATTTATCTAATATTGTTTTAAGTTTTTTTGGATGATAGGCATGATTTCAGGTTGCCAAGGAATTGGGCCAAGAAAGCAAGAAGCCAAAAGTGGACTGATTTTCAGTCCACCGGCCAACCGGTGGAAGACCACCAGCCAGCCGATGGAGCCTGGATAGAAGGCATCATTTCTGTCCAGACCACCGGCCAACCAGTGCCCCACCAGCGGCCAGCCGGTGGAACCCAGACAGAATAGTGTCATCCACTGCCTCAGCACCAGCCAACCGGTGGCCTCCTCACCGGCCAGCCGGTGGTGCCTGAGCCCGAGCCCCTTCCCTTTTTCAAAGCACCGGCCAACCGGTGGCCTAGCACCGGTCAGCCGGTGGAACCAGTCAAACTAGTCGTTGGGCTTTGACCAGGCTTGTCCACTTGACTCCCAACGGCTCCGAAGGCCTCTCCAACGGCTCCGAAGCCTCCCAAAGGCCATTTGAGGGTTCCCCCTATATAAATAAAGGACTAGGAAGCCCCAGAAACTTAACCAAGCCATAAGGAAGCCCACGGACACATTTTTGATCATTTGGCAAACCTCTGGCGCATTCCCTCAAGGAACTCCAATTGTTCCAACTCACTTCCACATCCAAGGAGCACCACTAAAGAAGCTTGGGAGCACTCTTCATCAACTCCATCAATTCTTTGGCGCCCAAGGCTTCTCCCATTACGGTTTTTATTGTTTTATCATTTTGATCTTTATTTTGGGTTTGTGCCTACAAACCCCATCTCTTTCTCTCATCCTCTCTTTTGGGTTTTCACACCACCTTCAAGGTGTGAAGAGGTTAGTCAAGCCTTCCCTTTTAAAAGGCTTGAATCAAAGGTGAGCTAGCCTTCACCTGTAAGAAGGCTAGTGGGTTCTTGCTCAACCATTGAAAGCAAGTGGGTTCTTGCATAACCATTAAAAGCAAGCTGTAATAGGTTCTAGACTAACCTTAAAGTCTAGTGGGTTTATTGCTAAAACCATTAAAAAGCAAGCGGTAGTAAATCTCTCAACGGTTGAGTTGGGAGCGGAGACGTAGGCTTGGGTTTAAGCCGAACTCCGTTATCAAGTTGCGTGTCTTGCCTCTTTTATTTCCGCTGCACTTTTACTTTGATTTTAAATTGTTAATTATTTTTTAAAAGGCAATTCACCCCCCTCTTGCCATCACTTCTCCGCCCAACAATTGGTATCAGAGGCAAAATTTGAGTAATACCCTAACCGGTTTCAAATTCAAGATTTTTTTTGATGGCTTCAACCTCTTTCGCCCCCGAAGGCTATTCCTTGGGTCGTGCTCCATTTTTTGATGGAACCGACTATAATTATTGGAAAACCCGCATGACCACTTTTCTTAGAAGCATTGGATATCCTATTTATAAAATTGTCATGCATGGTTATTCTCTCTCCTCTCCCGATGAATCCAAATGGACCCAAGCCGATATTAAAAATTTCGAGCTTGATGGAAAAGCCATGAACGCTCTTCATTGCAGCCTTGATCGTAATGAATTCAATCGAGTTTCCACATGCACCTCATCACATGAAATCTGGAAACTTTTGGAGGTTACCCATGAGGGGACCAACAAAGTGAAGGATACTCGATTGGATATGTTCCATCAAGATTTTGAGTCTTTTACCATGCATCCATCCGAATCAATTTCTGAAATGTTTACTTGTTTTAATGACGTTTGCAATGGTAGAAAATCTCTTGGAGATAATATTTCTGCAGAAACGATGGTCAAGAAGATCCTTTGGATCTTACCAAACTCATGGGCACCGAAAGTCATGACAATCCAAGAAGCAAAAGACATCAAGAACATGCCGGTCGAAGAGCTCATCGGATCCCTCATGACCTACGAGATCACCATGAGGAGGCAAGCTGAAAAGGAAGGCAAACCGATCAAAGTTCCAAAGAACATCGCCTTCAAAGTTCAACAAGAAGAAAGCTCCTCCTCCTCATCATCTTCCTCTTCAAGCGGCGATTCAGAAATGGAGAATCTTTCCCGCAAGATGCACAAATTCATGAAGAAGCACAAGAAGAAGAAATCCTGCAAGGCTCGAAAGGAAAAAAATGACAAAAAATCCGAGCCCGAGGTAACATGTTACAGGTGTGGCAAGAAAGGCCATTACAAGCCCGATTGTCCACTCAACAAGAAAAAGGCCAAGCAAAAGGAAAAGAAGAAGGCATTCAAGGCCACATGGAGTGATAGCTCCACATCATCCTCCTCCTCCTCCTCGAGCGACAATGGTAAAAAATTCCTAATGGCATTTCATGAGGTAACATCTTCCGACTCCTCATCCTCTTGTTCTTCTAATTCTTTCAATCATTTATCTTATGAGGATCTCCAATATTCAAGAGATCAATTGGAGGAAGGTTTTCATGAACTTTCTTCCAAATTTGTTGCTTTAAAAAAAATTTCAAAAAACATTCTTCCGAAAAGGAACAACTTCTCAAAGAAAAGGAGGAGTTGTCCCTCAAAATCCAAAACCTTCCCGATGTTGATTCTATGGAATCAACAATCAAAGATATAAGGGAATCTCTTTCCAAGTTCACCCAAGGTGAACAAAATTTGACCAAATTTCTTGGTTCCCAACGTTTATCTAGAACCACCGAAGGGCTTGTCTATTCCAAGTAAGCTTCCTCTTCCCATGCTCCAACTATTTTTGTAAGGGGGGCCTCTCAATATAAATTTTGCAATTATTGCAAAAAACCCGGGCACTTAATTTATGAGTGCGATTGCAAAAATGCCCGGTATGGTAGGCCCAAAACCATTTCATTTAATGATGAATTTTATAGGAGAAGACCCACCACTAGACAAGTATGGATTGAAAAATCCCTTTTAGCGAGTCTCACCAGACCAAAATTTGTCTCGGTTTCAAAATCCTCTCCCCGGTGATTTGTTGTTTTTATTTAGGGGGAGTTAGGATCGTTTAAGCCTTTTTGCTTTATTTTCAAAATTTTCGATTCAAAACTTTCATTTCAAAATTTTCGATTCAAAACTTTCAATTCAAAAATTCTCAATTCAAAATCTTTCAATTAAAAACATTCAATTCAAATTTCAAAAATTTCAATTGGTTTAAAATCTCTATCTCGTTTTTCAACGTTTCCCTCAATCAAGTTTTATGCCCCGTGCTATTTTGATAATCACAAAGGGGGAGAAATTCTTGGTTGATTGGGGGAGAAATTCTTGGATGATTGGGGGAGAAATCTTTTTCTCATGCTTTGCTTTACTTTCCAATTTATCCTTTAAAGCATGCCTTTCATTTGATTTTTACATTGTTTGTTTTGGTGATTGTGATCATCAAAATAGGGGGAGATTGTTGTACCTATCGTACCCCTCGTGGTTTAATTTTCATGATCACAATCACTCTCATATTTATCTAATATTGTTTTAAGTGTTTTTGGATGATAGGCATGATTTCAGGTTGCCAAGGAATTGGGCCAAGAAAGCAAGAAGCCAAAAGTGGACTGATTTTCAGTCCACCGGCCAACCGGTGGAAGACCACCGGCCAGCCGATGGAGCCTGGACAGAAGGCATCATTTCTGTCCAGACCACCGGCCAACCGGTGCCCCACCAGCGGCCAGCCGGTGGCACCCAGACAGAATAGTGTCAGCCACTGCCTCAGCACCGGCCAACCGGTGGCCTCCTCACCGGCCAGCCGGTGGTGCCTGAGCCCGAGCCCCTTCCCTTTTTCAAAGCACCGGCCAACCGGTGGCCTAGTACCGGTTAGCCGGTGGAGCCAGTCAAACTAGCCGTTGGGCTTTGACCAGGCTTGTCCACTTGACTCCCAACGGATCCGAAGGCCTCTCCAACGGCTCTGAAGCCTCCCAAAGGCCATTTGAGGGTTCCCCCTCTATAAATAAAGGACTAGGAAGCCCCGGAAACTTAACCAAGCCTTAAGGAAGCCCACGGACACATTTTTGATCATTTGGCGAACCTCCGGCGCATTCCCTCAAGGAACTCCAATTGCTCCAACTCACTTCCACATCCAAGGAGCACCACTAAAGAAGCTTGGGAGCACTCTTCATCAACTCCATCAATTCTTTGGCGCCCAAGGCTTCTCCCATTACGGTTTTTATTGTTTTATCATTTTGAGCTTTATTTTGGGTTTGTGCCTACAAACCCCATCTCTTTCTCTCATCCTCTCTTTTGGGTTTTCACACCACCTTCAAGGTGTGAAGAGGTTAGTCAAGCCTTCCCTTTTAAAAGGCTTGAATCAAAGGTGAGCTAGCCTTCACCTCTAAGAAGGCTAGTGGGTTCTTGCTCAACCATTGAAAGCAAGTGGGTTCTTGCATAACCATTAAAAGCAAGCTGTAATAGGTTCTAGACTAACCTTAAAGTCTAGTGGGTTTCTTGCTAAAACCATTAAAAAGCAAGCGGTAGTAAATCTCTCAACGGTTGAGTTGGGAGCGGAGACGTAGGCTTGGGTTTAATCCAAACTCCGTTATCAAGCTGCGTGTCTTGCCTCTTTTATTTCCGCTGCACTTTTACTTTGATTTTAAATTGTTAATTATTTTTTAAAAGGCAATTCACCCCCCCTCTTGCCATCACTTCTCCGCCCAACAATGAATGCCTCAATATACCTTTATGACTTATGATTTCTATGTTTTATTCATTATTTTATGAGGTATGTTAAAGTTCATATGTTTTATGGGTAAAGTATGATTTCATTCTTATGAATATATGTACTCATGTTTCTTTTCCATACTTTTTATAACCCTTACTGAGTTTTTTATGCTCATCCCAAGTTTTTGAAATGTTTTTCACAGGTCAAGGGAATGGTACATGATATGATGATAGTGTCAAGGATGTGTCAAGAATGAATCCATGTTTTTTTTAAATATGTTTCCGTTTATGGGAAAAATGAATACTATCTTTTATGTAACCACTTTGTTTAAATGTGGAATGTAATGCAAGTTTTATGATCTAATTCTCTAAAACTCTAAACCTGAAAAGATCCAAAATGTGTAATCTTGTAATAACTCATGATTAAATAAGGTTTAAGGTCGAGGCCTTATAGTTGGTATCAGAGGTTAGTTTAGGCAACTTTAGGGATTAGGAGTTTTTGTTAGACACATGGTTAGTCCCTATATCTATTATTTTTGTTAAATCTTTATTTTATATTTTTTTTTCAGGACAGGTAAAGTTAGTTACGAATGGAAGCAGAAGGATCTCAAATGTCATTCGTATCTCTTCCTGATGACATGTTTTCAATAATTATTTCAAAGTCATGATCGGATGATTGTGAAACTTTTTCTAGCATACAACTCACTTGCAAGCAGTTGTTTGAGATATGAAACACCTCCACTATACCTCGTTATCATCGTGGATCATGGGTTTTTTTAGACAAATACAATTTTCACAATATTCTCATATTTTCAAGAAAGGTAAATATTATCAAGGTATTTTCAAATATTTTACCTTATCACAAGAATTTAAAGAATATTATGATTTTAAAAATGGTGCTGAGGAAGGAGACCCTTGAGAAACCTATATATATTTGCTTTTAAAATATAGTCTCTCAGTACATACTTATGGTATTTTAAAAGGACCGATAATAGAAAGTTTCAACTAAAATTATATTTGACTATTTTATAGAAATCATGTTTTATCAGATGTTTTGGAATTATATGTCATACATGATTATTTTCCAAAACTGTTTTTCTATGAACACCCATATGACCCATGTTGTACAAGGTGTATTTGTATGGAGGAAGAAAATGATTTTGAAGGATCTCTAAATCATTGTTGTAATGCATTGGACGTCTACCTACGTGAACAAGATGACGATGAAACTGAGTGGACTCCATGATCAAGGTATGCTGTTATTCATTTTGGGAATCATTTTATTTTATCTTATGGTGGTGAAATAAGACTTCAAGAATTAAGATGTTGAGATCGTAATGAATTTTCATGAAAATGAGAGGTATAAGGAAACTATTGAGGTTGAAACATGTTAGGATTATTTTTGGAGTTTTATAAAAAGGACAACACGCAGACCGTGTGACAACCCGTCGCGTCGGACAATGCTGCGGGAATCAAACCCACAACCAAAGTGCGACTGGTATTTATCCCCTACCACTTGACTACGTGAAGTCCCTGGTTAGTTTGACTAATTATTTTTAGTTAAATGATTTTATGAATTAATTGTAAGTTGATTTTGTATTATCTATGGAAATTAGTAACCTATCATGGAGGATATGTGATTAGTTTAATTAGTTTTCAATATGAGACTTTAAGAGAAACTGATGTTATTTGGAGATAAGTGTTATTTTGTACCTTGGAGGACTATGTGATTAAATCCTTCAAATATTTGGGTTTCAATCTTAGTTTGGTTTACTTTGAATAATTTTATGGAAAAATTGTTTATCGAATGGTCTTCGTTGAACTTTGAGTTTTGTTGGACAAATTTTGGAGATTAAGAATAGATTTTCTTTTCATAAAGGGTTATCCTTTTCTAGATTATCTAATCTTGTACTAACCTTTTTGGTTTTGGTTTTGGTTAAAGTCTAAAGACATCAGAAGTATATAGTTCTCTTTTGTGGATTAGGTGATTCTCAAGAAGTTGATTATAGCTCTCTTAATGTAAACAAGTCATCATAAATACTCATAATTTGGAGAAAATATGAGTTCGTGTAAGAAATCTAGTTAAAGTTGAAAGTCAACATGACAAGTAAGTATGTTTCCTTAGGTTTTAGTTAAGCTCAAAAATAAATTCCTCAATGAAGATAACTTAAAACAAAATTGTTTTCTGTTAACTTTTCCTACTGGGTAATCCAATACCGTTTAACCCATCACAAGTTTGTGATTTTCTTAATGTTAACTTTCTCTAAAACATGTTTTCTATCACTATCCATCAGAACATGACCCTATGTTTTCTCCTCTATGTCTATGTTTTCCTACATGGAATCCAAGTATGGGTTAACTCGGGTGACCTCTGTACTTATCTTTCTTTATTTTAAAGTGATTGTTTTACCGACTGTTTTTCCGATGTGGGACATTCAATGGAGTTTCCAAGCCCAATTTTAAAAATTGTGAGGACACAATTCCCAAAAGGGGGGAAGGATGTAACACCCCAGGTAAATAAAGAATATGAAATTTTTATATTTATCCCAATTTGTGGAAAAATATTAATATTACTTTAAACGGAACACTAAGCTCGATGGCGTACCCAATACACGACAACGAGTTCCTTTGAAATCATACGTTGCACTCTAATAATAAAATAATATTATTTTAAATGGTAGTTAACACCTATCCATTATAATGGCAGGAAAGAACAGAACTAACTAAAAAATTATTATGTATATTGGTTAAATATTTTTACTTTTTACAATAAATGTTAGAGGATTAAAAATGCGAATGAATCCAATTTTTAAGCATAAACATTCTAATATTCTTTAAAAGGTCGATTAACTGCCTTTTAATGGTGAACCTCTTTTAAATCCACTTTTTAACAATATTATGTGTTATATTTGACAAAATAAAATTCTTCTTTAGAATCGGGACATCAAAATTTACTTTGTGTAAATTTTTTGTATTTTTCCGATAAAGTTCATTTTTAATGAATAGTGAAAATGTTGTATTTTAATTCAAAACCACTTTTTAATATAATTTATTTATATGATTAGATTGTATTTTGAATTGTTTTTAAAGTTCAATTAGAATATATTTTTACCATTTAATCCAATTTTGGTCATTGGAATTAATTTTATTTTGAAATCGGACATAAACTAGTGTCAATCTTTTGATAATTATTGTTTCATAAAAACACGCTATTTGCTCTGAAAGTGGGAATTAATTATTAAATTAATTAATGAAATTTATATGTTTTGAATTTTTTAAAATAGACTTCATTTTTGACTTCGGAATATCAAATATAGCCTATGGTAAATTTTTGGTAATTTTCTGAAAAACTTCAATTTTTGATGAATACTGAAACTGCTAAGTGGTAGTTAAAGAAACTAATTTTTTGTTTAAATTAATCTTTTCCACTTCTGTGATTTGAATTTCAAGAATTCGACATACATGGTTTTCATTAAGAAGTAAAATTTGGTTCAATGGGATTAAAATAATTTTTTTGTGAATAGTATCTTTTATGTTTATTAATCGCAATTAGAAGTAATTAGTGTAATTTAAGGTGAAAATAATGTTTTAATAATATTATATGAGCTTTAAAAATGTTCTACCCTTGTTGGATGTGTCATGGAAGACCAATACAATCCATGGGTCAACTTGGGGACCCCATGGAGCCACTTTGTTAGGAAAATGACATTATTATCTTTTTATTTAATGTAAAGGTAAAAATGGCACAAACATGAGTTGTTTTACTAAAACAATTTTTAAATGAGGTTATACAAGTCATATTTTTGACTATAAATGGTAATTATAAAGCTATAACTATTTCCTACATCATATTATTTTTTTATAATTTTTAGACGTTAAATAAATTAAATTATTTATGACATAATGGTGGTGCAGCGATTACATCATTAGTTAACGATTTAAATAAAATGAAAATATTATGTAAAAACTAAGACCTACACTTGTCAAAAACCTATTTTATGGGTATATTCGAACCCTTATCACCTTATCCTTGAATTAAATCAATTTGGGACCTTTTAAATCCGAAACTCATTTTAAAATAAAGTAACATTTCTTTACTCTCCAAGAGTGCCCTTCCTCTCCTCTTATTAAAGGCCCCCACTACTATCACCTTACCCACACCTCTCAAGCATTTGGTTAGGCCAAGCTCTGCCCATTTTTTCTCTCCACATCCCTACCTTACTCCTAGAAGCCTCACTTTAGGCATATGTCTTCCCAAGGAAGCCTTTTATCTCACATCAAAAAGAGTTTCCCGATTTTAAGGTAATGTCTTCACTTGTGTTCTTTTGTTTTATTTTGCTTCTCCAACCCCCTAAAATCTTTTTATTAATTTCTATTGTAACAAATCCAGTATCTTCAATATAATAGGATGTTGTTATAAGAATAATTCTAGCTACACTTACACACACCTACATCAAATGGTCAAAGAACATACTGTTTCTGTGGATGGAGAATTTCTGCCTCACAAAACGATGATTGTTCAACACTCATATAACACCTTCAAAGGTGGCCATTAAGATGTAAATAAATTTATATATGATATATAATATGTTTATGTTTTAATTAAGCTTCTTTATTTTTCTTTTGTGGCATACCTTTATGGTTTCCATTATGGTTAAACACGATAATTTCATTTTAGGAAGTGCGGACTACCGCCCCCTCAAAGTGATTTGATTCGTTAATGCCATATGTGGGATGTATAAAGGATGGATTTAAAGTTATTATATATGATGTATGTTACATATAAATGATGAATATAATTCTGTAAATAAAATATACATACCTCTCATTTGGTCTTAATTCCATTAATATGACATAGAAATGAAAGTAGTGTTCATGCGTACGTACGGCTTACCGTCCCCATGAACGGTGCATTTCATTTCTTACCTCTAAATGATTATGTAATATTATAAATACATGTATATTATGGATATATATGATATATATGATATATATGATATCCAAATCATGAATATAATTCTGGATATAATGAACCTTTGACCACACGAACAACATGTAATTGTAAGAAGTCCACTTTCGACTTAAGAACCAAATATCGACAAAACAAACATTATTAACTTAAATGATTACATAATTTTTATAACATGGAAATAAGTGATATAAAAGTAATAATTAACTTGAAAATGGTTCTTAAGAAAGTGTAAATTAACTCAAGTTTATTATTCAGGACGTTAAAGAAGGATCAAGTCAAGTCGGACCCGAGGTGAGGGATCCTACTCCTCTCTTTCTTTTTAAGTAAACTCTTTTATGTAATTCCTTTTAAGCTCATAATTCTTGTGATTGGGATGTTCTTTTATATTAATATTACTGTAATTTTTATTTTCATATGATGAGAGACCCTATTCTCTCTCATCAATCCATTTTTGATGTTTTGAGTGGCGTCGTTAGGTTGCCGAATTTTCGTAAGAGATCCAACCTCTCTATTTCTTTTTAAGTACTCTCTTTTATGTCACTTCTTTTAATCTCATCTTTGTTATGTTAGGGGATGTTCTTTTATATTCCACTTGATGTAAACTTTATTTTAATATGATGAGGGACCCTATTTGATCTCATCAATACATTTTTTTATGTTTTAAGTGGCGTTGTTAGGCTGCCGAGTTTTCGTAAGGGATTTTTCATATCACTTTTATTCCCGTGAGATTTATGCTACATTTTCCACAATTTCCTTTGAGTGGTGTATGTACTTCCCATTATTTTACTCATTGTGTAATATAATTTCATTTATGAGTATTTACATCATTGTTGTATTGTCCTTCTTTCACGGGGTGTATGTTTCGAAAGATACCCATGTCGGTAAGGGAACCTTTCACCAACCTCTTTTTTAAAAGACATATTTTGTTATGTCTTTTAATTCAAATAATATTATGTTGGGATGTGTTCTTCTATATCCTTATTGATTTAAATTTTATGTCCAAGTGATGAGATACACTTTTTATCTCTCATCAACTAATTTTCTGAATTTTGTAGTGACGTCGTTAGGCTGTCAAATTTTTGTAAGGGAACTTCTTAACCTAATTTTGATTATTTGGGATAAGCTTGTACTCCTTGAATATGTAGTTATATGAATATGTGTGAATAACCTCTGATTGTTTTACACTTAATATCCACTTATATTTGGTGTATTAGTTTGTCACACATAATTATGTAATTGATTTATCCTAAATCCAAGGATACCGTCTTTGTAAGGGAATTTGTCTCAATATCCATTCATTGAGGCATATTTTGTTTTATACACAACCTTCTTTTATACTGTGTATAAACCCCTTTGACTTTTACGTTTATCCAAAAGGAATCTTTTTTATACGAAGCGTTTTACTAAACGACAAAAGGGAATGTTTTTGTCGTACGTATGCGGTGACAACGACTTCTCTGCCGCCGTGACCATTATTTGAGTTTCGGCTTCCTCTACAAGCCATAATTTTTTTAAAAGAAAAATAAATAACATGTTTTACTTTTCTTTTATTTTGGTATTGAAAATGTTTTTCATAATGTTTTTATATCAATGTGTTGTATTGATATCTTGTGATTGAAAAGTGGAAATGTTATGTTTCCTTTATGCATGTTTTATGGGATACGATTATGTTATGGTTATTGGGAATTATTATGAAGACGGGTGGTTCCGTGATAAACTAAGGGCGGGTGAGCTCGATATAGCTCTCTAATCCATTGGGTAATGCGAAGGGGTTAAATTTTATGGTTTCTCCGAAGAGATTTTGAGAATATACTGTGATGGGTATTCCAAACGTAACCAACAGGGTTACTCACTATGTAAAAATGTTATGAATGCCTCAAGTTACCTTTATGTCTTATGATTTATATGATTTATTCAGGATTTTATAATGTATGTTAAAGTGCATATGTTTTATGGGTAAAGTTTGATTTCATTCTTATGAATATATGTACTCATGTTTCCTTTCCATACTTTTTATAACGCTTACTGAGATTTTTATTCTCATCCCATGTTTTTGAAATGTTTTTCACAGGTCAAGGGAATGGTACATGATATGATGATAGTGTCAAGGAAGTTTCAAGAAAGAATCCATGTTTTATTTTAAATACGTTTCTGTTGATGGGAAAAATGAATATTGTCTTTTATGTAACCACTTTGTTTAAATGTGGAATGTAATGCACGTTTTATGATCTAATTCTCGAAAACTGTAAACCTGAACAGATCCTCAATGTGTAATCTTGTAATAACTCAAGATTAAGTAAGGTTTAAGGTCAGGGGCTTATAATAACAGTGTCCATTTTAAACAAAATAGAGACACTTTGAGTGATACTGGCCACATCGTGCCTCATATGGAGTTGGGGTTGACTCATACACGTCAAAAATGATCTATGCATCATTGTACTGATGTATCAATACAATAAAAAAGTGTTTGGTCAGTTTTCTATATGCAAGTAGTTGTTTTCACTTACAATATTGTCCATTTCAAATAAAAGTGAAACAATTTGATTGTTACCAGCCACTCCATGCCTCAGATTGATGCGAGGTTGATTCTTACACGTCACAAATGACCCATGTATCACTTTCCTCAATTATCAATAGAATCCTTCTGCGTTTGGTTGGTTTTCTATATGCCATTTGTTGTTTTAACTTAAAATGTTGTCTAATTCAAATAAAAGTCAGACACATTGAGTGGTACCAGCCAGATCGTTCCTCGGATTGAGGGGGAGTTAACTTGTACACATCAAAAATGAACCATGGATCCTTGTGAAAAGTATAAACACATTCCAAATATGATTGGTCAGTTTTCGGTATGCCAGTTGTTTTTAATTAAAAGGGTGTCCATTTTAAAGATAAGAAAAACACTTTGAGTGATACCAGCCACACCATGCCTCGGATTGAGTCGGGGTTGACTCGTACACATCACATATGACTCACGGATCGTTTTCCTGATGTATAAACACAATACAAATGCGTTTGGTCAGTTTTCCATGTCCCAGTTGTTGTTTTCACATAAAATATTGTCCATTTCAAATAAAGATGAGACACTATGAGTGGTACGGGCCACACCGTGCCTCATATTGATTTGGTGTTGAATAGTACACGTCAAAAATGACCCGTGGATCCTTGTGCTAAAATATCAACACAATCCGAATACATTTGGTCAGTTTTCTGTATTTCTGTTGTTTTTTACTTAAAACAATGTCCATTTTAAACAAAAGAGAGAAAATTTGAGTGATATCGGCCACACCGTGCCTCAGATTGAGGCAGGGTTGACTCGTACACGTCACAAATGACCCATGGATCATTTTCTTGAAGTATCAGCACAATTAGAAAGTGTTTGGTCAGTTTTCCGTATGGAAGTTGTTCTTTCCACTTAAAATCCTGTCCATTTCAAATAAAAGTAAGGTAGATTGAGTGGTATTAGCCACACTGTGCCTTGTACTAAGTCGGGGTAGACTCTTACACATCAAAAATTACCCATGGATCGTTTTCATAAAGTATTAACAGAATCCAAATGTGTTTGGTCAGTTTTCTGTATGTCAGTTGTGGTTTTCACTTCAAATGTTTCCATTTCAAATAAAAGTGAGACATTTTGAGTGGTATAGGCCACACTGTGCCTCATATTGAGATGGGGTTGACTCGTACACATCAAAAATGACCAATGGGTCCTTGTGATAATGTATCAACTGAATCAGAATATGTTTGGTCAGTTTTCTGAAAGTTTTTTGTTTTTACCATAAAAAATGTCCATTTTAAACAAAAGAGTGACAATTTGAGTGATACCGGTCATAACATGCCTCTGATTGGGGTGGGGTTGACTCGTACACGTCACAAATGACCCATGGATACTTTTCTTGAAGTATCAATACAATCATAAAGCTTTTGGTCCGTTTTCTGTATGCAAGTTGTTGTTTTCACTTAAAATATTGTCCATTTCAAATAAAAGTGAGACAATATGAGTGGTACTGGGCACAATGTGCCTCGTATGGATGTGGGGTTGATTTATACATGTCAAAAATGACCTATGGATTGTTTTCCTAAAGTATAAACAGAATCCAAATGCTTTTGGTCAGTTTTATGTATGCTAGTTTTTTTTCACTTAAAATGTTGTCTAATTCAAATAAAAGTGAGACACTTTGAGTGGTACCGACCACACCATGCCTCTAATTGAGGGGGAGTTGACTTTTACACATCAAAGATTAACCATGGATCCTTGTTCTATAGTATCAACACAATACAAATATGATTGGTTATTTTTTCGTATGCCCATTGTGTTTACTTAAAAGGGTGTCCATTTTAAACAAAACAAAGAGACTTCAAGTGATAATGGCCACACTGTGCCTTGGATTGAGGCGGGGTTGACTCGTACACATCAAAAATGACCCATAGATCGTTTTCCTAATGTATCAACAGATTCCGAATGCGTTTGTTTAGTTTTCTGTATGCCAGTTTTTGTTTTCACTTAAAATGTTATCCATTTCAAATAATGGTGAGACACTTTGAGTTGTATCGGCCACACCGTGCCTCATTTTGAGTTGTGGTTGACTCATACATGTAAAAAATGACCCATGGATCATTGTGCTAAATTATCAACACAATTTGACTTCTTTTGGTTAGTTTTCCGTATGTCTATTGTTTTTACATAAAACAGTGTCCATTTTAAACAAAAGAGAGACACTATGAGTGATACCGGACACACTATGACTTGGATTGAGGCGGGGTTGACTCTTACATGTCACAAATGACCCAAGGATCGTTTTCCTGAAGTATAAGTATAGTCCATAAGCGTTTGGTTGGTTTTCCTTATGCAAATTGTTCTTTTCAATTAAAATCTTGTCCATTTCAAATAAAACCGAGACAGTTTGAGTGGTGTCGGTCACACCATGCCTCAGATTACAGTGGGGTTGACTCGTACATGTATAAAATGATCCATGGATCTTTGTCTTAATGTATCAAAAGAATACGAATGCTTTTGGTTGGTTTTTCATAAGAAAGTTGTTTCTTTCACTTAAAACATTTTTCATTTCATATAAAAGTGAGACAGTTTGAGTGGTACTGGCCACACCATTCCTCGGATTGTGGCAAGGTTGACTCATACACTTCACAAATGAAACATGGATCGTTTTCCTAAAGTATCAACATAATATGAATATGTTTGGTATGTTTTTCGTATTCCAATTGTTGCATTCACTTATGATTTTTTCCAATTAAAATAAAAGTGAGACACTTTGAATGGTACTGGCTGCACCATGCCTCGGATTGAGGTGGGGTTGACTCGTACACATCACAAATGACCCATGGATCCTTGTTCTAAATTATCAACACAATCCAAATACGTTTATTAGGTTTACTGTATCCCAATGTTTTTTAATTAAAAGGGTGTCCATCTAAAAGAGAACTTAGATTGGGATCCAAGACGCCGAATAAAGAGTGTGATTGTCTCCGGAATCAAGGTAGGTTGTCCATAGCCTTTGCTGAATTGTCATTATGTTTTGTATATGCTGAATCTCTCCTCGCCCAATGTTGGGATGTCGGGTCGGGGGGCTGCCCGGGGTCCAGGGAGGAGGGTGGGGGGTTTTCTGGGGTCTAGGGAGGAGGGTGGGGGGCT
Organism: Viscum album; assembly: GCA_963277665.1. Classification (NCBI taxonomy): domain Eukaryota; kingdom Viridiplantae; phylum Streptophyta; class Magnoliopsida; order Santalales; family Viscaceae; genus Viscum; species Viscum album. The sequence continues at coordinate 1,249,513,363 of OY728156.1, read as the reverse complement.
CTTGGTTGTCCAGGGAGGTGGGTGGGGGCTATTCAGTGGGTTGTCCGGGGGGCTGTCATGGGGCTGTCCAGGGTCCAGGGAGGAGGGTGCGGGAGGGGGGGGGTGTCCAGGGTCTAGGGAGGTGGGGGTTGTCCGGGTTCCAAGGAGGAGGGTGGGGGTTTTTTGGGGTCTAAGGAGGAGGTTGGGGGCTGTCTCGGGTCCAGGGAGGAGGGGGATTTCCAGGGTCCAGGGAGGAGGGTGGGGGATGTCTCCTGGGAGGAGGGTGGGGGCTGTCCGGGGGGATGTTGAGGGGGCTTTCCAGTGGCTGTCCAAGGGGCTGTCTAGGGGGTTGTTCAGGGGGTTGTCTGAGGTCCAGGGAGGAGGGTGGTGGGGTTGTCCAGGGTCGAGGGAGGAAGGGGTTTTCCGGGGTCCAGGGAGGAGGTGGGGGCTATCCGGGGGGATGTCCGGTGGCTCTATGGGGGTTTTCTGGGGTCCAAGGAGGAGGGCCGAGGGCTATCCAGGGTCTAGGGAGTAGGGGGGTTGTCCCTGGTCCATGGAGGATGGTGGCAGGCTATCTGGGGTCCAGGAAGGGGGGTGGGGGATGTTCGGGGGATTGTCCGGGTGTTGCCCGGGGTCCAGGGAGGAGGTTTGGGGGGCTTTCTAGGGGGCTGTCCCGGACACATGGGATGATATTTACATATTTTCTAAGAAAATTCATTCAAGGTTAAAAAAATAATTTAAATATATCATCTTCTTATCAGACCATCAATTTTCTAAATTCAACTAAAAATTTACAATTTCATTAAAATATATAAAAAATAAAGATAATGTGACATACATAATCACACATATATTTAGGCACAATAAATCAATAAACATCAAATGTTGGTAATATTAGTCAAAAATGTAATGGATCAATCTGTCCCTCATCACCATCACTATCATCACCATTATTTTCACCCTCACCCTCATCCTCATCGTCATCCTCATTATCGTCCCTGCCCTCCTCCTCGCCCTCATACTCAACCTTGGCCTCCTCATCACCCTCCTCCTCCGCCTTAGCCTCCTCCTTCGCCTCCTCCTCCGCCTCGGCTTTAGCCTCACCCTCCTCCTCCTCCGCCTCAGCCTCCTCCTCTTCATTGTCTTGACCACCACTAGAACTTCCACCTGGTGCACTATATATAGAACGCATCGATGGAATATATTCTTCACAAGCAGTGCTGGCCTCTGGTGGAAGTATTGGACGTCAAGATTCCATCAGTTTCATAAATGCTGAATTTTCCATAGAAGATTGTGATGCCATCTCTGTGGACCTTTTTTCAGCCTGTTCTACCAATGCCTTAACCTGGTGAAACTCAGTGGAACTACAAATGGTACCTAAGGAGGGCCAATACCCCGTCATAACTATACTCTTCCTAGTCCAGTAGCATACTCTACTAGGGTGCTCATCTCCCAACACCTGATGTAAGTTATCATTTGGCCAAAAATTGTCTGGTTCCTAGGCATAAAGGGCCTCTAAATCATCCTGTTACACATATAAATATATTATTATGTTATAAAATATTGTATAAAATTTTAAATCGACAAAGTAAAACCTAGAATCTGCTGCTGAGTCGGTTTACTAAATGAAGTTCCATCTTTCTACATTCTACTCGAGAAAAACAGTTTTGCCCGAGGCACACTTAGTTCTATATTCAATTTATTCCTCTACAATGAAATTGAATGTAGGAAACCATAATTAAAAATAGGATATTGAAAAAATAGTAATTGCATAACTAAAATTATATAATAACTTTAGCAAATGAATAAATTACGGCAGATGCAATAGATAGTGCAAGTTGTAAAGAAAGATTATAAACAGTCATACCATCTCTCTCTCTCATGATCTGGCATTGTAGTATGTCCCAATGTGTGGATGTATTTCTTAGCATCATTTTTTTATTTCTTCCAGATGCATCCAAAATAAAATTCAATAATTAGTGTTAATGAAAAACCAAAAAATCATTTAAATACTTCTAATTTGATTAATACCGTAAATTGGCTAGTCGCCCAATGAGTAATCATATGTTGGTACTATTCTAATAGACAATCATCCATGATAGGGACCACCTATAACTCTGTACCCACTCTATCATGCTAGCCAATGTATAACTCATACTTATATACACTCCAATTCTCACCCAAATCTTTTAGACGTGCTGGTCGTTCACCCTTACCATCGGGGAAATTAAACCACAGCTGAAACTAAACTATTAATTCATATAAATACAAAAATTAATATATTTCATTAAATACAACTGATTATTTTTACCCATTTACTTGCCCAGGTTTTATCAATGACTTCATTTGGAAACTGTCTCCATGAGAGCGGGCTGACAGAAATGATGTCAGAGTATTTGGCAAGTGTCGAAAAAAAACTCCAACATTGCTGCCCTGTTTTTTCAATCATCTGACTATATTCATTGTATTCCACCATCAACTGCGTGCGGTGTTTCGACACCAAATGCATGTGTGTATTACCCCGCCCCCGCCTCTTATCAGTCGATGTATCTGTTATGAATGAAAATAATATATTTTATCAATTAATGTTATAATAAAAATAAATAAATGTGTAACAATTTGTTAGGGTTGTATAAGTATACCTTGGGTATTCTGATCAATGGGTGCTACTGGCTCTGCAAAAACTGAAGGAACACCCTGTAAAGATAGAGTGGGACCCAGTGTATGCTCTGCAGGGATAGCTCTAGTGGAGAAATAGTTGGAGAAGATGAAATATAAAAGCTCGTAGAGATCGAATCAGTACTAAAAGAAGATGACAGGGATGGTTGGACAAATGTTAGATGGGGTGTGGGAATCATCATCGGATATGTGACAGATGGGTGAGTAGGGTCAGATGTAAAGGGGGGTGAAAACATGGGAGGCCTAAATATCTCGTGTGTCCCTAACGGCACAAAGGGATCAGAATTTGGGATGGTTGGTATGTTAGTGGGAGGGGCAGGGTCTAATCAGATACGCTGACAAGATCATTTATCTCCCATACCCCCCCCCCCCCCCCACTCGTAGGAACACCCTGAGTACTGGGACCACTACTAGGTTTCTCCTCAAATAACATTCGTCTAATAGATGGATCCTGAAAAAATATTTAAAAAAATTAATCACATGACATTATATATTATTTAAAGAAATATATTTTAAATAAAGTACCCACTGCAGGCACTAGGTGTGGAATTCCCAGCTCATCCATGTGACGACTGTTTTTCAATAATCTATTTTCATCGCCTCTCTTTAATTGGTATCATTTTCCTGTATTTGAAAACAAGTATGTAAGTAAATAGAAAAGGATAACTAATGTGTAACCAAAATAAAAAATAAATGAGAGGGAAAAAATTAATTTTTAGTAGGATGATTATTTACATAAGTGTCATCAGTCTATTAAAATCATGGAACATTTATTCTACCAGATTCATAGGTGGTGAAATAGTTGTCAAAATTAAGGAAAATTTAATTTCATTAGCTCAGGTACATGATGCATGTTTCAATACATGTTTTGTAGAAGAATACAAACCATCATGTTCATTACTTGGTAAAATGTTAAAAAGAGGTCTTAGAGTCATACAAATTTTATACAAATCACAGTTGAAGCATGGAAATTTTCACCATGTTTGAAATGTTGGTTTTGTAGGTTTAAATATAGTTCAATTCTAAATTAAAAAATTCAATTAAAATAAAAATTCCAACCAAAAAACATTGAAAATTCACATAATGGTCAAATCAGATACAACATATTTGTAATAAATATTAAATCAATTTGAATAGTACAAACCTAAACAACCCAAATTGAGGTAAACGAAAAGAATTGAGAACATGAATGGATGATTCTATATATTTTCCACCACAAAATTAGGTTAACAATTAACTCTGATAATTGGGATAGTAGATTCATCAAAATTAATAAATGGATTGGTTCCAATGGATGTAGAGACAATGTCAATTTCATCATCACCATCATCAAAAATATGTCTTGGAATTACTTAAATTATGGCAGCAAATTCAGGTTGAAGTTGGTGTTTGGCATACAAAACTTGTTTATCCATTGATGAAAATACATATGGTTCTTCAGTAGCAATAGTTTGAGTCATATTAATTACTCTAAATCCAAAATCATCAATAAATGTGCCATGTATCATCATAAAATCAAACCAATGGCATTTCATCATCACGACTCATCCATGAGAGTAATAATCCAATATTACTACTTTTTCAACGACTCCATAATAACCCACATTTTCAAATCCTGGTCTACTATTAGATGAATTGGCATAACAATATTTTGTTTTAGTAACCATAACACCATCATGTTGTGTTCTCACATTCTTTGCTCATTCAGTGATAATAAATTTGTACCCATTGATAAAAATTGATTTACAGTTTCGGACCACGATATTTGTACCAAAAGCCAAATCTATTATTTCTTCAAAGATAGAGTCAGTAATAAAACTCAATACCTACAATATAAATGAATATTAAACATAATTAAATATTGATTTAATTATTTTAAACTATAATATACTAACCTTCAATTTTAACCAATTATAAAACTCTTTGATATGAAAAGACTCATTCCTTCTCAAAGATGACGAACGATTATTTCTATCTATCATTGTTTTATGTTCCCTATAGTTAAAAAATATTAATATATTAACAGATATATTTGTAAGATATAAATATTCATTTTAGTTACCTGATTTAGTCATCGAAAAAATCATAGTTGAACAAAACTGGGCGATGTTCCATCTCTCGCTCTTCAAGGCTTAATGTATTCAATGTATATAATCTAGGAATACCTCCTGTTTGAGGAAGTGATGGAAAACTGGGTTCAATTTTCTCATACCATTCTTCTTCATTTCTTATTGGTCTATTCATTCTTGTAGTAAGATCAGACAAATACGTTGAGTAAAAATCCATACATTCTTGAGCCAAGAAATCATTTACGATAGAACCTTCAGGATGATTCCTGTTTCGGACAAAATACTTTAATGTGTACATATTTAATTCAGTTGGATACATCCAATGAAAAGAAACAATTCCTCCAATAATTATTTCCATGCGAATATGGATAGTCATATGTATCATGAATGTGAAAAATGATGGAGGAAATATTTTTTCCAACTCACACAAAATTAATGGGGAATCTATCAACATTTTTTGAAAGAAAGACTTGGAAAACTTCTTAGCACAAAGTTCTCTAAAAAAATGGAACAACTGAATAACAGTCGCCCTTAAATTATTTGAAAAAAGATGATGAATTTCTATTGGAATCAACTTATGCAGAAGAACATGATAATCATGAGTCTTCAGAGATTTTAGCTTTAACTCTCTTCTATTGAACCGTTTAGATATATTGGTTGAATAGCCATCAAGAACTCTAATAGTATCTAATACTTCCATAAATTGTTTTTTCCGTAGGTGTCATTAGATAAGAAGCACATGGAACTTGACATATATTTTCACTGATACGCATAGGATGCAATTATGGTCTGATTCCCCAATCCACCAAGTCACACTGAGACCTTAAATCTTTTTTTGTCTTTCCCTTAACATTTAGAAGTATCGAAAGCAAAATTTCACATATCTCCTTTTCAATTTTCATTACGTATAATCAATGATGTAACAAATTGGTTGAACAATAAAGAAAATCAAAAAAGATACTCCTCTTCCTCCAAATGTATCATGTTTCATTGGAAGTATTCCTTCTCTTTCCAGATTTCTTTTGACCCTTCCCAAATGAAAAACTGAAATCTTTCAATACATTAAGCACATCAGTTCCAGATATACACTGAGGTGGATCATCAGTCTCTATGGTATTAACAAATCTATGAGGATTATTTCTATAGTGATGGTCCATTTGAAAGAATCGACTATGTCCCATAAAACCAAAACTACAGCAATGTTTCAGTCTTCTTGATCATGTATTATTCATACAAACAAGACATGATATTTTTCCCTTCATGGTCTATCCAAACATCATTGCATAATCCATAAAATCATCGATCATCCACATAAGTGCATCATGCATCTGAAATATATCTTTTGAATATGCATTATATGTGCACACACCCACATCTCAAAGAAGTTTCAACTCTTTTATTAAAGGTTGCATGTGTATGTCAATATCAATGTCGGGATTAGAAGGGCCAGATATGAATATACTCATGAAAGTGAATGGTTTTTTCATAAAAAACCATGGGGGAATATTATAAATGTGTATAAAAACTGGCCATGTGCTGTGTGAAGTAAGCATCTGCCCAAACGGATTAAAACTGTTGCATGAAAGACCTAGCCTCACATTATGCATGTCAGCTGCAAAATCAGGATATCGAGCATCAAATCTCTGCCATACAAATCCATTTACTTGGTGAACCGACTCATCATTAGTATTCTTTCTCTCAGTATCATGTCGTCTCATTTATATTGATATTTCATCAGACATAAAAAGATTCTGGAGTATGGGGATTAATGTAAACTTCCACATTACTTTCTGTGGCACGCGGGATGGTGTTCCATCATATTTTGACTTCCAGTGGGATGTTCCACATTTTATACAATCATTTCATCCACTGGTTTCCTCCTAGAATAAACTGAAATCTTTTGGGCAATCCTAAATTTTTTTCATGAAAATACATGTTCCTCAACTAACTTCCATGCCATATAGTGGTTTGAGGGAATATCTTTAACATCAGAAAGTAAATCCTTCAAGAAGGTAATAATGTAATCGATTTTTGTATTAGAAATCCCATATATAGTATTCCCATGAGTCAATCGGATTAAAAATTCTAACTTTTTTATTTAATCGCACTGTTGATATACTGGTGTCATGGCAGTTTCATTCAATGTTTTCACCCTGACAAAATCATCATTTTCATTAGATGCATCATGTGTGCTCATATCAAAGTCTTCTTGGGTCAGAATCCATTCTTTTTCATGATGATGAATAAATGGAAACCGGTCATATAACAAATTCTCCACTCCATTCCACTCATTTGGATCATCAGTAATTTGAGATTTCATTTTCTCCCCATTGTGATACCACACATAGTATTTTGCCTGAAAACCATAATGGGTTATGTGGTATCTGAATTTTTAAAGGCTCAACCAAGGTCTGCCAATACTTATTGAACATGGGCAGTGTATGCGACCACTATCTATTGCATTGTGAAATGAAAAATCTAAAAATCTCTCCAAATTGTTATGAAAATAACTTGAGATCTGATCAGTTTCATTCATCCAACATCTATCCATTCTGTAAAAAAATAATTTTTATAAGTCATGTCATAAAAAGAAATTCAATAAGATTGGAGTTTCATCGAAAATATATTTAAGTAAATGAGAACTGTTCACATTATATGAAAACATAAACTGACACACTACTCTATATGAGAATCATAAAATAAAAGACAACAAAATAGGTATATTTAGAACAAAATATCTTTGAAAAAATATACATGAGTGTACAACATTATGTACACTTGCGGAGGAGAATTATTCAAGAGTTGAATAAATTTTAGATCGAATAAATTTTATATTTTAGTAGATAATTTGAGTGATCACATACATTTCCCAAGAGGGAGGGAAGTGTCCAGGGGGTGTGGGGTGTCTATGGGGGTGGCGGGGGCCGTCCAGGGGGTCGGAGGTGTCCCAGGGGATGGGGGGCTGTCTAGGGGGTCGGGGTGTCCAGGTGGGCGGGCTTTCCATGGGGGTGGTTAGGCTGTCCAGGGGGTGGGGCGGACTGTCCAATGGGGGGAGTGGGGTGTCCAGGGTTGGGCAAGGCTGTCCAGGGGGGTACGGGGTGTCCAGGCGGTGGGTGGGCTGCCCCTGGGGGTTGTGGGGCTGTCCAAGGGGTATGGGGTGTTTCAGGGGGTGGGTGAGCTGTCCAGGGGGGGTGGTGGGGATGTCCATGGGGGTGGTGGGGCTCCATCGAGGTGGCAGGGCTGTCCAATGGGGGTCAGGGGTGTCAAGTGGTGGAGGGGGGATTTCAAGGGTGTGGGCGTGTCCGAGGGGATGGGGTGTTCGAGAGGTTGGTTGGTGGGGTGTCAAGGGGGTGTCCACAAGGGTGGGGTGGCTGTCCAGGGGGGGTATGGTCCATTCCAGGGGTGGGCAGGATGTCCCATGGGGGGGTGGCGGGGCTATCCAGGGGGTCGAGGGTGTCTAGGGGGTAGAGGTATTATAGGGGGTGGGAGGTTGTACAGGGGTACGTGGTGTCCAAGGGGTGGGCGGGCTGTCCAGGGTGGTGGCAGGGATGGCAGGGCTGTCCAGGTGGGGTACGAGGTGACCAGGGGGTGGGCGGGCAGTCCACAGGGATGGGGGCTGTCCACGGTGGGGAGAAGTGTCCAGGGGGTGGGGAGGGGGATGTCCATGGGGGTACAGGGTGGGTGGATGGGCGGTCCACGGGGTGGTGGGGCTGTCCAGGGGGTACGGGGAGTCCTAGTGGGTGGGCGGGCTATCCACGGGGGTGGGGGCCATCCATTGGGGGCATGGGGTGTCCAAGGGGGTGGGTGGGCCTCTCCACAGAGGTGGCGAGGCTGTCCAGGGGGGGTGGTTGGGCTGTCCACGTGGGGGTGGCAGTGCTTTCCAGGGGGTCGGGGGGGGGGGGGGGGGGGGGGTCCCAGGGGGGTGGTTTCCAAGAGTGGGGGAGCTGTCCCAAGGGTATGAGGTGTCCAAGACAACCACCCCTACCCCCCTTGGATAGCCCCCCCCCCCCCCCCCCCCCCACCACCAGGATAGCCCACCCCCACTAAACAAATAACATAAAACAAACCCTTTACCCCCTGCACTAATCAAAACCCCACTAAACAGACCAACTTACGATATATTAAGTGTTGAAAAAAACATAATCAAGCAAAGGGTTTGGTACTCCAAAATCAATAACTCTAATTTAACCAAAATCATAACATCAAACATAAAATAAAAAGAGTAACAACACTAAAACTAATGTAAAAACTTACCAATTTAAAAGTGTAGAAAATAAAAATTTGTTTTATTGATGAATTATCTTCGGCTGGAAGGTTTTTCTCGGCTGAGAATATGTTGGGAGGATGTCATGATTTGGTCTGAAATCAGAAATACTACACCCCTCACAAGCAACCCCCTCACAACCAACCGCCCTCCCCACTACGTAGCCCCCCCCCCCTCACACTCCCACTACATACCCCCCCCCCCCCTCATACACTCGCCCCATAGCAAACCCCTCCCACTAAACAGCCCCCCACATATAGCCAACCCCCCCATAGCCCACTGCAGTCCCCTCCCTCACCTCTCCCTGAAGCCCCCACCCCCCACATTGCACATCCCCCTCACCCCTTACGACACCCACCCAGCACACCAACCCCCCTACTCCCCCACTATACAGCCCTTTTACATCCAACCCCCTCCCACTGCATATCCCCCCCCCCCCCACTCCCACTACACACACCCCTACATACCCCTCCCACTGCACAACCCCCATACAACCCCCTCCCACTACATAGCCCCCCGAACCCACCATCCCACCCCCCACGGCACAACCCCCCCTATAGACCACCCCCCCATTCCCACTATGCACCCCCCACAGTCCCCTTCCTACTGCACAACACCCCCTACAACCCCCTCCCACTGCAGAGACCCCCTCCCCCCATAGCGAACCCACTCCCATTGCACACCACCCCTCCTATTTCCTCGAAAAATAAATCATGACATGTGAATCAAGGATGGATCACAGGTTGGGAAGAAGGGTTCACAAAGAATACGGGAGGTGTATTTATGGATAATCAAAACAATAACAAAAAAACATTGTATTCAATGAAATCAGAAGGAAAAATGTAATAAATAGAGGTAGAACATAAAACTCATAACTTACATATTTGATGTGGAAGAACAAACAACCAGTTTCTCAGTAGAAGGGTTTTTCACGCTGGAAGGGAGCTCTCGTTTAGTGTGCAATGTGGTGGATCTCGATCTTAATTGGGGCTTCATTTTAGGAATTCTATACCAACGGTTTTTTAAAACCGTTGGTAAAATATCATAGTTATACCAATAGTTCCATGAACCATGTGTCATAAGGGAGAATCTATCACCTATCCCAACGGTTTTTTGAAACCGTTGGGAAAAACTACTCTCTACCCCGGTCCTATCCCAACATTTTCTTAAATAGTTGGGAAAAACCACTATAATAATTACTATACCAACGATTTTCAACAAAACTGTTAGTATAGTAAACCTATCCTAATGGGATTTGAAAACCTTTGGGATATCGGCGTTTGAATAGAAGGAATTTCCAGTAGTGTTGAAATATTAAATTAATATAAAATAATTTTTAATTCCAAATAACTACAATATGATTTATATAAAATATAAGATGTGGATTGTTATAAATAATAAAAACCAATAACTTTAATTCATGTTTTGATTCAATTTTAGACCTTATCATTACATTTTAACCCATAATTATTTTCTTTTAATTTTAATTCTTGTAAAAACATTTAAAATATTAATAGGCTATAAATTATTCTTATATGGGGTAAATTACCAATATTTATACACTTTATGATATTTTTAGACCTTATCATAATAACTTTTTACTTTTATAAGTTTTTTAATGATTTTTACATAATTTAATAAAATGTTTTTTTTTATAAAATATCAATAGTGTCAAATTTTATCCACTATTCATTTCCATTAAAATTAAAAAAAATCCAAATTTAGTGATAACTTCAAACATGACCAGTGAATAGTATTATAATATATCATATTAACAAATAAAATTAATGGAGAAACCTAATTAATTTTGTAATTATTGTACTTTAATATTTTTATATAATTTATTTGATACTTATCTTAATAAAAAAAATTAATGTGCATTAATGTTCTATCAGTATTATGGAAATTATTTAATATCTTAAAATTATAAATAAATTTAAATGATGTATATAACTTACTTATATTTCAGGATACTATTTAAGATTGATGTTTTATCATTTTTTCCTTATAATAAAATTATTATACTTACAAGAAATAAGAGGGTGACATGCTGTCACTTTCTTTTAGTTTTGATAATATTTATATCCACATTCATGAAACAAAAAAGTCCATTCAATGTGTCCATTATGATCTTTATGTGTTAAGGGTATATGTTTTTTCAAAAAATAAGATTTTTCCATACGTTAGGGTAATTTTATTATCATATAATATTATTTATTACACTTATTTATATAATTTACCTTCAACCATGGTAAATTACATTTTCTAATGTCACTATTCATAAATCCCAAAAAATAAAAGGAACATATTTATATATTTTGGACCCACTAATTCCAAATATGAATCCATTTTTGAAAATCTAAAATTTCAATGATGTAGTAATTAATTTAAAAATAATCCTTGTTGTCAAAATGAGAAAATGGGTTCTTAAAAATAATAACCATCAAAAGATTGACATGTGTTTATATCTAATTTCAATGTAAATTTATTTCCAATGATAAAAATTGGATTATGTTATAAATACAGAATATAATTATACATTTAAACCAATTAAAAATATCATCTAACTATATATATAAATTACATTAAAAATATGTTTTGAATTAAAATTCAGTATTCTACTCTATTAATTAAAATATGAATTTTATCCAAAAAACCCAAAATTCAACCAATGAAAAATTTCATTTCCTTATTAAAAAATTAATAAGTTTATTTGTCCATATAAAAATTATAAATACTTCCAAAATTAGATTTTAAAATGGTTCTCATTCAAATGGTGGTAGAATTACCTTTTATAAATATTAGAGCTTTTATGCACAAAATTGGATTTGTTCTTACTCTAATATTGTAAAATTTATTAGAAGAAAATAAATAATTTAATAAACTTGTGTAAAAAAATATAGTCTGTTCTGTTCATTCCTAATAATATAATGGATAGGCATTAACTACCATTTTATGTGTTAATAAGGTTTTATTTTTTAGTATAAATAATTCTCCCCATTAAGTAAAAATTAATATCTAATTTATTATTATTAATATATATGAAAATGTATTATTCTATAACTATATGGTATGTTACATTAATAATCCATTATACTGTTATAAATTACATTCATATGCAGATTAAATTTGACTTAATTAAGGGATAGGTGGTTAATGAAACTATATAGACATTTGATTCTCCATTAAGTCTCATGAGAAAGAAGATTTGGATATTTACGGTATTCCTAACCATTTATTAATAATGTCATGTCTATAGCCTTGATGATAAGTATAATTTATTGGTTGAGGCCTCGATTTTATGTAAATTGTTATTGTTTAGACATTGATGGCAATTATGATGCCCAGGATGAACCCTTGATGAAAGTATTAATATGTTTGACATTACAAATTACATCACTATGAAAAATGTAATTATAATCCATGTGATTATGAACATTGAAATATTTTCCAGGGATATATTCCATGCTCAAGTTATTGATTAATGTTTATGTATTATTAAATTTATTATATTTTTTATGCATCTTGTGTCTATGATATCGCTTACTATATAATTCACGTTATTTGGTATTTTATATCACCGTTTTATTTTTCATTTATTTCCCCATGGTACCAAAAAGTGATCTTTTAACGATTTCAATAACATACTAAAAGGGTTAGGAAAGTTCTCAAGAACATTATAGTACTGTGTTTTAAATATTCTGATGTAATATATAAATAATTTATTTATATTTTCCCTTAATACTACTAAATTATCTGATCATGCGTGATACAATAAATTTTATATTATAAAAATGAAATTACGTTACCATAGACAATGGTTTATTGGAGTTGGGGCTGTTATAATAGGAATTATATTATGTTTTATAGAAACCTTAGGAAATTGATTTATGAAAACATAGGTTAGATGATATAACTGTATTCTAAGAACTATTGATAGGTATAAGTATATCACAATATCTTAAAAAAATTAAAGGGAAAATGTTTTAGTTTTATTGAAAGGAAATTCTTATCTAGATATAAAAAATGGTTTAAGGATCTTATAGAGATTCACCTAGGGTAAATAGGCCTAGAAAGACTAGTTTGGTATTAACTTCATCATTACCTGGTAGATGCAAAATTTTCATAATTGCACACCTAGTTTGACACTCTTGGTGGTTATTCATTAGTTAATTCAAATTACATTGAATAGACATTTTGTGGATTTGAAAATATATTTATGATTTAAAAATATTTCCAAAGAAAATAATAATAAATATCATAGATTAAATATTAAATCATTTCAAAATTTAGGTTAAGTGTTTCAGCTATTTCAAAATTATATACTATGATTTATAATTAATGGTGTTATTCATAAACAAATTAATTATATGAAATTATTTAGAGATGGATCCTAGTAATAGGAAAAGATAATATATCAACACAAATAATATGTGTAGGGGTTTCAATACTAAGAAATTCCATAATATAGGAAAAATTTTTAATAAAATTATAAATATAGTGTGGAGGGTTGTGAAAAATAATATTATTTATATAGAATAACTTTTTTCCACACAAATTGATGCCATAATTTTTGGACAACTTCATGTTGCAGAAATATCAACCCCTTAAGGAAATATCAAATCCATGTGTGGATATAAAATGGATCAAGTGCCAGAAAATGATATTTTTACCTACTGGGAGTAATGAAAAGGAAAAGTTTATTCAGGTAGTGTGTTTTTTAAATTGATAAGAAAATAAAGGGTTTTACATTATTCATTGTTGTAATGAGGCAGAAGAGATTAAGGATATCGAAGGAGATATTTTTAAGGTATTGTTCTTTTCAAAAAAAAATCCTCATGAGAAATAGGTTTATTTGGAATGGAAGGTATTAAATTAGTGACAACAGTAAGGGTAAAATGTTTCTATTTATGAGGATAACATTAAAATATTAGTAGGGTATCATGTGGAATATGTATCTAATCTTGAAAACCTGATTGATTATTTATTTGATTGAATAATGTCAATCCTTCAAAGGGATTTACACCTCGAAAAAATTGATCATATTATTATATAGTATAAATTTCATACACATAGATAAGGAATTATCCAAGTATTATACATTCAAAAGAAAAAAGAGAATAAGAGATTAGTTAAGCACTAGTGAAATATAAATTGAGAAAACAAGAAAAAGCGGAGGGTGTAATTTTAAACCAATGATGATTACAGAATAAAACCCCCTCATACAAGCTAAAATGTAATGGTTGTCGATGAAAAGTGTTGAGATAAAGGCCATAAAGTTCATGAATGAAACATATAGGCACAATTAATTTATTATAAGTATATTGGGAACTATGTAACCCAATGAACCAATCATAAAGCGAATTTTCCTCAAAAAAGTCCTAAGGAGAAATATCATGATTTTGTAATTACAACACCTGAAGCTAAAGCCCCAAATGACATGAAATCAATTACTTTTATGGGAAAATATAATCTTATTAATACATTATTTTAATCCATATTAACATAATCACTTATATTTTCTTAAAATTTTGAATCACTATCTGACACATGGAGGAAGGATTTGATAATAAAGACAACTTATTGGAGTATTATTACAAGGATAGATTATCAAGTGGTCTCAATTATGTTATATAGATATTACAAATTTGAAAACATGTTTTTCATACATATGGTTGAAATTTACTTAATGCTAATGTTGTCTGATTTCTAATTATTTTCAATTTTGTATAGTTTTATGTTATAATTATTTGTGGAATTATTTAAATTAAAAAATGTGTTTTCACTATTAAGGTTTTATGGATTAATTTATTAATTCTTCACATTAGGTTTTATTCATTTTGAATATATATTAATATTTGATGACCATTTTAGTTTTAGTAAATTTATAAACATAAGATAAAATCATTATTTCATGGAACATATGATAAATTAAAATTTGATTTTAATGATTTAATAAAGAAAAATTCATCATGATTATTCATTATTCATAATGTGAGATGAATAGTTGGTGGAAAATGATTAAATCACAATAAAAGTAATAAATTATTCTTATATAATCTAAATAAATCAAGAAGTAAATTTTCTCTTATTATATATCTCAACTCTACAAACATAAGAAAATCTAAGATAAATAAATTGAGTATAATAGGGAAAATGTCATTCACTAATCAATGTATGACTTTGAAAACTAATTTTGAGTCTTATAATGGTATGAACATGGTTTATAAATGTTCAATTAAGAAATACTTGTAATCCTGGTAGTAAAAAAAGAAATAAGTTATCTTCATAAATCAAAAATTGAGATTATAACTATGTCATGATACATTAATTTTGAAAAAAATTAAAATCATGAGGGAATAATTTACTTAAGGGGGAGAATATAACTCCATAGTAGTTCAATTTTTAATTATCGTTTCAATAAATACAATGTTGAATAGAGTGTTTTACATGAAACATCGATCTAAAATGGGAAATAAAAAAATAGATAAAAATTATTAGGAAATTTATAATAATAATATACCTATAGTAAAAAAATAGAAATTAATTAAAATAATTATTTTTATAGGATAAAATATTAATAGGATTCAATGTTAAAATGTATTTTTTTCAGAACTATTTTTTAAAAGTATTTGTCATTTAATAATAATAAATATAATCAATATTAAAATATAAATATGATATTTTTTAATAGTTTATTGTATAGACTAATAAATTAACATACATATAATTTTTAGTTTATATAAAATAATATTCTGAACACTTAAGGTTTGAAAGGACCAATTTCATTAAAACATAATTTTATTTATATTTTTATTTAAAATAAAAATTTATAATTTTTTATTTTAATTTGATAAAATTAAGTTATCTTTTTAATCTAGACAATCAAAATTATATTAGGCTTTATTTTTTTTAGAACATTTTTTTTTATTTTTAGGTAAAAACTAAAAAATATCATTTTTAGGAATACCATGATTTTTATGAGATAATTAGGATAAAAGAATGAATTAAAAATTAAAAAAATAATTTGTAATAAAATAAGTATTTAATATTTAAAATTATAAAAATTAAATATTGATTTTAATTTATAAACTATTTATTAATATTTTTAACCTCTATAATATTTTTTCATAAAACTATCTTTATGCATTATATAGTTTTTATTTTAGAATAATTTTTTATCACATTTTAAATTTAAATGTTATAATATGTTTATCATATTTGGAATAATAAGGTTAAAATTATTTAATAATGGTAATTTTATTTTTCTATTTAAAAAAAAGTTTCTGGGGATAAAAAATGAGTTGTCCTGTTAAAAGTATATTCGGAATAAATGTAAAATTAAGGAGAAAGGCATGAATAACTCAAACAATTATCCCAATTTTTTTGGATCATGGGTGAATCAACCATGTAAAATCCCCTATAAATTATTTTCCACCTGTAGATCCAATTTCATTTTATAGTTACATGTATTTAACCTTAAGCTATGCGTACTTACTGAATTGCATCCCCGTCATTTATAAAAGGGACAATCCACCAGCCCACATATCCTAAAATATAAAGTCAGTTGTCTTGAAAATATTATCCCCTGACTAATTACCAACTCTCTTATTAATCATATAGGGATATTTTTCTCTTCTAATTACATACCTAATAAGGATCAATGAGTTTTACCATGGAGTAAGTTAAAAACTCAAAGTCATTCCATTTTCATTTATATTCATTTCATTCCAATTTATCCTAAAACCAATATATTAAACCTACATTAAAAGAATTAAAGTATAGTAATTAATATAATAAAATATTAATATGTTAATGGAAAAATAATTTTCTAACTTCCTTTAAAAAAACTAAAAATTAAAATGTTGTGTGTACAAGCATATAGACTGCCGCCTCCTTGGACGATGTGTTTTGTTTTCCATCGTTGAATTAAATGAATAATTATAAAAATTTATTTAATAATTAATTATTATATTTATTAACTGATTGTGATTCTATAATTTTAAATCATTATATACTTTCTTTTCCTTTTGTCGATTGAAAATTGGAAATTTCACCCGTGTATATGTGTGGCCTACCCCCTCAATGGTCAATGTGTTTCATTATTCATCACCATTGTACACTAGTAGTTAAAAAAGTTATTTAATGAATATAAATTATATTGATGAGTATTGTGATTCATGGATAATATTATATGAGGATAAAACAATAAATTATAACAATTATAAATAACTCATTGATATTGTAAAATTACATAAAACAAGCACGGTATGGATTCAATTTAAACATGTCATGCCCATTAATTTAATATAAATAAAATAATAATTTAAAAATAATTGAAACTAAAAAAAATAACATCTTGAATAATCTTTTAATGTTGAAATTTTTATCAATAAGCAATACCCAAATGTCTTTTATAAAACTTTAATGAAACAAAAAAAATTACTAACATCTAATGATAAAAAAATAACGAACTAATATACGTATAGTAAATGATTACAATTGTATAATAAAAAAAATTAATAATTTTGAATGAGGTTTTAAACTAATTTACAATTATTTTCTATGTATTATATATGAGTTTAAATAGATTTAATGACAGTCTAGAGTAGAAGGTACGGGTTTTCTCATCTCAATTTTCATTCATTGAGATATATTCTGTATTCACCAAATTCATTGTTTATGTGGTTTATATACTACCCCATAACTAAATATTAATATATCATTCACTTAATTCCTTTGATTTACAATTAAATATCTTGTTATTTACTTCAATGGAATCTAATATAAATACTAAAAATGTATTAAGGATTCTTCATCTCATATTATCTTTTTTGTGACATGATTTATATTATGCATATATTTTAATTTATATTGCGGATATAATACTCTTTTGATATATTATACAATTAATATATTTATTCGTGGAATTCTAATTTTTGTTTTAAAATCTATCTTTTATGGTTTTATGATTCAAAAGTTACCAAAGTCTTAAGGTTTTATTTTCTAATGATACTTCCTTTTGTTCTAGAATATTTCTCATCCATGACCATATTCATATTCCTTCCAGTGTCATCCTTTATAAATTTAAAATTATAATTATAATTATTTCTCATGAAATTCAAATTTATATTTACAAATTTTCAACAGGAACTCATATTACTCATTTAATTATTTGTTTTTCGATATAGATATTCGGGAATATTCCTCATGTTCATATAATTTACCTTTCCCTTCACATTTTTGGATGTATTACTTATTTTATTTCAAAATAACATTTTTTGAGATTTCAATATTGGAAAATGTTTTAAAAATTATTCTGGTCATATTCTTGAAACAAATATTTGTGGGTGGCTAGTGACTTCATTTTCAATTTACTTTCACTCTATTTAATAAAATTGATGGTAATGTTCTTTTAATGATTTTATATATGAATTCATTTCCCGCCCACCTTCATTAGTGTTGATTAATAAAATTTCTCTCAATGTTTTGATGGTTTTCATAATAAAATCAAATTCCCTTTTATTTTTAATTTATTTTCTTAAAAGGGTATCATAAATGTAATGTTTATTTCTTCTTCTTTCACCAATTAATTTTTTAATTATCTTTTAGAGGTTGTTTTCGTATGTTTCGACATCCTATAATATTTTTTATATCTTAATAGGGATATGACATAATAATACCATGCATCTTATTTCTCTATATGTATTATGATCGAGTTGTTGGTTTTTTGACTGGGGAACATATAAACAAATTGTATCTTTGTAATTATAATATGGATGTGTATTGACTAATATGGAAATATAATTATGTATTATATTGTTTTTTATTTTTTTATATGGTAAATTCATTATAATTAGTTGAGTGATGGGTTTGGACTAATATTATATAACCTATTGAAAAAATAATTTATATCATGAGAAAATGTTTTCTTATTTTACACATGCCAGCCAATTTATTAATAATTTCTTAGATATAGAATAGATGGTAAGTATAATGTCTTGGTATAAGACTAGATAGTAGGTATAATGTATTGGTTTAGGCCTTCGTGGTATATATGATGTATTTATTTTAGTAATCAGTATTATTATTAAGACCTCGGGAATTCTGTATTCCATAACATTGAAATTAGTTATTGTTATCCATGTTGTTATCTACATTGTTATGTTATCAAGATATATATCACATGTTCAAATTATTTAATATATATAACACTTATTGATTACATACTCTTCCATATTTCTTATTCCTTTTCTATACATGATAGCTTCCACTAGAAGCTTCCTTTTACTAGGTATTGGAGTTCACTTGTATAATTTTTTTTCATATCCCTAGGGAACTATGAAGGGATCTTTGAATGTATTTAAGGATCTAATAAAAGGTGTAATAAAGATTCAATGATGTTTAAAATGTTTTGTTTTAAAATTATCTTGATAATATGTAATCATTTATATATCTATTCTGTCATGACTACTATACTATGTGATCTAAAGTGATGTAAACTTATGTATCTTATAACAATGTAATGAAGTAACCACTAAATCTAGATTACAAGAGTTAGGGATGTTACATGATCTTTATAACATTCACATTAAAATTCTCAAAAAACATCTCTATGAGAAAACTAGTCAAACCTATATACATATCCATAACTCTTATTTTGGACATACCTATAAGGAATCTAAATATGATTACACAGAAGGAAATCATAATCTACAACAGAGATAACTATATGAGTGAGTATTCTGTAATATATGTTTTCATCAAGGAAGTTTCATGAGAGTAATCCCACATAAAATTATGGCCCCATACATCATATCTATTTAGTGATAAAAGATACATATTTCATCAGGACTTAAATTGGTTTAATAATGTAAATAAACTTTTACTTAATCTAGTAGACTATAACTATCCACACATATCTCATATGAATCTTCCATATATGAGCAGATAAACTTCTTTATCCAAACATATTAAATGGGTTAACGCAACTCTTTCCTTGGGGTACCCCAAAAGATAGAGTTATCAGGTTTTTGAACCATAATAAAATACCAACAAAAGGAATCTAACACTTAGGGTAACATTATTACACTATTTCAATAAAAAATATTATTCATTGGAACCAAACCCTTATGGTACCCATAAATAATAATCAAGTTATTTAAAAGTTATTCTATTGAAATAGTATTACACATTTTATTTTAAAGGTATTACAAAAAAATATCCTTAAATTAATATAAATAATATGAATATTAATTTCTTAACTGTTACATCTTGTGTAATTTTTATCATCACATGTTTTATTCCATTGAGAATAAAAAATTCATGTTATTTAGTTTCGGAATTCCTATTACGGCCACCAAATACATTTGATTACAATACATTAATAGGTATCTATTTAAACAACCAACAATTTTGTGTTAATAACACAAAAAATATCAAGAATATTCGTACATATTCAATCTCACCCCACAAAAAAGGTACATGAAGTTGTTCATGTAAAGGCGTAGAGTTATATAATATAGAAAATATTCACCTTGTTAATCTTAGATAAATAGATATCAATCCCTACAACTTTCTAAAACATGGAATAATCCTTTAGTTTGATGGGTAGTTCGATCCCATGTACCAATCCATAGGGAAACCTTACTCATAAGAGAATTCAATTGTTAATATCTTTGAAACCTTATTTTCAAAAACTATACTGAAAAACTATAATCAATATCAAAACACAATGATAAAAACTGAGGTCAAGTTAGATGAAAATTAAAACATATGGAGTCACACCTAGAATAAAATTTAAGGATCTTTCTCCTAGAAGAAATTTATCACATTAATAAATGCGTACACATTATTATTAATCTATAAAAAATAACAAATATGAATAATATAAAAAAATAAATCAATTAATAAACATTTTTTACCATTATAAATAAATATTAATTATCATATTCAATATGGGAATGTAATGAACATTTTATTATGCCTAACACTTATCATTTATAACATTTTTACAAACTATAAGCATTAAATGTTGAAGAATTGATAAAATTATTTTATTATTATAAAAATAATACCATTGCATACCAAACCCACCTGGTCATATTTATATTAAGGGGACATCATCCAAACTCAAGGGTATTTCTTCCAACAACTTTATAGGGTATAAGTAAATAATAATGTAATAATAATGGGCACATGGTGGTGTTATGGAAAATCCATGGTGTAGGGTGGCACCATGAACCTCTGGAATGGGGTGGGGACAAATAATTTCATTGTAAATACTCAAAACATATAAATTTATGAACAATAACCCTCCCGAATCAATGTATTATGGGGTATTTGTTTTTAGTTCACTATTCATCCCCATGAGCAATGTAGCTTCAAATTTAAAGTGATTTAGGTGCATGTTTCAATCGACACACTCATTCAACATATTAATTCGAAACATGGCCCTATCATAAGGTCACACTGACACTCAAAAAACATTAAGAAGAATAATATGATGCTATTATTTCAATATATATCAATACATGAACTTCTTTCCAACAAAATGTTTATGCTTCTCCCAATTCATCATATTAACAACATATTGTAATGTCACCAATGGAGTAGGATTACTACCATGAAATTCTCATATAATGTGAATCGAAACATGTCATTAGGGAAATAGTTTATTCTTCATTTAACATTTAATAAAATATGTTTATCCATCAAAGATGATTGTTACGATACCACATATGGTTATTAGGAGATCGTCTTATGATTCTACGAAGTGGAAGAAAACCCAAAACATATCCTAATAATTCCTTGATATAATCAAAGGTGATTGAAAATGAAGAACACCAATAAAATAGAGAATAGGTTAAAAACCAATTCAATAGTCTCCATCTACTTATGTCATAGAGTATGATTTTATGATGACCCTAATATAATCAAACATATGTTTCTCCACTATATAGTTGATCCATTATCCAGAGGATCAACCATTGTATCATTATGACATTGAAATACTAAATGTATTATAACTCCTTTAGATTTTGTAAAACTAAATATTAAGAAGAATGAATATTATATAACATTAACATAAAATTAATTATATTTAGTATCATCTGAAACATGAGCCACTGATACACCGACGAGTGAAATAAATTTATATTGTTAATGAATGATTTTATTCAATGAATAAGGAGATTTGGTTTTAATTTCATACAAAAATATAGTTTGTGATGTTTTTTATTGAACACTATAATATATATATATATAAATGAATTAACTAATCCATCTCATGGATTAGTGTGTCTAAAGAAAGAAATTTGGGATTAATGTCGTAGTTTCAAAAAACTAAATTGTGTGTCTTAGATTCTTCTAATGAATTTGGTGTATGTTGGTAGAAATGTAACCTCGTGATTATTCTTAATGACATGTTTGATCCAATTTATCCTTAAAATATATTCAGATTATGTACTTTTGGTGAAATTACATTACCATATAGTGGTACCACTAGAGTAGATGAATTGTAAATTAAGGCATATAAACTAGAATCATATCTT
The DNA here is from genome assembly GCA_963277665.1 of Viscum album. Classification (NCBI taxonomy): domain Eukaryota; kingdom Viridiplantae; phylum Streptophyta; class Magnoliopsida; order Santalales; family Viscaceae; genus Viscum; species Viscum album. Next base: position 1,249,490,819 of record OY728156.1, on the reverse strand, counting down.
GATATAACTCTGATATGGGATAAAGAAAAATATTTAGAAGAATAAAAAAAGCATCAATATGTTTTGGTACCTATAATTTTCAGTTAGAAAAGGTGAAACACCCAAATAATCTGTCACCAATGAAACCTGATAGATCTTCCACAGTGACCATCTATTATTATTATTTTGATATATAAACCATTATAATATGTTTAATGCAATATATTTCATTGTCACATCCCATGATCTATATAGATAATACATTTACCATTATCATCATTTCATGTTGAACTATATGAAGACCCTCAAATAACTAGTTCATAACCATTCAAGTAATAGTCCTCTAATAATGACGAGATTCATAGACCACATCTAATATACAAGTAGATATCATTCATGATATTAGTATCTTCATACAAAATGGTTTTCCCAAATCGAGTAGTAGGTTTTGGAGGTTGCACAAGGAAGTATATTTTGAGGAGAGAATACGATATTATCTCTTATCTCACCGTTCAATAATATAAGGACTTCCAAGGATAGTTTTAAAACATAATGGAGTGTTCCATATTGAGATAATAAATAGATATAAATTACATGTGGATTCCCCTAATGAATTATGTGATATCTAAGAAGCCTAAAAGAATCTAAAACTCATTTTATAATTTTGGGAATTTATAAAAAGACAAACTAGCTACTATGCATTCAATTAATTTAGTTCATTCATGAAAAAACATACACAATATATTATTTATATCATTATTTAAGTTAATCCATTAATGCCAATTCAATCAATCCATTTCCATTCATTCCATAATTTATCCACTCATCCTATGCAAGTAGTAGTAAAAACCTTAAGAGAAGAGGAATTTAAATACAATTATAGGGGATAACTTCTATATCACTTTTTAATTCACTATTATAAAAAATTATCTAGGAATTTTATTGTGGGAGATGAAAGGGGTTTTAATTTCATCTTATTTTTCATTTTCTATTGAACCCTATATTTGTGTTATTATAAATTTTATTCTTAATCATATAACTAATTGGTTAATAGTTAATTGATATTAGGGTGAAAGTGCTTAATTGATAGTGTAATCCAAACCATTCCTTAATTTTATGTTAATTATATCCTAAGGAATGGAAATTAATGTGATAAAAAGGAATCTAGATCATTGAAATTGATATAAACCACCACTCACAAGGGAAAGTTGTAACCTTATAAAAAATTAAGACTTTATGAGTATGTATTTCTCTATCCTGGGGGGGTAGATTAAGGAATTAATGATGTTACAAACAATATTTATGTGTTCTATTCAATTGATAAGTTAAATGAGGTTGATCAGTTCCCAATTAACCAATGCATATCTTATTGACATAACGCCCAATGATTTTTTTTTACTTCTGACTACAAACACCATTTAACCCATTTCCAAATTAATATAAAACAACAAAAACATTACCATTTCAATCATGATGCATACATAACCTTAATTATATTATATATTAATTTTTATACATAAACAATTTATGGGATTGAAAATATAACAACCTTATTTATATTTCTTGGTCCTTACAAACTATTGTACTATAAACATACTTTGAACTAACAGGGAGTCTGTCGTTCAAAACTATAAAATTCCACCTAGAAAGATTGGTTCCATTTTCATGTATACATGTGACTAAACTACCAATTTATATTCATTTAGTTGATAAAAGAAACAAACAAATAAATAAATATAGTTCATATATTAATGGAAAGGATCTACATTTTCACACACTTTTTTTGTTCAGTGTAGTAATTTTTATTTATTGTTACGTTTTATTGACTCGGAAGATAATTTAAATTAAATTATTTCCACTAATAATTTAAGATAATGGATTCATTCATATTCTAAATGAACAATAATTGATTTTACGGAAAAAAATAGTTTACTATGAACCTGAAATTATCGGGTAGCAATTTCAAAATATTCCCATGAAAAGTTATCATTAAGTTGTACCAAATCTAAGGGACTTGAAAATTACCCAAGTATGAATAACTTTATCATGTAATTGATTATCCAAAAATTAAATTAATGATGTGATTAAGAACTATAAAATATAATATATATCTATATTTAATGGTGTTTCATCTAAAAATACCAATATCTTCATTAAATATGTCGTCCCAATTTTTAATCATTTATTCTAAATGGTGTTTTAAAAGATGAGTTCTAATTGAATATTTTTCCTTTCTCTTAAATTTTATGCCATGGATTTTGATACATTACTAATATAAGGGTGTTTTTAAATCTTCAGTGTTTTTTCATGATATTTTCTTTTGGATATATTGTCCAATTAAAAGGAAAATTAATTTGTGGAGTATAATTACAAATAAAATCATAATTGTATGATGATAAATTTAATGAAACATTAGAGAGGTACAAATAGTCCTAAAAATAATTCTCATAAAATGAATTCCAGCTTTTATTCATAATTAATTTCCCTATGATGGACCCACTTTAATTTGATAATCAATTTTTGAAATATTAGTATATTGTTTTTATATAGAGAAGATCACTATGGTAATAGAACAAATTAATGATATCTTATTGTTTATTTTCTTCCAAAAGAATATATGACGAAAAAAATTTATTCTCTATAAATTCCCTACCACTAGTGATGAGCATTCAACGATTTCTGACAACAGATAAAAATTTCAATACATAATTTTAAGGACATAAGGGGTGAAAGATAAATGTTTTTCATATTAAATTATGGATCATATTTCCCATTAATTTAATTATTTTAATGTTACAACATCACCTTCACCCTATCAAGAAGAAAAATATATGTAATTTTCAATAATATTTCATAAAAGGAATTATATAGTCTCATGTCCACATGATTGAGGCTAGAGGGATCATGTTTACATAACATTTAGGGATCAATTTAATTTTTCATAAGCTATAAATTTTTGAATTTAGGGAAATTTAAATCCTAATTAATCGAATCAATTAAAAACTTATATAAAATATTGAGTTAGATTAATATAAGTTGGATATTATATAATTTAATGGAATTTATAATACATTTATTAATAAAGTCATTTATAGAAAAAATTTAAGACAAGGGTATATATTTGATCTTTGAAAATAATTATATAATTCAATATAACTATAAATAATATATGAAAAATTGAATGACGTTCCAAAACTAACCAATCTCACATCCTGTATACATAAGATAACTTTTCACGATTTATTTAAGGATTGATAAACATTCACAAAACACATATTAATGCATGTCAAGATTTCAATTTCAAGTGGAGTTATTGGTAACAAAAAATAATGAAAAAAATCAAGGAATAATAAAAATAAATGTCGAATTCAACCCAATGGAATATGTTATGGTATCCACACAAGTAATTTCTCGGTAATTGAAGAAATTTATTCATAAAAAGTAGATATTGAGTAATCAAATAAGGGTGAAACCAAAAAAATTTTGGAACAATATCAACCGACTAGAAAAATAGTTGAGGAAGACAAATAGTCAAGAAATAATTGAAAATGTGGAGAAATTGAGGTGGTAATTAATGTTTAGGAGGAATAAAATTGTAGATCTATTATACCAACCATAAAAAATACATGGAAATTGATCAAATATATCTATTTAGTATTACAAACATACATTAAATTATAAAATAATATCAAAATTTTATAACTAATTAAAATATTTTATTCTATGAAGGTGAATAAAAATGGATAATTTTTTTTAAAAGGATAAAAACAATGTTTAACATAACATTCTCTCCATATTTCAAAAATAAAAAAAATAAGTTTGATAATAATATATTTAACTTCAAGTACATTCTATTATATGAAGTTGTTAAAATTAAAAGTGAAAAAATGTGAGTAAATATTATATACATAATGAGAATATATAATATAAAAAATTTAGGAAATATGTCATAAATATAGAAATGCTAGAAGTCCTAAAAAAATAAAATGTTGACGAACCAGATGGAATTCCATTAATGAAATTAAATTTTCCAAAGGACCATTGTTGGGCACATAGAGGACTAATTAAGGTTGAGAACTTTAAGACAAACCATCTTGGATGGAAACAGAAGAATAAATTTTTTATTTATTTTTTGGTTTTTTGTTCTAGTTATTTGATTTTAATTAATATTATGTTCCACTGTAATGATTTCATAATTGTATATTTAAGAAATTAATTTGAAAATAATTTTATATATAAAATGGAAAAAAATATAAAACATATTATAAGGAAAAGAAAATTAATTCCAGGGGGTTTATAAAATAGCATTAATATCATTTACATTATGAATGTATTCATTTCATAAATAATAAAATTCATATAACATATCATATTTTTTGTGTATAATTATTAAATATTATATGGATTATTTTAGAGACTATATTATAAGACAATGTGTTATTCTGAGGCCGGGTGTTCCCGGAATCGATGATTGAAAGTATTAAAATATAAAATACCATGCACGCACAATTTCACTAAAAAAGTGTAATAACTCCTAAATAAGTAACTGGATTATTAATATAAGGGGACTATTGAATATTGAATAATAGATTTACCTTAGGTGGGACCTAACATTGCTCAGCCCAAGTCATCTATGAAAATGTTTTTAGGGGTGTGAAATTAATAAATTAAATTAATTAAAAGTTTTATTTAATTTTTCTACGATGCAGGGACTTTCCCATCTCTAAATATATAGATATAGATTTTTTCTTATGGTTGGCTGGTAAACCATAGAGACCAAGATTTCATTGGAGGAGAGCGTTATTAGAAGAAAATAATGGATTCATATTAGATCGTGGATCATCACACCAACAGAGTCAGGAGATCTCATTAATGATGGAAATTATACCATTCTTCTTCAACAATCGATCCAAACTCTAGTTATGGTATGTGTTTCAATTTTATTATTCTCTATTCTTAATTTCTACTATGAACATAAATCAATTGATGAAAAAACTGATTTTCAGAACGATCACCTTGCAGGAAGGGTATAATTATTTGGGATTTATGTTGGATATTTCCTCATGGTTATTTAATCGTCTTCATTTATCATTCCTATAGAAATTTATTAAGGCGGAATCGAACAGTATTTGATATTATTTCCTCAGGATTGTTCTTTTTTCATTTCTCCCACTTTTATCATTCATCATGGCCGACCCCTTGCTTCACAGTTCACTACCCTACTAACTGACCAATCATTGCGAGCACGATTATTGGTTCAATGGTCTGAGATTGTAGATATGGACTATTTGAAAAAAATGGAGGAATGATGGATATGGGAGTGGATGTATTGAGGCAGTTTGGAAACCCATGATTTTGGAACTAGAGATGTGGAAGATGAACCAGACAAACATTTTCAATTTCAGACTAGATTCGATCTTGGGAGTGTGTTTCTCTTGAAAAGTGAGGCTCTGATGAAGCAGATTGATGTAATCCAGATTGATTTTAGCCAAATCTGAAGGTTTTGGAAATGAGGACATGAGTAGTTGGAAGAACTAGGTATTATTGAATATACCACAATGCATATTGTTTTATCTGGTATTATACGAGTTATGGGCCACCTGGCACTGGTGCTAGGGTTCCAACCAAAGTTAAGGATTATATGGAATGTGACCCCTATCAAACAGTGTGTGGCCACTATTACTTGGTTTGTGAAATATTCTAGATAACATAGCATGTAATTAGGAATTCCATGGACAAGGGTTGGATTACATGGGCATGGACACACCGTTTACTTCCACACGGACAAGATATGGTATACACAGACTGGTATAAGGATATGGCTTTGATACACAGACACGGTCAAGAGACAAGGGAAGTGAAATATGTGTATTTACATCTCATTTAATTATCCTAAATGTCATGTATATGGAGACCACATGTCCTGTGAGGCTCTCCCACACAGGCAATACTTGGGATAGCTGGACACACAATGTACCCCCAAGGACCCACTGAGTACTCCAACCAAGAGTGCTTGAGACGTTTCATTTTTCAATTTTGGACCCTTATAGTTTGAGTTATTTCCCTTGTTTATTTCCTTGAGGTTATACTATGGCATTACATCCACATCACTAGATTGTAAGCCCCTCTGGAGTCTAAGTCTCAGATAGAGTTGTGGTGTCCCTCCGTGAGACTAGAGTGTGATCCTCTATCATCCCTAGGGAATTTTATTGAATCAACATTATGTCCTTGATTATTATATTGATCCTCCATCAAGTGGGATACATCTGATAGGTTTATGGAATTGTTTTCATATGATCCCCTATGATGCAGGTTGATCCTGATTGGTTTTATGGTGTCCCCCAACAGTTATAGCCTTCACCCCCTCTCTATGTATCATAGTCTTCTTTGATAAATGCAATCTCTTTTGTGGGGGCCAAAATCAGCTAGACCTTTTCATAGATATTCTCTAATGATATCATGGCTTGAAGAGTGAGTTCTCCTATAATGAGCATGTTTCGAGCATAATCTTATGGTTGATAGTTGGTTATGACCGTCTGATGGTTTGGTGTCTTTCATGCTTATATATGGGTCTCTATTCCTCATTATACATTTATTGTTACATCTTTTATTGAGATTACTATACATGGTGCTTCATGTTTAGTATTTTTGGGTTGTCCTACTGTGTGATGTTATACTCACCCATGCATGGGCTTTTCCCTCATGTGTCGTGTCTTGTGGAGATGACATCCCTTTTGATGGTTTCAAAGAAAGAAATTGAGTGTATGGATCATATATGGAGCTTGTCTGATTGAGGTGTTTACCAGGAGAATACTTCTGACATAGTCCATACACTTGAAGCAGGTTGGACACTTTACAGTTACGGTTGGGTTGGTTTCTTTCCACTTTTTTTTACAATACTTTCACTGTCATACTCTTTTGTGGGATCTTATATGTATTCATGAATTATATATGTTGTTTTACATTTCATCGTATTATGTTTTTGGAGATGGGTACATTTGTACATGTACTTTAGGATAATGCCTCCCATTTTTGGAATATTCCTACTCGATGCTACACACCCTCCCATAGCCTATTGGAGGCGGACTTAGGGTAGTCATGCGTTGGATTCCAGACATTTTGGGTTGTGAAAAAGTTTTATCAATGTAGGTAAATTATAATTTAGGTCCAAGAGTTTGAGTGATTGGTTTGGGTAAATAGTTTCAAGTGTTCCAATTTTGGCTTCCTATCCAGGGACACCATTATTGGTGTGGTGATCGATGTATTCATACACCAAGACTCTAATAATATACTTTTCGACTCAATACATGATGTTACTGGTTGTCGGAAAAAACAATGGTATATAAATTATATTGGACTGGTTGTGTTTTTCATGTCTTTCATTATTTATATCCCCATATATACTCTATTGACCATGATATATCTTGTTTTATTTCTAGATGGCTCCACGTAGACAGTCATCCTTGAAATCCCCACATGATCATGAGGTTGATCCACCTAGTGATGAGGCATAAGTACAGGGGAATGGCATAGATATAGCATCTCCAAGTGATTTACCATCTTTTCCACCACTCATCGAGCATCAACTACTACCAGAACTACCAGATGAGGATGCACACAGGCTATGTTCCTTACACATGTTTTAGAGGTTGTGACCTACCGGGTTTTAGGGTGATCTAGACCCCCATTTGGATATTGATTTTCTTGACTCATTCACTCATACATTCCAATTCTATGAGGATTTCCGCTGATTAGATGGAATTCCTTGTCTCAGTTCTTCATCAATGCTTAATGGGGCAATGGTGAAGCATGGTGACTCAGTCACATGATGAGATATCTCTCTCTTGGACATAATTCATGATTATCTTCAGAGAGTAGTTATATCAGGCCACATTGCGATTGATTCAGATACAAAAGCTTCTGCATATGTTGGATGGAAATATAAAGAAGGTATAGTATTCCACAATGTTTGATGATCTCTCATGCAAGTCATTGGTTGTGGTATGTGACTAATTATTCAGGGGTTGGACCTTTGAGTAGGGATTCCAGTAAAAAATTAGGAAATCATTTGTATCCCTTATCATTCCTATCAATGCTAGGGTACATGAGCAGGACCTATCATTGGATAGTTTTCTTACAGAACAGACACAAGCCATTTGAGCTGGTAGTGGGAACCTAGTAACTCTTACCTTGGAAGTAGTTAGTCGACGATAGTCATAGGGACCCAAGTGGTTTAGGTGATTTAGGAGGCAATCCAATGACTCAAGGATCGTAGTGATGGGATCCTATGGTGGCCCAATTCAGCCAAGGGACATTAGATGTTTCCCTTGCGATGGCCAGGGACATCTGGTATTAGATTTCAAAACTTATTGCACAGCTGTTCTGAAGAAGGCTGAGTGACCACTTAGACATAGACAAAGATAGGATAAGGCTGGGCCGCATGGTGGAGGATGTGGGATATGGGTAGGCATGGTAGTAGGAGGTGGTTGGAGGTTTGAACTATTACCACCACCACCCTTAGGTGGTCCATGGCAGGATTAGGGAGTTAGTGGGTAGGGATGAGGGTAGCTATTGGATATGTGGTCCTATGACCCTGAGGCTCTAGGATTTATATAAGGTATGATATGTGTCTTTTTCACCATATCTTCAAATTTGATAGATATTGGGCCTATTCATTATTTACTTCCCACAAATCTTGTTCAATACATGGAGATTCTGGTATAACCATTGACTCAACCCTTACACTTGGAGACTCCAACAGAAGAAGACTTGTTGATCACACATTGGTTCCAATAGTGTGACCTCTTAGTTATAGGTGATAGTTTATATTATTAACACTTGGTATCAGTGTCAAGGATTTACGAAGTCATTCATGGTATGCACTTGTTATTCATAGTTCATTTGTAGATTGATTGTTTTAGGAAAAGAGTGTGGTGTGTCCATAGTGATGAGACCAATTTATTATTTTTGGTTGAAAAGAAAATCTTGGAAACATAGGATGGCCTCACAGATATGAGGTTGCACCCGATTACTCATCAAGTTTCTATCCTGACTCATGATGTAGTAAATGTTAAGATTCAACAATTTCTTATAGTGGTGGAGGAGTATGACAATGTATTTACTAAATATGTTCCTGGTTTTCCTCCCCACAAGGAGATAGACATTTTAATTTATCTACTCCCCAAGAAGGAATCGATATATACAATTTCATATCATATGTATCCCATAGGAATTCATGAAATGAGGGTGCAATTGGAGGACGGTCATGGGAAGGCCCTCGTGAGACTCATTGTTTCACTTTGGGTATCCCCAGTTTTTATTTCCTAAAAGGAAGATGGGATTTTGATGTTAGGTGTGGATTTATTGTGCTTAATCTAGGTGACAATAAAGAATAAGTATCCACTACCAATGATTGATGAACTCATTAATTAGTTGAAAGGGGAGAAATGGTTATCAACGAATAACCTTAGATCAGGATATCACCAGTTATGAGCACAAGATGAGGATATACTGAAGATTGTTTTTAGATTTTTTTATGGTCATTTGGAGTACTTGGTGATGTCATTTTTCATGATTAATTCCCTATTAGTGTTCCTTGGACTCAAGAATAGGGTCTTTTAGACATACATTTACTAGTTCATGGTAGTCTTCATTGATGACATCCTAGTGTATTTAGCATTTGAGGTGGAGCTTGTGAGATTCTTAAGGATAGTTATTGGTACACTCTGCAAGCACTAAATTTATAACAATATTTGAAAGTTCTAGTTTTGGATTCAAGATTACCATTTTTTGGGACATGCCATCTTAGATAATACAGTTGCGGTTGATCCAATTAAGGATGAGACAATACTTTCTTGGGAGCCACTTAAGAGTCTTACAAACATTCTAAGTTTCCATGGATTGTCATGGTACTATGGTAGGTTTTTAATCAACATATACAGAGTGGAGGAACCCTTGAAATCTTTTATATGGATGGGTAAGCCTTTTTGTCGATTGAAAAGTTCCATTAATTCTTTAAGGAGAAAAGGTAATGGTTTATGAGATCTCCCATCATGAGCTTACTAGAGGAAGGTGTCGAGTACGTAGTACTCTATCATGCATCTGGAATTGGGATTGGTTGTGTCCTAACGTAGAGTAAAGTATTGATTAACTATGGTTCATGATATTTGAGGCCACATGAGGAGAACTATGGGACCCATGATCTTGAGTTATCAGTGGTAGTCTTCTCTTAGAATATGTGGTAACTCTACTTGATGGATGAGTAGTTTGGCCTCAAATTTGACCACAAGAGTCTCAAGTATATATTATCTCATAAGGATTTGAACATTAGATGAGATTAAATCTAGAGTTACTCTTGGATAGTGACATCATGATTATCATTACTCCTGTAAAGGGAACGTGGTAGAAGATACTCTTAGTAGGAGATTTAGTTCACAGTTTCCGAATGAGGTGTCAGAGTAGTTGGACTTGTTTTAATTAACCTTTCTGGATTGAGATAGATATGTTAACCTAAAGTGTATGTTTTTCACCTCTACACTCTTATAGAAATTCACAGAGGAATTGTTTGGAAATACCTACTATGAGATCCTACTTGCTCATATGTCCATAGGGTATGCTTCTGATTGATATTCAAAAGGCATGAATTAGATCATTATTTTCACAGGATGCACAGTAGTACCAGTAGTGTTGAAGGGGAGGATTTTATGGAATTTAATACATCCCATTTGGTGGTACAAATAGGTATCTAAAATGTGTACCAGGATATCTAATGCCATTTTTGGTGGCTATGGATGAAGAAAGGAGTTACAATGTTCGTTTCTCAAGGCCTTACTTGTCAATAAGTAAAGGTTGGGCACTAGGATATTGTGGGTTTAACTCAACCACTTTAGGTTCTAGAATGAAAGAATTATTGGATATCAATGGAATTCAAAATTGGATTACCATATGTGTATAAGGGACACAATGCCATCTGGGTGATCATTGACCAACTCACCATGTTGGCCTAATTCCTAGATAATTTATAGAGAATTTTAGTTGAGATCATGTGACGCCTCGATGTTAAAGAGATATTTCGACTCCCTCTAGCTACATTGATGATTTGTTCTGATCTTAATGCTCACATTACATTCTGGTGGAGGAAGAGATTACAGGTGGAATTTGGGACCCAGTTGCACTTGAGAAAAGTGTTTTACCCACTAATAGATGGCCAGACTAAGCGGACCATTCAGGTTCTGGAGTATATGATGTGAGGTTTCATGTTAGACTTTGGTCATTTTTGGGAGGATCACCTACTAGTAGTGTAGTATTTTGTACAAAAAAATATACCATACCACCATTAGTATGGAAACATTTTGAGATGTTTACAAGCCACCTTGTATTCACCAATTTGCAAAACTGGCCTAAGAGAGTCAGCACTCATGGGCCTAGAGTTTGTACGAGCTACTACATAAAATTTATAGATCATCCTAGAGAATATGATTATTTCACTTATCAATAAAGTGTCTTATGCGGGTAGGTGATGAATACCCTTGGAGTTTGAGGAAGTAGACTGTGTGTTCTTTTGGGTTTCACATTGATGCGGATTATGAAGTTTTGTCTTGTTCGGAAAATAATCTCTGAGTTTTATCAACACTTTCTAGATATGATGTAGAGTGGGAGAGGTGGCATAATCCTTGTCTCTACATCCTCAAAAATATCATGTACATGATATCTTCCACGTTTCAAAGCTAAGGAATCACATGCATGACCCATCACACATCATTAACTAGGGTGACATGAACATCGGGGGTGGAGTGACTTTTATATGTACCCATTATAGATTGAATATTAGAAGGAGAGGACCCATCTTGGGTTATCGATTCTATTGGTTTGTGTGTGGTTGAAACACAATAATCTCCAAGATAACCCATGGGAGTGGGAGGTTCAGATTCATGCTCAGTACCCTCATTTATTTGTGTAGGTATTTTTCTATCTTTTTAGGAAATTAAATCCCCAAGGTGGGGAGAATGTAATATCTTAGATTTCACATGTATTATTTTAAGATATTTTATGGATTATTTTTGAGACCAGGTTCTATGATAGAGTGAGATTCTAGTGCCTGGTGTGCTCAGAATAAATGTTCAAAGAATATTAAAATATTAAATATCATGTATGTGTAGTTTTCCTTAAAAAGAATAATAATTTCTAAAAAAGATGATGGATCAAAAAATGATGGCACCATTCAATTTGGAATAGTGACTTTACCTTAGGCATGACATAAAATTGGTCAACGTGGGTTGTTTGTGAAAAAGTTTTTAGGGTATGAAATTAATAAAATAAATTAATTGAATGATTTATTTTATTTTACTTAAACATAGAGTCTTTACCCTCTATAGATATATTGTTAGGACCAATAGGGGCCTATATACCCTGAGAGGGGGGGTGAATCAGGGTATGGATATTCTTTTTCAAAATTCATCCTGCCCCACTAGATCTTGACTTCTTTATTACAAGGTTCACTTTGTTTTCACTTGTGTGTTTATTGTGATCACTTATTTTTTTCTTTGTCTGATGATGATGCTTCAAATGCAATGCAAGGAAGTAAGCAGGCAGACACAAAGATTTTTACTTGGTTCACCCTCACTGGGCTATGTCTAAGGAGCATATGCCGACAAGTTTCTGTGCGTACCAATTCCACTAAACTTCACTAGCTGTGGATACAATGTTCGGGCTAGATCACTTCTATGCCCAGGCTTACTGCCTTTACAAAGTTTAGGGTCAGCTCACTGCTTTCCCAAGGGTCACTCCCTATTTCTCTCTCTCTGGCTCACTTCTAGTGGAGAGGATCACCTTCTTCCTCTTCCTAAGCTCACTGCTCTAGAAGGGATTCACTCACATTTTATAGACCTGTAGGTCTCTTCATTTCCATTAAGGAATGCATCTTTCTCTGTATGTAGATGCTCTGTTGAAGTTCAACTTTCACCCGTAGATGAATTCCCCTTTTCCACTATCCACTGGGCAAACCACTTTGGAAACACCTTCGCAAAGCACCCTACTTCGCGAAGCTCCCAATTTCGCGAAGCTCAAATAAGCCTTCGCGAAGCTCCTACATTTTCGCGAAGCACTCTCGCGAAGCTCTCTCGCGAAGAACTCCCGCGAAGATCAACTCGTTGCAAGACAACTTCTCTCGCGAAGCTCACTGAAACAACACGGAGCACACAACTTTCGTGAAGCTACAATAGCCGCCGCGAAGCTCCTCTTTCGCAAAGCACACTGGCTCCGCGAACTACCTTTGCAAACCGAAAGAAAATGATCTTCTCTGAAAAATCTCTCTACTATTCTCAAGGGGGTCGGCCTCTATTTATAGGCGATTCCACCGACCCTCGTCCCTTTCACGTGAAGTCAACGCCATGTCTTCTCAAATCATGAAGCTCCAAAGTTTCCACCGGAATTCTGTCCAAATCGCGATGCACCACGACACTTTGCCGTTCGTGAAGCTTGACGTAGTCGCGAAGAATCACTGTCAACATACCTTCGCGACTTCGCCACGAAGCTCCCTCGCGAAGCCCAACATTCCTTCACGGCTTCTCCGTGAAGCTCCCTCGCAAATCCCTTCACCACCGCGATGCGCTTCAGCCTCTTCCGTTCGCGAAACTTGACGTAATCGCGAAGCATCATCACCTCCATTCTTCTAGTCTTCACGATTTCCAAACCATGCATCCTATCTTTGCGAAATTCATGCCTTTGCCATATTAAATTATGATCTTCATGGAAATCCTATTTTCGCGATGCTCACCAAACTCCAAATTTTGGACCCCAAAAATTTGGCAAACACTAGGAAACGACACCACCTTGTACTGATCTTTTGTACCGCCTCCAGATCATCCTTTCCTTTGTCATAGTTCTTTGTCAATATGGAATGTCAACAACTTCTCGGGAACTCGACAATTCTCCATGTAAACCTGCATTGTCAACAAACTCAATCAACCCAAAAATACTGCAATGTTACCTTGAAGGATTTTTGCCCAACATATATGGCTATATATTTTGTCTCACGGTTGGACACTAAACCATGCAGACCTAGACACCATTAGAGGATAGAATTCTTGGTAGATGATAACTGATCTGGATCATATAATGGATTGTAATGCCAACCAAGTTGGGGGATCTCATTAATGATAGCAATGAATGTGTTATTCCTCAATGATCAATACAAACTTCAGGTAGTTCATGGGTTTCAGTTTTATTTTTCTGTGTTATTAATTTCGGTGATGAACTCAAATAAATAGACGAACAAATTGATTTGTGGATCGATTGCCTTATGGGAATTATTTTATTCTGACATGTTTATGAACATGTTTCCTCATGTTTATTTAATCCTCTTCATTTATAATTATTATTGAAACGGATCGAGGTTTAAATGAACAATGATTGAGGTTTAATCCTCAGGGTTGTTCTTTATTCATTTCTCCCTAATTTCTCATTCATCGTGGGAAACCCCTTGGTTCTCAATTTGACTCACTACCGAAATATCTAACATTGTGTGAGTGATTATTGGAACAACAATATGGGATTGTAGATCTAGCCTCGGTGAGATGAATTAGAGGTGTGACAGTGATAGAAGCGGATGGATTAATGTTATTTGGAAACCACCAATTTTCAAGATCTGAATTTGGAAGAAGAACCAGACGAACACCTTAGATTTATGACCAGATTTGATTACCAGATTTTTTTTCTCATTAATGAAGAGGCTTGACTAGATAAGAATAATGTATTTTGTCTTGATAGAAGCTAGATCTAAAGGTAGTGATATGTGGACCTAAGTGATAGGAACACCTAGGGATTCTAACAAATCACATAACACAAGGCATCTAATCTAGGATTACACAGCATGTGGGGACCCTAGCTTTGGCGTTGGGGTTTTGAACAATGATACAGATCATATCTTATGTGACCACTATCACAAGTACTGTGACCCTCCCCGGATAACTCAGCATGTACATCAGAAGTACAAATATATGGGTTGTAGTACCCAAGCATGGACACGCTGTTTATTCCCACATGGACATGGCTTGGCATACACTAACTAGTATATAGACATGGATTCGTTACATGAACATGGAAAGGAAACACTGTTATAGAACCATATGTCTCTACATGTCGTGTTATTATCCTACATGATGTGTATATGGATACTAAATTTCATGTGAGGAACATCCACATGGGAGAGAATTTGGGTAGATAGAAAAGTCATGTACCCCTTGGGACTCTCTATGTACTCCCATGAAGAGCGCTTGAGACTCTACTTTTTTCTAGTTTGGTCCATGATAGGTTGAGTGCATTCCCTTGATGCTTTATTTGAGGTTACATTGCGGTAATACATCCAAATCCCTGGATTATAATCCCCTATAGTGGTCAAGCCTCAGATAGACTTGTGGTGTCCTTCCCTAATTCTAGAGTGAGATACTCTATTTTCTATAGTGGATTTTGTAAAACCAGTGTGACCACTCAAAGAAAGAAATTGATCCTATATCTAGCGGGCCACATTAGTAGGGTTTGTGGAATCATTGGCTTATGATCCCCTATGTAGTGTGTTGATCCAGATTGTGTTCATGGTGTCCCCCAATAGTTCTGAGTGTGACCCCTCTCTATGTATCATAGCCATATTTGACTAATATTCTCACTTTGGGCAATACCCGAATAAACCGGACCACTTAGACAGGTGTCCCAAAGGATATCAGGGCTCGAGGAGTGAGTTCTCCCAAAATGAGCATGCATTGAGAAAAATCCTATGGCTAACAATTTATTATGACCACCTGATGCTTTGGTGTATTTTTTGAGTATATATGGGTCTTACTCCCTTATTGTACAATTATTTCTATATCTTTTATTTCGAAAACAATATTTTTTTATTCATGTTTAGTGTTTTTTGGGTGTTCTACTACGTATAGTTATACTCACACTTGCACGGGCATTGCCCACATGTGTCAAATCTTGTGTAGTCTATGGCCCTTTTAATGATGTCATGGGAGGATAGGGATTGGGTGGGGTGTATCTGGAGCATGATAGAAAAAGGTTTTTACCAGGAGTATTATTTTGACTATGTCCTCTCCCATAGAGTAGGTTTGAATCTTTACAGTTCTGTTTGGGATTTCCCCCCCTTTTATATTATAGTAATTTCACTTTCGTACTCTATTATGGGATCTTAGACGTATGCATGGATTATTTCATTTTTTTCTATTTCATATTTGTGTGGGATTAGTGATCGATGTGTTTGTATAGCTACTTTTGTCTAATGCCCCTTATTTTTAAGATATTCCTACTCGACATTGGTCACTTACCTTTGGCCAACTGGAAGTGAGCATAGTGTAGTCATGGGTCGGACCCCAATGGGTTGGGTCCGGAAATTTCATCTCGATGCTTGTGAATAAATTGACCACATAATCAAAAATAATTGTAGTGAGAGTGAAAGGTTTGCAGCATGTTATTAGTGTGAAAAAACATAATTGAGAAAATAATTTCAATTAAAAATATAAATATAACATAACTTTGAGGACATTATATGTTATATTTTTATTATTTGAGATTTGAAGTTTAATGTTATGGAATTTCTTTGAATAAAAAATTATCATTCACGAGTTTGGTTATTGAAATCAATATTTAAGAATGGGTCCTGAAAAAACACACACTTTAATGATTCTCCTTAAATAAAAACAATACAATATATATAAATTATTCCTATATGATAAGTTGGGATCTAAACTAAAATTTCATGAAATGTTTTGGCCTAAGGATTTATGTGAGAAAAAAATCCAAGAATTTGATTTAAGGGTACTAAAATTTCCAGTTATCCAAAAGTTCTTCCATTCCCTTGTTTTTACTGTTAAACATAGGGGGTACTCATTCATTGAATCTGTTTAGATTCAAATCTTAATTACAAGAACATGAAATATTTAATTTCTCTTAATACATATTTAAAACAACTGTATGTGATATTCCTGGATATTGAACAGGGTAGTAGGGATGTTTAATATTGAACACATATTACCATGATGAAAATGAAGGTATCAAGTTAGTTTAGAGTGATAAATCATTGATTAGGTGAAATTGAGTACCATAGTAGAGAAATTATGTTGGGATATTTAAAAAAATTATTTTATATTAAAAATAGGTTTCAAACATTTCCATTGAAATTAATATTCAATGAATTGAGGCCCAGACATGTAAAGTGATTAATTATTACTAAAAATATATATTTAGATTAATTAAATGAGGACAAGAAATACTCAATTGTGGGGGAATATGATTATCATATTTCCTTCAGTAGTTATCTATATTATTTAGGTATATTTTATTATATTTGTGTTTTTACTTATATAAATTAATTAAAATATAAATTTTAGATACATTGTGAATAACAACTAAATTTCAATAAACGATGCTTAAACCTAACAATGTTTCAAAAATTCAATGGGAAATATAATTTAGGGCACATAGGGGTAAATATTTATTCATTTTGGATTAATTTGATGTAAAAAAGGGAATAAGTGGAGTTTAATAGGAATAAATTTCATCGAAGGAAGAGTACAAAATAGAATGGGATACTCCCATAAGAGTAAAAATGAGTTAATGTAAAATAATAAATTGACCATGACTTTTATAAAAAAAATATGCACAACCTTTTATAGTCAATCCACATTCAACAAACATCTGGTAAAGGGTCATTAAACACAATCATAGAGACATGTTATAGAAGAAAAAATAGTGGACTGTGGTCATGGGAAATCATAGGGTCGTTCTATTGGAATAAATATAGATACCACATGGGATTTGGAAAGATCATCATAAATTTCATGTCTATATAGTATGTGGTGGTGCCAATCGTGATTCTAAAGGGATGTTTGAGGATTATAAAAATGTTTCATATCCAGAAATAACATATATGTGAGGTAAAAAATATTCATAAAAAATACACTAAATGTAAAGTGGTGTTGGTTCATGGAATTTTCAATCAAAAAATGTTACATTTCCTAATATTCAATCACTTATAGAACCCTATGATTCTTCATCAATGAAAATCCCAGGGAATTTGTTTTATATATCAGTCAGAATAATGAATTTCTGGAAACAATAATCCATTATTACAACATGATCTTTATATTGATAATATATTTCCCATTTTGATCAAACTTGGTTAAACTATAGGAATAACCTTGAATGGGGTGATCATATCCATTTCGGGAAGGGACTTTTATGCTTTGAAATAGATTCCTATCTCATATAATATGCATTTTATGTTAATATAAATATTAATAAATTCATAAAAAGGGTGCTCACCTAAATAAGGATTACAGTTTTAGAGTTTTCAGATGGAATCCAATTATGAGAAGAAAAAATATGCTTATATAAAGTGGTCCCTCTCAATGTTGTCTAAGATAAATAGTCCCTATAATAATGAAAAAAATGGAGTCTTCCCTCTGGAGGTGATCAGTGGATATAAACTACATATAGATTCATCTCGTGAATAATGGGATATTAAGGGAGCTCAAAAGAATCCAAAACTCATTATATAGTGGTATAATTGAAAAAAAACCAAACTTTTCAACACATATTCATCTATTCCATTCATCCATAAAAAACCATTTTCCCAATTATATCATTCTTCCTTTCACTCCATTCCCTCTCATCTAATCCATTCATTCCAGACGTTATCCATTCATCCAGTAGAAGTAGAAGTAGCTACCCCAGGATAAAAGGAAATTAATCTTGATAACATGGGATATATTCATACTCACTATTAATATAAATTTGATAAACATTAAAATAGTATCAATATACTATGGGGGTAAAGGGGATTTAATTTTATCTCTTGATTCATTATCAATTGAACATCTTATTTTTTCTAATTAATGACTTTTTTATTAGTACATTAACTGAATTATCATTGGTTAATATATATTAAGGTGAGGGTGATAGATCTAGAGTGGAATCCCTAACCATTAATTAAAATGGTGTTCATTATATCCAAATGAATGAGAATTCAGGGGATTCTAAGGAGATTATGTCATAGAAAAATAAAGAACAAATACTCATATGGGATAGTTGTAACCATAAAGGTACTTATGTCTTTTAAGCAAGTCATTGGATATCATAAGAGATAATTATAAATAATTTTAAAAGTTAATAACTAAAATATTGTTGCAAATACAATTGATATATAGGAAAAGTTTTATTAGTAAATAGATTTAAATAAAAATTTCTTATTGACTGGACACCCCATGTTTTTTTGTTTACATGGACTACTTACCACACCATTAACACACTCACAAAATTAATACTAATCATTAAAAGAATTAAATTCATATCATTAGATAAATTATAACCCTGTTTAATTGTATTTTTATTTCATATATATAAGGAAATCAGGGTAATAACCAATATATTAACCATATAAATAATATCTATTCTTAGCAATTATTATGCTACAAACACCCACATGTGCTTATCGGGAGTGTGAAATTTGTAACAAATTTTTTTTACCAAACACTAAACATATCCTCACTTAACAGGAAATCAATATATTTTAAAGTTCATCAAGAATTAATTTATCTATGTCTCTATCATCAAACACTATAATTTTGTAATCATTCTAATAAGGATGGATTTTATGTAATTTTATGACTATTCTTAAATATTCAGACATCTCTTGATAACCCTATATTCTGTTAAAATTTCAAATCACTTGATTAAATATATTACTGATTGACTGATTTTAACCATTATCAAATCATCACATTATGATCATCAAATTTAATGTAACAAATATTTGACCCTATAATAACTTTTATAAATATCATAGATCTATTGTAAAGTTTCATTTTTCTGATTTTTGACAGAAAAATGTTCTTAATTTCTTCCCAAAGAAAAAGGGAAGTAAGGTGTTCATTTCTAAATTTTGGATTAAATTTTCTCCCAATTCATTTCAGTGGGAGTAGTAATATATCATAATGGTTTAAATCAATATAAATTAATCTTCAAAACATCAGTACCCAATGATAAAAAGTAAGGTTATATTCATTCCCTTTTAGTGGAATTTAATCCATCAAACATTGGTTTATATTTGATATTCACTAAGTTCATAACCTCTATGATGGACAGAAAATTATTAATTTAATGAATGATTTATATGGATCCTTGATATTAAACCTTTCTCTAAAACTAATTTTAAATCTAGTATGTTCAAATTGTGAACTGACATCCAATTAACCAGTGATCATTATAATGTTTTTTATTTCAAAAATAATGGATTTTGGGACTCTTGTTTATTTCTTATACAAGACAGATATGAATTATTTTTCATGAATATTCCCACACAATTTTTAATTCATTGAAAACGAAAAAATATAATTAAATTGTTATCAAAATTTTATAAACATCATGACTCTTTTTGGGTTGGATAATCCTTGGTAATGAGTTGGTGATATAATAATTCTCATAGAGGGTTCTCTCTTTAGGATAAATTATGAATGAAAGAAAGGTTATTACATTATACTTCTATTTATAAGTGTTTATTGAGTGTGAGTGAATGTGTAACACTAAAATAAATTTTGAATAAGGGAATGGTGATAAGATGATGACAAAAAGTGTTATAAAACAAGTGCTTAGGCATCATCATCAAATTCAAATATTATGTTCACTACAGGTAACATAATAAATATTCTCACCATGAAGTCTCTCCTAAGTTCCTTAACAACTTCAATAATGATGTATGATGGATATTAGTGCGTAATGGAATCATGAAAAATATTTTTAACTCATGTTTACTTCATCAACTAAAATAATTAACTAAATAAAATTTTTTGATGTCTCCTCAATGTTAAATACCCTAAGAGGTGGGTAAATCATGTTGTTAATGATTGAAAAAACTTTCCCATTTGATCTTATTTCATTTCTAAACCAAACTATCCTATATCTTCTTCCAATAATAATATATTCACTGCAATTAAATCATGCAGGATACACATCAATTTTACTTGTTCACCCTATCAATTATAATACAAGGAGAATAAAAAATAAATTTTCTAATGTACTAGAATTGCTAAAGTAGACTACTGTTATTTTCTTATAAAGTGAACTCACTATCCCTCCTAGTTTACAGCCAATCACACTTGAGAATGAACTACTTAGTATTCTAAAAAAATATCTTCTACAACAAGAGAAAACTATAATTATTTCTTTTAGCTTATATTTGATTCTCTATAAAATTGCTGTGAAATAAAGCTCCTCTATCATTAAAGGGATGAAATAAACTATACCATGTATGTTTTTATTCATAGAAAATTCTATCAAGAATTTTTCTTCTTTCTGAATACTGTATACATGATTCATGGAACATTGTTCACCACATATTACACTATTTTTCCAATTGCTTATTATGTAAAGTCTAGTTGTACATCATGATCTTATCTTCATTTAGGAATTACATCTCATTCAAGAAAAAACCCTAACTTATAAACTAATTTTACTTTTTAAAAAATACCACCTCAGAAACTCCCTACATTAATTTTGCTTCCTAGACTACTATGTAAACGTCCATCACTCTACGAACTTCTTTCAGGCCTTGTTGAATTCTCTGGGGAAAATATTTTCAAATGTGTTTTTTATTATTAATTATGTTATAAGGTTTCTTTATATAAGAAAAGTAACCTATAAACCCCACTAATAATGAAATTTTACTTAATCCCTTTTTAAAACACCTCTCTACATATTTATCCTACTATATGGATATCAAAGTGAAATAATATTTTACGATGGCCACTGAATCACCAACTTTTTTCAAAAATGATGAACCCCCTTCATGAACCCCATTTTTCAGTCACCCAAAGTGATCCTCCTCTCTCCCAAAAATGATGTATCTTCTATTAATAGGATTCACATTTCGTCTATGTTGTTTGCATTGTGTAGGTCACATGTAAACTCCTTGAGTTTAGTAAATCAGATGTAGAATAACTATTATATAGTATTTCAATGGCTGGAAACCTATTTTATGGATCAGATATGTTCTACAAGGTCTTCATGATTCTATTAAAAATACTTACCTTTCCCATGAAATCATCTCTATAATTTCATGCCCATACTTTTTAAAACACTAGGATAATTTTCCACTTTCTATGCATGATTTTAAAACCTCTCCAAGTGTATATAGAATCCATTTTCCCATTTCCTTTATCGTAAAACGCAGTATATGTTTTTCAATTGAAAATGTAAAAAAACATAACAACCAAAAACATTTGAGGCATCACCATGATGGATTTTTTCAAATAAAATATCCACCATTGGGTTTTTTAATAATAATGAAAAAATTGATACTACTAAACACCATTTATTGATCAAAACCTTGATAATGTTCTTATTTTACCACTAATTTCTTTTCACAACTTGATATAGTGATCAAAGACTTATAAACATATATTATAAGCTCACATGATTCAAGATTTGTGCAAGAAATAAGAGTAACATAAAATATCATCAATCAAATACATTTTTCTCAAAACCACTTGGATATTACTTCTTAATATCATATGTTCATGTAATTTTATACTAGTTTTTTAGTGATTGGTACAAAATTTTGAATAGAATGTGAGTAGTGAGAATATCACATTTTCAACCACAAATCATAAAAAACTTGAATTCTAAAATCAAAGGATATCCTTTCATGTTTTGAAATAAATAACTTTATAGAATTAACATAGACTTGATTAATAGAACATCCCCTAACACAATTATTCATTCCTCATTTCACCCTTAGTTCAACATAGAAGAGATCTCCCCTATAATCAACCTATCACATTTTATGAACAATATTTCTCCCCCTTTTCCAACAAACTCAATGGTCACTCATTGATGGTTTTTAACATAGAAAATAATAATTGTTAACACATAAGAAAAAAATCGTACCTAAATGACTAGGGGTTACACATAAATACTATGAAAATATTGTTAAATAGACATACTCCAAGAGGCATTAAAATATCAAAAAATATTTATTCAGTTATTTCTAAATTATAAGGATTGTGACTTTATATTTAGTTGAAACATACTCTAATATCACCAAATCATGTTCCACTTTCTCTTTGATAAAATGATATTTGATTTTAATTTTATTCATCCTTTGTTGATGGGAATTATTTTTTCTACCAATCATAGAGCATGAATTATCAAAATTTATTCTGATTAGAGGCTTCTCTTTAACACTCATTTCATAAATATATTTATTTATACATAATATTTTTGTGCAATCTTGAGTGGATAAAATATATTCAGATTTATAAGTACGTAGTGAAATGAAAAGTAGTTTCATAGTTAACCAATAAATGCATAATATACCAAGATAAAATGAACCAACAATCTATGTAGATAATTGTGCTATCTTCAATTTTTAATACTCCATTCCAAATATTCGTAGTACATCTTTAGAATATTTAAATTGATAAATTATTTTACCTTTCCTTCAATGTATCACCAATAAACCAAAGATAAATTCGAACATTCCATTCATTAACATTCCAAACTCACACATCATGAATTTATTAAACTATTTCCACTGTGATAGTTTTGATCCAAAAATTATTATTTCATCCATTTAAACAATTAAATTAATCATTTTATCATTAATTATTAGGCAATACTATGTAATAAACATCATCATGTTGGATACCAATCTTCTTTATGTATTTATCTAATCATGGATACCATTCCCCTAATTAATTCTTCAATATATAGAAAACCTTCTTCAATTAAAAATTATTTTTCTCATTATCATGAATGAGAAAAAAATATAGTTTTCTATGTAATCATCTTCTAATAGAATTCCATTTAGAAATACTAATTCAACATCTATACAGAAAACATGGAATTTCCATCTCACTATTAGAGATAAGAATAGTCATATTAGATCTAACCATGAAAAAAGTGAAAATAAATAATCTACATTGATTCTCTCGATCTATGAATACCCCATTTACATTAAACATGATTTGTTCCAATATTAAATTTCATATAAATTTATTTTTTCATATTAAATATACTTAATATTGATGATTTAATTATATTTCAGCCTTGAAACAACCTCCCAACTCTAATTATTCTTGATTGGATCAAGTTCATGGTTCATTTATTGAACTCAATTATCATATTTTATAACATCTTTGAAAAAAATTTATCAACCTATGTTAATAATGATATTTGATTTAGAGACTTTATTATCCCAATTCTCACTATCAAATTTTTTTCATTAATGATATTCATTACATAAATTTCAAATTTTTATTTAGGTTTCTATAAAAATACAGGTCTATCTTAGTTATACTCATCATCAATGTGTTATTTTGAATCATCATTTCTCACCCTATAATTACCTAATCTAAATACCTCTTCATAATTTTTGTTAAGGTACTTCTAACATTTTTATAATGATTCTGATCATTCTCTACAACAGTGAAATCATTTCTTACAACAACCTTCACTATACACATATTAAAGAATTTAGATTATTTTATTTTTCTTCGGTATCTAAGGAAAATTCTTTCATCTCTAGAAGACTCAAACATCCCATTTTTATTTTTTTTTGGAATGAAGCAATTATTTTTTAGGATTCATAAGAATATCAACAATGGATTTTTCTATACCACAGATCATGGGGATTTTTTTCTTACTATAGGTCCGATAATAATCTATTAGATATATCAACTGATGTTAAGACTCATTTCTTCTAAAACATATTTGTTACGACCATTTCATTAAGAATCCTTTCTACCATATTTTTTATTATACATTTTATCCTTTAAATCACACCATTTAATTATGGATTTCATACTATTAAATCATGGTTCCTTACCCAAGCTTCTCTAGATAATCCTACTCTTTTATATTGGTAAACTTTATGTTTTTTTTGGTTCAAAATTAAATGATTTTTTAACCATGTAATTTTTCCACCTCCCTCTCATATTGTGTCATAAAACTAAATACCTCAAAATTGTGAGTGATGAATATAATCAAATCCATCCTACTGTAATCATCAATGAAATGATTTTAACAAAACTTCCCATCAATATTTCTTGGTGATATTGGTCCACACACATCCAAATGCACTAAATGAATCACTTTTACGGATTTAAATTTATTTTAATTTTATATATTATGAGTAGTCTTCCATTTTTAACAAGAATTACATGTGTGTGTATGATCACATGATATCTTAGGGAGATTTAAATATCAATATTCTTTTACCTGATCTACCAATGATAGTTCTCTAAAATGACCAAGTTATTTATTCCATAACTAGTTTTCTTCATCCTTAAATAGAAATCACATGTATTATTCTTTGAATATAGGGTATGGATTCCCCTTCATGATCTTCCATTGTATACCAATTTCAGAATTCATTCTCTTAGTTGTAAAAACTGTCCTGGTATAGTTTAATACTTTCCTTGAGTCGCACAATTTAATGAAGTTTAGCATGTTATGACTTAGAAGTTCAATTACCAAGATGATTTCCCATCACAATATTTTTCACAAAACATTTATTTTACATAAATAATAATATTTGGTCCTTTTTCATTGATATATATGATGAAAACATCCATGAAATACTTAATTTATATGACTATTTCCTTGGGTCACGTTGTATTGGATGTGTACATCCAATAAAGGATTAAAACAATGTTGTGGTTTGATTCTTTCTGGGAAATATCAGAAACCTCTACCTTCTTAGATATTTTATTTTTGATCCATGCCTTCATCTTTATAAGCTATACTGATTAGTATAATTGATCTTACATAAAATATTATGGAAAAAAATCATCTTACCAATCTAAGAAATGGTTTTATGTTTCTGATCCACAAGATGAATCCTTGTAATACTGTATATAACTTATTTTTCTATCATCGTAGGAACATTCCTATACATTATTGATTATAAATACTTGTCCATATATCTGAAACATCCATACTAGAAAAAATATCTACAAAAAACCATGAATATTTAATGTTTCTTGGAATCCATTATTACTCGTATTCCTTCTAATACCTCATGGTTATGGAAAAGAGATTTTGGAAATTACCCATATTTCAAAAAATAATTACAAATAATATAAGGAATATTATTTTGTTTCTTTTATGTAAAACCATATGTCTCTTATTTTCTTTGAGTATTATTATTCATAACCTTGCCTTAGTAAACCTTAAAGCTCATACTATGTTCATGCGGCCTAGATTCAACCATCACTACTTTCTATTTTCAACTAAACCCAATACCATGTTAGTCATTATAATGTGTTTTATATTCTTCTAAAAACAATTTATATTTTTTAGGACCTCTATTCCAAACTATCAAATTTTCTATAGTATGTATGATATGATGTCATTATTTTATACCGGGATTAATGAGTTTCTCCCCATCTTCAACTATTGCTTCATGGGGTAAAAACATACTACTCAATATATTCAATATATTTAACTCATTATTTCAAATTATTAGTTAAAACTTGAATTAATATGGTATAATCTTCTATTTTTAGCAATAACATGAGTACTTTATTTGAGTTTCCAATATTTTTTTTATTTAACATTTTAAATTTATACCTTTATATTATATTTATCTAATTCTTTCTTCTATATTTACAGTTTGGAATATTGAACCACTCTATTTACATTCATTTTTTGGCTCTCTAAACATTTATCTCTCTAAAATCATCTTCTATTTATACCTAGAGCTCAAATAGTCCTTCCACTTATCCTTTTCAACATTTCTATCTTCCCTTGTCTAGGAACTGTCTATAACATCTATCATATAATATTTTCAATGTCTATTTCCATCCTATATTTTTTCTGTCTCAATTTCTTTCCAATTTTTATTTTTCCATAAAATTAGGTTAACCTTCAGAAAAAAAGTTATATATCCAATATTTCACATTAGCTAAATATTTTATCATAGGTACTTTGTCATCCTCATCATCCTCATGAAACATCTTGGTCATTTTTATGTAAAGTGACCAACTTTTTCCAAATCAAAAAAAAATAGTGGAAGTCTCCCTTTAAACATTCATTTTTCATTTATAGATTCTAGTAAATAAATTATATAAATTCATCCACGTATTATTTTCCCAGGTAATATTCCATGGTGAGCTTATTCATGGTCATTAATTCTATCTACTCATACATACCATTTTCCAGAGCCTTATTACCATCATATTTCATCTTCTATGTGATATGAGTACCATAAAAATATCCAATTTCATCTCCTTGTGTTTTTTTTCTCATGTATAATGATTTTTATATTCAATAGAGGTTTAAATATTCTTAGTACATTTGTTAGTATCATGAAATCATTGGGTGCTTCTCTGATACCATGCATTTCCTCCATAAAAACATTCACCTAGAGTGGGGGTGAACTAGGATTTTTTATATTGAAACAAGATACCATTTCCAAATTTTGTTGTCATTAAAAACTCTCTTCTCTCTTCTTATCACATCAATATATAAACTAAAATGAAAGCATATGAGTGACGAAAAATATTTTATTTGTTCTCCATAACCAAGATATTCCATGGGTCATAAATAATGTGATAATACCCCAGAATCACTACTGTGAACTATTTTTAAATGTTATAGATAAAACTCAAAATACCTCTTATTTTATAACCAATCACACTTGAGAATGCACTAATATTTCCTATTAAATGAACTCACTACTAAAATAGAAGTGTAGTGTGATGAAATGTATCATATTTGATTTCATTCACAATAAAATGAAAATAAAGTTAATCTACTCTATAATATAAGATATGAAATACAGTTTAATAAATAATATTTTATTCAGTGAAATTTCCTTCAAAAACATTTCTTATTCATAGACAACTCAACCCCAAACGTTCTTTGCAAAACACTATTTTCTATGTACATTACTCCTTCAAAAAATGATAATGCTATAAGAGAAAATAATAATTTACCAGATGATTTTCCTTTACAAACAACCTCTCCTTTAAGAAAATATCCTAATTTTATAAGGAATTATGCTTCATAGACTAACCTCCTCATGAACTCGCTTTTTATATTTCACTTTGATAACTACTCTAGGAACATTCGATACCCTATAAAATGATTTCAAGCTCGGTAGAACTTTTTAATTGAAATATTCTACTAGATTTTTTATATCTATATAAGGAATTAATTTGGGGTCCTTATATATGAAATGAAACCCAAAAATATGACTAATCATTAAATTACTCATAATTAATTCATGAACTACCTCCCCATGTATTGATCCTTCTATAAGACTCACTTTCAAAAATATTTACTCACAATGGAAACTAAATCACCACCATTTTGCTATAAATCAATGTCCCCTATTATTAGCTCTTTTTCTAATCACCCATAAAGCACAAACTCTCTCCCCAAAAATTATTCTACTCTTTCTTGGTAACATCACATAGTTCTTCTATAGTCCAAAAAGTGCATATCTGATTCAAAATCCATTCCTTCGATAAATTTACTCTAGTGTACTTTATATAAGGGTCAAAAAGGATTGAAAAAACTCTATCATGACTTCAAGGAACTTCTATGAGGTTTGGGGGTTCCTTCATGAAAAAACTCCATTTTCAATGAAACCAACTCCAAAATATCATGCCAAAGAATTAAAAACCCCTTGTAATATTCATCACATTTAATCAATTTTTCTGAACATCTCCAATTAAATCCATAATTTCTTCATTAACATCCTTTATCAACAAACACACCGTAATTTTTTGAACTGAAATTTTGAAAAAAGACGATATCCAAAAAATTGGAAGCTTAACCTTGAGGGATTTTTCCAAAAAAAATAGTGCTTGTTATAAGTTATTCTACATGTTTGTTCAATCTCCCCAATGTCTATATTGATATGAAATAAATTATTAAGCACTCAATTTCTTTTTCGTACCTAACTCGGTCATTATAGTACTCTAATATATAATTTAAATAGTATTCTATTCAATTTTTAGTGATTAAAACATGTAAGGATCAAGGTGAGATACAGAGTCAATCATGAAACTACCTTTAATAGAAAATATTTTGAAATAATCTCCTTCAGGTTCTAATGATATTATCCTTTATATAATCTATAAGTTAGGAGGAATAGGGGAAGAAAAAAAATATTTATTATCATTATATGAAAAAGAAATATGTTAGTAGATTTTGAGATATGCATGACCCACACTCCCATATATGGTGATAAAAAACATAATCTTTACAAACTTATTGTAATACCAACTGATTTGACTCAAAAGTTTTCAACCCATAAAATCAATATCAATGAAAAAATTGATTCCCTTATATACCCACTTACTTGTATGATTATAGTATTAGATTATTAGGAATAACCTCAAAAAAAACCCATATCCTCCACATCTAATGTAAATTTTCCCCACTTTAATAAGACTTTATTATTCCAATATAAATCATTAACATGTACCACAAAATATTATACACATGTTACCCATCTAGAAATTTCATACATAATACTCTTCTTCAAAATCTGGGTAAATGAAAACATAAGAAGGATGAACTAAAATTCTTAGTAAAGATAATCATGGGAGAAATAAATTGAATATCATGAGAGTAATGGTATGAGAACATAACCAGTGCTCATGACCATAACATAATATATCCATACCCAAAAAACAATATATCATTAAAATAAGACATGGTTCAGAAGATAATTACCAACCATGAGACATAATATCATAACATAGGCATAAAATTATGGTACAAGAGTGTGTCACACACATGATCATAAAAAATCATTACCTTCATCAAGGTCAATTACTAAGACCATCCTAAAATAGTTTATATATTACGATAGTGTATTGGCTTCACCACTTATCTCCATTAATCTTTGATGGATAGAGTTTTATAGTCAATATGGTTCACTCCACATTCACTAACATGTAATCTCATGAGATATAAATATTTACCTAATTCAATGGGGAATATAATGTAAACACCCATCATATAATTTTAAATAATACATATTTATTCCTCAATAATATGTGAGCATTCATCATTCCTTTATAGCTTAATTAAACCATGGAAAATAAACAGGTTTTAGGAAAATATCATAAAAACATCATTTTAATCAAATTTTAGGGAGAAGTAATATGGTATTATTAGATAATATCAACATTGAATAATAAAAATAATTATATAATTTTTAAATAGATGAAAAGTTGTTTTATAAAATCATTTGAAATATTTTTTAAAAAAAATAAATAAATATTCTTTTCATTGGTAAAATTTAAAAAAAAATAAGAAAATCATAGAAAAATGTGAATACAATTTTCTTTGAAAATCAATGAAAACTTGTTTAGTAAGTTCAATAATAAATTTTGGTCATCATAGTGGAAAGATTCAGTCAACCATCAAACCTTAAAATCCATTTTCACATTTTTACAAAGAAAGTGATAATTAATCCATAGAGAAAACATTGAAAGGATTCATTTTAGGAAATTTATAACAAAAAAATATATGAAGTTGACATTGGGAAACAATTTAAATATATATAATAACATTATTTAAATAATATAAATAATATAGACATAGAAGAAAAATAATTTACTAAAATACTTCAAATTTTAAAAGAGACTAATTAAAATAAAATACTTCATGGCTTTTAAAATTAAAATATCATAAATAAGATTACAATAGATGGAATTGTAAATCCCCATAATATTCATGGAGGATATAGTTTAATAATTTAATGGTAATTATATATTTCTCATAAAAGAAATAAGGTGATTAATATATGACATGTCTCATTAAAAAGAAATTAATATTGAAAATACCATTATTACATAGGTATATTTTGTCTCAAATTAGCTTGAAACAAATAACTTTAAATGGAACATTAAATACCTTGAGTATAAGTGTAGTGAAAATATAATTTTTCAAATAGGAATTATATAAACCATATAAATGAAAATAAGGGCATAAATTGAAGCACGTCTCATTGAGTTGATATTGAGTTCATAAAACCCTTAACAACACCCCAATTTTTGAAATAAGGTTCCTCTGGAAATGAATTTTTAAATAAAAAATACAAATAAAAAATATATAAAATAAAATATATTAAAATTATAGGATTGAAGAAAAAAACATTTAAGTATGAATTTCCGGAATAAATGTTATAAATTAGTGAACATAAAATTAATTACATAACAACTCTTAAAAATTAGGTAATGTATGAATCAATGCAGAAGGAAGATAGGGAGGGATTAAATGAAAATGAAAGGTCCAAGGAAAAATTATTTAATATATAAGAATTAAATAAGGTATTATTTTAAATATATAAAATATACACTGCTGTATAATTAGAAGTAGGTGTCCAGGAAAGAAAATTGAGACAAAGAACCCTCCTGGTTTTTTAAGAATTAATGAAAAATTAAATGAATGAAAAAAACATGATTGATATTTGAAAATCCCATAAATTAAATTAAAAATATATATTATAATAAATTTATGTGTAATTGAATAAAAATAATAACAAAACATGGTGCTTTAACTAAAATTAGTCTCAAGGAATTGAAATATTGACCAACAAACACTTAGCTCAGACAACTGCTCGGTCGTATGTGCTTTAACATTAGGGTATAATAAATTTAGGTTTATTATTATTGTGAATCAGAACCATATTATAAATAATAAAAATTTATACCTTTTATTTATAATTACTTATTATATAAATATTACTTTTTTATTGGAAAAACAAACAATATTGTGTTAACCTTTTTATTTCCCTTAAATTCTCTCTTATAGATGTTCCAATAATTGAATATTTTCTATTTTTTAATCATCTTAATGAATTTCATGATAAGGTAATTAATTTGTTTGATATATTTCTAAATTCAGATAGTCATTTAATGGATCTTATTTTGATGGTTCTTATGGAATGCTCTAAAATTCCCATTTCCAATTATAATTGAATTAACAAAAAAATTATTTTTTTAAAAGGTTGGGGCCAAAGCCTCATTTATTGTTTAAATAAAAGAACTCTTTCAAACTAGGTTGGGGGAGACCCATTAAATAGATCGAACTCCCAATACCAAGTGGTCTGAATACATGGCAGCAAAGCCCATTTTTTCCCCCAAAGGTCCTTCTGGTGAATAGTCTGTTATAGTACTTATGCTTCTATTGTACTAGAAGCAGTACTACCGCCACTACAATTCCTTCTACAATTCCATTGCCACTACAATCCCACAACTTCTACAGTTCCTCTACTGCTACATATCTTCTATTGTACCTTGGAATTTCGTCCCTGCCTAGATTTGATCCTGGGTCTTTTGGATGTCAAACTAGAGCCTTTACCACTTCGGTATAACCTCGTTGGCTAAAAAAGAATTAAATTTAATTGTAAATATACCATTGAATATTTCTAATTAAAAATTATTAAATATATTATATTAATACTTATTAAATATTATTACCATAATTTAATTTTTATTATCATTCATGACATAAACATTACAGCATCATTCACGTTGGTGGTAAAACCAACCCAAAAAAGAACATTTTATAATAATTTAATATGAAAGAACACATTATTGTATAGTGATAATATATATTTTAATGAAAATTAATTATTTAAAAATACAAATTATTTAAAAAATTAATTTTATAAATTAATTTCTATAAGAGGTATATAAAGAATATATTGAAGAATAATTAGGATAAATATATCACTTATATTGAGATATTGAATATCCTCTTAATGTTTCTCTTTGAATTGAGATGTTTTGGACTTCTTCATAGTACCAAAATATCAATAACAAGGAATTATATTTTTTTGGGGGTGGAATATGTTATATTAATGATAGGGAGTCAAATTTTCATTGTGGAATCGAATGGGTTCATGTGTTCCAGTTTTTCAGTCAAAGGAGTATCAATTGAGCAATATTAATTTTTTAATATAAAAAGAGTGAAGTCAAATTCCAAAAAAGTATCTCTAAAATTTCTAAATATCAAATATAATATTGGTTTGGTGAAGAAAAAAATAATTCAATCAATTATATATATATATATATATATTTTTTTTGATATTTTTTTCTAGTCACATAATTTTACCCCATGTACAATATTAAAATCATTACTATGGTGAATAAAATTTACTATAATAACTCAATTTTTTTACAAAAGATTAATTGGAAATTATTAATTAATTTGAAAATGATGATTGAATATTTGTTTAAAAAAATATTCTAATATTCAATATATAGAAGAGTTAAAATATAATTTAATAAAAGTGTTCTTAACAAAAAACCTGTTTTTAGAAGAAAAAAATGCATTTTACGCTTAAACATTACATCCAAATATTGCATATTATTGATTCAATCTATATTTTTTATTTCGGGGATAAAAGATAAATTAATTTTACTTTAAAATAAATCCAATATTTAATATATATTTTTGAATACTTATTTAAAATAAAATAATAAAAAATATGTTTCTTATTAGAATGTAATATCACTTAGGTTCCAAAATGAAAAACATTTGTTTATAAATTCAATGTAATAATTTCAAATGATTTATTTTACTCATTAAATACATATTTTTATAAGACAATGGTTTCTTAAATTTTTATGTTGTGCTTATATCTTGATTGTGTCAAAAAAGTTATTTTATTTATAAAAATAGTGTATTCAATATTTACGTAAAAATTATTCATTTAAGAAAAATCATAATAATTAAAAATAAGGTAATTTAAAAAAGAATTAAAAAAAGAATTTTATATTATAAAATTTAATTTCAATAGATTATAATTTAATATTTTAAATGAAAATATTAAAAAAATTGGAAATTACTTTTATTGAAAAATTCTATTCTAAACATTAATTGTTCTTAATATTTTTTCATATCAATATTTAATTAAATAAATGTAAATATATTAGTTAATATATTTAAATATTAAATATTATAATAATAATATTTTAAAAATTTCTAATTTAATTTATTATGATGAAATACAAAACACTTTAAAAATGATTCTTTCAAATGATCCTTTTTTATCATTTGACGATTTCAATTAGTTCACATTAATTATGTATCCTCTAATAATTAAACATAATCAATTCATCGGTATAATACCATACCAAATAATTCCATAAAAATAATAATTATTATTATATGTAATGTAATTATAATATATATTTTTTATAAATTATTCTAATAAATTTTTATTTATCTGTGGTTTTGTTCTTATTGTAATTTTTTATGGTGTTTCACATTGTATACTCATAATATATTAATATTTACCTTTAATTATAACAAGGTATCTCAAGTTTTGTTTCGGTTTTATTTCATGTGAAATGAAATCTATTCAAAAGATTAATTATTTAAATGAAAACACATAATAAAATCTTATGGTGTTATATTCTACCCCCTAAAATAAATTACATCCTCAAAATTTACTTCTCTTCACTATCCAGATGGGAATATTTGATATATACATTCGAAATATGGCTCACCAATTTTTCGAATCCTAATTAAAAATTTTGTTTCCCTATGATACACCAGGTCAAGTGCATATATTATTAGACTGCCTCAAAACCATTCCATGTTCCTCTACTTCCCCCTACAATGAATATTTGTTATAGAATGATTAAAGTAGACATTTAAAAACATTCAAATTTTTAAACAGTAATATGTTTTTAATATATAGAGTTGAAGTATAATTTATCATTTGTTTTTTTATAACAACTTAGGATATGGTTTGACTTGTGTTTTTGGAATAAGGGTTGATGTTTATGGTATTCAAAAAATAGTCAATAAGAGATATTGTAGGTGTGCTCTAAAATAGTATGCACTATGTCAGGGTAAAACATATGATTTCATAGTTGACATCCTTGATGATTTTAGAATGCATTTGATGTATGCGTATATACCATTATTATCCATTCATTTTTCATTAGTTTTGAACTCAGGGATCCTGTTTCTATAGTTATATCATTTCATTCATTAAAGTGTTCAATGAATGAAAAAAAGAGATCATAAACATAAAGATCTGTGGATAGAAGCTGATAGATTACATTATTGATGATTATATTCATTAAATGAATAGCATTGAGGGTTTGAATATAAGTATGTGACCCTTATTTTATTGGTTGTAATGAAATTTATGTGGTAGTTGTGAATATTTTTCAATTCATATGATAAAATCATCAATTCATGAATCTCATTCATTATTGGAATAAGGTTTTAATACCACTCCAAGTATTATATAGTCCTCAAAAATCATTGTAGGGTCAATTGGTCAGTTTTTTCTGTCAAAGGTAGGATATATTCTTCTTCTACTCCTCATGATGAACATTAAGCTAAGTATATAAAAGAAAAAGGATGGAATATTCTAATGATGGGGTGTTTCAGGTATATTGTTTTATGATTATTTTTTATATGCATACACATTTGATTCCATAGAGATAGATCTATCAATGTTTCAGTCTTCATCCACTTTCAGCAGTCATAAACTATACCAAATAACCCTCACTAGTGTCATGGAAATTTTCATCATGGATTAAACATCTTGGATCCAGGTTTCTTAAATAAATCCTCATTACCATTAAATAGAACTTATCATGGTTGTTCTTGGATGGGGTTCTCCAGGAATCATGGATAGCTCCATGGGGTAGGAGTCTATATAGTTCTTTACAATTATTATATCATCATCACTATGGAGTTTTAAAAATACGGGTGAACCACTGAGTTAATCTATAAAAGTAATACGTTTTACCTTTATTTAAGACCTCACTTGTTGATAGCTTGCACCACAAGTGATGAAACAGACTGATTATACATTCTAACAATTCATTTCTCCCAATATTACCTTTAAAAAAAGGTATATATAAAGGTTATTTATTTCTTACCTTTATGTGAAGGATTAAAAAATGGCCACCATTTAAGGGCTCATCATTTTTCAAGCTTTGGTGGATCTGTAAAATTTTAAAAAAATATTTTTTTTGTAATATTTATTTAAATAAAATATAAAATTTCTATAAAAAAATTTTAATGTTATTTTCGAATATTTTAATTTTTAATATTTTTATAAATTAACTAATATGAATTCTTTATAAATATATAAATATTTATGGATCAATTTGATACCAAATATTAAAGGTTAAAATTTACAATTCCTTATACCAAAATTTCATGGAATTCTTATGATCTAGAAATAAAAACCTATTTATAAATAATGGAGGCTGTTGGTCGGTGTAGATGAATCAAGAGGGGGGTGAATTGAGTATCTATAAAAATTTCTATTATAATTGGTTCTTTAATAGAATATCCCCTAATTAAAATATAATAAATGTTAGTTTGTAGTGAATTTATAAAATTCTTCAATGTTCAATTAATTTCTCAGAAGATTGATTAATTATTTTTTATACCAATCTAATGATTAGTCAAACTTTTGAAACTAAACTACTGATTCAAAATAGATATAAACAATTTCTAAACTAACTATCAAAGTTCAATTTAGTTTTATTTGAAATGACATAAACAAAGATCAGATAAAACAAAAAGATAAATACACAGTGTTTAAAAACAAGAGGTTCAGTCTCAAGATGACACTTAATCCTCTCAACTTTTTGATCACCTACCACTAGGCAGTTTATATTAACAAAATTTTGGTATGCACCCTGGATCAGGGTTCACAATATCACACAGGGTTGTCCTTGTGACACTTGACCTCTACCATTGTTATTCATGTGAAAACTAACAATCATATCACACAGGATCTCGTACACTATTCTATGTGGGCTACATTAGTAAAATGATATTGAGTGTGAGGATATTTATTATCCTTTAGTTATGCACAGATGCACACAGTGCTCAAAAAGTAAACATAAGATCATAACAAAGTTATTAATGTAGAATAGTGTTTAGAAATCTTGGTGTTCTATGCAGTGATACTCTGGTGTCAATGGATGTAGTGACAATGATATTTGATTCCTCTTCTGGAAGTTGTCTTCAAAACAATTTATCATAGCTTCTGTACTCCAGCTTCCTGGACTGAAAGTCTCAACTCTTAGATGTTAGGTTCTTGAGAGAGATTCAGCAATTATTGCTTGTAATATTGAAACTCCATCTGTAATCAAGCTTCGAGTTGTTCTATTTTCAATATCTTGTACATTCGAACAATATATCTTTTTGTTTTCTAGTAGTTTTTTATGTTTGATCATGTAATCCTTTTATACTTCAATGTCCAGTAGGCATGGAGATCTCCCCACATGCATGTACCTCATATTGTCTATGGATAGTCCTACAAACAACATTAAATAATGATATAAAAATTAAGCTGTCTAAATATGACCGTTAAAAATAAATTTGAATTAAAAATTTTGAAGCAGTTATTAATGACTATAGGTGAGTCATAATTATGAGTGCATCATTTTCATCAATCTATCGTCATCGGTCTGTCATCATCAGTCTGTCATTGGTCTGTCATCATTGGTCTTTTATCCATCAATGTTTTGAACATCGGTGTGTCAAACATCAGTGTGAAAAACATCAGTGTGTCGAGCATCGGTGTTTCGAACATCGGTGCGTCGATCATCAGTGTGTTGAAAATCAGTGTATCGAACATTGGTTCCAGGGACTCTAAGAAAATTATGAAGTGTTTTTCTTACAAAAAACATTACTATATTAAGTGACATCCAAAAATACATGTAAATATACCCTTGTAAACATATTGAATCATAAATATAATTTATTGACTTATCGAAATATATTTTACTGTATGAAATCATTGATTTACTTAGAGATATTAGAAGGAATGAAATAATAGAATTTGTAGAATGATATTATTTATGATTATGAAAACCACTATATCATAGAGGGTCCAACAGTTTCCCCCTTTTGTATAATCAAAAATTATGGTATACATGTAAATTTAAGGAATTATAATAACATGACATAACATACTTCACTGAATGTGTTCATTCAACATACATAAATATTTCCCTTGTTTTGGTTTTTTCAAAAACTCTCCCCCACAAAAAAATTGGATCAGAGAAAATATGTGTATATAGATTATGTTTAGTACATTCCATGTGTCCTATGCCAGAGTTTCTCCCCCTAAAATTAATAATGTATTCCTTTTCTCCAACATTTAGTATTAGGAAAAAATAAAAGGAGAAAGAAATAATATAATTATCATAAATAAAATGAGAAACTTAGAGAAGACAAAAAGTATTTCCATTAAGAGGAAAAAAGAGTACATTCAATAAAAGAACGATACTAATCCCTTTCAAATAGAATATACACAACTATGGGATTGGCTTATGAGGGTATTTTCCTTTATCCAAAGGATTAGGAGTATAACTACAAGGTTTGGGAGTGGCAGAGGGAAGAGGTGGTATGAAGATAACACAAAACAAGGTAAAACATCTAGGGACATTTGCTGCAAGGCTAGGCCATCTTTCTGACAACATGTGACTAGGAGATTGATCTGTAATGACCGACCAAATCTAGGAAAGGGCCTAAGAGACAATCATCGGAGAAGTAGTCCAAGAGGTAGTTCCAATGGAAGTAGCATGAGGAACCACAATTACTTCATCTTTAACATGTAGATACAGCTTAAAATCTTGATGAAATCTTTAATTATTTCACCACCATATTGCATTGACTTCTCAAAATCATCCTTATTATCCATGAATTTATTTAGCAGAGGGGTAAACTCTTTTCATAGAGTCACTTGAATCTTAAAAGAATTATTTACTATTGGAATTCAGATACTTTTGCCTAAAAACATGAATCTATTGATGATATCAAGTTTGCTATAGATCATAGTAAAGTACTTATCAACGTTTTATCTAATGTCTTTCTGAGAAGTAGAGGATTCATTTGTGAACAACCTTACCATATTCTACAAAAGTTCTATATTTCTATGTACATTTTCAAGAGTTTCATTGTCTGAAGCACTCTGAATATTTTTCAGTTACTCTCTCATCACATCCTTGAGAGATTGCAGATCTGCAACAATGCATTTCTCACTTCTAGAACTGGATGGGCCAGTAATCATTTTACCAAGCTCTTCTTTCAACTTATTCAAATATAAAAAAGTATATGAGTCACCATGTTCCTATAAACTTCCAACACACCACTAAAGGAGGTCTTGAACTCCGATATTAGGTAATTTAACTCATTAATCATCTTCCTCTTGTAATGATGCTAAATTTTAATATAATTTTTTAAAATATAATGGAATTTTTCAAGTCGAAAAAAATTAACGGTGTGTGATTCCGAGGCCCAAAGTGCCTGGAATGAATTTATGAACTTTTCTTTGGGTACGTTCAGTAAAAGTGCAAGTTAGTGTTTCTAACTTTTTAACCGGTGCTCAGAATTGAAATCTGAGGGCATCATTGAACTCACAGTGCCAGTATTCACTTAAGGGGACCTTCACCTTGATCGTAGTAGGTTGAGGGTGAATTATAGATTTTTTGTTTTTCATGGAAATGAAAAAAAAATTAAATTAAGTAAACTTATATTTTATTTTATTTTTTGATACCCCCTCTACTTTAGTTAAGGTGGTGGGGACCAACCAAGTCCTCAAAACCTCCCAAACTTGGAATTTAGGGGTGGGGACCACACGACCCCTCTTAATTGAGAGAGTTGAGAGGTTTCTCCCCCATCAAGAGGGGTCAGGTGGTCCCCTCCCATAAATTCAAAATTTCGGAGGTTTTGAATACATGGGTGGTCCCCACCACCTTAACTCCCGTAGTGGGGGTTTCCACAAATAAAATAAAATAAAAGTTTTTTTTTTATTATAATTATTTTTCATTTCCCCGAGAACCCCATAATCTATAATTCACCATCAACCTAATGCGGTTGAGGGGAACATCCTCTTAAGTGAATACGGGCGCTGTGAGTTCAACGGTCCCCTCAGATTTCAATTCTGATCACTAGTTCAAAAGGTAGAAAAACATTCTCACACGTTTACATAATGTACCTGAAAAAAAGTTCATAAATTCAACTCAGGCACTCCGAGCCTCGGAATCACACACCATCAATTTTCACTGACTTGAAAAATTCCCATATATTTTAAAAAAATTACATGGAAATTCCAGGTCTTTACATTCTCCTCAACCCAAGGCTTTATGTCCCTGTAAGACACAACTCAAACTAAGGGAATAAGTGGGGGTACTGATCATGCATCTGAGTCTCCCGCTCCCATTTTCACTCCTATAGGTTCACGTGCTACCAGCCAACGCGCACCAGAGGTATCGACCATCCCCGAAGGACCCGCTCCTGTCGATCCTCAATCTCTACAGGAACCTCCGTAAAAGTCGCCCCATCGTCGATGTCTATCTCAACATATTAGATTATGTGGGAGGGGTCGTGCACTGATCTCTTTAGCTGGGATACATGGAAGTGATCATGCACTCAGTGCAACAGAGGTGGAAGAGACGATCGGTATGCCACCTGGCCAACTCTACTGAGGACATAGAATGGTGTGATGAAACTCGGAGATAACTTGCTGCCTTGGAAAAATCTCCACAAATCTCATCGAGGTGAGACCCATAGAAAAACATGGTCACCATCCTAAAACTATAGATTTATTTGTCTCCTATGGACATACGACTTCTATGAGCTATGTGCAGTCTTCATCCGCTCGTGGATGATCTCCACCTTCTCTGTGGTAGCCTGTACCATCTCTGGTCCCCCTTCTGCTGGACTGAGTCAGCACTAGTGGGACAAGAGATGGTGCAGGCTACCACAGATAAGGTACAGATCATCCAGGAGTAGATGATGAATACACATAGTAGGTA
Source organism: Viscum album (assembly GCA_963277665.1). Classification (NCBI taxonomy): domain Eukaryota; kingdom Viridiplantae; phylum Streptophyta; class Magnoliopsida; order Santalales; family Viscaceae; genus Viscum; species Viscum album. The sequence goes on along the minus strand of OY728156.1, from coordinate 1,249,450,014 downwards.
TAAATCATATGCCGACAAGAGACGAAGACCTCTAGAGTTGGAGGATGGTGACCACATTTTCTCAACGGGTCTCACCTTGATGAGGTTTGTGGAGATTTGGATGATCCAGCAATTTATCTTTGAGGTTCATTGGACCTTTCTAGGTCCTCAGTAGAGTTGGCGAGGTGGCATACTGATTAGCTCTTCCACGCTAGTTGCACCAGATGCATGATGTCTTCTATGTATCTCATCTGAGGAGATACGTGCACGACCCATCTGAAATCATCGGCCATGGAGAGCTGGACATCGACAATGGGGGGACTTTTACAGAGGTTCTAGTAGAGATTGAGGATTTACATGAGTGGGTCCTAGGTGGACAGTTGATACCTATGGTGCACATTTGCTGGCAGCACGGAAACCTCTAGGAGAGCACATGGGAGCGGGAGGATCAGATGCGTGCTCAGTACCCCCACTTGTTCCCTTAGTTTGAGTTGTGTCTTATAGGGATGTAAAGACCTGAGGTGGGGAGAATGTAAAGACCCAAAATTTCCATTTAATTTTTTTCAAATAGATTGGAATTTTTTGAGTCCACGAAAATTGAAGGCGCATGATTCTGATGCCCGGATCTCCCGAAATGAATTTCTGAACTTTTTTGTGGGTATATTTAGTAAACATGCGTGCGGGTTTTTCTAACTTTTGAACCGGTGCTCAGAACTGAAATATTGGGGAACTGTTGAACTTGTAGCACTGATAATTAATTAAGGGGACCTTCACCTCGACCGTAGTAGGTAGAGGGTGATTTATAGATTTTGGGCTTTTCATGGAAATGAAAATATAATAATAAAATAAAATAAACTTCTATTTTATTTTATTTGTCAAAACCCCCTCTACTTGAGTTAAGGTGTTGGTGACCACCAAAGACCTCAAAACCACCCAAATATTAAATTTTGTGGTGGGGACCACCCGACCACTCTTAATGTGGGAGAAAGCTCTCAACTCCCCCAATTAATTCATTGTGTCAACAGAAAATTAATTGTTAAGTTACCAATTAATTTTATGTGTCAACATAAGAATTAAATGTTATGTTACCAATTAATTTAATGTGACAGCATAAAATTAAATGATATGTTATTAATTAATTTTTGTGTTGGCTATTTCTTTTCTCCTCAGTGGAATTGGGGAAGGGATTGGAAAAACAGAATTGGGAGGGAACTTAAAGGATTATCCTCTCCAACGAAGAACGCCAGTGATGAATGTCAACGAAGAATGACGGCTTCGACTACGAATTCTTCCACGGGATGTTCGTTGATGAGGAACATCTTAAATGTCAACGAACCAGAAATCAGGGGAAATGTCGATGACACTGACGTTCATATTTTCCCAACATTTCTTCTTCTTCCTCGCGAACTCATCGGCGTCATCAAGAGAACGAGGTAGGGGATTACTACAATATGATTATCGCTTTCCATGTTCTCCCCTTCTAATTATTTTGTGGGATTTGAGAATAGTTATTGAAGAATATTGTAGGGAGGGTGTTTGATTATTGTTTTCTTTAACTGTTCTTGATACTCTTGTTCTTGTTGAGCAACTTGTTACCACTCTAATGCAGATAGTGTAGGCCAAACTAACATGGCTCGTCCTCTCTATAATTCTTGGGATGAATTGTGGTGTTCTTCGCAATGGAGGAGGACAAAAACCAACTATGAAGGGGTACGAGAATGGTGTTAGGAACCACCATCGGTCACGATGTAGGCGATGGCGCAATGGCGCTGTTACACGGCCTCATTGTGTCACCCCAGAAAAACTGTCATCACAGCCTCACCGCACCGCCATGGTCGAATCACATCCACGGCCTCTCTACGCTGCCCTCCCCGAGCCGAGCCTCCGAGCCGAACTGTCGCCGCCTTGCCGAGTCGATCTGCCACCCGAGTCGCCACCGCCATCTGGGTCGAGCCACTACCGCCCTTCCGGCCAAACCGACCCGGTCATGTCGCCCCATGGCATCGTGCCCTCCGCAGACTCTTGGCCACCTACGGCCCTCTACGGTCCCTCGCGGCCTGCAAAACCGCCCAACGGTCCAGGCCGAACCCAGCGGGTCGGGCTGAACCCAGTGGGCTAGGACGCACTACGGGCCGGGTCAATCAGACGGGGTCGGACCTGACCCGGGCCCACTATGGCCATTTACATTCTTTTGGCCATAACATTGGAACCAGATGTCTGTTTGATGTACCATCTGTGGCGTTGGAAATCATGGAGCGACACGGTCCCTTTTAGTATACCCCACTAGATTTTATAAATAATATGGTAAATGGTTAGGTTGGATTGAGCACGAATCCAACTAGGCCCCTGGGACTAAAAGGCTATTAACTCACAGACTGGGCGTCTGATTGACATGTCTTATATTACGTCGAGACCCCTATGTCGTGGCGGACCTTTGAGATACTTCCTTGTGGGACTTTGTGGCAGTTCGAGTATCGAACAGTAGCTTGTGGGGCGGATCCTCCGTGAGACGAGAGAGCATAGTGCGTGAACCCAGTAGCTGGCTAAGACTTGACGACTGCTGACCTTTTCGACATGGAGTTATTTGACAGGCCTAGTGGGGAGCACCAATGTCTGATGCGGCAGACCCATGTTGGGGAGCGCCTCTATGTGACATGGCAGACCCATGCTACATGATAAGAGGAGTACCTCAGAAGGCCCCGTTGGGGAGTGCCTCTGTGTGACGCGGCAGACCCATAGTACTTGACAGGAGGAGTACCTCAGCAAGTCACGAGGGGGAACGCCTCTGTGTGATGCGGCAGACCCACGGTACCCGATAGGAAAAGTACCTCAGTGGTCCAAGATTAGTGGGAAGCGCCTTTGTGTGACATGGCACACCCACTATACTCATTAAAGGAGGGAATCTATAACAGCTGAGGTGTTTGACGTTGTGACTGAGGATGTTACTTGTTACTACCCCTAGAATAAATCTGGGTGTGAGCTGAGTCAGTATCACTGTGTTTTCCTCATGATTGAGATAGATTACGTGATAAATTTGGTTTATATATGGAAATATACCCAACTAGAGTTTTTTATTGATTTCATACTTTTTGGTTTATCCTTGGTGGTTTTTGAGAGACTTTGAGGGTCTCAGGGTCCCTACTGAGTATCATTATACTCAACCATGCACGGGTTATGCCCGCACCTTGTTTTGTTGGATGCAGATGACGGAAAACGATGACTGAGGCTGAGAGTACCAGGACAGGACAGTGCTTGGAGGTGGGCCATATGGCGAGTCGGTACCCATAGGAGATGGGTGGATGTGGACTACTGAAGAGAATATATCTACCTACCCTTCAGGTAGGAACCTTAGAGGATGATCCATTAGTTGTCTTTTCACTTTCTTCAGTTGTCTGTATTTCTGTTGTACTTGTATCTTTACAGTTGGGCTTGTATTCTGACCCCATTTTTACTTTCATCACTCTTTTTTCTAAACAGTTGAGTTGTGTTCATATCCTGTTGTGTGCTTGGTTGGGTGTACTTACTGGTTATAAAGGTAATGCCTTCCGGGTTTAAGGGAAAACGCCATTTGGTTCCAGTCATCAGCCCATGGCCTATGGAAGGAAGGCCAAGGGTAGTCACGGCACGGGCCCTAGGGGATGGGTCATGACAGGTATTATGTCTAATGATGTTTTATGCTATGGTAATGATATTTTTTTGAATCTCATGGATCACCATCCTTGCAATCATTGTGGCATCTACATCTGAAATACCAATTGAAGTAGAGGATTCACATGTGGATCCAACTGAGTCTTTCACTGAATCATAGATAACATTTTTAAATCGCTCTAAATTAGCCTTAGTGACATGGTCACTAGGCAATGTCAGTGCTATTGGCTCTATTATTGGAGGTGCAACTGGTGAACAAGTGAAAAAGGTTCTGCTTTAGCTTAGGCCTGTAGAGGAGGAGGAGGAGGCACCCTATCCTCATCAGAGTCATATTCTAACCCAAATATAATTTATCCTAGATCATTATCCCACTATCAGTTACAAGTCTAGTATCTTGGCTCCATAGTTTCAATCCTGACCCTTCTTCCCTGAGGCTCAGGTACAACTTTATCTTCATCTACTTATGCTTCTTATCCTTTATCCATAATAACATTTATGGGCACAGGTACCAACTGAATTTGAGGTTCTTCAAGTGATCCAGCCACTTTAACATCTCCAACCACTTCCTCAATATGAGGCACCAGATCCTCAGCCTCATTCTCATGGCCACCATCCATAATTTCATTCAATTCATGAATGAATTCTTGATTTTCAACATTAGTATGGGAACGTCTATCCACATGACCAGCATCTCTATGATCAATGACCTCTTATTCAATAGGATCAACACCATCAGTAGTTCCATGTACAGATTCCTCACTTAATGTTTCAACTACTTATTGTACCACATTTAATGAATCACATGCATACTCATCATTTCCCTCGTCATCATCATCCTCATCGTCATCATCAGACTCCTCATTTTACATACTCACATATCCTTCCACACCAGTGACCTCAGTCTCTTCATCATCCACATCACTTAACAAATGTTCCCTAGTGGGTAAATCCAAAGGTGGACTATTAGGTCCTTAAGACATGTATTTGGTAGTTTCAGAAATATCAGGATTACTCCTGTCATCAAAAGGAGATCCTTCTTCCATTGGAAACTCTGTCTCAGCTTCCTCATCAGAATAAATAGGTTCATGTCATGGTTTGAGTCCTGCATCAACATGATCCTTTGGTATAGTAGGATGGTCAATCAGATTGAGTCCTCATACAACCTTTCCTCATTCCTACCAAGAATTTCTTCCATGGGTTCCATAAGATCTTCATTATTTTGAAAATATCATTTTGAAGGCAGAAATCATTGAATGCACTTATCACTTCATCTCCATCTTCCACACATTCCAAGTTATTTAACATGGTAGAGATCATCCTCAGATAGTAAACACATGTTTCCTTCTTGGTTGGATTTATAATATCAGAAACATGCACCATTAGATACCTACACAGGTTCAACTTTATTCCATTTTTCAAAAGATAGATCAAGAATACATCCTAATACTTCACACCATGGAAATCTCCCTTCCTTAGGATGATTTTATGTTGAATAAACTTCAAATGTAACCTTTCCTCTACATAGAATTCATTTGCAGTAGTCCTCATAAATTCTCCACATCCATTCAGCTCCTTTAGAGCATCTACATAAGAAAATAAATTAGAGGATGGTGGAATATTGCCCAGCTAATATGCATAGACACCATCATGAGGCATCTCCAAGCACTCATCCAATTCTTTAGAAGAAAAATATATCTCTTTTTCCTTCACCACTGAATTCATCTTTTCCTACTTAGCTACATCCTAGTATATCTTGAAATATCTATAGAAGTCATGTACTAGTTATAGAAAATATGATCTCTCAATGTTTGAGAACCAGCTCATCCACCATTGAGATTCCAGTACTCTCAAAAAAAATGACTTTCTTGACAAAAGCCACTCAGCAGACACTTCCTTCTCAGCGGTAGCCACTCAGCTTTCCAAACATGGATTTTTTGTCCCACCAGACTCACCCTTTTGATGCATAGAAGATGGATATTTTCTCGGCTCTTCCATCATGTGTTTGGCCCGTTCCATTTTGAGGGGTTGGATTCCAAAGGAGTTTAGAGGACGAGGGTCGAGAGATAGAGTGACAATGGGTTGATGATTTTACGGAAGAGGGAATATGAAATGTCGAAGTGGAATGAATTTGATTTATCATTTCGAGATCGTAAAATCATAAAGCATAAAATTTAAACATGGAAAAAAGAAAACAAAAAAATGTTATTTTTTTAAAACAGATTGAATTACAAGAGTCCTTAAATAAATCGGTTCTATGGAATCAGATTTTAGAGATCTGTTTCAATGAGATCAGTTTCAAAGGAACATTTTCAATGATTTATTTCAAGGGATTGGTTTCAAGGATCAGTTTCAATGATCGGTTTTAATAATCAACTTCAATGGATTAGTTTCAAGTGGTTGGTTTCAATGATCGGTTTCAATGATCGTTTTCAATGATCGGCTTCAAGTGATCAGTTTCAACGGATCAGTTTCAAGGATCTATTTTAGGGGATCGGTTTCAAGGATCGGTTTCAAGGATCAGTTTCAATAGTCAGGTTCAAGGATCAGTTTCAAGGATAGGTTTCAGGGATTGGTATCAATGATCGGTTTCAAGGGATCATTTTCAAGGATCCGTTTTAATGGATTAGTTTCAAGGGATCAGTTTCAAAGATTGGTTAAAAAAAGGTTTCAAGGGATCGAAATGGTTTGAAAGAAATTTAGATATTTACCATTCCTAGATCATGTCTAATGTAGTTCATTCTATCAGAGTATAAGTGTTTAGTGAATATGTCATAAAGTTGACACTCTGTCCCGATAAGTTCAAGAGTTATATTACTTTTTTTATAATGATCTCCCAAAAAGTGATGTTTTACATCAATATGATTTATTCTAGAATGATAAATTGGATTCTTAGAAATGTTAATTGCACATGTGTTGTCATAGTTTATGGGGATATTTCCGAATTGAAATTTATAGTCTAATGATATGTGTTTCATCTACAAAATTTGTGCACAATAACTACCAGTAGCAATGTATTCTGTTTCAGCTGTTGATAAAGCAACTAAAATTTCTTTTTACTACACCATGATATTAGAGAATTTCCTAAAAAGTGACATGTTCCAGAGGTACTATTTCTATCTAACGTACATCCACCAAAGTCATCATCTGAATTACTAACTAATTCAAAAAAAATTACCTTTTGGTTAAAACAATCCTAAATTAGTTGTATACTTGAGTTATTTGAAAATTCATTTAATAGCATTTAAATGTGACTCTATTGGGTTTTCTTTAAATGTTTCACACATACACACACTAAACATAATATTTGGCCTACTAGATGTTGAGTATATAAAACTCGAAATCATTCCTCTATAAGAAATTTGATCAACTAATTTTCCATTTTTATTAATATCTAACATACATATTGAACTCATAGGGGTTTCAGAACACTTAATGCTATCAAACCCATATATTTCCAAAACATCATTAGTGTACATAATTTGATTTATAATAATACATTATCTATTTTGAAATATTTTAAATCCTAGTAAATAATTAATTTCACCAATCAAACTCATTTCAAACTCACTTTGATTTATTTTTTAAAAATCATTACATAACAAATTTTTAGAATATTCAAAGATAATATCATGTAAATATATTTGAGCTGTGAAAACTTATTTGGAAATTATTTTTATAAAAAAAGTGGGATCTTCATGTCCTTTTGTAAATCCTTTAGAAATAAGAAAATTATTCTACCTTTCAAACCAAGATATTGGATATTGTTTCAAATAGTTTAAAGCACTAGATAATTTGAACACTTGATTTGGAAAATGTGTATTTGTAAAACATGGGGTTTGTTCAACAAAAAATACTCAATTATATAACCATTTAATAATGCACATTTGACATCCATTGGGTAATGTTTAAAATCCAAGTTTGATTCATAGGAAAGTAATATTATAATTGCTTCAGGTCTAGATACTGGTGCAAAATTCTCTCCATAATCAATTCCCTCTTCTTGATTATATCTGTAAAGACCCATAAATTTAAAGGAAATTTTGTTTTCTTAATTTTTCTTTGGAATTTTACAAGAGCGCAGTTTCTGACGGCACCTGATTCCGTGGCCCGGTGTGCCCAGAATCATTTTCCAATGTTTGGCTCGGGTACGTTCAGTGAACGGACGAGCAGGGTTTTCTAACTTTTGAACCGGTGCCCGGAATCGAATTCTGAGGGCACCGATGAAATCGCAGCACCGGTATTCTCTTAGAAACGCCTCTTTCGGAGTTGCGTTTGCTCGGGTGTGGTTTTTAATTTTCGGGCTTAAAGTTAAGAAATAAAATAATTTTTCGACAACTTTATTTTATTTCACTTAAGCCACTTGAAGCCACTTAAAGGCGGATTGAACTGAGTTAAACTGGATAGGATGCTATCCAGAAATATCCTACTCCCTTGGTAGGATATTTGTGAGGTGGGGCCCGCACGAGCCCCGCCGTTTCTTTCTGCTAAGAAACGCACCCGTGAAAACCCATCTTAATGAAAGTCAACTGACGCGTTTCTTAAAATCTTAACAGACCTTTTAATTGGGCGGTTTATTTCGTGAATTAAATGGCCTGTTTCTTTCGTTGAATTAATTCAACGAATTAATTCAATCGTTTCTTAACCTGTTTTCGTGTGTTGGCATATTAATAAAATAAGACCAACCAAAATCTTTTGAGAAGATTTGAGAGGATCCTTGTTTCTTCTTCTCCCTTGCGAAGAACGCGAAGAACGCGAAGAACGCCGAACCCGGAAATCGACGACGCTTCCGTCCAAGATGTTCTTCCCCGCTCCGATCTCCGATCACCGTCCGTTTGAGGTGAGTGATTTCGGATTTCCTCACAAGGTTCTTTTCTTTTCGTTTTAAACACAGATTTAATTATTTATGATTTAAATCTGTTGTTCTTTGTCCGTTGAGCTCGCCGACTCAACGCCGGTTTCCGCAACGACGCGACGCCTCCCCGCGACGACGCGACGATCCCTCTCTTCTGCGACGAGCTTTTCCGTGAAGAACGCCTGCGCCCGACGGTCAGCGAGGTAGGGATTTTTTTTTTGAAAATACCCCTCCTTATATTCTCGTGAAAATTCTTTAAAAATTAATGAACCGGAATCAAATAAACAATTTTATTTTATTAAAATTTTTGTTTCATGTGTGGAATAAAATTCTCCCGGTTGTTTATCTCTAACGCGGAGGGTGTGGGCCAAACGAACACGGCCCGACGACCCTCCTCTGTTCTTCATTTTGTGCGGATTTGGCGGGCGACGACCGAACATGCCGCAACGGATGTTTGATGATCTCGCAGTAAAGAACGGAACCCGAGAGGAACAACGGCGCAGACGGGAAGGAAAACGGGCCACTGGAGCGACTCTGGCGGCCCGCGGAAGCCGGGGGCGGCGCGGGTCGCCGGCGGCCGGAGGCGGCGGCACCCCGCGGGTGTCCAGCGCGACACCCCGCGGGTGCCGCGGGGTTGTCACGGGGCACCCCGCGGGTGTCCAGCACGGCACCCCGCGGGTGTCCAGCGCGACACCCTGCGGGTGCCGCGGGGTTGTCACGCGGCACCCCACGGGTGTCCAGGGTGACACCCCGCGGGTGCCGCGGGGTTGTCACGCGGCACGTCCGGCTGTCTGGCCGACACCCCGCGGGTGCTGCGGGGGTGTCACGCGTGGCGGCAGCTTTCCCCCGCGTCGGCCGCTCGGCCGAGCCGAGCCGGACCGACCCTGGCCGGGCCGGGCCGGGCCAACCGGGTCACACCCGACCCGGTTCGGGCCAACCAGGTGGGTCGGGCCGGGTCGGGCCGGGTCGTCCCGGGCCCGGACCCCTCGTCTTCGGACGATTTTCGTTCAAACGCCCGTAACTTGAGCTAAGGACCTCCAAACGACTCGCCGTCAGCGGAAACGCAATCCTTGGAGCGAGTCGGTCGTTTCAGTTTATCGCACTCAGTGTTTCGGAATACTTTGGGTTCAGCCGGGTTGGTTCGTACACGAAACCAACCGGGCCCTCGGAGCGGAAACGCTCATATCTTGAGCTACGGATGTCCGATTGGCGTGCCTTCAGCTTTGTTAGTTTCCTCTAAGTGAGACGGATCTTTTGGATTACTCTGCCCAAGGTTTGGACACAGGTGGAGTACGGTCGGGTTGGTTTTTCCTTAAAAACCAACCGGGCCCCTGGGACGAAAAAGCCAATAACTCTCAGACCGGGCGTCCGATTGACGCGTCGTCTGCGACATTGAGTTCCTGTTGTCGATACGGAACTTTTGGATACATCAACTTCGGACATTGTGTCAGTTGATGTATCAGCCTCTCGGCTCGTGGAGCGGACCCTCTCGAATGAGCTTGCTGTGTGCGGGAACCCTAGTGCTGGCTGCGACTGCTTCTTCGACAGCGACGACCGTGCAGAGATCCTCAGTAGACTGCGGCGAGGACTGTGCAGAGATCCTCCGTGGACTCCGACGATGACCGTGCAGAGATCCTCAGTGGACTGCGGCGACGACTGTATAGAGATCCTCAGTGGACTGCGACGACTACTGCACTCAGCGATCCTACGTGGATCAGTGCTACCGATCCTGTGTGGGTCCGATCCTATGTGGGTCAGCGCTCAGCGGTTCTGTGTGAGCCAGTGCCTACAGGTCCTGCGTGGGCCCGATACTGTGTGGGTCTGATCCTGTGTGGGTCACTGCGGGGTTAGTACCTATCGATCCTTAGTGGGTCCGACGACTTAGATGGTTCGGTGATCATCTTTATCGTCATCTGAATAAGTATACCTGTGTGAGCTGAATCTTGTGTTTCTCTCCTTTGTGGATTGTGTTGAGAAATCCTGTGTGGGTTTACTGTTTACTCTCCTTTGTGGTTTGTGTTGAGTTATCCTGTGTGGGTATACATTTTTCTTTCCTGTGTGGACTGGGTTGTGCTTGGGCTCGGGCGTTGGAGCCGAACGGGAATTGATGACTTAGGTATATGTATGGGCATATACCTAAGCCATATCAGATGTTACTTCGTGATTGTATCTTTCCTTTTTGGATTATCCTTTGTGGATTTCGGGAGACCTTTGGGGGTCTCGGGGTCCCTACTGAGTATCTTATACTCACCTCTGCACGGGCTTTGCCCGCACTACGTTGTGTTGGTTGCAGACGACGGACAGCACTGACCGTGGTGGAGGTGTGCAGAGTAGGACAGTACCTGGAGGTGGACCACTGGGCGGGACGTACTCGGAGCGGTCAGGTGGACCCGAGGAGCAGTGGAGGCTATCTGTACCCACCCTTCAGGTGGGACTTCCAAAGGACGGCTCGACGCTGCAGTTTTCCCTTTTCAGTTGCTGTTTTTCCTTTCAGTTGTACTTTACAGTTGGGCTTGTATTTCTGGCCCCTTTTACTTTCAACACAGCTTGTACAGTTTTCACTCAGTGTTTACTTTTCCACTTGATTACTCTGTGGTGCTTGTTTACTTTTCAAAGGCAATGACTTCCCTTTTTGTTGGGATTTACGCCTTGGTGCTAGTCGCCAGCCCCTGGCCTATGGAAGGCAGGCTTGGGGTAGTCACGGCACAGGCCCCGAGGACGGGTCGTGACAATATTTGTGTGCAACTAGTCTAGTTTTTTTTCTAACTATATTTCCAGCTTCATCTAATTTATTTCTAAACACCCATTTGGTTCATATGGTCAAAGTATCCATTGTTCTATCTACAAGTTTCCAAACATTATTTCCTTTAAACTGATTATGTTCTTCTTGCTTGTCCATTACCCAAAATTCATCATTTATTGCATCATTGATATTTTTAGGTTCAATTTGTGACAAGAAATCTTTATGTTCAACCTAGTTTCTCAAATAATCTCTAGTTTGTATTCCTCTATCTAAATCTACAACAACAGTATCTATGGGATGATTTCTAATGTTCCTAGTTGGTCTAAAAATGGTAGGACTAGTTATTTCAACTTGGCCTATTCGATCTGGTTCATTATGGCTAGAATCCGGAGAATTTATAGTACTAGATGTTCCTACTGATTCCATCACATGATGATTTGAGACTTTATCATTAATGTTTGTAATGGACATATCCTCTTAAATATTTTATAGTGAGTTATTAGGATCATGCGGATTTGTTTCATCAAACATGACATGTGCAGATTCCTCCACACACATTGTTTTCTTATTAAAGACACTGTAGGCTTTGCTTGATGTAGAATATCCATGAAATATTACTTCATCACTTTTGGGGAAAATTTTATCTAAGTAGAATTTAGTGTTTATAATATAAACTTTATATCTAAACACATTTAAATAACATACTTTTGGTTTACTATTATTCCAAAACTCGTAAGAAATTTTCTTAAGGATGGGTCTAATTGAGACTATGTTTATTATGTAACAAGCAATATTAACAGATTTAGACCATAAGTAAATGGGTAGGTCATATTCATTAAGCGTAGTTTGTTCAATTTCAGGTAGGGTTCTATTTCTTCATTCTACCACACCAACCCTTTGAGGTGTCCTAGGAGAAGATAATTTAGAATTATAGCCATTTTGTTAGAAAAAGACTTCAAAATCATGATTCTTAAACTCACGACCATGATCACTTCTTAAGGATTTAATCGTATGTACACTATGATTTTCTGTAGTCCTAGCGTACTTGGTAAAGTGATAACAAGCTTCACTCTTGTGAGCTAAAAAAAGGTCCAGGTGTACCTAGAGAATCATCTACAAGAACATAATAGTGCTTCCCATTGAGACTCAAAACTCTAGATGGACCAAAAAAATCCATGTGAACCATCTCAAGATGTTGAGATGTAGTTACTTCTTTCTTTGGTTTAAAAGGGATTTTATGATGCTATCCTTTTTGAAAAGAATTAAACACCTTATTATTTGGAAACTGAAATTTGGGTAGGACTTTAACTAAACATTTTCTAGTTAACTTTTTACAAGAGTGTGTGTTGGAATGTCCGAGTCTTATATGACATATCCAATACTCTTTGTGGAAGGCATTTATTCAAGAGACATTTTGTGAGGCCGGTGTGTCTAGATTTATATCATATACATTATCATTTCTAAAATAAATAAATACTATGTTATTTTTGGCCTAAAAAACATGGAATGAATCATTTTTCAGCTTAACGTTAAATCCATCATCACAAAATTGAGATATTTTGAGCAAGGTATACTTTAATCCATCAACATACAGTACTTAAAAAATTGAAATAGAATTAGGGTTACTAATATGGCATAGGCCGATGATTTCTCATTTACCATTGTCACCAAATGTGACATGTCCTCCATTATTCTTGATAATACTTTTAAATCTTGAATAATCCCTTGTCATATGTCTTGAACAACAACTATCCAAGCTCTACATCTTTCAACATGATCTCTTTAGGTAGTTTTCCTACAAAATAGTTTATCCAAGAAACTTATTTGGTGCCCATTTTTTATGGGTCCACGTATATTATGGATATAATGTTTTGGAACCCATAATTGTCTTATGGGATTCCTATATGAAGAATATGGAGTGTTTGAAAAATAAACTCTTTTTGGTCCTGAATAATTGGATGCAGTAAAAGAATTCTTAGAACTCGAACTTGCTATAAAATTCATGTTTTTGGAAGAAGTTGAAGATTTTCTCGTTTTGGTTACAAAAAGTGATTTAGATAAATTCTATTGACCTGGTTGATATCCTATCCCAGAATTATAGTTAGGAGCTATTTTTTACCAAGAATTTGAGTAAGGGTATTTTTCCCATTTGTAAAATTTTCAATGCCTTTCTTCAATTGCTCATTAGACATTTTTAACTCATTATTCCCCTTGAGCAGTCGAGCATTTTTTCCTTTTTCAGTTGTATGTTCAGATTTAACAATCGCTATAAGAGCATGATGTTTTTTCAATGATTTATACTTATCTTTCAACTCATTACATGTTTCTTCTAGCATGTTGCAATATTCAAATAATTCATCATTTTTCATATTTTCGGACTCTATTTATTTTTTCAGAATAATAAGAACTATTTACATGAGTGTATAAGGTTACCTCAGTTGTGTTCATCATAAAACGCATATTAGCCATATCATCTATCTCATTTTGAGAATAAGTATATTCAATGGAGATGTCCCCAGAGGCACTCCAGGTGTCCTTTATTTCCTTCTTATTCTTTCTATCGTTATTTTCATAATTTTTCTTGTATTACATCTTTGGACAGTTAGCCTTGACATGTCCTTTCCTTTTATATTCGTAGAAAATTGTCTCTTCTCATTTATCATTTCTCTTCCAATCCTTCTTCCAATTTCCCTTGTTATCATACTTTCATTTGTAATTGGCCTTTCTAAAAAATTTATTTTTCCTATAATATTTCATGAATATTCTGACTAGATGGACAATTTCTTCATCACTATCTGAAGCTGATTCTTCACTATTAGAGAACTCAATAGCAGCTTGAACTTTTAACATGTATTTACTTTTAGATGAAAATGTCTTGAAGGATACAGACATTCGTTTTGGTTCATCCTCTTCTTGATTTACCTTTAATTTCTCTTCATACATAATTAATTTTACAATCAACTCCTTCATTGGATTCTTATCAATGTCAAATGATTTATTAATAGATATAGATGCCCACACCATATTTCTAGTAAGAATCATATAATCCTCGTAATATGCTCTTTATCTGTAACTTATCTTCCTAACAAAATCATGGTGTTCACAATTTCATTGAACCAGAGATACATATGAGAGATAGATTCATCAGGCTTCATTCTGAAGTTGTAATATTTAATAATATAAGTATTTAATCTCATTTATTTAAAATTATATGTTCCCTCATTATAAATAGACAGAGTGTGCCAAATCTCATGTGCAGTTTTACAAGCAGAGATACAGTTAAAATCTTCATCTCCAAGTGCACAGTACATATCATTCATTTGTTTACAATTATTGGTATAGTCATTCTTGGTAGGTTCATCCCAAGTGTTTTTAACAGTTTCAGGGATTTTTTATTTACTTTCAAAAGCTTTCAAGATTTAAAATCTCATGCTTTCAAGATATATTTTTATTTTAAGCTTCCACTGAGCATACATAGTTCCATTAATGAAAGGTGGTCTATTGATGGAATCCCCTTCAAATATATTATCAATGATATAGATTGTAAAAGGATTTTAAAGAGATTAAAATTTATAAATAACAAAAATTTTGAGATCGTTGAAAAAAAATTATAATCATAGTTAACAAGAGTTGAAAATTGACAATAATTTTTAAGGCTTTTATACCAAATGTTGGTCAGAGTAGATGACTCAAGAGGGGCTATTAATTGAGTATCTATAAAAAAATTACAATTGGTTCTTTAAAAGAATATCCCCTAGTTTAAATATAATCTATATATGTTTGTAGTGAATTTATAAATGTCTTGATTATTTAATTAATTTCTCAGGAGATTTATTAGTTTTCAGTTTTACCAATATGAAGATTTGTTAATCTTTTGAAACCGAACTACTGATTAAAAACATATATAAAAAAAATTCTAAATTGACAATCAAAGTTCAATTTAGTTTTATTTGAGATGACATAAACACGTATTAGATAAAACTAAAAGATAAATACACAGCTGATAAAAACAAGAGGTTTTGTCTCAATATGACACATAATCCTCTCCACTTGGTGATCACCTGCAACCAAGTAGTTTGTATTAATAAACATTTGATCCACACCCTGGATCGGGGTTCACAATAGCAAACAGGGCTTTCCAGGTCACACTTGAACTCTACCACAATAATTCGTGGGAAAGCTAACAAATAGATCACATATGATCTCTTCCACTATTCTATGTGGGATACAAGAGTAAAAATAGATTTAGTGTGATGATATTTAGTATCATCTAGTTATGCACTGTAGAAAATGTGTGTGAATCAAACATATGCACACACTACTCAAAAAGTAAACACAATATCCCATCATAGTTATAAATGAAGAATAGTGTTTTGAAATCTATGTGGGTTATGCAGTGAAGCTATGGACTCAATGGATGTAGTGACAATGATATTTGAGTCCTCTTCTGGATGTTGGCTTCATAATAGAGTATCGTTGCCTTTTTACTCTAGCTTACAAAAGGGAAAGGCTCAACTCTTAGATGTTAGGATGTTGAGAGACCTTCAGTCGGTTGTTTCTTGTAATATTGAAACTCCTTATGTACCCAGTCATTGAGTTCTTCTATTTTCAATATCTTGTACAATCGCATTATTTGAATTTTTTTTCTCTTGGTTTTTTATGATAGATCTTGTAATCCTTTTATACTTCAAGGTCTTGTAGGCATGAAGATCTCCCCATGTGCATGTACCTCATACTGTCTATGGATAGTCCAATAAAAAATATTAAATAATGTTAGAAAAGATAATTATTCTAAATATGAACATTAGAAATAAATTTGAATTAATAAATTTGAAATAGTTATTTATGACTATCAGGGAGTCATAATTATCAGTGACACATTTGCATCGGTATGTCATCAATTGTCTATCATTATCTGTCTTTCATCAATCGGTCATCATCGGCCTGTCATAATCGTTCTGTTGTCCATCTGTGTGTCAAACATCGGTGTGTCGAACATTTGTGTATCAAACATCAGTGTGTTGAGAATCGGTGTTTTGAACATATGTGTGTCATGCATCGCTGTGTCAAACTTCGGTGTGCCTATCATCGGTGTGTTGAACATCAGTGTCAAAGACATTAAGAAAGTTATGAAGTGTATGTCTTAAACAAAAAATTACTAGATTAAGGTACATCCAAAAATACATATTAATATGCACTTGTAAACATATTAAAGCATAAAAATAGTTTATTGGCTTATTGAAATATATTGTACTATATGACGTAATTGATTTACATTGAGATATTAGATGCATGAATAATAGAATTTGCAGAATAACATTATTTGTGATTATTAAATCCACTATATCATAGAGGGTCTAACAAATGGAAATTTTTTAAGTGTTTTTAAATTAAATATTTATTTATATATATGATTTTTGGATTATATAAATTTTTTATAATAGTAACATAATTTTAAAATATTTATAACTAATTAAATACCATATAATATAAAATATTAATGATTTCATACTGATATGAATATAAAAATGACTATATTCTTGATAATTTATAAATTATTTGTAATTATATTTTATTTACGAAATGTTCATGAATTTTTATTTCATGTTTTTTAAAATAAATAAAATATTAATTTTTTTATAAATACCATTGATATTAATGATTATTTAATTGATTAAGAAATTTGAATATTGTTTATGATTATTTTGTAACTATTAAACTACTTTGAAGGGTCAATCCATTATATTACATTCTAGGTATTACCCCATAAAATATAGTTTAAATCTACCTTAACCTCATTTATTATTTTTAGTTATAATCATGATAATAGTTATTAAATATATTTTGTGCATATTATGTGTTTTTGATAACATGTATTTAATTCTTTATTGTGAAATGTTTTCCTGGGTAGTGGGAATTACAGTAAGATAATTTGTTGGACTGACGGTTATTCCTAATCTAGAAAGTTAAATGGGTTATCTATCTATCACTCTAGAATTACTCAAGTAGAGATTCCCATTCTCATATAACTATATTACATCTCATTAATATTTAATGTACCTTATACTTATGATGAATTCAAATATATATATGAATATTCTTGACTTATATTTATGGGTGACTAACACAATCATGTGGGTTGTGTAAAGAGATACCCATTAATGAGGTTTTAATATTAATTTAGTAATTGTAATAGGGAATCCAAATACTGAATCCTTATAAGATGAATAAAAAAAGGAATAAAACATGAGAATATAATTATTTCATAAGATATATTAATTTGATATTTAATATTTGAATCATATAAATTAAATTGGTGAGACCTAAAACCTGAAATACTATGTGTTAAATTCCTTCTAAAGAGGATATTTTCAGGAACATGATCATTTAAGAAAGTATTTTTCAGATTAACATGATTACATTTGTATTAACTTATTTAAGGAATGTATGACATAGGTAATTCTGGATTTTCTTGTACTTTAGTTAGATCGCAGCACTGGTATCCAATGAATATCATTTGTTAGATTAGTGTTGGAATTTTCTTTGGGATACAGTATCTAGATAACCATAATGGATAGGATAAAAGTGGAATATATATTAGTGAATCCATATGATGGAATTAGATAGAGAGTTATCTGCTCAAATATACAAGAATCATAACTATTATGATTGGGATGATTCACTACCCAAATAATCATTGACTATTTGCATAAAAAAATGGTGAGAGTCATGATTAACAATTAAACATGGATCACTAAATGGATATGATGGTTTGGGACATCACTTTTAGTAAAAGAACATTCATTTAAAGTTCTTATAGAAAGGATATAAAAAAATATACTCTACCACTAATATATATTCATTATATATTATAGAATAATTATTCATAGTCATATTTAGATCACTAATTTTTATAAACTATAAAATAATAAAGGGTTGGTATCTTGGGATGAGAAGTGTTCCCAAAGATAAAAATTATAAAAATCTGAAAGTGAATGTTATAGGGATTAATTATACCAACTCTGACTCATGGGTATTAGATACTATGTCATGACCTGACCTAACAGGGCTCGAGCCGCAACTCCCCAAGACTGCCTCCAATAGGCCAAGGGTTGGTGACTAGTGCTTAGTATGCTATCAAACACATGGGAGGCATTAGCCTGAGGTACCTCTACACATGCACCCACACACACCTCCATGCAATAGTGAAGATATATAAATAAAAACAGAAAAGAAATGCATGAATACATCTAAATAAATAGACAAGTCTCATTATGAGAGTCATCTCAAATAACTCTTGAACGGAGTCTCGGATCTCAATTCTTTGTGCGTGGTTGAGTTTAGAATGCCGTGTTTACCCTAGGGTGATCTAAACTTCTCCCCATCGGGAGGTTCAGTCGAGGGCATGGACGGAGGTGAAATTAATTAATTATTTAATAAATAAATAAATAAATCCACCCCAACTCTCATGTTGGGAGTAGCATGGAAGAATCGTAGAACCCCCTCTCCTCCTCCGTTCTTTGCCACTGAACCGCCAAATCGAGCAAACAAAGCGCAGTGAGTCTTAGACCTAGACGGCGGACGCCCCCGGATCGTGCAGTTGCACAAGTGGAGCGTGAAAAGCGTCGGTGTTCCAAAAAAGGTAGGTGATTTGAGTTTTAAAATCATGTATCCTGTTTATGCATATTTTTTCTTCAAATCATCATTAGGGTTATGTAGTTTGGGTCTCGAGTTTTCCGAAACATTTTTCAGATCAGAATTTGGAGCATCGGGGCGCTTCTGGGGGCTCCTGGAGTTATCTGGTAGAAAAACCATTTTCTGGTAGTGGATATGACAGTTTCCAGTGAGGGAAGTGGTGGCATGGTGGATTTTGGCAAGGACAGTGGGGGCGTAGTGGATTTCGGCGGCAGCGCGGTGGTTTCTAGTGAGGTAGGTGGTGTTCCGGCCAGAATTTTCTAGGGGTGATTAATCCCTCATAACTCACAAACTGTAAGTCTAAATTACAATCCGTTTGTGGAAACAAATTCCATGCATCGAGATGGACCTTTTGAAAACTATTTGAGAATTTTTGCGTTGGGTTTTTGGCCCGGGTCATGAAACGTTGAAAATAATAATAATATTTTATTATTTTCAACTTCGATCTGCTGTAACTTTTACATGGAGCATCCAATTGATGTGTTGTCAGTCATGTTTTGATCCTAATAGTATGGCGGACCGTTCAAGATAGTTTCTATGTTCTGCGATGGAGATCAGGATGTGGGCTCCACGAGCCTCCTTTTGGGCATTTACGGAGAAACGTGACTTTTTCGTCAGTTGTCCATTTAGGAAAAACGTGTAGATGATATCGTGCGTTTTTACAAGGGGATCACAATGGTGTAGTCCGCTTGATGAGTTTTAGGATCGAGGCATGGGCCCCACCCAGTCTAGCTTTGGTGAATAGTACCTTTTTCACCGGTTGTCTGTTTCGAGTGAGTAAATAGCCTATCCTATGTGTTTTTTCACGTAGATCGTGGTGGTGGGATTTGTATAGGCCTAAGAGATGTGCAGTGTGGAAATGTTGTGGGTCACTCGGTTTAGCGATGTTTGGACCAACAGTGGTTGAGTGTACTCCTTTAGTTCATTCCTATGAGGGTTCGTGTGGCATTACAACCTTATTATAGGTTTATGATCCCCTCAATATGATATTTTCTTATTAGAGTCGCGACATCCCTCTAGTGGGTTCGAAGTGGGATCCTCTAGCTCTGCTACCCTCGATCGGGTTCTTGGTATCATTACTACTGCTTTTCCATAGGCAGTGACACCCATCTAGTAGGTTAATCACATAGGGTTTGACGCATCATCGGTAATATGATCCCCTGCGTTGTGGGTCCTGCATAGTAGGGTTGTGGCATTGTCAGGTATATGATCCCCTACGCAGCATGTGCATTATAGTAGGGTTGTAGTATTATCGGGTATACGATCCTCTACTTAGCGCATGGTTTCTATAGGTTTGAGAAATCATTCGTTATACGATACCCTACTCAGCGCGCAGTTTTTGGAATGGTTGGTGCATCGTCAGTTTGATCCCCTACATCATGACTTATACTAGATAGGGTTTCCGGTATCATCGAGACCATATTCACACGAGCAACAATCCTCTATCTGAGTGATGTGATCCGTGGAGCACTAGGTCGGGTTGTGGTATCCCCTAGTGGTTTTTGTGGGTGATCCCCAATCTGTGAGAGCTTCGAGTTACCGAAGTGGGTTCTTGTATCCCCTAGAAAACCCTAGGAGTGATCCCATATCTGAGAAGTTTAGTGTTTCCACAGTTTCAGCGT
This sequence comes from Viscum album, assembly GCA_963277665.1. Lineage (NCBI taxonomy): Eukaryota > Viridiplantae > Streptophyta > Magnoliopsida > Santalales > Viscaceae > Viscum > Viscum album. Next base: position 1,249,429,475 of record OY728156.1, on the reverse strand, counting down.
GATGTTCTCAGTGATGATATCTGACGAGTGTGATATCTCGGATGGGCGTCTGGGATATTGGTGTGAGACCCGATGAATTGTATCTCTCAGATGAGCGTCATATGGGATTACAGAGCTCGTGGAGTGTGTTATATTAGTTATGTACCAGTCGCAGGAGATGGGACGGGACCTCATGAGGCATTCTCTGTGAATGAGTATATCTGGTTTCTCAGGTTTTATGTATGGGCATATAACTGGGCAGATGTTCATGGTGTATATATGGGAATACACATGAGCTGAGTTGACTAGTCATGATTAGCTGAGGATGGTCTCGAGATGGAGTTTCACTCTCATTTAGGTTCCCTCTGGTTGGGATGATCTGACTGTTGCCTTTTAGTTTCCCCCATTAATTTTGGGGTTTTTTGGGTTCCTACTGAGTAATTTTATACTCACCCCTGCATGGGATTTGCCCGCACATGTTTGTTTCTTGTCTGGAACATAGGCCGTTCGACAGAGTCCCAGGAAGACCCAGAGCAGGCGGAGCTTAGTGAGCGAGACTGACCAGGGTGTGTACTAGAGTAGTGTCGAGGATCTTACCAGCGGGTGCATTTGGCAGTGTTTCCCTCCTTCTGAGTAGGTTGGATGCTTTGTAGTTTTCTTTTGGTGGGACATGTTTTTCTCTTTTGTACTTTTTTTGTACTCTAGTTGTGGGTTAAATGTATGCATTCATTTCTTTTCAGTTTATATATATATCACTTCACTATTTCTTGGAGGTGTATGTGGGTGCATGTGTACAGGTACCTTAGGCTAATGCCTCCCATGTGTGTGATAGCCTACTCAGCACTAGTCGTTAGCCCCTGGCCTATTGGAGGAGGGCCTGGGGAGTCGCAGATCGGGCCTCGTTGGGTCAGGTCATGACATACTAGGTGTGTTTCACTCATTTGTATTGATAGAAACCAACTTAGAGATATGATACAATTGATGAAGGGTGAAGTAAATGTTCTTATTAGTAACGAATCCCGAGTTTCTACATTAGAATTTGACACATACTATAAAATTGTACATAGAGGATTAGTCCAAGAATTGAAAAACTATTTTTGTGTTCTCACCATAAACATGGTTTTTATTTCTGTACATTGTTTAGAAAAGAAGTTATTTTCAATCATTTATAAGAACAAGAGTTTATTAATATATAACAATGAAATTATTATTAGTGTTGGAAATATATTGAATGATTTATGTATTCTTGATTTTTATAATAAAATTTATAACATTTAGAATAAGATGTCCAGGGTTGAATATTATTCCACCAACGTCTGGAATTGTATCCTTGTAAATATAAATTAAAATAAACTTCAAATTATCAAAAGAGACAGGATATTGGACTCATTTTATTATGAATCACTTGATAATTGAAAATATTTTTTGGTAAAAGAGACCAAATCACCTTATCAGAGAAATTGGGAAAGGGGTAGTGAACTATTATATCTCATAAATAGTACTTTATGTTGACTAATGAGTACTCAACTATGTGTTTTTAATATTAAATTGTTTATTTTTTTGATGACATTAGTCGGTATAGTTATGTTTTTATAATTAATCACAATTATGAAACTTTTAAAAAACTCAAAGAGTTTTGGAACAATGTATATAATCAATTTGAAAAAACTATTAAGATTATCCTATCAGATCTAGGTAGTGAATAATTGATTCGGGTAATCATAACTCCTCGTACAGATTTTGGAATCATTTTACAACTCACTACCCTTAAAACAACACAATGGAATGGTGTTTCTAAAAGGGGTAATAATAACCTATAATAAATGGTCTGATCAACAATGAGTACATATGATCTTACTACTTCATTATAGAGTTATGATCTTAAGACTATTGAATTTCTACTAAACAACATTCCATCTAAATCAATTATGAAATCCCTGTATGGTATATGGACTAGGAATCATCCCAGTATGTATTTTTTTAGTATTTTTGATTTTAGGGAAAAAATTGTATTATGATAATATTGATTTTAAATATGATAGGTGGTTATTATTTTTATGTCAAAAAAGAAATTATGGGGTATTATTTCTAAAACCATATTGAACAAAATGTGTTTGGGTCCCGATGTGGTGTTTCCCTTGATATGGAACACATGGGTCTAGGATTAAATGGGTGTAAAGAAAATATAATTGATGTTCAAGACTAATAAATATGAAATGATCCTATGATTTATGTTGAGCCAATTCCCTAAATAATTATGGAATAAGAGTTAAGTCAAGTAACATATAAACCATGATAATTATGTAGGATTCATCATGAACCTAAATTATATATAGTAATCATTGTTAACGATAATGAATTAATATTCATATTTGATGAATTTACATCTTACCATGACACCATTGATTTCTTCTTCCAAGAAGTGGTTAAAATACATGGAATCTAAGATGGAATCTATAAACTCTAACCAACTTTGTAACATAGTGGATTCACCAAAAGGGGTAAAATCCATAGATTTCACATTGGTTTTATATTAGAAAACTATCATGGATAGTATATTTTCTACCTATAAATCACCTCAAATGGAAAAGATTTACTAAGAAATTCAAGGTATTGACTATGAAGAGACTTTTCACATTTTGTGATGATAAAGACTATTATGATTTTGTTGAAGATAGTAAATAAATTTTATTAATATATATAATGGATGTTTAAACCATATTCTTTATTAGTAAATTAACCATGGTATTGTCTATGATACAACACAAAGGTTTTAATGTTATAAATGGGTCTTCTAAGGTATGAAATTTGGAATGGTCTATTTATGGATTGACGCTATCTTCTTGAATATGGAATATATTGTTTGATGATGGATTAAAAGATTTTCGTTTCATAAAAAAATCATATGATGTTTATATATATAAGTAGGATAATGAGAGAATATTATTAATTATAAAATTGTATGTATAATACATACTTCTTATTTGTAATCATATCCTGATATCTCATTCTATGAAGGTTTGGCTGGGTAAATGCTTCTCATGTAAAGACATCAGTGAATCAGCCAACAAACTATATAGGAAGATCTATGGAGGTATATTTAAGAAGTACCTTGGACTAAGTCAAAACACATATATTGGGTAATTTATAAAGAGGTTTAGCTTGGAGAACTCCAAAAATGGTTTTTACTAATGTTTCATGGCATAACTCTTAGGATTAATAAGCTTCCTTCTAAACAGTTAAAAAAAGGCAGATATGATTCTTTATGATTCCAACATAGGTTCTGTCTTGTATAGAATGTTATGTACTCTACTCAATGTCTCATCTGCTTTGAGCATAAAAAATATATACCAATAAAATCCTTGGGATAGTAAAGGAATTCATATGGAGAACTTTCTTAACTACTTGAGATGTATTGAGAATGTTTACTTGGACTATGGAAAAGAGGGTGGTTTTTGTGTAAAGGGTTATATCGAATCTAGTTTCAATATGATAATGATTATCTAATATCTCTATCAGTATTTGGATTTTTATATATTTTGAAGATACCAGTTGGAAGAGTTCCAATAGAGACACTATGGTAGACTCTATAATATAGGTGGAGTACATTTCTATATCTGATGTTGTGGAGGATTTTCTAGATTTAGATGTTTATTATTGAACATGGAGTGGTTCCAATCATTGAGGGGGAAATTTTTTCTATATTTTTTTTAAAAATTTGGATATTTCAATGGATAAGGAACCCTGATATCAACAAAGAACCAAACACATATCATAATAATACCATCTCACATGGGATATCATGAGAAGGGTGATGTGAAGATCAATTGGGATATAAGATAATGTTACAGAAAAATTAGTGAACTCATTAGCGCAATAACAATATGAGGGTTCAATTGAATCATTGGGTGTAAGAAACATCACATATTTGTTAAAGTAGTTTTAAATTTATCATTTCATTATTATAAAGTCAATCTTTAATTATCATTCATTCATTTGTGTTATAATTTATTTTACATGAGTGGCCAGATGATAATGTCCCATCATTGTGAAATTCATATTTGTCCCTAATAAATTATAGTTATATAGTATTAGGGTTTATAATGACATGATGAGGTTAGCATGAATAAAATCATGTATTCATTGCAAATAGTTGTATATAAGATATGAAGAATAAATTCATTTAGTAATATATAGAGACTTATTACATTGATTCACCCGCCTCTAGGATTTTTATACATACAACTGCATTCGTAGGGTTGTATGGTTATTATAAATCCTTCTTACCTGATATTTATGGGATACCATAAGTGATAATATTCATAAATGTTTACCCTACATAGAGATGTTTGAAAATAAATTTTCTAATATTGAGGTGGTTGGGAATACTGTTGATCATGTTGTCGATTGGGGTAAAGCCAATAATGTGATTTTTAAAATGTATGATAATAAAAGACATTTAACCCAAAATTGATTTAGACTGAGGAAATTCATGTCCATAATTGGATGATTTGGATAGTGTTCCACTAATTATATGAAGGACGTGAGATGAATTCATATGTAAGATAAATTATATGTGATGTATTCTTTGATTGGTTCATTTTTTTGAGAATAAAGAAAATAGGAGTTGACTATAATAAATTGACATGTTCCATGTCCAGTGTAACTCGATGTCAAAGAAAAAATGGATTATGTTGGTATACATATGATGTATATGATACATCTTATGGTGGAAATTTTTTTATATAGATATGATTTTGTTTTATGGATATCACACAAGACCCCTTAGTAGTTTCAATAGAACTGATTCTTTTCAGTGGCTGCTCTTTAACTACATATATGAAATAAGTATTTCATGTATGTTTTCAATGCATATAAGGCCCATAACATTTCATAGTTTAACCCTTAGATAACGAATATGTTTTAAATAATTTTTTCCTTCCAAAATGAATAGAGTTTGATAAAACCATATCCAAATGGAGTTTTGGATATATTTACAAAGAGTACAAGTTTTTTTATAAATTCCTTATAGGTTTTGAGTTCAAGTTGTAGATTTTTATATGTAAACCAAAATGATCGCCATTACACTTAGGTTCCTCATATTATGTCTTGGTCGATATCCAATATGGTTATATCATGCATCTGATACATATATCTATCGTATTATTCACTAATAAATTATAATCAGTTGTAAACAAAAGGGTTGTTTTATTTATGGTTGGAAGAACATAATCATTGATGTATCCAATTAATAAATAGTAAATAGACTATAATGTTTAGGTTCCATGGATGAAACCACATATATTAATTTAGGGTTGATTATCTTAATTCAATGTAGTGAATCATTGTTTTCTATATAAGAATGTGATCCTTCTCCTTTTGGTTGTAATGAAGTATGTGTCATAGTGCTGAGTTGTTTACAATCGAGACCAAATTATCTTCCATCCATTAATCACTTAAATAAATATAAGAATATGATATCACTCCATTGAGCATTTTTTATTCATAACTATGTGTTTTTTATCTATTATATGGTGTCCCATCTCAAAGAAAGGAAGAATTTAACTATTTCTCATCATGATCGTTATCAATATAACTCCATAAAATAATAGGGATGAATTATATTTTAGATTTAGAATTTTAGGTACACTATTGTATACTATATATTTTTAATACACATACACATTTTATGTAGAGAACTTTGTTTCCTTGTATGAGTTTTAAATTTATCTATAAATATTTTTAGAGCTCAGAGTTATGATGGAATGTGATTTCAATGCTCGGTGTGATAATAATTATTTTTATAAAAATATAAAATATATTTTATAATACACAGTCATGTTTTCTTAAATAAAATGGAATAAATCTTTAATGGATTCACATATTAAAAATCTTAGACCATAGTTGTGTAAAAAATGTGAGGTTTACACAAGGTGTGACCTAACATTTGTTAGCATGGAGCATCCAAATAGAAGGACCATTGGCAGGTATGTTTAGTTAAGTAAGTAATAAAAAATATTTATTTAATTTAAGTAAAAGAAAATTGAAATAATCTATTTAAACACAGTTTTGGAGGATTTATAGGGTTACACATATAACCCTTGGACTAATAAAGGGATTCAATTTCCACCTATTGTTGGTGAATCAATATCTGATGATGAAGAAACTCCATATCGAGGAAGATCGAGACATTGTGAACAAAAAAACTCCACTTCTTCATTGGAGAGCATGTTATTCAATGAAAAAATATTTTATTTGAGGTTTGAATCATCAATTTTGGGATTTCTCTCCAATTGATTAAAAGATTATTCATGATCATATTGTTTCATTCATATGTGTTTAGTTTGAGAACCTACATGTGACCACACATCAGATTTAAATTCTTTATTCCATTTTTTCTCACCCCGGATATACTAACTTATATTAATTGCTCATGAATTCATTGATATTATTTTTTCACCTTTTTTTCTTATTCATTTCTCCCTTCATTCTTCATTTTCATCACTGATTCAACTCCAGGGTGTCTGTTTCACATTTTCGGGCGGGACTAAGCCTGATTAGACCCCGGGATTCACAATAAATTCACATACAAAAAATGGATTTTTGTTTAAATACATATTTCATATTTATTAAAGGATATATGATATTTCACCATGGATTGAGAATCTAGTGAGGTGATATTGGAAATGGGAGATGTGTGTGGTATTTGAATGAACAAAACTGAAATTTGTTTTTGGCCATTAGATGGATCAAAATGATGATAAAAGGCTTCTCCTTAGATTCCGAGTTGGAAGGAGAATGTATTTTTGGAGGTGATGTTGGATGTGGAATTATAGAATTAGATTTAAATTTCTAGGAAAAAACTATCTACATGATGTGCACTACGATGAACACACGTCGTGCAGTTCCCCTTTGGATGTAGTGCTAGGGTTTTGAGAAATTTAAGGGTGACACAACATGTAGTCTACCTACATATTGTGTGACACTTTCTAGGTTGATAGGAGGTCTGATAGGATAACATGATTATAAACTTGTGTGGAAGAACACACTATGTTCAGAAGTAATCAAACACGAGTAGATTTATATAGACACGGTCGGGGGTATGGGCAGGACCCAAAGTGGATGAGGCACATCATGTAGTCCTCTTACATGTCATCTAGTAGTAAAAAATCAAATATCCATGTATCAACAATGACACCTCCAGGCTGCAGAGTGGGACCACATGCTGTGTGGTTCCCTTACACACAATATACCCCTACGTTCCATATGAGGAATCTTTAACCTCTCATGTGTCATTAATTTGGACTCAGATTTTGGCCCGATAGTATCCCATCATTAGTGTCCATGAAACATGATGGTGGCCATCATAGTGGATTTTTAGATATAATGTTATATGTTCTAAGTGTGATGCTAATTTAGGAAATTCTCAATGAAAATAGTGATTGGAAAATATCATCAGATAGATCGGAGTGAAAACCTCATATTGGGAAGGGGATGGGTCCTCAATTGACTAATATGGTGGAACCATCTTGATCACCTAGGCATGTGTCCTCTACCGACTATTAGAGTGTAACTCTCGTATTGAGATATAGCATGGTTCCTTTACCTATCAACTAATTGGAACCCTCCTGTTGACTCAAACCATGGGTCCTTAACTACTAGAGTGGAACTCTCCAATCGGGTAGGTCATGGGCCATATGTCTACTATCGGAGTGGTACCCTCCTATGGTATTAGGACAAGGGTCATTGACTACTTAATTTTTACCCTCTGTTGGGGCTATTCATGGGTTCTCTGTCAACTACAAGAGTGGAAACCTTCTGGTGGGACGGGCATGGGTCCTCTACTAAATACTAGAGTGGAAACCTCTAGTTGGGATGAGTGTGGTTTCTATATCGACCATATAAGTGGAACGTCTCTATTTTACCATGGAATGGATCCTATACCTATAGAGTTTCCCAATCTAATGTGTTTCATATTGGTGAGGAGTGGCTAGCCTTGGATATCTCATTAAATAGATACATCAGATTTTGGGCATCTTTGTTGGGACATTGGAACAGATGGAATTCTTATGTTGGTTTGATATATGAGATGGGCATCCCCTATCTATTTGGTTTGAGGTTATTTTTTGATAATAAATATATTTTTATATCTATATTTTTGGATTTTATTCTATCTCTTACTTTGGGTTAAGCTGTCTATCTATTCTTATCGTGTCACTTACTCCTCCCCCTTTATCTTTCAGGTTGTCCCGCATTGTATGTATATACTCATCCCTTCATGGGATTTTCCCTCATGGTCCATGTGTTATAAATATGATAGATATATCATAAATGATTACAGATGGTCATAGGGATACCTGGATCAATTGACCATGAATGGTGCCTGGATCACGGAGATTCAGTGTTGGGCACTCTCATCATTTACATTTCATTTTTTAGGTTGGTAAATCTTTCTAGTTGGCTTGTATTTTTTACCATCACTTTTAAGATTACAATTTTTTACTCTTGTAAACTCAATATTTTATACACGCTTATTTTTTTCACTATTTTTTCATCTTTTAATGATTATTCATATTCACTTATGCATTGATAAGGACAAGTGTGTACGTATAGGTACATTAGGAAAAGGCCTCCCATACATGTTATTCTTTTCAGCAGTTGTCTCTATCCCCTGAACTATTAATGTAGGCATAGGGTAGTTGCGGCTCAAGCCTTAATAGATCATGTAGTCTTAGATTGGTATCGGAGATCCTCATTCCTTGTAACATTGTTTGTGGTTGTCACATTATGAGGATTTTGTTGGAATTTTAGGAAATAATTTCAAGGTGTTTTGAGTGAATATTTCAGGCTAGGGAACCCAGTGATTGTGTGGTCATCCAATATATTCATTAACTAGTACTCTAAATACCTTCTTGTCAAATCAACATACTGAGACATTTGTTATAGGGATTAATGGTGCATGCATCATATAGGATTCAATCATTGATTTTCCTTTTCCAGACAACTACCCATGTATATATATGCTCATATTACCATGGCCCGTCTTGATTAAATATTCTAGGATGCCTCTACAATGACATCCATCCAAGTTACTAGTGCACGATCATGATATTGATCTCATCCGTGATAAGGCCTCAGTTCAGGATCTACCGCCTATGATTCTTACACCAAGTGGACTGGTTGAATCAGCCCTACCTATTGAGAAGAAAATCATACCAGTAGAGAAGTATGATTATGCATGAAGGCTTAGAAATCTACATGAGTTATAACATCAAAGGCCACTCAGGTTCCATGGTGATGTAGATCTTAATGTGGTGGAGGATTGGCTACGTTCAGTGATTCATGTATTCATTTGTATCCAGAAACTGAGATATCAGTTGGTTGCACTAGTATATACCCTCTCCCATGGAGTAAATAGGAACTGGTTGAGTCTTTTAAGGTAGATTCATGATGATTTGATAATCACATTGACCAAATTCTAGAATCTATTCTTTAATGAGTAATAAACCACCTTTTGTTCTTGATTCTGAGTCAGGAGCTTATGAAGCTGTTAGGGGAAAGATGAAAAGGATAAGTATGTTTTAAGGTTCACATAGTTTAGGAATTACTCCCGCATCCTGAATTGGAATGGTTAATTTTGAGCATGAATGTTTGAGTATGGTTTATGTAGTTATATCTGTGTTAGTGTGGTAACCTTGTGTATTCCCACTTATTTCGAAGTGTTGGAACAGTCAATGGTGATAGAGAAATTCATGTTAGAGGAAATCGTGGAATATAGAACTAGATGATGGGTTATAGAGTTGATTATCCTCTAGTTACTAAAATGATTAAATTGATAGGATCATAGAAAAGGGGATTTTACTATAATCAGGCTCAGGAACATGGTTCGGGACAACACAAGGAACTATATCCGCCTAGAGAGCGGAGATGCTATGAATGTGACCAGATAGACTACATGGCACATGATATCATGCCCCGTCATGCTAAGGAGTTTAGGTAGATAGCATATATACTATCATGTTAGTGGAATTTCCATGATCAGGCATCTTCTAGGTGAGGGAAGGGCACCCCTAATGAGGTAGAGCAAGAAGTGGAGTAGGTGTAGCTCTAGGAGGAGGACCTATGGGTGGTGGTAAAAATTATGAGATCCTTTAGCCACTACCACTAAGTGTCCCACATCAGGCTTAGTGAGTTGATGTTTAGGGCCAAAATTAGCTACTAGCTATAGGGTCATATAACCCTATGAAACATGAGATTATTTGAAGTATGATATTTCTATATTAAATACATTATTCAGTATTAAAATACATTTGTTTGAGTCCTTCCTGTATCTCTTTACTCCTGGTGTGAGAGATGGATCTCTTAGTAGGGGGATTCTCCCAATAGCTTTGTCCTAATGTCCTTATGGGGAAAACTTCTTCTATATAATTTATTTTTTGACAGTGATAGATATTTCTAGGTGGTGAAAAGTTTTCATGGGATGTTATGGTCATCGTTAGTGAACTATAAGATTTTTTAGTGTGTATGGATTTGTTGTACATGGTCTATGTCTATATTGATTTTCATTATATATGATTCTTATTCCTTCACACTGATGGTATGATATTCTCTTTTTTGGGTGAGATATATATCATTAAATTACGATATATTTTTTTAGAAGGAGGGTGTATCCCATCACCCATCAGCTGGTGAGTGTAGTCCTTAGTGTAGAAGGATCTTCTAGCATATGGATTCCTTCATTCATGGAAGATTTTTTGGACATTTTCCATGAAGAAATTATAGGACAACCTCTGAGGTGGGAGATAGAGTTTTACATAAAATTTCACCTGAATAAAACATCGATATATTTTATGGAATATTGTTGGGACCCTAATGAGTTCTGGGACTATGGTTACTATTAAAGGACCTTTCAGTGATGAGTTTTATTAAAACTAGTGAGTCCCCCTTGAAATCTCTACTGTTGTTTATTAAACATAAATATTAAAGCTTATAGCTCTGTGTGGATTATCATTGCCTGAACCAGACCATGATAATGAACGTGTACCCTTTTTTGATAATTGAAATCCCTTTTGACCAATTGTATGTCATAATATGTTTCTCAAAGATCAATCTTGGGTCTAGCCACCACAAGTTGAGAGTTTGTGAGGATGATATTCCAAATAATGAATTATGAAGTCACTATGGACACTATGAGTTCCTCATGATTCTCTTTTGTTGGATAAATTCCATTTTTATATTTATGGATTTCTTGAAATTTATTTTCTAGTCATACTTGGACAAGTTTTTGGTTTTCTTAATTTAAGATAAAATCATATACTCTGCGTCAAAGGAGGAACATGTAGAGTACTTGAGTACGGTCCAAGATTTTCTTCAGGATCACTTAATTTATAGTAATCTCTCAAAGTTTCAATTCCGGATCCATGTGGTTCACTTCTTTAGGAATTTAATTTCTAATCATGGATAGGTTTTTGAACCTGAAAATATAGATGAAGTGCTTTCATGGGATCCACCCAAGAGCATGTCAGAGGTGATTAGTTTTCTTGTCTTGGTGGCTACAATATGAGTTTGTTGAAGATTTATATAATATTGAATCCCCATGGGACATCCTAACAAGGAAATAGAATCTATTTACCTAGACTAAGCAGTTCCATAGACCCTTTGATGAGTTGATGTGGAGAATGATGAGTTATCCTATTTTGAGGCTATCAGAGGAGGGCGTAGAGTACATAGTGTATTGTGATACCTCAGTAGATGTAATTTTTTGTGTGTTGATGTAGATATATAAGGTTATTAAATATGATTTGTGTCAGTTTAGACCCCATTAGAAGAACTATACAGCTCATGACCTAGAGATAGTAGCATTTGTCTTCACTCTGAGGTTGTGGTGGCACTATCTTCCGGGATAGTGCATTGTTTCTTACTCATATCATCATAGTCTCAAGTATGTATTCTTGTAGAGAGACATGAATGTGAGAAAAATTCACTGGAGAGAGTTCCTATAGGACAACTATTTTGAGAAATTCTATACCCTATAGAAGGGAAATGCAGTGGCAGATTCCCATAGTAGGAAGTCCTATGCTTGTTTGGTGTAGGAGGCATCTGAGAAGTTGGATTCCATATAGTTGACCATAGATGCGTAGTAGGGTGTAGAATTTATTTAATAATTGGTTTTGAAACCTCCACTCCTTCTCTATTTTAGAGAGTACTAATTTCAAGACAGCTGTTTGTGAGGTCTTATGTGACCAAATATCCTCAAAAGATTCACCAGATAGATTTCTTAATGGAGGGAATCACTTCATCATTTTCTTGGGAAGGATGGTGATCCTGGTCATGATTTGGATAAAGGAGATGAAGTATTTTCATGCATCTACATTGTTTTTAATTCCCAATTTGGGGAAGATATATTGATTCCATTAATAATAGTATGGTGGTCTGGGATATGACAGAGTGTGGGTGTGTTCATCTCTCGGTGTCGCACCTGACAGCAGGTGAAGGGTAAGCACTAGGTTATAGTATGTTTTTTTCATATTCTTGAGATCCCATAGTTAAAATGGGATGGTATATACATGGACTTCATGACAGGGATTCCATAGATAGTGGTAGGGCATAATTCCATCTAGGTAACTATTGACTGACTCACAAAGTCGGTGTACTTCCTTGTCATCCATGAGAAGAGTTCGGTGTAATGTTTGGTGTGGTTTTATGTAACATCCTAGGTAAATTAAGAAATATAATATTTTCATATTTATTAATATTTGTGAATTCAATATAAATTTTACTTTAAAGGGGTTTCAATGTTCGATGGTGTACCTGATATGCAACAATGGGTTTTTTTTGAATTCTTACGTTGCACACTAATAATATAATAATATTTTTTTTAAATAGTAGTTAACGCCTAACCGTTTTATTAGTGGGAATCAATATAACTAATTAAAATATTATTATATATGTTTGTTAATTGTTTTTAAATTTATCCAATAAATGTTATAGGCATAAAAAGGGAATGAATCTAATTTTAAGCATAATTTACATTAAAAGGTCGATTTACCACCTTTTAATGGAGAACCCTCTTTAAATATAGTTTTAGTCACTTTTATATGTTCTATATGAGAAAATAAAATTCTTCTTTAGAATAAATACATCAAAATTTACTTTGGGTAAATTTTAGGTTTGTTTCTGATGAGATTCATTTTTTAATGAATAGTGAAAAATACTTTATTTTAATTCAAATATGCCTTCTAATCTACTTTTTTATATTGTTATATTATCCTTTTAATTCGTTTTAAATTGTAAATAGATTATATTTGTACCATTTAATCCAATGTTGGTCATTTGAAGCAATTTCACTTTGAAATTGGGCATAATCCACAATCAATCTTTTGATAGTTATTATGTTTTGAAAACACGCTATTTGTTTTGAAAATGGGAATTAATTTTAAATTAATTAATCCAAATTCTATGTATTTAATTTTATAAAATTTTCATCGTTTTGGAATTCGGAATATCAAATATAGCTTAGGCTTTTTTATGGTATTTTTCTATAAAACTTCAATTTATGATGAATAGTGAAACCCCTAAGTAGTAGTTAAAATTTTGACATTTTCATTTAAATGAAATTTTACCGCTTCTGGGAATTGAATTTCAAAAATACATAATTCATGGTTGTTATTAATATGTAAAATTCGGTTCAATATGATAAAAATAATTTTTGGTGAATAGTTACTTTTTTACTTTTATTTACCGCGATTAAAGGTAAATAGGGTTATTAAAGGTAAAAATAATATTAAATTAATATAAAATTACCTTAACACTTGTCCTAACATTATTGGATGATTAATGGTCGACCAAGACAATCCTAGGGTGAGACTTTTGGCTTTTTAAAGCCACATGGGTAAGATAATGATATTAATAACTTTTTTAATGAAAAAATAAAAATATCTTAAACATATATTGTTTTTTCTGAAACAATTTTAATGTGAAGTTATATAATTGATATATTTGACCATAAATATTCATATGAAAATTAAAATTATATCCTACATCATGGTATTTTTTATAATTTTTAGACATCAAATAAATTAAATTATTTACAACACAATAATGATGCAGTGTTTACCACATTAATTAAATATTTAAATAAATAAGATTATAAATATTAATAAAATATCCAAACCCTATCTAATTCTTATTGGATGAATTTATTTTGACCATTAGTCATCGTATATTCTACTGTAATTAGTTTTGGACCTTTACAAACTGATTATCATTATATAATAAAATAATATTTTCACATTTTCCTAAAGATCCCCTCCACCCCCTTATAAAAAGCCCTCACATCTAACCAATTACTCACACCTCTCAGGCCCCTTGGCTCATACAACCCCTTCCCAAATAATCTATCAATATCCCTCTCCTCTTCTTAAAATCCTTACCTTAGGTAGAAGGCACTGCAAGAAGTCTCTTTGATTCAAACCAAAAGAAGTTACCAAACTTAAAGGTAACGGTTTCTATAGAATTATTTTATTTTATTTTACTTCTCCAACCCCTAAAATATTTTTATTACTTTATTTTATAACAACACCAGAAACCTCAATATACTAGGATGTTTTTATAAGAAGGATTGGAACTACACTTACACACACCTCCAACTAATGGGTGAAGAACATACTGTTTCTGTGGATGACAATCTAACGCTTCATGAATCGATGATTGTTCAATTATATCTTACTGCCTATCATGGTGGACATTAAGATGGAACTGTATTTATATACAATATATATTATGATTATGTTTTATTTATGCTTCTGCATTTTTCTTTTAAAGCATACCTTTATGGTTTCCATTATGGGTAAACGTGATATTTTCATTTGAGGGAGTGCGGACTACCACCCCCTCAAAGTGATATGAATCGTTCATGCCATACGTGGGACATATAAAGGATAAATTTAATGATATAATATATTATATTATAATGGAATTATTATATAACTTTGTATCATTATGTTTTAATTCCATTAAAATAAGAAATTGAAATGAAAGTAGCATTCATGCGTACGTACGACTTACCATCTCCATGAACGGTGCATTTCATTTTATAACACCAAATGATATGTAGTGTTATAAATATATAAATATATATATATATACTGTATATATATGATATATATTATTTCTAAATAATGAATATCATTCTAGATATAATGGTCTATTGACCACATGGACAACTTGTAAATATAAGGTGTTCATTTTTTACTCAAGTACCAAATATCGACAAAATGACCATTATTAACTTAAATAATTACATAATGTTTATAACATTGTAATAATTTATATTAATGGATTAATAAAATTCTTAAAATGTTCTTATGCAATTATAAATTAACTTTAGTTTATTATTTAGGAGATTAATGAACGAACGGGTCAAGTGGGACACGAGGTAAGGGACTTTGTCCCAATATCCTTTCATTGAGGCATATTTAGAATATATATATATATATATATATATATATATATATATTATTCCTTTACATGGTGTATAATAAAACAATTTGACTTTTACTTTCATTCAAAGGGAATATTTTTTTCTATGAATCATTTTACTAAACGACAAATGCAATGGTTTTAACTTTTACGGTGACAATGACCTCTCCACTGCAGTAATCGTTATTTGGATTCTTCTATAGGCCTTAATGTTTTCTAAAATGATAAATAAATCCCTTATTCTGTTTTTGGGTTTTTGGTATTGAATCTGGTTTTTGAAATGGATTGATTATTTCAATATCTTAAAAATATTTCATGTGATTGAAAATTAAATGTTATTAATGAAATGTTTATATTTCCAATATTTTATGTGTTATGATTTTATTATGGTACTTGGACATTTCACAGGTGGTTACGTGATAAACCAAAAGATGGGTCGTGGTGTGATAAACCAGGATTGGTGATTATTATAACCTTCAATGCATTGGGTATGGAATTTGTCTGTATGGCTATTTCATTTAGTGATATGTGTGGAAGTCGACCGTATGCTTATCCCATTTATGTATGTATATGTCTCTGGTTACCTTTATATGTTATGTGTTTTTTAGAAGGGTTTTATGGTAATATTTTTGTTACAAAAGGCAAAGAAATGATCATTTATTTAGTAAAGAGTATTACTACTTCATAAAGGTGAAGTGTATTACTTATGATAATGTATTCGTGGTTTACTTGTTGTTTTGAAAAACTAACAGTTTTCCTTCTTTTTGTATCCCTTTACTGAGCTTTTTATGCTCATCCCATGTTTTTGAAATGTTTTCCATAGGAAATAATGTGGAATAGGGTCAAGTATGGGATCAAGGAAATGTCATTCTGTATAAAACATGGAATTAGACATGACTCTTTTTTTCAAGAGTTTTTATATTTTGAAAAAAATGGAAACTGATTAGATGTGTCTACATGTACTATTCAAGTCGTCATGTATTTGTTATGGCCTAATTCTCTAAAACTCTAAACCTGAAAAGATCCTCAATGTGAATTATTTATTTAAATCAAGATTATGAAATGTTTATGGTCGGGTCCATATAGTTGGTATTAGAGGACGGTTTAGATAACTTTAGGATTTAGAATATTGTTAAATTAATGTCCCCAAATTATTTCATGGTAATATTGAAATGATATAGCATTTAAATATTACCATGTTTCTACGCCTAAGATATTTTTGGGTTTATAATGGTTTTCCACAGATGAAATATGGAAACTATGTTGCGACGACATCAGGAGGAAGGCAACCTTTCAAATCAGCAACTTGAGATGGTCAGAATCGGACCCAAACTATTTGTTGCAGTAATGGCACCATTGACTCAGGCTATAAATGGTGGTGGTGTCTATGCACTAGATCAGCCATATCAACTATAGAGGAACATATCAGTAGTAGATCATTTCATGAGGAAGCATCCCCCATCATTCAAAGGATCATCTGACCTTGTGCTATCAGAAGGGTGGATTAAAGCATTGGATAAATGTTTTGATGTCATGGGTTGTTCAGAACATCAAAAAGTTTGTCTCTTTGTTTAAATTTTTGAAGGTGAAGGTGATCAGTGGTTGTTGATGGTGAAAAATAATAGGGATAGTGAGGATATTGATTCTCTTGTTTGGGATGAATTCAAAGGTATGCTCCTTGAAAAATATTTTCCTAAAGTGGTTTGACTTAGGGTGAAAAAAAAATCATGGAATTGAGGAAGGAGGATGACTCAGTGTCTCTTTACGAAGGAAATTTCACTAGACTAGAAAGGTATGCTCCAAATTACATATGAGATCTTGATCATAAAATCAACCATTTTTACTCGGGATTAAAGACAATGTATCGAAGGGATTTAGCTTCTCGTGATTTCAAAAGTTTTTAAAAACTTGTTCTATTTGTGGAGAAGGTGGAAATGGAGTTTGTCGATGATCAGGTGTTCTTTAAAAAACAATATAATAAGAGGTCCAGTTGGTAGGCAAAGGGAGAGAATTCATCAAATAATCCACGAGGTAAGAAATCTAAATATCCAACTTGTGAGAAGTGTGGTAAAAATCATCCTGGAGAATGTCTATCAATGTCTGTGAAGTGCTTATGGTGTGGCAAGTCTGGTCATATTGCTCGTAACATTAAGGAAGATGATCAAGAAAGCAATGAAACGCCAATCGTAAGATGTTTTATGTGCAATGAAACGGTTCATTATTCAAATGAGTGTCCACCGAAGAACTGAACTGAGGGAAAGAAACCAGAATACTAGAAAAAAGTGGTGGTGAAATCCTTTGCAACTACTTCTGCAGATGATGGGCCATAGAATGAAGTAGTATGTGGTACACTGTTTGTTTTTTCATATTATGCCAATGTGTTGATTGATTCAGGGTTTACACACTCTTTCATTTCTATGAAGTTTTCTAGTAAATTTGGAATTCCATCTCATGATATGAATACTGAACATATGGTAACAACACTTGAAGGAAATTTTGAAATAAACAGAAATTAAAAGAACCTTCATGTCCTTGTGTGGGGAAAGATTCAACCTGCAAACCTTATTGTTTCGCCTCTAGTAGAGTTTGATATTTATTTTGGGAATGGATTGGATGTCTTTTTATCATTCTATGATTGACTGTAGAGCTAAAGAGGTTTCTTTCAATAAATATTTTTAGGTTGTGTACAAGAATGAACCCTTAATTTTGATAACAGATCAGGAGGCTGAGAAACTAGTAAAATATTGAAATGAATGTTACCTTGAACATATTGTTAAAAACAAATGAACTGTTAAAATTAATGATTTTCCAATGGTAAATTAGTACCTTGATGTTTTTCCTGATGAATTTCTTGGTATTATACCTAAACAGGAAGTTGAATTCACTATTAACTTAGTTCCTGATGCTAAGTCAATTTCAAATCCCCCTTATAGAATGGCTCAAATTGAACTTTTATAGTTAAAGAAGCAATTTTAGGAGTTATTAGATAAAGGTTTCATTAGACCTAGCACATCACCATGGGGTGCTCCTGTCTTGTTTGTTAAAAAGATATATGGTTCAATGAGACTTTTCAATGATTACAGAAAATTGAATAACATCACTGTTAAGAACAAGTATCATTTTCCTCATATCGATGATTTTTTTGATCATCTCCAGGGAGCTCAATATTTTTCGAAGATCGAATTGAGGTTGGGGTACAATCCGTTTAATGTAATGGAAGCTGACATTTCAAAGACCATGTTTCGTACGAGATATGGACATTATGAATTTTTTGTTATGCCTTTTGGATTAACCAATTCACCTACTATGTTCATGGATCTAATTAATATAATTTTTAGTGAGTTCTTGGATAATTTTGTGGTTGTGTTAATTGATGATATTTTGGTTTATTCAAAAAGTAATGTGGGGCATGAAAGTCCTTTAAGGGTTGTATTTCAAACCATACAAGAAAAGAAATTGTATGGAAAATTCAGTAAGTGTGAGTTTTGGTTACAAAAAATTTCATTCCTTGGTCACATTGTTTCAAAAAATTACATAAATGTAGATCCTACTAAAACAAAAGTTGTTAAAGAATGTCCAAGACACAAAAATATAACCTAGATTCGTAGTTTTCTTGTTTTGGAAGGTTAGTTCTATAGGTTTGCTGAAAATGTTGGATGGTTATCTAGTCCACTGACTAAGTTAACTTGAAAAGGTGTTAAGTTTGTTTGGAGAAAAGAATGTGATGATTGTTTTCAGGAATTGAAAAGAAGATTGTTTAATGCTCCAGTTTTGTCATTTCCTTCCATAGATGGTGAATTTGATATCTACAGTGACGCTTCGTTGAAAGGACTTGGTTGCGTCCTTATGCAGAATGATCAGGTAATTGCTTATACTTCACATTAGTTGAAACCTCAAGAGTTAAAATACATTACACATGATTTGGAACTAGCTACAGTTGTTTTTGTTTTAAAAATTTAGTGGCATCAATTGTATGGAGTAAAGTGTGAAATTTATTCTGATCACAAATATTTAAAGTATATATTCACTCAAAAGGAATTGAACATGAGATAGATGAGATGGTTGTAATTAATCAAGGATTATGATTGCACGATTCATTACCACCCATGAAAGGAAAATAAAGTGGTAGATTATTTGAGTCAAAAAAGTAATGATATATTGACCATGAAACTTTTGGAATGAGATCCTTTGGTTTTTGATTTGATTAAATTTGGCATAAAAGTTGTTGGTGCATGAAATTCTTTTGTTTTGTTTCAGGTGTCAGTGAAATCATCTCTATCAAACAGAATTAAGAAAGCGCAGAAGGAAGACAGTGAGTTATAGAAAAGGGTAGAGTTGATTCATGAGGGTAAGTTGCCTAATTTTAGTGTTGATAATGATTGTGTTTTGGGGTTTAGGAAGAGATTATGTGTGCCTTGTGATTCACAGTTGAAAAATGAGTTGTTATGTAAAGATCATAGTTCCTCGTTTTAAGTTCATCCTAGAAGTACTAATATGTACAGAGATCTTTGGGAGTATTACTGGTTGTATGGAATGAAAATAGATTTTGCAAACATTACTATGAAGTGTTTGAATTGTCACCAAGTTAAAGCAGAGAGGCAGTTACCGAAAGGAATGCTTCAGTCTTTACCAGTGCCAGTGTGGAAATGGGAAAATATATCCATGGAATTTGTTTTGGGATTACCGAAGACACCTTGAGGTAATAATGCAATCTGGGTTATTGGTGATCAGTTGACTAAATATTATCATTACCTTCTTATTTGAGATATTATGTCTCTAGATCAACAATTTTTAGTTGTATGTTAAAGAGATAGTCAGGTTGCATGGATTTCCCATCTTCACTGTATCTGATCGTGATCTTAGGTTTACTTTTAACTTTTGGAAAGGCCTTCAGAAGTCATTGGGTACTAAAATAAATTTTAGTACAGATTTTCATCCTCAATCAGATGGGCAGTCTGAACGAACAATTCAGACCTTGGAGGATATACTACATGCTTGTTCACTGGATTACCAAGGATGTTGGGACCAACATCTTTCTTTGGTTAAATTTTCATATAATAACTGTTTTCATTCCAGTATACATATGGATCCATTTGAGGTATTATAAGAAAAGTGTTGTCGAACACTATGTTTTTGGGATGAAGTATGTGAAAGGAAACTGATGGGACTAGAATTGGGAGAAGAGATGGACAAAAAAAAGTTCTGTTGATTCAAAAGAACATGAGAACAGCTCAGAGCAGGTAGAAAAGTTATGCAGATAACTAAAGGAAGGATATCTCTTTTGAGGTAGGTGATCAAGTCTTTCTCAATGTTTCTCCATGGAAAAGTGTCATGTGTTTTGGTAAGAAGGGAAAGTTGAGTCTGAGGTTCATTAGACCTTATGAAATCCTGGGAAAAGTTGGATCAGTTGTGTACAGAGTGGCTTTACCTCCTTGTTTATCACAGGTACACAATGTTTTTCATGTTTCAATGTTGAGAAATTATATGTCGGATTCATCTCATGTTTTAAGTCCTGAGGTAGTTCAGTTGGAAGATAATCTCTCTTATGAGGAACAACCAGTCTAGATTCTTGACCGTAGAGGGGAAGTGTTGTGTAATAAGGTAATTCACCAGGTAAATGTTTTGTTAAAAAACCATATTGTTGAAGTGGCAACGTGGGAATCTGAAAATTCTATGACGGATGAGTACCCCCATTTATTTGATAAGTGAATAAAATTGTGAGGATGCAGTTCCCAAAAGAGGGGAAGGATGTAACATCCCTGTAAATGAAGAAATATGATATTTTCATATTTATTAATTTTTGTGAATTAAATATAAATTTTACTTTAAAGGGGTTGCTATGTTCGATGGCGTACCCGATACGCAATAGCGGGTTTCTTTGAAATCTTATATTGCACACTAATAATATAATAATATTATTTTAAATTGTAGTTAACTCCTAGCCATTTTATTGGTGGGAATGAATATAACTAATAAAAATGTTAATATAAATTTTTTTTAAATGTTTTTACATTTATCCAATAAAATTTAGAGGATGAAAATGAGAATGAATATAATTTTAAGCATAATTTACATTAAAAGGTCAATTTACCACCATTTAATGGAGAACCCTCTTTAAATATAGTTTTAGTCACTTTTATATGTTATATTTGAGAAAATAAAATTCTTCTTTATATTTGAGACATCAAAATTTACTTTGGGTAAAAAAAATTATTTTTCTGATAATATTCATTTTTTAATGAATAGTGGAAAATAATATATTTTAATTCAAGTATGCCTTTTACTCTAATTTATTTATATGGTTAGATTATCCTTGTAATTTTTTTTAATTTTTAAATAGATTATATTTTTAAAATTTAATCCAATGTTGGTCATTTGAAGCAATTTCACATTGAAATTGAACATAATCAACTGTCAATCTTTTTTATAATTATTATTTCTTAAAAACACGCTTTTTGTTTTGACTATGGGAATTAATTTTAAATTAATTAATACAACTTCTATGTTTTGAATTTTTTAAAATAGAAATAATTTTCTAATTTGGAATATCAAATATATCTTAGGCTGATTTTTTGGTATTTTTCTGAAAAACATCAATTTTCGATTTATAGTGAAACCACTATGTATTAGTTAAAAATCAGAATTTTTCATTTAAATGAAATTTTACAGCTTCTGTGAATTGAATTTCAAAAATCCTAAATACGTTGTTGTTATTAATAAGTAAAATTTGGTTCAATAAGATAAAAATAATTTTTGGTGAATAGAAACTTTTTGCTTTTATTTACCGTGTTTAAAGGTAAATAGGGCAATTCAAGGTAAAAATAATATTAAATTAATAAAAAATTACTTAACACTTGTCCTAACCTTATTGTATGAGTAATGGTAAACCATAAAAATCCTTGGGTGAGACTTTTGGCCTTTTAAATCCACTTGGGTAAGATAATGATATTAATAACTTTTTTCAAAAGAAAAAATTAAAATATCATAAACATGTATTGTTTTGCTAAAAAAATTTAATGTGGGGTTATATAATTGATATATTTGACTATAAATATTCATTAGAAATCTAAAAATATTTCCTACATCATGTTATTTTTTTTATAATTTATAAACATCAAGTAAATTATATTATTTAAGACACAATAATGATAAAGTGTTTACTTCATTAATAAATTATTTAAATAAATAAGATTATAAATATTAAAAAAATATCCAAAACCTATCCAATTCTTATTTGATGATTTTATTTCCACCGTTAGTCATCATATATTTTACTTTAATTAGTTTTGGACTTTTAGAAACTGAATATCATTATATAATAAAATAATATTTTCACAATTTCCAAAATAGCCCCTCCTCCCCCTTATAAAAATCTCTCACTTCTAACCAATTATTCACACCTATCAAGCCCCTTGGCTTGACCAACACCTCCCCAAATAATCTCTCCAGATCCCTATCCTCATTTTAGAAGCCTTACCTTCAGTTTAAGGCACTTTAAGAAGTCCTTTTGATTCAAACCAAAGGAAGTTACCCAAATTAAAAGTAATAGTTTCTCTTAAATTAGTTTGTTTTATTTTACTTCTCGAACCCCTAAAATATTTTTATTACTTTATTTTATAACAAAACCAGTATCCTGAATATATTAGTATGTTTTTATGATAAGGATTCAAACTAAACAAACACACACCTCCATCTAAAGGGTGAAGAACATACCGTTTATGTGGATAACAATCTAATGCCTTACAAAACGATGATTGTTCGATTATCTCCTATCGCCTATCATGGAGGCCATTAATATGAAACTTTATTTATATATGTTATATATTATGTTTATATTTTCTTTATGCTTCTGTATTTTTATTTTAAATCATACCTTTATGATTTCCATTATGGGTAAATGCGATAATTTCATTTGAGGAAGTGTGGACTATCGCCCCTCAAAGTGATATGACTCGTTCTTTCCATACATTGAAAGTATAAAGGATAGAGTTAGTGATATTATATATGATATTATATTGGAATTATAATATACCTATGTATCATTATGTTTTAATTCCATTAAAAAAGAAATAGAAATGAAAGTAGCGTTCATGCGTTTGTACGGCTTACCGTCTCCATGAACGGTGTATTTCATTTCTTAACTCCAAATGATATGTACTGTTATAAATATATAAATATATATAATTGATATATATTATATATATGACATCTAAATAATGAATATAATTCTGGATATAGTTGACTATTGACCACATGGAAACTAGTAAATATAATGTGTTCATTTTTTACTCAAGTACCATATATCGACAAAATGACCATTATTAACATAAATGATTACATAATATTTATAACATGGTAATAATTGATATAAAAGGATTAATAAACTATTAAAGGGTTCTTAAGAAATTATAAATTAACTTTAGTTTATTATTCATGAAATTAAAGAACGAACGGGTCAAGTCGAACATGAGGTAAGGGACTTCGTCTCAATATCCTTTTATTGAGGCATATTTCGATAATATATAACTTATTATTTTACATGGTGTATAATGAAACCATTTGACTTTTAGTTTCATTCAAAGTGAATCATTTTTTATAAGAAGCATTTTACTAAACGGCAAATGGAATGTTTTTAACGTTTGCAGTGACAATGACCTATCCGCTGTCGTAATCATTATTTGGCTTCCTCTACAAGCCTAATGTTTTCTAAAATGATAAAGAAATACCTTATTCTTTTTTGGTTGTTTTAGTATTGAAAATGGTTTTTGAAATGGATTGATTATTTCAATATCTTGAAATTATTTCTTTCCATTTCAAATTAAATGCAGTTAGTGAAATGTTTATATTTGCAATATTTTATGTGTTATAATTTTATAATGGTAATTGGAATTTAACGGGTGGTTACGTGATAAACCAAATGACGGGTGGTGTCATGATAAAACATGAAAGGTGGTTACGTTATAACCTCCAAAGCATTAGGTATGTAATTCAGCTATATGGCTATTCTATTTAGTGATATGTTTGTAAGTCGATCATTTGGTTATTACAATTATGTATATTTATGTCCCAGGTTACCTTTAAATGTTATTTGTTTTTTATATGGGTTTTATGGTAATATATTGATCAAAAAAGGGTAATATATGATATTTTATTCAGTGAAGAGTATTTACTACCTTATAAAGGTGAAAAGTATTAATTCTGATATAGTATTCATGCTTTACTTGTTGTTTTGAAAAAATAACAGTTTTCATTCTTTGTGTATCCCTTTACTGATCTTTTTATGCTCATCCCAATTTTTTGAAATGTTTTTCACAGGACATAAAGTGGAATAGGGTCAAGGATGGGATCATGGAAATGTCATGCTGTCTAAAACATGGAACTAGACATGACTCTTTTTTTCATGAGTTTTTATTTTGTGAAAAAAATTTAAAAATAGTAGATGTGTCTACATGTATTATTCAAGTCGTCATGTATATGTTATGGAATAATTCTCTAAAACAATAAACCTGAAAATATCCTCAATGTGAATTATTTGTTTAATTCGAGATTTTGAAATGTTGAAGGTCGGTTCCTTATATTTCATGTATGAAATATTTTTCAATTTCATGGGGTTACCTTGACTGTTATATCTAAATGCGATTTGTGTTTCATATCATGGTTATGGAGAGTCCTATAAGAGGAATTCGGAAACCAATTAAGGATTAGTATAGCCTTCCACCACCGGATAGTTGGGAAGACTAAGATAACTATTCAGGTGTTGGATGATATATTGAGTTCATTCATGATGCACTTTGTCAAGTTTTAGGTGGATCACTTTCCCTTAGTATAGTTTCCATATAATAATATCTACCACTCTACAATCGGAACAAAACCTTTTGATGACCGATATGTGAAACCATTCAGATCACCCTTGTGTTGGAAAAAGACCATCAAGGCATCTCTTGGGTCAAAGGATGGTGTTGGCAACAACAAAGTTAGTCCAGGTCATCCATGACAACATGAGGACATCCCAGAGTGGGAAAAAATATTTATCAGATCAATGTTGTTGGCCCTTGGATTTCATACAGTGATACGAAATTTTTCTAAGAGTCTCCCCATGATGTGGATTGATGATTTGGAAGAGGATTCAAGATATCCCCAAGGTTCATCAGGCTGTTCGAGAACATGATAGAGTTGGAGAGGTTTCTTAGAATCTTGACTTACCCCAACAGTTGGAGTGGGTGAATTGTGTCTTCCATGTGTCACAGCTGACGAGATAGGTGCATGACCTCAACAAGTTATTTTCTAGGGTTATTTAGAAATCAAGGACGGACCCACGTATGGGGAGAACCTAGTGTAAATCTAGGATTGATAGGAGAGGACCATACGTGGATGGAGAATCCCTTTTGTTTATGTGTTGTGGTAGAATGGGAGCGTGCAAGAGAGCTCCTTGGAGCAGGAGATCTAGATGCGGTCTAAATATCCTATGATTCTTGATGAGTTTTTTCTTTTTGGGGATGAATATATTTAATGAAGAAATACTATAGAGATAACATTTTAGGATAGTAATACTTTGATATATATTTAGGAATATATTTGGAGGTAGCGGTTGAGACAATGTGTCGTTTTGAGGCCCATTGTATCTAAAATTAATTTTATTAAAATATTAAATATATTTTATATTATGAATTCATGATTTATTAAACAAAATGGGATAATTCTTAAATAGAGTATCAGATAATAAAATTTTAGACCTTGGTTGAGTCTAAAATGCAAGGTTTACCCTAAGTGAGACCTAAAATTAGCCAGTGTATGGTGTTCAGATATTACAACCGTTGGCAGGTGAATTCAGTTAAAGAAATATTTTAATTTATTTATTAAATTTAAATGACATATAATGTAACACGCCAAAAAAATTTGTATGAATATTTTTTAATTTAATTTCTTCAACAACATAGGTTCCACACAGCACCAAGAATAAACAAACCATTACATACAATTAAATAACATTATAACCCAGCCATTAAATTGGAGGGAATGAATAGTATTAACCATATTTTTTAATTTATATATTAAATATTTAATCAATTTTTTTTTTACATTTATCCAAAATATTTTATTGGCCTAATATAAGAATGAATCCAATTTTACGCATAAAAAGGGTATATTTTTCTAAATGTAGTTTTACGGACTTTAAATGGCACACTTGTTTCACAACTAAATTTTGACACTTTTATAATGTCTATTGATCAATGTAAACTTAATTTTTAAAAGTGGAATATAAAAATTACCTTAGGCTAGTTTTTTTTATTTTTTTGAAAATATTTATTTTAATGTGGAAATTGAAAAATCACAATTCTTTTATAAAACTATTATTTTAATTATATTAATTTATTATTTATTATTTGATTAGTAACTTCACCTTTTAAAGTTTAACCAAAACTTAGGTATCTTATAAATGAAAATACGGCATATTTACATCATAGAATAAGTATATAAATATTTTCAAAACCATAAATTAAGTTTCGGTATTATTTCTAAGCATAAATTTTTATTTATAGTATTATAATTAATAAAACGATTTAAAATAAATTTTATTTACAAAAAATATATTCATAAATTAATATATTGTTTTTTATGATAATTTAATGTGACCTTAATTAATTTTCCAAAGTGTCATAAAATAGTAACAATATTAAAATAGATATTTTTCAAGAAAATGATGAATTTATTTAAAAATAAAAATTATAATAATTATAAAACTATTTTAGTAAAATGGAGTCAATTTTTAAATTCTACACATTGAAAAATTGTTAAGGTGATTTTTTTTTTATTTTTCTAAAATAGTTTAATTTTTTGTGTATAATGAATTATAGTAAATTAGAGTAAAAGTAAATAAAAGAATTATTGAGTCATGGATGATATATAGATGAGATAAGAATCCATTATTCTGAACTAACATGAATTAGTTACTATATTAATTCATGAAAATCATCACCATTTCTTTTCTTGATCCGAAATTATAAATTAAGGAACTGACTATTTAAAAAACACCCCTCTCCTTGACTATAAATATCATCCCTCACCACCTCATCACCTCACTCCACCAAAGCCTTGAAGAATGTCCATTTTCTACTAAATACACTTACCAAGTCTCTATACCATGTCTAGAATCATTTTTTCTTAATAAAATACCAAACCCAATTCCCTCAAGGAGGTTCTCAAGGAGAATAATTCAATATATAAAACCATTAATCCTTCCCTTTCATTGTCTTTTCTTTTCTTTTCTTTTATTATCCTTCCCTCACCTTATCTGTTCAAAAATAGATGATAAATCGAATATATTATACATATACATATATATTAATTTTAATATTTCAATCGAAAATACACCAACAATTATCTTCTCTTATTCCTTCTATTCTTAAAATTAAAACATCTTCCATGATGTGCCGATTTACTACCTTCATGGATGATGAGTTTTATTTTTTAAAAATACGCCTTAAAGGATTGTTATAAAACATTTTTTATGGTTATAAAAGATTATAATATATTTATTAAATATTAATTACTATTCTAGAACTACTATATATACATAATATTAATTAATAATAGAAAACTAGTTTCTTATGATTGAAAAATTCCAAAATAACTAAAATGATTATCACTGACATTTTATTTTATGTTTCATCCTAGGACAATATAACTGAATAAAATATATAAATACTTAACAATATATAATTTAATTAATAATATATATTTTCTATTCCGAAAAACTATTCTAAATTTACATTATCTTCCATACATGTATATAAGTGAACCGGTCATGAAAATCAATGAAACAAACCCTCCTGATTGATAAAATTTTATCTTATAACTAATCAAAAAAGCCGTAAATGAACATAATAATATTATAGTAAATAATTTTCATGTATAAAATCTTATAAATTATTTATATAATGGACTTAATCTTATTATTCAGGGCATTAAGATCAAGTACATAATACATTCATACATAAGATATGGGTTTTCTCCTCTCTTTTATTTATGTGAGATATTCCTTATTCACCACTATTAATTTGGGGTGGTGTATTTATACTTTTCAATTTATGTATAATATCATTAATCTCTATTTAATCATTTAATTCAATGTATTATTTTTTTGATCATTAATTTTTTGGAGCATGTAGTTTAAATGCATGAAAAATGGTAAGAGATTTCTTAACATAATTTCCATTCATTGGGTTAAACTTCTGTGTTATTGGATTATTTATTCAGAGAATATGTGTGAAATTTATATTGATTTTCTTGTAGTAAACATCAAATTTTATTTTTTGGATTTTTATTTTTCACACATAATTATTTCTTTAATTTATCCTCACTCTAATGATATGTTCTTTGTATGAGTTTTTCTCATCTCACTTTTATTTCTGTGAGATATTCCATATTCACCACTTATTCCTTGTGTGTGGTGAATGTATACTACCCTTTGATATATCATACCATGAATAAGATTATATTAAATGTATTGAATTGCTTATTTTTATAATAATTACATTTATGGGGCATTCAAACCTCACACATTCTTTTAAATATACTCTTAAAGGATTCATTTTTCCAATGTTTAAAAGAAATGTTTTTTTTAAATTACGACAATAGTATATTTTTCTTCATTCATGTAACCTTACTAATTTGAGAAATTATTTACAATTTTATAATGTTTTTTTCATGGAAAAATATTTATTTTAAAATTTCATAGGTTTTTTAAATAAATTAATTCAAACTAAAGTGTCATTTCTCTCAATATTTTCTCAATGATTTTATTAGATTATTTTCATCTAAAATTATGATTCAAATATTTCAATGTCGTATGGGAAACTTTTATATAAATGATTTTATTAAATCTATTATTCGATATATGAGGAATGATTTGTATTTTTATGATAAGGGTTGGGGGCCGGTTAATACAAGTTGTATGGGTTGTGGACCGGTTAATGCTAGCCCTATAGGTGGGGCCTGGTTATAGATAACCCCTTGATGCATCTGTAGTCTCATGATATGTAAAACATTAGTGAAACACCATTTTAATTTATTTTCATGAATAATAAAATGGGTTTATACCCATAACCATAAACTATCTTTGTGGTATTATGGTTCAGGTTCTAGATACATGACATCCAATAATTATTAATTTCCTTCATTCAGTAATCTATTGTTATTTTCCATAGGATTTTCACTATGATAATGTTGAAAACCCCTCACTCTGAAGATACACCTCCCAGGCTTGCAATGAAGAAGGGGAGATAATGACCACTGAGTCCCACCTCTAGTAGGCCCCTGGGTGGAAACAATCACTAAGGGTATATATATTCTCACAAAAAATGGGAGGCATTTCCCTTTTTATTTTGAAAAACAAGATCAAGATATAAGATGTGTCAACTTCAAAACAACTCCAAGACATATATAAAAAACAAAAATACATCCCATATGAATGTTTAAAATAGCACTATTACATTGTAATAAAACTCCAATGTAAGTACCAAAAGTATGACTAAGTAACAACACAACAATTATCCCAACGCCTGAGCTAGGAATGCCCAAAACAGTTTATGTAATAATATTGGAAACTTGAAAGTGGTTTTCTATATGTAGGGTGAGGATATAGGTATACTCAGTAGTAAATCCAATGTCTCTCGTGCACATGTGAACGAAGCATACTAATGCCTATGTGAGAAAATAGAAAAACAAACCAACACTTAATAAACTACAATAACTACCCAAACCACACTAAGGAATCCACACCAAATAACACAATTCAAGTAAATTAATATAATGTACATCAATAATTGGGTACCTCGCACCACTTTCCCACTGATTAGCTGCTCTCACACCCTAATGTAAAAAATTCATGCTGCCCCACCTCTTCTAAAAACACAACATCACCACCCACCTGCACGCACTTGGGCCTCACAACCACAGCTCGACCCGTCAACAAGGCCTCGAGCCGCATCACAATCACTCGTAGACACCTGTGTATCATATTACATCACAACCCACCCACATACACTTATGAAACATACCACAATGCATCCTAAAAACACTGAATAAAGAACACCACATCTCATCTGGAAGACACCTGGGAAAAAACAACTCTCCCACATACACCTCATCTCCTCAAACCACAACATTCTGGAAAAATATTGAGATATCACCACCTGTAAGAAGGATCAAATAAGAGTGTGGGGCCATACATCCATCCTCTAACTAGGATTTTTGGGAAAGATACCCACCCTCATGATGATGGGGGTGTTCGACACATAGTTTTCAACTAGGGTGGGGTGCACATATAAATCGAAATGGAAATACATGTATATATAGATATAATACCAAACACTCCTACCCAACCATTGTTTTCTCAAATAAAGAGCCATCACACAATATTTCCAACTTCACTATAACCTCTTATGCAATCATTACACAACAAGGCACAAATTATTTCTAATTCCCAACCCATTTTTTTAAACCATTGCCATTATTAATTCAGAAATAATTTATTAATTTCATCCACCAAACCAACCTAATACAGTTCCAATATTTATTAACCAATTATTTATTCATTTATTACATTAATATCTAGGATACTATAAATCACATCACATAACAAACCAAAAAACAACACATCACCTCACAATGAGATCACATCCCCACTACGCAACACTTCTCATCTATTCTAAAATCAATCATCCCTCAACCTAAGAATCCATTACTCCACAAAAACCACCCCACATCATACATCCATGCGCACAACCAACTAAAACAAAAGTTAGAACAATACCACACACATAACACCACTACACAAACCATGGAAATTCATATTCATATTTATCAATGCATTCATCACTCAGTTTCTACTTATTAATTTAAGGGTTATCTATGAAACAATATCATCTTGGGGAATACATTTATTAGTAAACTGTATATGGTTAACCAATTCTATAACAATTTTTTTTTTACAGAAAACCAAACAAAAATAATTCTAGAATAATTATATAGTGCACATACATATACCACCAACGACCACGATTTTTGGTGGTTATCTACCCTATATAGATCATAAAATCATCAAAATAAAAAATAGCATAGTAAAACATATGTTACTTTACCCACCCCTTTTTTAATTTAAATCCAGTTCAATTATCATTATTAATATTTGATCAACTATTTTCAAAAAAGAGACATCCATACACCCATACCGCACGATAGACAACTAAGAAATATAAAGGAAAACCTACATAGAATAAAAAGTGATCAGAACTTCCTGATTTCACCAAGAAAGGGGCTTGTATGCAGCATGAAACTCCATAGAAAACATTAACAAACTGGTGAATCATAATGGGACAACTCCTTTGGGAAAAATGGTTTTTGGTGTCTCATTCCAAGAGAGAAAAAGAAGTAAAAAACAATGAGAAAGGTGTTTCGACCCTTAGAAGATCTAAAATAGGGCCACCGTTTAAATACATCATTACTTTTCCATTAAAGTTGTATCCAGTATAGATTACCTTCTTTGACCAATTAAATGCCCCTGTAATCTTATGAATTAAAATATATGAATCATATCCCTTGAAATGGATCCCAAACAACTTAAATATGTTACTAAACTCATTTTATGTCAAATAAAGTCATTTAAAATGAAAAATAGAAAATTGGAGAAATGTGAAAAAAGGAAAATAGTTTCACGACTCACCGTTACCATTGGGAGTCAACGGTGCAAGTCACTTGTGTGTGGCACCATTACGAGTCACCAGTTTGATTCACTATTTTTAGTCACCATCTACTGTTGTGATTCACTATAGCAAGTAACAGTCACGAGTCAAAGTCGCGAGTAACCGTCGAGAGTCTCCATCACAAGTAACCAGTGCATGTCACAATTGTGAGTCACCATTTGGAGATTCATCGATCTATGGGATACCATTCAGCAAGATAGAATTTGGTGACCTTCCATTCAAAAATTCACCATCGTGAGTTACCTTCACATGTCTCTATCATGAGTCACTATCGCGAGTCACTAGTACGATTCACTTTTCTAATTCATCGGTGTGAGACACCGATGTGAGTCACTATTCAGTGAGTCACCGTTCAATGAGCTACCTTTCAAGGAGTCACCACTGAGATTCACCACCAGGATTCACCATTGTAGAACTTAAAAAAAATGGGAAAATATTGAAAACAGTTAAATTAAGTCACCTTGACCTCCCATAACACTTCAAACACAATAGTTTCACAAAGTAATGGAGCAGGTAGTCCATGAAATTACATCAGAAACCTCTCAATAAATTTCCATCCTCAAGAATTTAAAAAAAAAGGCTAAAGAAAAGAGAGGATTGCTCTGAACAACCACCCCTCAGGATACTTCTCAATACACTGGTCACTCCCCATGTATTACCACCATCTCAACATGGAAACCCAAACAACCACAAGCACACATCCACACAACCACTACACAACCACCTCAATATCTGCACTACCCAAACCGACAACCATCACAATTAATTAACTACCCTCTCACGAACACATTCATTAATAAATTCAATACTTTAGTTCAAGATACTATCTAATTTGAGTAGCCCTGAATTTCCCACATAGGATTAATCACAACGTAGTTATTGTGTCTCAATTAGGAATATGGTATTCCCCTATTTACATGTTAGGTTTTTGACTCACATTTCACCACACACATTTCAACTCAAGGGAAAACAACTCAAATTATTAAACAAGGATTAAAAATTACATAACAAGGAAAAAATCAAGGAAAATCTCAAAAACATTATGGGAATTGGGTACACATCTATGTTTCTCTCTCCCAAGTACTCTCATGAATACTATTATGCCCCTACAACACGCACACCAAAGGAATGGTCTGTACATGCAGCCCCTTCTCCCAATGATCCTATATATCTATTTGTTTCCCCATGTTTTTCATGTCATACTCGATTTCTGATTCACACTCAAATTTACCAAAGAGATGAAGGTAGACTGGTCCTTGTAGTTTAGCTTGGGTTGTCGAATCCTCAGAGACCTAAAAAGTAACCTACGGACATGGAAATTCTATGGACTATTTTTGGCTATGAATTTCCCAACTTGGGTTCATATTATATGGGTTTAAGTGAATGCTAAGATACTTAAGTGAATTGAAATGAAAATAATGAGTTGATCCTAGGTTATCACTCAGGGTGGATTAGATGCATTTCTTTTTATCTACTTCAATTTCTTATATTTGAGATGGATTCATTTAAAAAGATAAAACAACATCATCACTTACGGGTTTAATACATACACCCTTTAATACTAATCACTTATACACTTGAAGGATCAATTTTTTGAGCAACTCAAGGTAAAGGTTCGTATTAGCACTTGACGTGTGTGGCCTTAAATTCAACTAGGATGAACATGTTTAAAGATCTTCAAAAAATTATCAATTAAAGGAAGTGATTTGAAATTAATGGAGAGAGAAATAACATCCCATGTCACCCCTTTATAATCCGTTGGATCAACCCATAAGTTGTTTTTCCCTCCATTGATTCTATGGTTTCAATGGAAGCAGAAAGTAGACTCGTGAGGGAGGAAAATGAGAAGTAAAAAAAACAATGAAATAACGATCACTCAACCATTGTGTGATAATTTCATAAGGTTTTGTGTGAATAAATTCACACCAGGAACCAACAGTATAAAATTGATATGTAGAACAAGATAATAATAGTATAAGAAGAACTTTTAGTAAGATACTAATGTGAATTGAATAACTTACATGCGGAAGACAATCTTGAAACAACAAAATCGCAGCATGACATTACAATTGAACAAAGCACCAAAGATGATTAAATCCTCAAAAACCACTTCTTTAAATTGGAAATTTAAGAGCCTTGGGTCGAGAATCCAATAGTTAAAGTCATCCAACTTGATAATGGTAGTCTTATGGTGGTGGAAATCTTGTGGAACTAGGACTTTTCCTCTCTAGACCTGATGTGACATCCAGCTTGCAACCACCGAACAGGCGCATAGAAATGATCTTTTATATGGACAAATTAGAGTGGGCCATAGATGATATATATTGAGATCCTGATGTCTCCGAACCTCCTGTAAAATTTGGGCCCATTTGGAGATGTGAATAGGGGGTTATGGCCGATTTACTGGGACAACATTCTGGCCCGTAGATTCTGGCCCAGTTTCTGATATTCTATTTGGGTCACTTTAATTGCCATCATGGATGCTGTATTAGCACTAGACCCTAAAAATGATTTTTTACTATATAAGTATTCTAGAATCCCATGAAATTTGGACTTTACTAGTCATATAGTTTGGGCCCCACCTTCTCCTCAGTCAAATGGTGTCCTATCTGCTTTCTCTTGAATTGCTTCCATTCATTCCCAAATAACCCCATCATCCATTATGAATCCTCCATTGATCCCTAAATGAAAATTGTCCATATTAAAGTGTAGATACATTTAAAAAAATTTCAAATTAATATATTGAAAATTGAAATCCTGAAAATCATATGATTCATTGGGCCTAAATTGATGTACATTAGGCATGAAGTGCACAAATGACGAGAATGGATGTTCAAAATTAAAATCCACTAACTCAGTCCCATAAGATAAAAAAATTAACATTTAATACCAATATAATGTAATTAAAATATTTGTTTTTATTGGATAATCACACCCCCCCAACATGAGATTTTCTAGTCCCGAGCAAAATATATCTCAACAATATGAAATTAGAATTCCCTTTTCCAAAAAACATTTTAGTATACAATGATCACAAAAAACCCTTATACAAAACACTCATGAAACCCATAAATATATGTTAATACAAGATTTTTTCATAATAAGATCCCAATCCCTTAGCTCATTCCTTTATTCAAATTTATTTCCATATTTCATCCAATATCAATTAAGTATGAGGATTTATTGTGTATCAAAATAGACATGAGGGTTCATCTTTATTCAAGGAGGAAATGATGGAAGTGCTAGGTGGAATTATATTTCAATATTAAGATGAGTATTCAATTTTTATTGAAATATTTCCATGTTAATTGAAATTGCACTCCAAAGAGTCAACTCATGTATCGAGACTTTTCTGATGACTCCTAGGCTCAAAGACCTTAGGGAACCAAGAGAAGCCCACATACTCGAGCATCATCTCGAGTTAACTCAGTAAAAAAAATTAAAATTAATACAAATAGAGATAAAATTACTAACTATGGTCCAAAAAACTATGGAGTCACGATCCCCAAGTGCCAAAATCCACTCAATAGGTCATTTCATTGCTCTATGCGCAAATCTATTGTTTATTTTATTTTTTTTGAATACTCATATTAAAACAAAAATGATTACCTAACCTATGATATTTATTTGGGGGATCCCATGAACTCAAACTAATACCCCATTATCCAAAAGATGTGCATTATGATCTTTTTTTATATGGATAAAAATATAAATGATGGAATATCACATTGGATAGCCACACTTTCCAGAATCTGTTCTCATGAAATTATACATGGATTAAAATCAGAATCAGGGAACGTTAAATTATTTGATATTCAGTTTCAATGTTTTCAAGGTGTATTATCATGTTCAAAGATAAAGGAAGTTTTCCTTCCATTGACACACATTTTTTTCAATTAATTTTTTTCACACAAATGAAAATAATTTAATTTAATTCCCCCCCCAACTTAAACTAACATTGTCCCCAGTTTTTGAAGACAAGAAAATTTAGAAGGAGTAGAGGCAGATAAGGGAAGTTTTAAAAGAAAATTAAAATATGTGGATCATGGAATGAAGTCACCTGGTGGTTGAATTTGAAATTCTTGTTTCTCCAATTTAGTCTTTTGATATCCATGTCACTTGGAGAGTTCCCTAGTGGAAAAAAGAAAAAACAAACAAACAAACAAATAGAACAAAATAATATATATATATTTATTTATTTATTTATAAAAAAATTAAAATATTTGTATATATATAAAAATTATAGAATAAGTAAGCAAAATAATTTGTTGGTCAGTGGTAAGTGCGTGCCCATTTCTCCCTTCGGTCCCAGGTCAGATTCCCCACAACTTCACCGGTTGTGACGGGGTTTGACCCACGACCTATGACGTGTCGTTTTTTTTATTTTAACCTAAAAACATATAAAAATAAACTAAAATAAACTGATGATACAATTTCTTCTTTTTAAATTTTTGGGTAGGGTATTAATCAAGGATAACACCATGTGACATGGATGAATATGGCGCTCCTCTTTCGTACCAATCAATACTCATAATAGAAGAATAGGTCAACAGTATATATTTTTTAAATATAATAATGATTGATTAATCCTATTTAAAAAAATTATTTGCAAAGATGAAATCCACGGGTTGCCTCTCATGCAGCGGTTTGGTATAATGTCGTTAGCTCGACTTAGACCCTTAATTATTTAAGTATTTTCTGCATCTAAGGTTGGTTCACACAAGTTTTCATCAACATTATTTTCTGGAATGGTTAAATGAATGGTTTGACTCTATTACCATTAAATTTAAAGGTTTGACCATTGTGGGATCTTGAATTTCTACATCCCTATGGGGTTACACCTTATGCACTGTGTATGGACCTGAACATCTAGAACTCAACTTTCCCAGGTGTAAATTGTAACACCCTTTATGAGAAATATTCTTTTTAATTACTGTGATGTATTGTGTTGTACGCTACACCAAGATTATATTGCGCTATATGAAATAGCGTATTAGCTTGTAGTATATTCAAGCACTATTCTTGTCTTTTGTTGCATGCAAGAGTGACCTTCCCCAATAGCCTGTGTTGTGCGCAATATTGAGTTTCACTAAACAACAATATATTGTTATAAAATTATTATAAACTAGCCGTTATGAATAGTATGAACCAAATTTTTAATTTTATAACATGATAATTCATCCTAAATATTTTCAAGAACATGGTATGAGATCAACATTAATTTTTCGGATAAAAGAAGTATTTTTTAAAAAATGTAGTTTTGTCGCATTTTTGGGGTGCACTGAAATTAAATATAGTTTTGACTATATTATAAGTCCAATTATACAATTTAAAATTCTTATTTTGAATCAGGACATAAAAATTTATGTTGGATAAATTTTTAACATTATTCTGATAACCTTCATATTTTGATGAATAGTAAAATTACGCTGAATTTTAATTAAAAACAACATTTTTCGTCGAGATAATTTACATGGTTAACATATAATATTGAATGGTTTTAAATTATAAATAGAATATATGTTTACCATTTAATATAATGTATGTAATTATCATTAATTTTACATTGAATTAATAGGTAAAAACATTTCAATCTTTGGCAATGTTTTAACTTTTAAAACCCATGTTCTCAATAGCGGGATTAATTTTAAATTAAATATTGTAACTTATGTGTTTTGAATTTGAAAAATTGATTCCATATTTGGAATTTTTAGGTCCAAATTATTTTTGTAGGCTAATTTCTATTTTTATACATTTTGAATAGAAATTATGGTAAATTTTATTTACTACAGTTAAAGGTAAATCAGGTAATTAAGGATAAAAAAATATTATAAAATTACCCTAACACTTGTATTAATATAATTGGATAATTATATTTCTTCATAAAATATTCTTGTGTCATAATGGTATATTTTGGAACCCACTTGGATGTGATTAAGACCTTTAATTTGGTTTATTTAATGAAAGTGAAATATGTCTCACTCAAACTTTAATAAATAAGTATTTTATAATATAAGGTTATACAGAATATAAATTCAATTATAAATACTCATTTGAAAGATAAAATTTTTTTCCTCATCATGGTAATTTAGTTTTGATTTTTATGAAATATATAATTACCTTAATTCCTTATACATTAATGAGGCAGGAATTATTTATTTTGT
Organism: Viscum album; assembly: GCA_963277665.1. Classification (NCBI taxonomy): domain Eukaryota; kingdom Viridiplantae; phylum Streptophyta; class Magnoliopsida; order Santalales; family Viscaceae; genus Viscum; species Viscum album. The sequence goes on along the minus strand of OY728156.1, from coordinate 1,249,391,089 downwards.
GAAAAATCTATAATATAGTTTTTATTAGAATAATAATACCCATCAAAAGGACCATAAAATTGACCAAACCTTATTTTTAGAGTACATATATACCCTATTCATCCGAGGGTCTACTTTTGGACCATTTGGAGCCTTACCAAACAGATTATGACATTTATATTATTTTATTTTAAATGATGTCAAAGTTGTCACCTTCATTGTTTAATAAAGACAATTTTTTCAAAGATGGTTGTTTTAGAAGATAAATTTTACTAAAAGTATTCTTATGAAATAAAATAAGTTTATCTTCATCTAAGTATTTTATTTTTATTTTTTATGCAAAAATATGTATATTAAATAATTATACAAAAATGTTGTAGTAATTATTTTATTAAGATAAATATCAAATAAATGGTTTTAAAAATATTAAAATAAATATTATATAAACTAATTAATGTGCTAAAAGAATTTTATAGATTCATATGACATTTTAGAAATTTATTAAATATTTTGGTTCGAATATATCCTCTGTGTGGATATTATTTAAATTCAAATAAATGAATAGTGTCAAAATTGACCATATTGATATTTTTAAAAATAACATATTATTAAATTGTTCAATAATCACAAAAATATTTAAAAATAAAAAATAAAAAATTATATGGTCTAAAATCTCATAGTGTTTCTAATTATGGACAATTCACAACACATAATTAAGTATTTATAACAATTTAGAATATTATTACCACAAATAAAATCAAATAGATTAAATAAGGATAAATCAAAATGATAAGTTTTAAAATAAATTACAAACATATATAAATTTGATTAGTTGATGATATTACAACCTATATTATCTCATATTTTAATTTTAGTTACTTCAGATGTTTTTAAATGGGGTTTGAGTTTATTATAAATTAATATTTTAGAGGTTTCCAAAAGTGCCCCTCTACTCTATTATAAAAGGGAACCTCCTCCCTCTTCTCTTCACACCATTTTAAGCCTTCAAGCTCGGCATAACCCTACCAATTACTATTATAAACCTCTATAGTTATATTATATAGGTATTGGTCTTCTCAAAAGGCCAGCTCTAGTGCCCTAAGACGAAGTTTAAAAGCGACACGTCGAGGAAGAGGTAATCTCTTCTACCGATTCTGTAAAGTTTTTTTCTTCTTCAACCATTTCCTCATTAGTTGTTTCATTATAATTTTACAACATCAGTATGACTAATATACTGATATGGTATTATAAATATGAAACAACCCTATTTCACCTTATATCCATCCTACGAAAAATGAAACCACGTAAGTATGGCTTACCTTCTCCACGTCGTGGTGTAATATGTTTTTCCACCACCACCATACTTGGATGGGTATAATGATGGAAAAAAAATATATATTATTATTATAACATCATAATTATTCTTATATATTATATCATCCACTCCAATTCTATTCAATAATTATGGGAACGATATCATCACTTGTGCGTACATACGGATTACCGTCTCCACGAAGTGATGAGATTCATTCTCTATGTTAACCATTTTAGAATGATTATAAAGAATGTATAATAAATAATAATGAAATATATGACATAATAATGATACTAGATTTATGTATATGTTTTTTACTCACTTCCATTCAATTTAATAAGGAAACGAAAACAGCATTCACACGTACGTACGGCCTACAGTCTCCATGAACGGTGTGTTTCATTCCATTTATCGATATATTATATATATATATATATATATATAATATTATGAATATATATAATATATAAATCCTGTTTTACATCCCGGTGGTATGTAATCATGATTTATGTAATCATATGAATAATTACAAGTGAAAACATGTACGATAAATGAAATGATTTTACCCAAAACGTTGTTTTAACATAGAATTAAATAATTAACGGGTAATATAAAGCCATAAGTGAATCATATATGATATCATAAATATTATTATGGTACTGTTATAAGTTAATAATATGTTTATACCCACTATACAGAAGTCTCAGACACATACGGATAAAATTTGATATAGGGTATGGGATAAATATTACAATCTTGTTCTTATCTGAAATTGATTATTCATAAGTATTTACTGGGGTTATGTTTATCATCCATATCCATGTTTTCTCAGAATTTTTTTATAAAATGTTTACTATTCTTCCATGTATGTTTAAATTCATTTTTACCCTTTTTTGACTTTTACCACATGATATGGAATGAATCTTTCTTTTTTTACCATACAAGGTACTTTTTGACTTTTTCGGCAAAAGTACGAGAAGAGTATTTTTTTTAACATATACGACTTAAACTGATTTTTACGATTTCATGATGCCTTATTTTCATTAATATTCCAGTACAATATTTAATGATTATTTTCAACAAAATCCTTTTCCTTTAAAATTTCATGTCACTTTGAGAAAATAAAATGATTTTGAAGAAGAAAGGATATTTTCCTCAAGAATTCATTTCAAGTGTTTTATCAAAACTATTTTCCATCTAAGAAGACATTATTTAGTATGTTTATGTTTCCAGTATAATGTCTCTATTATTTACGTGGATTGATTTTTATTTTGATGAAATGATATCCATTTTTTATATGGATTATGTTATAATGAGATGATGTTTATGAAACTCATTTTATTCTTTGGGTTATAATGAATGATTTATGCTTATTTTGTGGAACACATAATAATGATTTCATTATGAGATTTGTGGGACCCATATATCCCTCCAATACATTAGGTAAGGATTTATATCTAATGAGTTAGACATGGCTGGAATGGAAATTAAATATGGTTCAATAATACAGGGCTGGAACAACAAGTAAACCTGGTTCAGTAATGGAATTTTTCCATGATGATGGTCTTGCCATAAATGCCTTGGCTACTATGGAAATAATATCATTTTTATAATGGTTTTACACAATTACATGATTTATTCCCATTATATTTTATCTTGATTAATGTTCCTTTAGGATCTATGCCTTATGTACTACAATGATTTATGTCATTCTGCATGTTTTATATTCATGTTTTTACGTTCAAATTTTTACGGATTGTTTTATGTTATCCTTGTTTACCCTTACTGAGCATTTGAGCTCACCCTTTTTATGCTTTCTTGTCCCCATGATATAAACAAGGGTTTTAGGTAAGAAAACAAAGGGGAATATCTTTATGGGAGATGTTGAAGATCATTCACCATTATTAGAAGAATATGTTCCGAGTTTCCAAAAAAAACTAAACTATTATGGTCTTTGGGCGTCTGGTTTTGTCATGTATTAAGTATTCTGAAAAAGTAATGTAATGTACATGTACATCAGGATTTCGGTCTCTATAGTTGGTATCAGAGCAAAGGTTAAATCAACCATTTGAAACTAGGATGTGAAAACGTTAGTGAGGTCCCTAGAGATGTTTTTAAGGTATGTATAGGGATGTCCCTAAGGTAAAGTATAAGTATAGTTTATAGTCCTATAATTACGGTAATGATATTAGAATTAAAACTAAGATGTTAGATATTGAAGGTAATCCCCCTTTATTATATTATTTTATGATCATGATTTTTTCCTCTCACACTATTCTTTTTGGGTTTTAAATGATGGCTCAAACCCAAAGGAACTGTGTTGATCAATGTAATGGACAATGCATTGATTTTCCTCTTGATCAAACCAATGTTATGGTAGATGGAGTGAAAAATCTTAATGTTATACTTACACAAGCTATGAATCATTCTGGACTTCCAAATGAGTAGAGAAGGGAACAATATTCTATTGTGTCCTTCATGAGGTAACTTTCACCTTCATTTAGTGGGTCTTATGATCCACTTATTGATGAATAATGGATCAGTACCATTGAAAAGAACTTTTCCATACTTCACTATTCGGAAGATGAAAAATTCATTCTGGTTGATTACTGTTGAGAAGGTGAAAAAAACCAGTGGTGGACTCTAATTAGGAATACAAGGCCCCAAGATGAAATTGAATCCATTGAATGGGACAAGTTCAAGAATAAGTTTTTCCATAAGTACTTCCCTCATATTCTTCCAAAAAAGGTGGAAAAGGAGTTCCTTGAGCTTAATAAAAAGAATGATGAATCTATTGGTATATATGAGAAGAATTTTACCAGGCATTCAAGGTATGAATCTGGGTTTATCATGCAACCTAAAAATAAATTTGATCGATACTTAAGTGGCTTAAAACCAAGTCTTCAAAGGGAATTAGCTATAAGAGACTTCAGTAGCTACGAAAAAATTGTGTGTTGTTCTATCAATGTAGAACTAGAAGTTGGTGTTACATATCCATCTCATGGTTTTAACATGAAACAAAAGATGTAGTTCAAGGAAAAATCTCAAAACAATGGTGAAAAGAATATTATTGTTTCTTTATGCTAAAAGTGTGGAAAGAAGCATGGGGGAGATTGTCTTAAAGGGGCTAAAAATGTTTTAAGTTTGAAAAATAAGTCCATCAAGCAGATGAGTGTCGAATTAATGGGAAATAGTTATCTAATGGTGTGAATAGAGAAAAGACTACAAAGAACACACCACCAACACTTCAATGCTACATGTGTAAGTAAATGGGGCATTATGCTAACCAATTCTCTAATTCATGGGTTAATGATGATCGACATCAACATCCTCTTAAGGAAATGGACAAAGGGAAGTTACATGCGATCACTATTGGTGATTTTGAATAAGATAATGAAGTGGTGGAATGATTAAGTGTATATGTAACGGGAATCCAAAATAGTGTTGTGGAATCTCATTTATAGTATTATGTAATATTGGAATATCTATGTTTTGGTTTTGAATAATTGTATGGTACTAGTAAACATGAAAAGTGATTGAAATATTTTTGGAAAGTAGTTGATATCCGCATAATGAAGGGATAAGGAGAAAACAATATGTTTTATAGTATTAATGATCTCATTTCTGGTATAAGGACAAAGTGAAATAATGGTTTGAGTATATAGAAATTTTGGGATTTTAGTATGTTGAAAGTCTTAACTTTTGACAGCATTCATGTTTTCACTAAGGTTCTATGGTAATTCATGTTTCAAGAGAATACATGACTAAGGTCTTCACATGTTTTGAATGTGACCAAAAAGATATATCTTATGATATATAGGGGATAAATTACGGCATTCACATGCTTGTTATATGACCTTTCTAGAAGTCATGTTCTTTATACTTTGAGTTTGGACAGAAGTACTTTACATAAGCCTAAAGGTTAGAATGGATTAAGTTGGAAGTCTTATAGTATTTTTTAAGGATAGAACTTTTTTAAATATTATTTCTGGAATGTTATAATGGTGTAGTTTTAGAAAAAGTACAACCTGAAGGACATGCGACAACCTGTCATGTCGGACAAGGTTGCGAGAATTGAACCCACAACTGAAGTGCGACATGCTTTTATTGCCTACCACTAGCCTACAAGAAGACACTGGTTTGTAGAAATTAGTTATATTTTATTAATTGGTATGATATATGAATTATAAGTCCATTTTTGGATCCCTATACAATTAATATCACCATATATGGACTTATGTATATTTATTAACTTTTTCTAACCTTTTGTTTGAGACAAATGGAATAACCCATCATTATATCACATGATCTGCTAACACTTCACAAATGAAAAATTCAACTTCATTTCATTAATATATGAGGTGGAAATTGTTCATGGAACGACCAACGGTGAGATTGTACCAAAATCAAGTAAGTATTTCTTCTAATTCAAAATTTTCAGTTTTAGGGAAATGATCTTGAAAACCAAAATTTTTTTCCTAGTGTCCTCATGTCCAATGAATTAGATGGTACCTTAGATCATCAAAAATTAATGGCTTTGTTTTTTTCCTTTTTCATATCCATGTTCTCCACAACTCTTCATCAGAACATGATGGTTAGATTTCTCTTCTAAATTCATATTTTCACCTATATTCTCCTATGTGGAAACCCAATGTTGAGTTACATTCGGTTAAATTTATGTTTCTAACATTCCTTTATAAAATTATGTTTTAGTATTACTTTTTATGATGTGGTCTTCTATGAATAAAACTTTCAAGTAGTAAAAAATTTATAACCCCGATGAATTTTGAGGGCGAAATTCATTTTAAGGGGGGTATAATGTAACACCCGGAGATTTTATGAGAAATATTCTTTTTAATTACATTGATGTATTCTATTTTATGTTAATCCATGATTACCTTGTGTTATATGCAACACTATATTATCTTGTATTATATTCAAACATTATTCTTGGCTTATGTTGCACGCAAGAGAGACCTTCCTCAATAGCGTGTGTTGTACGCATTACTGAGTTTCACTAAACAATGATATATTATTAAAAAATTATTATGAACTAGAAATTACAAATATTATTTTCCAAAATTAGAATTTTATAACATTATAATTCAAAATTAATATTTTCTAGGACATGGTATGAGAACAAAATTAATTTTTCAGATAAAAGAAGTATTTTTCAAAAAAATGCAGTTTTGTTGACTTTTGGTGGCGCACCCATTTTAAATATAATTTTTTATTATTTTATAAGATCAATTTAAAAAATTAAACTTCTTATTTTGAATCAGGAAATAAAAATTTACATTGGATAAATTGTAGACATTATTCTGATAACCTTCATATTTTGATGAAGAGTAGAAATACGCTAAATTTTAATTAAAAACAACTTTTTTCGTCTAGATAATTTATATGGTTAAGATATAATATTGAATGGTTTTAAAGTATAAATAGAATATATTTTTACCATTTAATATAATGTATGTCCTTATCATTAATTTTATATTGAATTCATAGGTAAAACCATTTCAATCTTTTGCAATGTTTTAACATTTAGATCTTGTTTTCTCAATAGCAGGATTAATTTTAAATTAAATATTGTAACTTCTTTGTTTTGAATTTGGAATCATGGATTCCATATTTTTAATAGTTAGGTCCAAATTATCTTAATATTATACTTTTTATTTTTAGACATTATGAATAATAACAACGGTAAATTTTGTTTACTAAAGTTGAAGATAAATCAGGTAATTAAGATTAAAAATAATATTATAAAATTACCCTAACACTTGTATTAATATAATTGGATGCTTATATTTCATCGTAAAATATACTTGGGTCGAAATTGTATCTTTTTGAACCCACTTGAATTTGATTAAGACCTTTAATTTATTTTATTTAAAGAAAGTGAAATATGTCTCACACAAACATTAATAATTAAAGTCTTTTTTAATATAAAGTTATACAGAATATAAATTCAATTATAAATACTCAATTGAAAGATAAAAATTTTTTCTTCATCATTGTAATTTATCTGTGATTTTTAAGTAATATAACATTAATTTAATTGCTTATGCATTAATGATGCAGAAATTTTTTATTTAGTGAAAAATCAATAATATAGTTTTTATTAAAATAATAATACCACTAAAAAGTACCATAAAATTTCCAAAACCTTATTGGTCGAGTATATATATACCCTAACCATTCAAGGGTCGAATGTTGGACCATTTGGAGCCTTATAAAACAGATTATGACATTTATATTATTTTATTTTAAATGATGTCAAAGTTGTCACCTTCATACTTTAATAAAGATAACATTTTAAAAGTCAGTTTTTTTAGAAGATAAATTCTACTAAATGTATTCTTATGAAAGATATTAGATTTATCTTCATCTTAGTAATTTATTTTTAATTTTTATTCAACAAATAAGTATATTAAATAATTATACAAAAATGTTGTCGTAATTATTTTATTAAGAGAAATATAAAATAAATGGTTTTAAAAATATTAAAATAAAAAATATATGAAGTAATTACTGTGCTAAAATAATATTATAGATTAATATTACATTTTAGGAAATTTTTAAATATTTTGGTTCGAATATATCCTCTTTGTGGAGTTTATTTAAATTCAAATAAATGAAAAGTCTCAAAATTGGCACTATTGATATTTTATAAAAAAAATTAATAATTGTTCAAGAATCACTAAAATATTTTAAAATTAAAATTTGATAATTGTATGGTCTAAAATTTTATAATGTATTTAATTATGGACAATTCAAAACACACAATTAAGAATTTATAACAATTTATAATTTGGAATATTATTACCACAAATACAATCAAATAGATTAAATAAGGATAAATCAAAATGATAAGGATTAAAATAAGTTCCTAAAATGTCTAAATTTAATTGGTTGATGATATTACAACCCTATCTTATCTCATATTATAATTTTAGTCACATTGTAATTTTTTATGTGGGGTTTGGGTTTATTATAAATTAATATTTTGGAGGTTTCCAAAAGTGCCCCTCTACTATCTTTTAAAAGGGCACCCCATCCCTCTTCTATTCACTCCATTTTAAGCCTTAATGCTCGGAAGACCCCTAAAAATTACACTTATAAACCTCTCTAGTTATATTATATAGGTTATTGTCTTCTCAAATGGCCCACTCTAGTGCCCTAAGAGGATGTTTAAAAGCAGCACGTCGGGGAAGATGTAAGTTTCTTTCTTCTTCTACTTCCTCTTCTTTAGTTGTTTCATTATAAAGAAATAACATCAGTATCAATAATATACTGATATTTTATTATAAAAATTAAACAACCCTATTTCACCTTATATCCATCCTATGAAAAACGAAATCACCTTGTGTGCGTACGTATGACTTACCATCTCCATGCTGTGGTGTAATCTGGGTTTCCACCACCACCATACTTGGATGGGTATACTGGTGTAAATAATAACTATATATGATTATTATAACATCATACTGATTCTGAGATATTATATCATCCACTCTAATTCAATTCAATAATTATTTGAATGATATTATCGCTCGTGCATACATACGGATTACCGTCTCCACGACGCGATGAGATTCATTCTCCATGTTAACCATTCCTAAATGATTATAAAGTATATATAATAAATAATCATGAAATATATGGCATAATAATAATAATTTATTTATGTATATGTTATTTACTTAGTTTCATTGAATTTGATATGGAACTGAAAATAGCGTTCATGTGTACGTACGGCCTACCGTCTCCATGAACGGTGTATTTCATTCCATTTATTGATATTATATATATATATATATTATGAATATATAATATATATAAATAATGTTTTACATTCTGGAGGTAAGTAATCATGATCCATGTAATCATATTAATAATTACAAGTCAAAACACGTATGATAAATGAAATGATTTTACCCAAAACGTTGCTTTAACATGGAATTGACAAATGAACGGGTTATATAAAGTCGTAAGTGAATCATATATGATATCATAACTAAAACTATGGTTCTTTTATAAGTTAATAATATGTTTAAACCCACTATATATAAGTTTCAGACACATACGGAAGATATTAGACATAAGGTAAGGGATAAATATTTCAATCTCGTTCTTATCCGGGATTGTTTATTCGTATGTATTTATCAGGGTTATGTTTATAATCCATATCCATGTTTTCTCAAAATATTTTCATAAAATGTTTACTATTCTTCCTTTTATGTTTAAATTCATTTTTACCCTTTTTTGAATTTTACCACATGCTATGGAAGGAATCATTCTTTTGTTTACCATACAAGGTAATTTTTGACTTTTCTGGAAAAAGTAAGAGAAAGATATTTTTTTAACTTATACAAATTTAACAGATTTTCACGGTTTCATAAAGCCTTATTTTCATGAAGCTTCATATACAAGATTTCATGATTATTCTCAAAAAAACATTTTCTTTTAATTTTTCATGGTATTTTCAGAAAAGAAAATGAATTTGAAGAAGAAAGTATGTTTTCCTCAAGAATTCATTTCAAGTGTTTTATCAAAACTATTTTCATCTAAGATGACATTATATAGTATGTTTATGTTTCAAGTATAATTTCTCTATTATTTACATGGTTTTATTTTTATTATGAAGAAATTATATCTATTGTTTTTATATGAATTATGTTATGATGGGTTGATGTGTATGAAACCCATTTTATTCTTTAGGCTATGATGAATGATTTATGTTTATTTTGTGGCACACATAAGAATGATTTCATTATGAGATTTTTGGGACCTATTTATCCCTCCAATGAATTGGGTGAATATTTATATGTCATGAGATAGACATGGCTATAATAGAAAGTAAATCTGGTTTAGTAATACAGCGCTGGAATGACATGTAAACCCAGTTCAGTAATGGACTTTGTCTACTGTAATGGTCTTCGCAGTAATGTCTTGGCTACTATAGAAAAAATATAAGATGCTTAATGGTTTTACATGATTACATGTTTTATTCCCATTACATTTTATCACTATTAATGTTCCTTTGTGATCTATGCCTTATGTACTTCCCAAGATTTATGTCATTACTCATGTTTTATGTTCATGTTTTTATGTTCAAATGTTTATGGATTGTTTTATGTTCTCCATGTTAACACTTATTGAGCATTTGACCTCACCCTTTTTATGTTTTCTTTTCCCTAGGATATAAAGAAATGTTTTAGGTAAGAAAACAAAAGGGGAAGATCTTTGTGGGAGATGTTGAATATCTTTCACAATGATTAGAAGATTATGTTCCGAGTTTCTAAAGACACTAAACTAATACGGTCTTTGGGCGTCTGTTTTTTTCATGTATTAAGTATTCCTCAAAAGTAATGTAATGTCCACATACTTCAAGCTTTGGGCCTCTACATAAATGATGTCTAAACCTATAAAAAAGAATAGGTTTACCCGGTACAATGTGATTGGTTTTAAGATTTCGAGATTGGTAGGCTAATACTTTATCTTTATTGATCTAAGAATTTTCATAATCATTCATCCTAAGTTCCTCATGTTCATTAAGATCTAATTTCATTTTTGTTTTGTCCAATGAGAGGTCATAATTAATTTTCTTAATTTCCCAAATGGCCTTATGTTCAATCTCTACTGGAAAATGGAATGCTTTACCATAAACCAAACTATATGGGGACATTCCTAAAATGGTTTTATATGCGCTTCGATTGGCCCAAAAAGCATCTAATATTTTTCTCGACTACATTTTTCTAGATGGATTAATAGTTTTCTCAAGAATTTGTTTTATTTCTTGATTGGCTAACTCAGCTTGACCATTGGTCCGTGGGTCGTATGCAGTGGACACTTTGTGATAAATTCCATACTTGTCCATGAGTGATGACAATGGATGATAGAAAAAATGAGTTCCAAGTTCACTAATGATAGCCCTAGGAATTGAAAATCTAGAGAAGATGTTTTATTTTTTGAATATAATCACATTTTAATGATCATTAGATTTTTGGGTAATGGCCTCATCCAATTTTGAGGCATAATCAATAGCTAAGAGAATGTAAAGATATCTCTTATAGTTTGGGAAGGGACCCATGAAATAAATTCCCCAATAGTAAAAGATTTAAACCACTAATATGGGATTCAGTTTCATTTGATTCGTTTTGTGATGGAACCTACTTGTTGAAACCTAAGAAAGATTTGAAAAATTGTGTAGTAGTCCCTTCAGAGGGTGGGATTGAGGAGACCACACTAAAGAATCTTAGAAGATGTTTTCTTAGAGGAAAAGTGACCTCCACATTCCTCAATATGACATAATTTAAGGATGGACTCTTATTCAGATTCTGGGACACACCACCTAATGTTGTGGTCAGGGAAGAGCTTATAGAGGTATGGTTCATCATACACAAAGTTCCTAACATCATAAAGGAATTTTCTTCAAGCATGATTCCCTAAAAATTTTGGAATGACTCCAGTAACTATGAAATTGTCTATATCGGCATAACAAGGGAAGTCACTCCCAGAGTATCGGTGTTCATCAGGGAATGAATCAGACAAAGAAAGTTGATTTGAGTTATCTTTTAATTAATTCTTAGAGAGATGATCAGCTACAGTATTATCAACACCCTTTTTATCCTTTATTGTGAGGTCAAATTCTTTTAAGATAAGGACCCTCCTAATTAGTCTAGAATTAGCATCTTGTTTTTGGAAGAGGTATTTTAGTATAGAACAGTCAGTGGACACAGTGATGGGGGATCCTAAGAGTTAGGACCTAAACTTCTCTAAGGAAAACAAAATATCAAGTAACTCATTTTCAGTGGTGGTGTAATTGATTTGGGCATCATTTAAGGATTTTATTGCATAATCAATGTCATAAGGAGTTTTATCACAATGTTTTCCTAACACAGCTCCTACAACAAATTCACTGGAATTGAAAATAATTATGAAAGGAGGGTTCCAATTTGGTAATTTCATAATGGGACGAGTGGTGGGAGAGGATTTGAGGGTTGAGAATGAAACCTCACAACTTTCTGTCCAAACAAATGGATCATCCTTTACTAGGAGAGCACAAAGGGTACGGGAGATTGAACTATAGTCCTTGATGAATCTTCTAAAGAAACCAGCATGTCCTAAGAAAGGCCTCACATCCTTAATAGTTATAGGTGATACAACATGACGAATGATGTCAACCTTTTCTTTATCAACTTTAATCCCCCTACCAGAGAGTGTAAGGACAAGGATAACCCTTGTTTAATAATGAGATGGAATTTTTCCCGGTTTAGGACCAGATTCGTTTCTTCACATCTGGACAAAACTCTCTCCACATTCTTAAGACATCCCTCAAATGTATCCCCAAAGACATAGAATACATCCATGAAGACCTCATGAAAATCCCTCTCCATGTCTGATAATATTCCCATCATGCACCGCTAGAAGGTTCTAGGGGAATTGCATAACCTAAAGGTCATGTGTTTGACTGAAAAGGTGCAGAATGGACATGTGAATGTAGTCTTTCCCTTGATTCTCTAGGGATACCTCAATTTGATTATACCCTGAGTACCCATCGTAGAAATAGTAGAAGGCATGACATGTCACTCTCTCAAGGACTTGGTCAGTGAATGGTAAGGGGAAATAGTCCTTCTTGGTGAATGAGTTTAGCTTCCTATAGTAAATGTAGATCCTTCATCCACTACGTACCCTATTTTGAAGAATCTCTCCTTCTTTATTGGTTATCACTATGATTCCTCCCTTCTTGGGAACCACTAAGATTGGGCTCACCCCATCACTATCTGCTATGGGATAGATGATACCAGCTTTTAACAATTTCAGAAGTTCTTTTCTCACTACTTCCATAAGAATAGGATTGAGTTTCCTTTGAGTTTGATGTTATGGCTTTGGATCAAATTTCAAAACAATCCTATGAGTCCCGATAAGTGGGCTAATCCCAGGAATATCAGACAAGGTCCAACCAATGGCTTTCTTATGTTTCCTAAGGACATCTAGAAGAATCCACTCATGATTGGATTCAATAGAATAATAAATTAAAAATGGATGTGTTCCATTTTATCCTTGGAAGGAATACTTAAGTGCTGAAGGGAGTTCTTTTAATTCAAGATCAGGTTGGTTCCAAATTTCAGCATAATTTTGCGACATTGGCTCAAGATCAATTTCTTTTTCTAGAGTTTTAGATAGGATTTATTACCCACATATAGAAGTTTCAGCTACAAGATTGGTTTGATCAGATTTAGGGAAGGTTGTTTGATTGGTCTCCATGAAAGTGTTTTCCTGAAAGGTTTCACTAATTGTTGGACCTAAGAATTCATCATAAGGGAAATTTGAAAATGATTCAAGACAAGGAGATAAACTTCCTTCATGTAAACAATGGAAATCAATCTCATCCTGACTTAAACATCCATCAAATATTCTTTGATGTTCTATAGATTCATTATCAATGCTTCCTATCATGTTTACTTAATGAATGTCCTCATCATCCACTATTTCTATGCTTTTATTATAGAAGTTCAAGTCTAGACTCAGGTTTCTAAAGATGATTTCCATGTCCCCATTTCAAAATAAGATAATAGAGTTGATTGTTTCAAGTAAAGGATAACCAAGGATGATTGGGTTTTGTTTATTATTTTCTATGTTTGGATGGTTGTCAAGGACAACAAAGTCAGCAGGGTAGATGAAGTCTTCAACATTTACCAAAATGTCCTTTAAAATCCCCTTTAGAACCATAATGCTACGTTCAACAAGTTGAAGTATGACAGATGTGGGTTGGAGTTCATCTAGGTCTAATGGGCAGTACATAGCATATGGGCTGATATTGACACAAGCACCTTGGTCACACAAGGCCTTGACAACATTTCCCTCTCCTACTTCAACATTGATGTAAGGGATACCTGGGTCTTTCAACTTAGGAGGAATGGTCCCTGGATTGGTCGTATTCACATTAGAAGCCAAAAGGACTTGGTTTTTATGTGAAAATTTTCTTCTAAATGTGAATAGGTCCTTATTGAATTTTTAAGTATGCAGGAATGGATTGAATGGCACTGAGAAGGGGAATTATCAACTTGACTTGTGAGAATATTTCCCTCAATGTTTCACTCAATTCGGGCTTGGTTTTTTCCCTCATGCATTGAGGAAATGGTGTAGGTTTTGGGGTAGTTTGTTGAATAGTTGTTTCATTGACAATTTTAACGTGTTTTTCAATTTGATCATTTGGTTCATTTGAAATTTCATCCATGTTTGAATCATCATATGGGTTCTAAATTAGATTTTCAGGTTTCTTAATTTATTTCCCACTTCGAAAAACATTCATAATCTTAAGTTGATCATGACATATTTGAGTGAAATATGACTCTCCCCTTAAATTTGAGGATGGTACCACCTGAGTAGGCATGGGTGACTTTCCAGTTTTGATGGTTCAAAGTTCTTGTTTAATGGAAGATACTTCCAAGTTCATTATTTCCATTTTTTGCACAGTTGTTCTAGTAGGCTTTGTGGAACATTTTTGGTTAGTGATGGAGAAGATTGGTTTATCCAAGGGAGGTTTTTTGGCGGTGGGATGGTTTGTTGAAAATGGATCGGTGGCTATTGGTATTGGATAGGTTGGGTTTGGAACTAGTTTTGGGTTTGGTAGTTTTGATGGGGGTAAGGATTTTGTCCTTATGGTTGGATAGGTTGTTGGTTATCTTTCCTGCGGAAGCCTGGGTGGTCATTATACCTTGGATTGAAGGTGTTTTAGTATTTAGGCTTTTGAAAGATCAAGGAATTTACTTCTGCTGGAGGTCCTCCTAAAATAAAATCCCTGATGGATGGAATCGTTGGGTAATTGTCTGTCTTATGGTCATGTTTGTCACAAATTGTGCGAGCAGGGTCTATAGTTTGGATTTCATATAATTTCCTAAGTTCTATCTCTTAAACCATTCTAGAGAGTGCTGTGGGTTTAGCCCTAAGGATTTCCTCTTCTCTAATTGTATGAATTCTAATAGTTCTTTATGGATTTTCAGAATAAGGTGAAGTTCCCCATGTTTGGTTTTGTTCAGAAAGGCTTTCTAGATACTCGTAAACATCATATGGGGATTTGTTTTTAAAGGTTCCATTACACAAAAATGTCAGTAAATTGTTTGTTCCCCAGGTCCAACCCTTTATAGAAAATTATCACTTGTTCAGGAATAGAGAAACCATGGTGTGGAACCAATTTTGAAGTGTTATTGAACCTCTCCCATGTTTCATAGAATGACTCTCCCTCTTTTTCAAAATAGTTTTGGATGCTCTTTTTAAGTGAAATTGTTTTGTAGTGGGGAAAGTATTTTTTGTAGAATTATCTTTTTAATTGGTCCCAAGAGCTGATGGATGATGTTCTCAAATTGTTTATCCATTTTTAGCTTGATTATTTAAAGAAAATTAAAATATCCTCATCTTAGCTGATTCTAGTTGATGTGCGGGACACATGGTTTCTACTATGTCATTAAATTCCTTAACGTGAAGGTATGGTATCTCGAACTCCATAACATGGAATGTGGGAAGTTGGTTTAGGACATGGGTTTTAAAGATGTAGTTGGAATCTCCAAGGGAATTGTGTCTAATTCATGTGGGGGCATTTGTCCAGGAAGGTGTGAGGTAGTAATTCATGGTTTGATCGACTGCATTTCCCATGTTTGGGGCTTCTTGAATTTTGTTTCCCATTTGATTTCCACCCAGGTTTATTAGTTGGGTCCATTGATGAACTTCCATTGAAATGGGCTCAATTTTTTACTCAGGTTTATTATGAAAATTAGGATCTTATGGAAAGAGTTAACTTGGACTTCTTGACTCCCCAACCCAAAGACTATCCACCTTAACTAGTTGGTTTGATTGATCATGAGTGTAGGCGGGCATGCGCCAAAAGAAAAAATATGAGAATGATAAAAGATAAGAGAATTTGGATGAGAAAAGAAGAAATGTGGGAGAATAGAATGGGTTTTTATATGACTTAATTGGGTCCCCGACAATGGTGCCAAAATTTGATTCACGCTCAAATTTACCCAAGAGATGAAGGTAGAACGGTCCTTGTAGTTTAGCTTGGGTTGTCGAATCCTCAGAGACCTAAGAAGTATCCTACAAACATGTACATTCTATGGACTATTTTTTGCTATGAAGTGGACAACTTGTGTTGATATTATATGGGTTTAAGTGAATTCTAAGATACTTAGGTGAATTCAAATTAAAATAATGAGTTGACCCTAGGTTATCACTTGGGGTGGATTAGATACATTCCTTTTCATCTATTTCAATTTCTTATATCTGAGATGGGTTCATTTAAGAAGATAAAACAACATCATAACTTACGGGTTTAATACCTATACCCTTTAATACTAATCACGTATACACTTTATGTATCAAATTTTTTATCACTTCAAGATAAAGGTTTGTATTAGCACTTGAAGTGTGTGGCCTTAAATTCAACAACGATAAAGGGGTTTAAAGATCTTCAAAAAAAATTCACAATTAAAACAAGTAATTAGAAATTTATGGAGTGAGAAATAACATCCAATACAGCCCGTTTCTACTCCCTTGGATCAACCCATAAGTGGGTTATCCCTCCATTAATTCTATGGTTTCAATGGAAGTGGAAAGTAGACTCATGAGGGAAGAAAAGGAAAATTAAAAAAACAATGAAATAACTATCACTCCACGGTTGTGTGATAATTTCACAAGGTTTGGTGGGAATAAATTCAAACCATGAACTAAAGATATCAATGTGATATGTAGAACAATAGAATAAGAGGAGAATAAGAACTTTTATTAAGAAACTAAAGTGAATTGAACAACTTATATGTGGAAGACAAACTTGAGACAACAAAATCGCAGCATGACATTACAATTGAAAAAAGCACCAAAGATGGTTAAATCCTCAAACACCACTACCTTAAATAATCATTTTAGGAGCCTTGGGTCGAGCCTCCAAAAGTGAAATTCATCTCACTTGATTATGGTAGGCTTAGTGTGGTGGAAAGCTTGTGGAACTTGGAATTTTCCACTCTTGACCCTAGGTGGAAGCCAGCTTGCAACCACCGAACAGATGCATCGAAATTACATTCTAGATGGGCGAATTAGAGTGGACCATAGAAGAAGAAAATGGAGCTTCGTATGTCATCTAACCTCCTGTAATAGTTGGGCCATTTGGAGTTGTAAATCGAATGTTATGAAAGATTTCGTGGGATAACATTCTGGGCCGCAGATTCTGGCCCATATTTTGATATTCAATTTGGGCTGCCTTAATTTCGATCATGGAGGCCGAATTAGCACTTTATCCTGAAGAATGATTTTTTCCTATATAATTATTCAATCATCCCACGAAATTGGGGCTTCATTTGACCTGTAATATGGGCCCCACATTCTCATTAGTGGGCTTGTGTCCAATCTTCCTTTTCTATAATTGCTTCCATTCATCTCCAAATATCTCCACCATCCTTTTTGAATCCTCCATTGATCCCTTAATGAAAAATGTCCATATTAAAGTGTAGATAAATTTCAAAAAATACGGAATTAAAATATGGAAAATTAAATTGCAAAAAATCATATGAATCATTGGGACTAAATTGGTGTACATTAGGCATGTAGTGCACAAATGATGAGAATGGATGTTCAAAATTAAAATCTACTAACTCAGTCCCATAAGATCAAAAATGAACATTTAATACCTATAAAATGTAATTAAAATATGTTTTTTTATTAGATAATAAATATCCAAATCTCCCCAATCGAGTATGTGGGAGTCATCATGAAGGTTCTGACAAAGCATAGAGATGTGAAAGAAATCATGGATCCTCTCTATCCATGGTGGAAATGTCAACTGGTATGCCACATAGCAAACAACTACCAATACATAGAAAGTTCCAAAAAACATGGGATAAAGCTTGCTACCTCTTCCAAACCTATTCTTTCCATGTTGAGGGGAAGCCTTCTATAACACTTGGTTCTCATCCTAGAACTCCAAGGGCCTCCTCCTGCGATCGTTATAAGACTTCTTTCAATCCTGCGCCACTTTCATCCTCCCACAAACGATCTAAACCTTCTTTTTGTTTCTCTGTACAACCTCGGTTCAAAGAATATTTGTCTCCCCAACCTTCTTCTAGCACAACAGAATACGACACAATATCATGTACAAGGCCACAAATTCAGCCATGCTAATAGAAGAGTGATAGATATTATTATATTAAAAATCTACCAAGGGAAGGCATTATACCCTAGATCTTCCAAAGTCCATGATAAATGCTCAAAACATATCCTCAAATGTTTATATAGTCTATTCTATCTTAGCATCCATCTATGGGTGGAAATTAGTATTGAGGCATAACTGGGTTCCAAAAGAATGCTGAAATCCCCTCCAGACTCACAAGGAAAATGTGTGTCCCAATCTAATATAATAGATCTCAAAACTATATCCAACCATACCACCTCATATAAATCCCTATTTTCCAAAGCATTAATTGTTCTTGAATCCTTTATTTCAATTAAGTGATCTGATTTTGTTAGCTGATGTAGTACTAACTTGATAGAGTCATAGCCTCACTGGGCCCTGGGTAACCTCGTGAAAAAATCCATTGAGATTTCATTACACTTCCACGAGGGGACATCAACGGGCTTTTAAAACCCACTGACAACATGGTGCTAGACCATTACCTACCTAAAGACCAAGAATATTTCCACAAACTCCACTACTACCTGTTTCATCTTGGGCCACCAAAATTGCATCTTCAATCCATGGTACATTTTAGAAATTTTTGGGTTTTCCGCTAAAGGTGGTTTATGAAACTCATGAAGAACTACCTCATTAATTATTAATATAGCAAAAAACCTCATGTGGAACAACATCAGATTCTGACCATCATCCAACCACCCCTTTAGAGCATCACCATGGACAACACAATCATGAAAAACCTCTGCTTATGAGTCTCCCCACTGAGATTCCTCTGCTAGTTGCATCAAAGAAGCCTAGATTGTCATCTAGAACTTACAACCTCTACCATCATCCATTTATAAATCTAAATGCAAGGATTATAACACCTAGATTGCTTTCAAAGAATCTGTAGATTCCTCAACAACATCTCTCCATTACTTTTTACTAAAATAATTGGTTATGAATGTCCACCTTCTTGAGGTGTCATTGATCTAGAAATCATAATCTTGAAGAAACTCAATGCACTTCCATTATTTCACGTTTAGAGAACACAATGAGAATATATAACTCAAACTATTTTGATCTTTGAAGACCAAAAACTGATCCCCAATGAGGTAATGCTGCCACAATTTCAGCAGAAAACATGACCACTACTAGCTCCAGGTCATGGGGGCATATTTACACTCACGGGGGGGTGAAAAGTCCTAGAACCATGAGGGATTATTTCTCATTGGTTCATCAATATGCATCACAATACTAGATTAGAAGCATCACATAACACTTCAAACATCACTCCCTCCTTGGGAAAATGAAGCATAAGAGAGCTAACCAACTTCTCATTCAGATAACCAAATTTCACCTGGCACTATTCAATTGACAGAAAATCATGGTCCTTCCTTGTAAATACAATAAATGAGGCTAAAATAATAGGGAAATCAGGTAGAAACCTATGATAATAGCCTAAAAAACAATAAAATTGAAATATTATACCACTCTCTTGGGTTCTTCCCAATAAACAACTACTTATACCATCAATGGTTCCTCTACTACACCCTGTTGAGACACCACATGCATAAGTAAATGTACCTTTCATGTTCAAAACCTGCACATAGTGAACATTCCATAGATCTAGTGGTGTCAAAGAAATAATGGGTTGGTTCTGAGATGCACAACTTGCTCCTCCTCTAACATCGGGTGGCTCCATATATCATCAATGAATACGACAATGAGCTTATGTAGGAACTTGTGAATGATTAATTTCATGAGCCCCATGAATATGGTTGGTACATTCAAAAAACTGAATAACATTAACACAAAATCTACATGCACACACCTGCATCTGAATATAGTCTTTGGAATATCGCCCTCCTTCACCCTTAACTGGTGATATCCAGATTGAAAATAAATCTTAGAAAACTAACTCACCCTTCTCATCTGGTCAAAAAGATTTCATATCCTTGTAAGGGGGGTATGGATCTTGATTGTCACCTGATTGAACCTTTGTTAGTCTATACACAACCTTAGACCACCATCCACCTTCATTGTGAAAAACAACTAGAGCACTTCATGAAAACACACTGGTCTAGATAAATCCCTTTATCATCAGATCATTAATCCAACTACTTAACTCCCACAAATCAAAAGGTTATATCTAATAAGGATCCATCAAAATCAAAGAATCCCTGGGCTTTAGGTCTATCCCAAACGTGATGTCACATTGAGGGGTCAGTGTCACAAACTCCTTGGGAAAACATCCAAGAATTCTCTAACGACCCTGGGGACTTCCACCACCTTAGTTTCCAATATTTTCACTGAAATCGCATCCAACAGGGAATTAAGAGGCTCCAAACACCAACTACATACCTGAAAAACTCACTCACCAATGAAGGAAACCTGTTGACCTTCCACATCTGAAAACACTACTCTCCTATATAAGTATCCCATAATAGTACGCATGAAATACAACCAGTAGATGCTGAGAATGACATCGATTGGTTGCACCTATATCCATAGTAGATCCCCATTGGGTTGATATAGTCCCATCATTATTCCACACCCCTTGAAAACAGAAAACATGTTTTTCTAGCCTCTAAATAGAATACTCAAAACTAGGGGCGTGATAACCCTCTCTATGTCTAGTCAAAGAGAATGGGATAGAGTGGGTATAACCAAAGAGTTTGAGGCTCCCAAATCAATAAAATCACAAGAAAGGGTATTAAAAAACTAATCCAACCTCTATCAATATATGGTCCTCCTAGAAGACCTACATTTGGTACATGAAACTGACCATGCCCAGATCCTCTAACCCTCTGTGGATGATCACCTCTATGACCACACCCAGGATGAGGTCTCGTAGGAATACCCCGAGTTAGGCCCCTACCTTCCCCATATCAACACGGTGAATCTAAATTCAATTGTCTCTTCCATTGAAACTATTTTACTAGAAACATTTGTTGAGGATGGTGTTGAAACTGTCCTCCTATGCCAAACTGATATTGATCAGCCTCTAAGAACCGACCAGAAAAAATTTATGGATCCCACTGAATAAAAACCTTGTCCCCAATCCCATATAAAGGGCATGGGAACCCCTAGTACCAGAAGGATGTAAGGGAAACTGTTGAGGTTGACTCCCTATCGGTCAAAACCACAATGGTCCTAGTGCCTATAACATGCCGCAACAACCATGACCCTCGAAAAACTCTTCTAGATCACTCTTTATGGTAGACCTCCTCATGAGTGAATCCTCTAGATTACCTACTCTTTATTATGAACTTCTAGATAAATTGGAAATATAAAAGGAGAAACAATATACTGGATATAATTTTGGAGGGTCTCCTCATGCCATCTTGCATGAGGCTCCCCATCCAGAAAGAGATTTGGGGTGAAGTGAGGAAGACCCTTGGACTTAAACCCAAGTTACCACACCAACATACTCCCCTACTAGTGGGAGAGTATCTCCTAACTCTTCTCATTATTTTATTCAATAAAATGATCTCTAAATAGAACTCCTTCAGAATGACGACACACAACACATCTTCCTCCTTCCTCTCCCTTAGATAGATAATCCTCCATTACCACACAGCTCCCTACATCCAACTTACTAATAATAAAATTCAGTACTTTATCAGATTCCATATCAAACTGAATGTGATCTCAAGATCCTTGTGCCATATCTCTATCTCCATGTTGAAAACACTTCTCTATTATATTCATAACATCTAATTTTGAAAAAAATGTAACTCTCTACCACAAATTTTCATCCTCCATTGGATCCACCGTCTGCCTATCAGCCGGATCAGCTTGCTTATCCTTAACCTCCTGAGACACACATAGATGATGATCGAGAACCATAGATGAAAGGTAAAAAAGGAATTACTAAGACTGAGTACTATGTATTTTTTATTTAAAATTCATTTTAATTCATTGTTTTCATCCTATCAATTTTAAACTTCTCAAAGAAACCCAACTCAGATAAGAACACAACTCATTATGATACATGTACCTTTCCTAGGTCTCTACACTACAAATGGTGTAGCCTCTATTGGTCGTTCGATAGGCTCAAAGTCTATACATCAGATTACGGGGGGGGGGGGATAAAATCTGGTGTCCTAGTTGTTCTTCCCTGGCGTATGTCACACACCAAGATCACCTAAAAGTATTTCCCTACCAACCCATTCAAACCTTACTATTCCTAACTCCAAACTCTATCTTATCTCTCAACCATCACCTATAGTACCGTTTTTTTTCAGGACTCCATACCTCCAAAGATATCCCTCCTAGGCTGGAAATAAAGAAATAGAGATAATAAACCTTGAGTCCCGCCTCTAGTTGGCCCTGGGGTGGTGACTAGAACCAAGGGTATATATATTCTCACCAAAAATGAGAGGCACTACCCTTTTTATTTTGACAAAAAAAATTAGAAGAAAAGATGTGTCAACCTCAAAAAAATCCATAACATATATAAAAAATCCCAAATCCATCCCACATGCATGTTTAAAATAAAATGGTTACAATGCAATAAGACTCTAATGTAAGTACCAAAAGTAAGGCTAAATAACAACATAGAAACTTTCCAAACATATGAGCTAGAAAGGTCTAGAATGGTCCTTGTAATCCTCGTGGAATCCGTAAATCAGTTAAATATATATAGCTTGAGAATAAATGTATAATCATTAAGAAAACCAAGGTCACCCATGCACATGTGAAAGAAGCATACTAATTCCCATGTGAGAAAATAGCAGAACCAAACAACACCTAAGAAGGTTTACTAACCACCCCAACCTCACTCGGGAAATCTCACCAAAAAACAAAAGTAAAGTAAAGTAATATAATGCACATCGATAATATGGTACCTACACCACTTTCCTATGATTATCTTCTCTCACACCCTGATGACAAATATCCTGGAACTCCCACATCTTCCAAACATGCCACATCATAACCCACCCGCACATACATGTCCCTCACAACCACACCTCGTACCATCACCGAGGCTAAGAGCCACATTACATCATGCCCATAGAAACCTGGGCCCCATACCACATGGCATCCCACCCATAGGCACTTAATCCACATACCATATCACATCCAGAAAACTTATGGGAAAGAATAACATATCTCATCCTGAAAACACCTCAAAAAACACATCTCACCCACACAAACCTTGGCCCTACAAAACACAATCTGCCTAATGAATATTGGGATACCTCAGTTTGGTAGATGGGGAAAGGAAGAGTGGGCGGAAATACATATGTTCTCCCACTGAGATAATTGGGAGACAGACCCTCCCCCAAGAAGATGGGGGTGTTTGTCACGTAGTACTCAACTAGGGTAGGGTGCATATGCAAATAACAAATGAAATCCATGTACATATATATATATTATCGAACACTACTGTTCAACCTATGGGTTATCAAAAAAACAACCATATCACAATACTACCTACTAAACTACTATCTCTATTTCAATCACCACACAACAATCCACAACTTCATTCCAATTCCACGCCCATTTTTTTAAAACATTTTTATTCTTTATTCACAACACATTTATTCATTCCTTTAACCAAACCCACCAAACCGAGAACCAAACAATATTAACCGATAATTTATTAATCTATCCCATTACTATATGGGAAACTACCTAGAGTATAAGATAACAAGAAACCTAATAACACATCACCTCACAGCCTGATTGTAGATCTGATCCACAAAACTTCTCATCCATTCCACAATCAATCAATCTGTTAACCTTTGATACCATTACACCACCCAAACCACTCCACATCACACATCCATGCCTGCAACCCTACAATAGCACAACTTAGAACAATACCACACATATTAAACAACTAAAAACCTAGTTAGGGTAAATTAATATTTAACAATACATTCCTCACTAAATTTCCACTTATTAATTCAGGGATTATCATAGAAACTGTCTGATCCTTGGGTATCCATTTATTAGATGAGTGTGTATCGTTAATTGATTCCACAACAATTATTGGACAAAAACCAAACAAAATGCATTTAAAAATCACCACTCAATACACAATATAGAAACACCAACAACCATGAATTTTAGTGGGTAGCTATACCATATAGATCATATTACAATCAAAAGAAATAATAAATCCATAAAATATGGGTCACTTTCCAAAACCTCTGTTTATTAATTTAAAACTGACTCAATTATATTTATTAATAATAGATCAACTATTTTCCCAAAATAGACATTCGTATACCCATACCACATGATGTAAAACTAATTAGGATGATGAAAACTTACTTGGATGAAAATGTGATTAGAACATTCTAATTTTCCCAAGATAGGGGTGCGTATGTCGCAAGAAACTCCAAGGAAAACATGAAAAAACTAGGGTACTACAAAGTAATGAATCATATGGGAAGAAATGTCATGGGAGCCTCAAACAAAGACATAACATGAAGGAACAAAACCAAGAGAAAGGTTTTTTGGCCCTTGGAAGATATAAAATAGGGTAATATTTTGGATATATATTTAATCTTCCATTTTAGTCAGATCTAGTCAATATTTTTCTCTTCGACCAATTAAAATAACCTAGACTCTTCATAATTTAAATATATTACTCATATAATAACATCCAATATTTTTGGTAAGGTAGATATTATGTGGTTATTCCAAGAAATGCATCCTTCCCTAGATACTACAAGTGGGCATGGTTCTGGCCCAATTGTACCTAGGGGTGACAACTCTTACAAGGTGTGTCAGTCCTGACTTTGTGTAACATAATACATTACAATGGGAATTATTATGCACCTAGTTTGAAACTCCTAGGGGATATGCTTAAAATAATTCACATTCACTTTATAAACCATTATAAAATATGTAAAAGTAAATATGACCCCAAAGAAATCATATTTATTATATTAACTATCCATAAATTTTCAATTTATGTTGATTATTTTTCTAGTTCAACATTAAACATTATGACTCATTATATAATCTTGTGTATTACATTTTTTATAAATGTAACCTTGAAGAAATAATGGGAACCTCACCAATTCTTTTGATATGAAGTGTAGGAATGATAATTTTATTTATTAGCTAAATTCAATAATTCTAAGGGAATCTATAAAGACCCTACCTTAATCATTACATATTATTGAATTAAAATGGATAATTCACATTGAAAATATTTTTAGGTTTAGAGTTTTAGATAATTAGATCATAACATTTACATAACAACATGAATATTACATGTAGTCAATTTTACTCGGTATCTTTTTTTCATAAAATAAAATCATAAAAAAAGTCATATCTAGTTCCATGTTTTTAGATAGAAAGACTTTTCCTTGATCCCATCATCGACCCTATTCATCTTTAAGTCCTCTGAAAAACATTTAAAAAATTTGGATTAGAAAAAAAATCTCAGTAAGAGTTATAAAATAAGAAAGAAATCATTAGTCCATCAATACATACAAAACATAAACTCTTTTACTTACCTCATGAAAACATAATATTTATGAATAACACATAGTAATCACAAATCATAAAAATAATTATTGCATTTATATCATACTTACATTGTATCTATCAATGCTACATACGGATTATATTGGAATAACAATATCGGTATATTCCCTAAATCTTATAGGAGAAACATTAATTTTTACCTCTGTCATGTTACCCAATGCATTGGAGAGCTATCTCAGGCTCAACCACCCTAGGTTTATCACGGAACCACCCATATACGTAAACAATTTCCAAGAACCGTGACATATTCATAACACATAAAAAAATAAAGGAAAGATAAAATATATCATTAAAATATATTGACATAAAAAATCCATTATATAAACCATTTTCAATACCAAAATATGTAAAAAGTATACGGTATTTATTTTCTTTTTAAAAAAAACACTACAGCCTGTTAAGGATACCAAAGATCAAATAATACTCGCGGCGGTAGAAAAAGCTTGTTGTCACTACTTACGTAAAAAAACATTCATTTTTTCCACTTAGTAAAATACTTCATGTAAAAATATTCCCTTTGAATGAAATTAAATATCATAGGGGTGTATACACCATATAAAATAAAGTCGTGTATAAAACAGAATATGCCTTAATTAAAGGATATTGAGACGGAGTCCCTTACCTCATGTCTAACTTGACCCGTTCATTCTTAAATCTCCATAATTATAAACTAATGTTAATTTCTACTTTCTTAAGAACTTATTTCATGTTTATTATTTCTTTTATATCACTTATTACCAAGTTATAGAAATTATGTAATCATTTATGTTTAAAATGGTTGTTTTGTCGATATTTGGTACTATAGTAAAAATATACGCCTTATAATTAATAGTTTTCCATTATATTCATAATGATATTCAGGATTTAGATATCATATAAATCATATATATCCAATATATATTTATTTAGAACATTACATAACATTTTGGAGATTAGAAATGAAATGCACCGTTCATGGAGATGGTAAGTTGTACGAATGCATGAACGCTACTTTCATTTCCATTTCATACATTAATTGAATTAAACCTTAATGATACATAGGTATACTATAATTAATGTATAATATCATATCTACTATCATTAAAAATATTCTTTATACATCCCACATATGGCATTAACGAGTCATATCACTTTGAGGGGGCGGTAGTCCGCACTTCCTCAAATGAAATTATCGTGTTTGCCCGTTATGGAAACCATAAAGGTAGGATATAAATGTAAAATACAGAAGCATAAAGAAAAAATAAACATAATATATATCATATATAAAAATAGTTTCATCTTAATGGCCACCATGAGAGGCGGTAGGAGATAATCTAACAATCATCATTTCGGGAGACGTTAGTTTTCCATCCACAGAAATAGTATATTCTTCACCCATTATATGGATGTGTGTGTATTTTTAGTTAAAATACTTCTCATAAAAAAATACTAGTATATTTAGGATACTGGTGATGTGATAAAAGAGAATAATAAAAATATTTTATGGGCTGGAGAAGAAAAATAATAGAAAATAAGTTAAGAGTAACAGTTACCTTTAATTTGGGTAACTCACTTTCGTTTGAACCAAAAGGACTTCTGGAAGTGACTTATGCATAAGGTAAGGCTTCTAGTAGGAGGATAAGGATATTGAGAGATTATTTTCGTAGGGGTTGGATGAGTCAAGGGGCTTGATAGGTGTGAGGAATTGGTTAGAAATGAGGGCGTTTTATAGGGGGGAGTGGTTATTTAAGAAAGTGTGAAAATATTATTTTATTATATAATGATATTTGGTTTATAAAGGTCCAAAACTAATTAAGAAGAATATAATATGGCCCATGGTAGAAATTAAATCATCTAATAATAATTTTATAGGTTTTGTAATTTTTTTAATATTTATAATCTTATTTATTTAAATCTTTTATTAATGAGGTAAATACTGCATCATTATTGTGTCATAAATATTTTAATTTATTTGATGTCTAAAATTTATAAAAAATATACAATGATTTAGGAAATAGTTTTATCTTTCCAATTAATATTTATATTCGAAAATATAATTTATATAACCCGTTGTAAAAAGTAATTTACTAAAAGATATTTGGTTTTGTCATTTTTGCCTTTACTTTATGTTAATTAATCTAAAGTGTCATTATCACTCCCAAGTATCTTAATGGGGTCCTGAAATTGATAAAAATATTCCCATTGTTGTAAATTACTCAAAAAATAAGGTTAGGATATGTGTTAAAGTAATTTTGTATTATTATAATATTAATTTTACCTTGAATTACCCTATTTACCTTTAACCGCGGTAAATAAAATTCAAAACTTACTATTACCCAAAAATTATTTTCATATTATTAAACCATATTTTACTTAATAATAACAACCATGTATGTCTTAGTTTCTAAATTCAATCCACATAAATAGTAAAGTTTCATTTAAATGAAACAGTCAGTTTTTTTACCACGACTTAGTAGTTCACTATTCATCAAAAATTGATGTTTTTCAGAAAAATACCAAAAATTTGGCCAAATAATTATTTAATTTTATGAATTAAAAAATGATATCTGTTTTACCAAATTTAAAAAATAAAATTTTTATTAATAAATTTAAAATTAATTTTTGTTATCAAAACAAATACCGTGTTTTTAAGAAACAATAACTATCAAAATATTGATACTTGTTTATGTCCAATTTCAAAGTGTAATTAATTAAAATGACCAAAATTGGATTAAATGGTAAAAATATATTATAAATACACTTTAAAACCAAGTAATAATATAATATAACCATATAAATAAATTATATTAAAAAGCACTTTTGAATTAAAATACAGAAGTTTTTCACTATTCATTAAACTATTAACGTTATCCGAAAAATACCAAACATTTACCCAAAGTAAATTTTTATGTCCCAAATCTAAATAAGAATACTAATTTGGAAAATAGAACATATAAAAATTACCAAAACAATATTTAAAGAGGGTTCTCCATCAAAAGGCTGTAAATCGGCCTTTTACTGAATATTAGCGTATTTATGCTTAAAATTAGATTCATTCATATTTTAAGCCCCTAATTTTTATTGGATAAATGTAAAAACATTTAACAAACATGTATAATCATATTTTAGATAGTTCTATTAATTCCTGCCAATACAACAATTAGGTGTTAACTACCATCTAAAATAATAATATTATATTATTAGTGTGCAACGTAAGATTTCCAAAAAACTCGTCGTTGTGTATTGGGTATGCTATCGAACATAGCAACCCCTTTAAAGTAAAATTAATATTTAATTCACAAATATTAATAAATATGAAAATTTCATATTTATTTATTTACCTAGGATGTTACATCCTTCCCCCTTTTGGTAATTACGTCCTCACATTTTTTTCACTTATAAAATAAATGGGGGTATTTATCCCTCATATCATTTTCAGATTATC
Source organism: Viscum album (assembly GCA_963277665.1). NCBI lineage: Eukaryota > Viridiplantae > Streptophyta > Magnoliopsida > Santalales > Viscaceae > Viscum > Viscum album. The sequence goes on along the minus strand of OY728156.1, from coordinate 1,249,361,692 downwards.
ACGTTTCCTCTTCAACCATATGGGTTTTCCACAAAACCTTTACCAGTTTAATTACCTTATTCTGCATCACTTTCTCTCTACGATCATGAATTTGGACCGGTGCTTCCTCATAAGAGAGATTCTCTTCCAACTGAACTACCACTAGGCTCAAAACATGATATGGATCTGGTATATACATTCTCCACATTGAGCCATAAAAAACATTGTGTAACAAGGATAAACATATAGGTAAAGCCACTTTGTATGCTACTGATATAATATTATCCAAGATTTCATAAGGTCCAATGAACCTCGGACTCAACTTTCCCTTCTTACCAAAATCCATCACACTTTTCTATAGAGAAACTTTGATAAAGACTAGATCAACTACATTAAAAGATATATCTTTCCTCCGGTTATCTACATAACTTTTCTGCCTACTCTGAGCTGTTCTCATGTTCTTCTGAATCAACTGATCTTTTTTCCAATTATTCTACCAATTTTGGTCTCCTTAGCTTCCTTTCAAATACTTCATCCCATAATGATGGAGTTCGACAACGCTTTCCATATAATTCCTCAAATGGAGCCATCTGTATACTGGAATGAAAACTGTTATTATAAGAAAACTCAACCAAAGAAAGATGTTGGTCCCAACTTCCCTGGTAATCCAGTGAACAAGCATGTAGCATATCCTCCAGGGTCTGAATTGTTCATTCTGACTGCCCATCTGATTGCTGATGAAAAGATATACTGAAATTTAATTCAGTACCCAACGACTTCTAAAAGCCATTCCAAATGATAGAAGTAAACCAGGGATCACCACTAGATACAATAGAGAGGGGAACTCCATGAAAACTGACCATCTCATTAACATAAAACTGAGAAAGTTGATCAAGAGACAAAGTATCTTAAATAAGAAGAAAATAATCAGATTTAGTCAACATATCAACAATAACCCAAATTTCATTATTACCTTATGATGTCTTTGGTAATCCCACAATGAAGTCCATGGATATATTTTCCCATTTCCACTCTAGCACCGGTAAATAATAAAGAAACCCTTCTGGTAACTGCCACTCTACTTTAACCAACTGACAAGTCAAATACTTCACAGTAAAATCAGCAATATCTCTTTTCATTCTATCCCACCTGTAATACTCCCGAATATCTCTATAAATTTTTTTACTTCTAGGATGAACTGAAAATGGGGACCTACGAGCTTCACATAACAACTCATTCATCAACTGTGAATTACAAGGCACGCATAATCTTTTTCCAAACATCAAAACACAGTCATTATCAATGTTAAAATCAGGCAACTTACCCTTCTGAACCAACTCTACCTTTTTCTGTAACTCACTTTATTCTTTCTACGCTTGCTTTATTCTGTCAAATAGAGATGATTTCACTGACACCTGATACAAAACAGAAGAATTTTTTGCACCATCAACTTCTATTCCAAAGTTTATCAAATCAAAAACCAAAGGATGTCATTCCAAACATATCGTGGTTATTGAAGGATTACTATTTCGACTCAAAGAATTATCCACTTTATTTTCCTTTCCTAGATGGTAAAGGATCATGAAATTATAATCCTTGATTAATACCAATCATATCCTCTGTCTTATGTTAAATTATTTATAAGTGATTATATACTTCAAACTTCTATAGTCAGTATATATTTCACATTTTACTCCATACAAATGAAGCCTCCAAATTTTTAAAGAAAAAACAACATCAGCAAATTTCAAATCATTTGTAGGGTATTTAACTCATGAGGTTTCAACTAATTTGAAGCATATGGAATTAAATTATCATTCTACATAAGGACACAACCAAGTCCTTTCATTGAAGCATTACTGTAGATAACAAACTCACCGTTTCTAGAAGGTAGTGCAAAAACTGGAGCATTCACCAATCTTTTTTTCAATTCCTAAAAACAATCATCACATTCTTTTTTCCAAAGGAACTTAACACCTTTTCGTGTTAAGTTAATCATTGGACTAGATAATCGTGTAATATTCACAACAATCCTCTGGGAATAACCTTCTAAACTAAGAAAACTACGGATCTCAGTTATATTTGTGGGTCTTGGACATTCTTCAAAAACTTTAATTTAGTAGGATCAACTGTTATGCCATTTTTGGAAACAATGTGACCCAAGAAAGAAATTTGCTGTAACCAAAACTCACTCTTGCAGAATTTCCCAAACAGTTTATTTTCATTTAAGGTTTTCAAGACAACCCTTAAAAAAATTTCATGTTCTTCTCTACTTTTGGAATAAAACAAAATATCATCAATGAACACAACCACAAACTTATCCAAGAACACATGGAAAATTCTATTCATAAGATCCATGAATAGAGCAGGTGCATTGGTTAAACCAAAAATAATAACTACAAATTCATAATGGCTATATCTAGTATGAAATGTTGTCTTCAAAATGTCTTCTTACTTTACATTAAACTGATGGTACCACGACCTCAAATCAATCTTCAAAAAATACTGATCTCCCTAGAGCTGATCAAACAAATCATCGATATGAAGAAAAGGATACTTGTTCTTAACAGTGATGTTATTCAATGCTCTATAATCAATACAAAGTGTCATTTAACCATCATTATTTTTAATTAATAAGATTTTAGCACCCCATAGTGATGTTCTAGGTCGAATGAAACCTTTATCTAATAACTCCTGCAATTGCTTCTTTAACTCAAAAAGTTCAATTTGAGCCATTAGATATGGGGGTTTTGAAATTGGATTAGCATTGGGAACTAAATCAACAATAAACTCAGATTCCAAATCTTGTATAATACCAGAAAACTCATCAGGAAAAACATCAAGGTACTCATTTACCACTACAACATCATTAATCTCATCACTTCCTTTTTTTCAACAATATGAGAATGGTAAAATAAATTTCCATATTTTACTAGTTTCTCAGCTTCCTGATATTTTATCAAAATCAAGGGTTCATTCTTACATAAAAACTGAAAATCATTTTGAAAACAAACCACTTTAACTCTGAAGTTAATCATAGCATGATAAACATAAAGCCAATCAATACCCAAAATAACATCAAACTCTACTAGAGGCAAAATAATAAGGTTTGCAGGTAGATTCTTCCCGCACACAAGGACTGGAAGGTTCTTATAATTTCTTTTTATCTCAACATTTCCCCTCGGTGTTTTTACAATAAGTTTAGTATTCATATCTTGAAATGGAATTCCCAATTTACTAGAAAACTTATTAGAAATGAATGAATGTGTAGACCATGAATCAAAAAACACATTGGCATAATCTGAACAAACAAACAGTGTACCTGATACTACTTCATTTGATGGCCCAACATCTACTAAAGTAGTTGCAAAGGATTTCACCAACCCTTTATGCTTGTAGTCTGACTGCATTCCCTCAGTTGATTTCTTCCTTGGGCACTCATTTTCATAATGACCCATTTCATTGAACTTAAAACATTTTACTGACTGTAATTCGGATTTTGTCTTACCATTATCCTGAACATTTTCAGTGCAATTTTGAGCCTCATATCCCATTTTACCTCATCAGTAGGACTTACCAGACTACAAAATACATTCCCCAGCATGCTTTTTACCAAATTTTTCACAAACTATAAACTTAAGTTTCTTAACATCGGACTTCTTTGAAGAGTTCTTCCCTTTCGCCTGCCATCTCAACCACTGATTCTGTTGTTTTTCAAAAAACACATGATCATCCACAAACTCCAATTCCACCTTCTCTGCACAATGAACAAGTTTTTCATAACTTTTGTACTTATGAGAATCTAAATCCCTCAGATACTTTGTATTTATTCCTGAGTAAAAATGGTTGATTTTACTATCAAGATCTCGTATGAAATTTGGATAATACCTTGCCATTAGAGTGAATTTTTCTTCCTAAGCAGCCACTGAGTCATCCTCCTACCTCAATTCCAGGAATAGTTTTTCCATTTTAAGACGAACCACCTTAGGAAAATATTTCTCAAGAAACATACCTTTGAATTCATCCCAAACTAGAGCATCAATCTCCTCACTATCCCTTATATTTTTCACCATCGACCACCACTGTTCAGCTTCACCTTCAAAATGGTAAACAGCGAGACTAACCTTTTGATGTTCTGAACAACCCATGAAAACCAAAATCTTTTCTAGTGATTTAATCCACCCTTCATCTAGAACTGGTTTAGATGATCCTCTGAATGATGGGGGGTGTTGCCTCATGAAATGCTCCACTACTGACATGTTCCTATGTGGTTGATCTGGCTGATCTCGAACATGGATTCCACTACTATTTATAGCATGAGTCAACTGTGCCATCACTGCAATAAACTATTCAGTTCCAATTCTGACCGTCTCAGGTTGCTTATTTCAAAGGTTCTTTTCCTCCTAATGTCACCCCAACATAGCTGCCTTGTTTCCTCTGTGGAAAACCATTCTGAATATAGAAATATCTTAGCCGAAGCAACATGGTAATCTGTAAATGCTACATCATTTCAATATTAAAATAAGCTAAAATAATAATAATATATGGATATAAATTTAACTATATTCTAACTCAAAAAATTATCTAAACCGTCCTATGATACCAACTATAAGGACATGGCCTTAAACAATACATATTCTAGAATTAAAATGGATAATTCACATTTTGGATCTTTTTATGTCTAGATTTTTAGTGAATTAGATCATATAATTTAAATAACAACATGATTATTATATGTAGTCAATTCTACTCAATATCATTTTTTTCATAAAATAAAAACATTAAAAAAAAAGTGTCATGTATACTTCTATGTTTTTAGACAGAAAGAATTTTCCTTGATCCCATCCTTGACCCTATTCTTCTTTAAGTCCTGTGAAAAACATTTACAAACATGGGATGAACATAAAAAGATCAGTAAGGGTTATAAAATAAGAAAGAAATCATTATTCCATCAATACATACAAAATTTAAACTCTTTTATATCCCTCATGAAAACATAAGATTTATGAATAACACATAGTAATCACAAATCATAAAAATACTTATGGCATTCATATAATACTTACATTGTAGATATCAAAACTACATAGGGAGTTACATTGGAATACTCATTTCAGTATATTCCATAAATCTCTTAGGAGAAACATTCATGTTTACCTCCATCACGTTACCCAATGCATTAGATAGAAATCTTCAGGCTCAACTGCCCTAGGTTTATCGCGGAACCACCCAATACATAAACAATGCCCAATAACCATAACATATTCATAACACATGAAACAATCAAAAAGGAAAGATACAATATATCATTAAAATATATTGACATAAAAAATCCCATATAAAAACCATTTCCAATACCAAAATACGTAAAAATTATATGGTATTTATTTTCTTTTAAAAAAAATACTACGGCTTATTAAGGAATCCAAAGAACAAATAATACTCGTGGCGACGGAAAAAGGTCGGTGTCACCACTAAAGTAAAAAAACATTCATTTTTGTCATTTAGTAAAATACTTCGTATGAAAATATTCCCTTTGAATGAAATGAAAATCCAAAGGGTTTTATACACCGTATAAAATAAAGTCATGTATAAAACAAAATAATCCTCAATGAAAGGAGATTGAGACGAAGTCCCTTACCTCATGTCTGACTTGACCCGTTCATGAATTAAGCTCTTGAATGATAAACTAAAGTTAATTTATACTTTATTAATAACCCTTTTCAAATTTATTATTCCTTTTATATCACTTATTACCATGTTATAGACATTATGTTATCATTTAAGTTAATAATGGTTGGTTTGTCGATATTTGGTACTTGAGTCAAAAATGAATGCATTATAATTACAAGTTGTTAATGTGGTCAATAGTACATTATATCCAGAATGATATTCATGATTTCGATATCATATAAATCATATATATCCAGTATATATATGTATTTATAACATAACAAAACACTTTAGAGATAATAAATGAAATGCACCGTTTATGGAGAACGTAAGCCGTACATACGCATGAACACTACTTTCATTTCTATTTTGTAATTTAATTGAATTAAAACATAATGATACATAGGTATACTATAATTCCTGTATAATATTATATATAATATCATTAACACTATCCTTTATACGTCCCACATATGGCATTAACCAGTCATATCACTTTGAGGGGCGGTAGTCCGCACTTCCTCAAATGTAATTATCGTGTTTACCCGTTATGGAACCCATAAAAATTGGATATAAATGTAAAATACACAATAATAAATAAAAAATTTACATAATGTATATCATATATAAATACTGTACCATCTTAATGGCCACCATGAGAGGCGGTAGGAGATAATAGAACAATCATCGTTTCGTGAGGCGTTAGTTTTCCATCCACAGAAACAGTATATTATTCACCCATTAGATGAAGGTGTGTATAAGTGTTGTTAAAATCCTTATCATAACAACATCCTAGTATATTGAGGATACTTTTTTTGTTATAAAATAAAATAATAATAAAAGTTTAGGGGTTGGTAAGTAAAACAAAAGAAAAGAAGTTAAGAGGAACCATTAACTTTAATTTGGGTAACTCCCTTTGGTTTGAACCAAAAAGGACTTGTTGAAGTGCCTTCTGCATAAGGTAAGGCCTCTAGAAGGAGAATAGGGATCTTGAGAGCTTCTTTGGGTAGTTGTTGGACGAGACAAGGGTCTTGAGAGGAGTGAGGAATTGGTTAGAAGTGATGGATTTTTATAAAGTGGAGGAGGGGTTCTTTAGGAAAGTGTGAAAATATTATTTTATTATATAATGATATTCGGTTTCAAAAGGTCCAAAACAAATTAAAGTCGAAGATACGATGACTCATGGTCAAAATAAAATCATCCAATAATAATTGGATAGGTTTTGGATATTTTTTTAACATTTATAATCTTATTTATTTAAATCCTTTATTAATGAGGTAAATAGTGCATCATTATTGTGTCATAAATAATTTAATTTTATCTAATGTCTAAAAATTATAAAAAACTACCATGATGTAGTAAATATATTTATATTTAAAATTAATATTTATAGTCAAAAAAATAATTTATATAACCCCTTGTAATAATTAATTTACTAAAAGATATTCGTTTTTGTCATTTTTTCCTTTACTTTAATTTAATTAATCTAAATTGTCATTACACTCCCATGTGGCTCAATGGGGTCCCAAAATTGACCTGAAGATGACTATGGTCGTAAATAACTCATCCAATAAGGTTAGGATAAGTGTTAATGTAATTTTTTATTATAATAATATTATTTTTAAATTGAATTACCCAATTTACCTTTAATCACGGTAAATAAAATTCAAAAATTATTATTCCCCAAAAATTATTTTCGTCTTATTTAACCAAATATTACTTACTATTAACAACCATGTATGTCGAATTTTATAAATTCAATCCAAAGAAGTTGTAAAGTATCATTTAAATTAAAAATTCAGTTTTTTAACTACGACTTAGTGGATTCACTATTCATCATAAATTGTAGTTTTTCAGAAAAATATGAAAAATTTCGCCTTAGATTTATTTTATATTCCAAATTAAAAAATGATTTCTATTTTAAAAAATATAAAACATATATGTTGGATTAATTAATTTAAAATTAATTACTGTTATCCAAACAAATAGCGTGTATTTAAGAAACAATAACTGTCAAAAGATTGATACTTGTTTATGTCCAATTTCAAAGTGAAATTAACTATAATGACAAAAATTGGATTAAATGGTAAAAATATATACTAATTAAAATTTAAAACAAATTAAAAATATAATAAAACCATATAAATAAATTAGATTAAAAATCACTTTTGAATTAAAATACAGTATTTTTTCGAAATTCATTAAAAATTGAACTTTATCAGAAAAATACCAAAAAAATACCAAAGTAAATTTTGATGACCCGAATATAAAGAATAATTTTATTTCGTCAAATAGAACATATAAAAATGACCAAAACTAGATTTAAATAGGGTTTCCCATCAAAAGAATGTAAATCGACCTTTTACTGAATATTAGAGTATTAATGCTTAACATTAGATTCATTCATATTTGAAGCCCCTAAATTTTATTGGATAAATGTAAAAACATTTAAAAAACATGTATAATAATATTTTAGTTAGTTCTATTCATTCCCACCAAAACAACGGTTAGGCGTTAAATACAATCTAAAATAATAATATAATATTATTAGTGTGCAACGTAAGATTTCATAGAAATCCATTGTTGTGTATCGGGTACGCTATGGAACATAACAACAACTTTAAAGTAAAATTAAAATTTAATTCACAAATATTAATAAATATGAAAATGTCATATTTCTTTATTTACTTGGGATGTTACAGAAGCAGTCTACCAAATATTCTCATCATATAAAAAATATTATTTTGTTCTAAGAAGATATATAATGATTTATCTCAGTCATATTACATCAATGGGAAGCATGAGAAGAAGTGGGAAGATTATAAAATGATAGATAGAGGTAAGAAGGGAAAGTATTATTTTTCACATGTGATAATTGTGTAAGGAAACACATTTGTATATGCATAAGAGGAAAGATAGTTTTCTTCAAGAATGGTGAAATAATCCACCATGTTTATAATTTCAAGAGAAGGAAATAATTTTCCAATATTAAATGATTAATTTGTAAGGATATGGGGTACTGTATAAATTAGTGTCCCAAGATTTGATGAAATATAACATTGAAAAATTACAGGGATCAAAGTCAAACTCATATAGATACTATAATAGAAGGGGAATAAATAATTTATTTGTGTTTTTGGATTCAAGAATAATGTTATTCTATTATAGTCATGGGATTTATGAGATATATATGGATTGACCAGTAGTAATTCTTATTTATGCAATTAGAAGCAAGTAATTAATATGACCAGTAATTAAGAGAAGGGATTCTGTTGTAGGTTGATCTTTTTGAAAACACATGTCTTGGAAAAGATAACCCAAAATATGTTCTTGATGATTGCGATTATAATAAATAGTTTTTATGGGTTAGTATTAGTGATCATTAAGGTAGTTAGTGTAACAACCGAGACTTTTATAAAAAATATTTTGTTTTTATGTTATATAAATCATCAAAGGAATCTTTCACTACATACAACACTAGCTTGACTTGCTTTACACGCAACCACAACCTTCCTCGATAGCTTGCGTCGTACGCAATACCGAGTTTCACTAAACAACGATATGCTATTAAAATATTATTAAAACTAGCCGTTATGAATATTATTAACTTAATTTTAAATTTTATAACATTTTAATTCAAATTATATATTTTCTAGAATGAGGTATAAAAGTAAAATCCGTTTTTTTGGATAAATGAAATATTTTTCAAAAAATGCAGTTTTGCCGCCTTTTGATGGAGCACCCACATTAAATCTATTTTTTGACATGTTTATAAGTTTAATTTGACAAAATAAAATTCTTCTTTTGAATCAGGGTATAAAAATTTACTTTGGATAAATTTTTGATATTTTTCTGATAACATTCATATTTTGATGAATAGTAAAAATACCCCAATTTTTAATTAAAAACAACTTTTTTCATTAGATAATTTTTATGGATAAATTATAATATTGAATGGTTTTAAAGTATAAATAGAATATATTTTTACTATTTCATATAATGTATGTCATTATCATTAATTTCACATTGAATTCATAGGTTAAAACATTTCAATCTTTGGCAATGTTTTAACTTCTAAAACCCATTTTCTTAACAATGGGATTTATTTTAAATTAATTACTACAACTTATATGGTTTGAATTTTGAAAAATTGGTTCCATATTCAGAATCAGTGGGTCCAAATTATGTTAATAGGCTACTTTTTATATTTGGGCATTATGAATAGTAACTACGGTAAATTTTATTTACCATAGTTAAAGGTAAATTGGGTAATTAAGGGTAAATATAATATTATAAAATTACCCTAACACCTGCCAAAATACTATTGGATGACTAAAAGTCGACCCATATCACCTAATGGTCGGATTAGATTAATTTAATGGACTTTTTTCCATGAAAATAATTTAATTATTATTAAAACCAAAGAATGTGACAACATGTCACTTTCTTAAATCTTATAAGTATAATAATTTTAATTTGTTGATAACCTTAATGAAACTTCAAAAATTAATAGTATACAGAAATCTAGTACAATTATATATATGATAGAAATTTATTTAGAATTTTTAGGGATTAAATACTTATCATTAATTATGACACAATAGTGATGTTGAAATTATTTTATTAATTAATATATCAAATAAATTGTTTTAAAAATATTAAAATAAATATTATATGAAATATTTAACGTTCTATACTAATTTTCTAGATACATATGACATTTTCTGAATCTATTAAAGCTTTTAGTTCGAACATATCTTCTGTATATATTTTATTTAAATTCAAATAAATGAATAGTGTCAAAATTGACACTATTGTTATTTTATAAGAATAACATATTATAAAATTGTTTAAAAATCACAAAAATATTTAAAAATTATAAATTAAAATTTATATGGTCTAAAATTTCATAAAGTGTCAAATTATGGAAAATTCACAACACAAATGTAATTATTTATGATAATTTAAAATTTAGAATATTATTACCACAAATAAAATTAAATTGATAAATAGGGATAAATCAAGTTGATAATGTTTAAAATAAATTCCTAACATGTATAAATTTTATTTTTTGATGATATTACAACCCTATATCATCTAAGCTTCGGATATGAGTCATTGTGGAAGTTTTTAAGTGGTTTTGGGATTTAATATAAACCAATATTTCTTATATTTCCAAAGATTCCCCTCTCCTCCCTTATAAAAGGGAACCTCCTACCTCTCCTCCTCACACCAATTTGAGCCTTCAAGATCGGAAAACCCTGACACTTTCTCCTCTCCACTTCCCTAGAGACATCCTAGAGGTCCTGGTCTTCTTCAAAGACCAATTTTAGTGCCCTAAAAGGAGGTCTCAAAGAAGCGCTTCAAAGAAGAGGTAATGCTCGTTACTGATTCTTTCATCTTTATTTCTTCTTACACTTCTTCTTATTTAGTTGTTTCATTATGAGGTAATAACATAAATATCACTCATATACTGATATGTTATTATAAATATGAAACAACCCTATTTCACCTCTTATCCATCCTACAGAAAATGAAATCATCGCACGTGCTTACGTACGGAATACCGTCTCCACACCGTGGTGTAATATATTTTCCACCACCACCTTACTTGGATGGGTATAAGGGTGAAAGTAATGAATATATATGATTATTGTAATGTGGTATTGATTCTGAAATATTATACATACACTCCAATACAATTCCAAGATCATGGGAACGATATCATAGCTCATGTGTACGTACGGAATATCGTCTCCACGATGTGATGCGATTCGTTATACATGATCTTCATTGCATAATGATTATATAAATGAATTTAATGAATTAATATGATATATATTACACTAATACCATTCTGTAAATGAGGTTTCTATAACCTAAATAGAAGAATAAGAATTTATTCGACAAACACGCATAAGAACAAAAAGCAATAAACACCCGAATAACAAGTAGTAATGAAATATTACTAATAAGAAGCTAAGAATATGACCATATATGATATCATAACAAATAGTATGATTCTTTAATAAGTCAATAACATTATTTAAATCATTATACATGAGGTTCGGACACTTACGAAGCAAATCGGACCTAAGGTAAGGGAAAATATCACAATCTCATTTTATCCGAGATTGTTTATACTTTGGTATTTACTGGGGTGTATTTTATCATCCACATCCATATTTCCTCAATATGTAATATTGTTTCCATCTACCTAAATTTTTTTAAATCCAGTTTTACCCTTCAGTGAGTTTTTAGTAAAAGATATGAACGGAATATTTTGTCGTTTTTCGTACGAGGTACTTTTTGACTTTTCCGACAAAAGTACGAGAAGAATGTTTTTTTAACTTATACGGCATGAATGGATTTTTAAAAAATTATTTCCAAGAAGCTTCCTTTACATGTTTTTATGATTATTTTTAATCAACTTCTTTTAGTTTATAATTTTATGACATGTTAAGAAAGGAAAAGTGTTTTTGAAGTAGAAAGGATATTTTCCTTAAGAATGGAGTTCATGTGTTTTATCAAAATTATTTTCCATCTATGATAATAAAGGTTTCTATTTCTATCCCTATTATTACATTGATTTGATTATGTTGTGATGGAATTATTTTTATGAATTCATTTATCTTATACGAATTGTTTTATGATGACATGATGTTTAAGAATCCCATTTTTATTACATGGGTTATGCTATGATGTATTGTTTATGATTTTGTGGAACACATAATAATGGTATCATTATTAGATGGGTGGGACCTATATCTCCCTCTAATGAATTGGGTAAATATTTTTATATCTCATGAGATAGACATGGCTGGAACGGCAGGTTATACTGGTTCAGTGAAACAGGACTGAAATGAGGAGTGAACTCGGTTCAGAAATGGACTTTTTCCACTAAGATAGTCTTGGAAATGAGTCTTGACTAATAATAAATGGTTCTAAATGATTATGTGTGTATGCCACAAAGTTTCATGTTTTACGTTATGATTATTGGGATTACATTTCACTTCCATGATTTATCCCATGTTATGAAATTATGATCTCTTTTGCAGGGTAATATTTCCACAATGTTATGTTTTTATTTTGATGTGATTGATATTTCTTTTTTTTACCCTTACTATGCATTTGAGCTCACCCTTTTGTATGTTTTCTTTCCCTAGGTCAGGAAGAAGTTTATTAAGTAATATATGCCAAAAGGGACTATAGATATGATGAAATAAATGGGAGACAGTGTAGACGCTTTATGAACCAGTTTTTTAGGTTTCCCAGTTTCTAAAGACACTATACCTATACGGTCCTTTCATGGTTTTGTTATATGTTGTGATAAGTATGCTTCAATTTTGAAGTAATAATAATTTACATAAAGTATGGTTCATTATAGTTGGTATCAGAGGAAAGGTATAGTCAACCTTTGGAAACTAGGATGTGAAAGCCTTAGTAAGAACCCTAAGGAAAAGTGTAAGCATAGAACACAATCTTAGTGTTTTAGAAATGACCATGAATAACCTAGGATAAGACCTTAAGTGTGAAATTTTATTCTTGATTATGTGGTTTTCCTATTAGAATTAGTGTTGCTCACACTATTCTTCTTGGTTTTAGTCAATGGCTGGAACCCGAAGGAACTGTGTTAATGCAGAATGTGACGGGCAATGCAATGATTGTCCCCCTGAGCAACCAAATGTTATGGGAGTAGGAATGAAAAATCTTGTAGCCATGATCACACAACTTTCTCAAGCTATGAATCATGTTGGACTTCTAAACAAGAAAAGTAAGGAGCAACATTCTGTTAAATCCTTCATGAGGCAGTGTCCACCTTCTTTCAGCGGGTCTACTGATCCATTAGTTGCTGAACAATGGATTAGTACTACTGAAAAGATATTTTCAGTTCTTCAATGTTTTGAACATGATAAAGTCATCCTAGCAGTGTATCATTTGGAAGGAGATGCTGATCAATTATGGAATCTTATTAAGAATATAAGGAAAAGGGATGAAATTGAGTCCATATAATGTGACGAGTTCAAGAACTTATTTTTCAATAAGTACTTCCCTCGTATTCTCCGAACAAAGATAGAGAAAGAGTTTCTTGAACTGAAGCAAAAGGATGATGAATCTATTGGTACGTATGAATCAAATTTTACAAGACTTGCAAGGTACGCTTCTGGTATTATTATCCAACCTGAGAGTAAGATCGATCGATTATTTAGTGGCTTAAAACCAAGTCTTCGAAGGGCCTTAGCCATAAGGGACTTCAATAGCTATGGAGAAGTCGTTTGATGTGCTGTCAAAGTTGATATGGAGTTTGGAGTAACCCATCAGTCATATGGGTTTGATAAGAAGAGGAAAATGGAATTCAAAGGAAAATCTAAAGAGAACACTAAAAAGAAGATGAGTTTCCCTTATGCTCAAAGTGTGGAAAGAAACATGGAGGGAGTTGTCTTAAAGGGACAAGTAAATGTTTCAACTGTGGAAAGGTAGGTCATCAAGCATTTGAATGTTGTAATGATGGGAAGAAGATGTCCAATGATGCAAACAAAGGAAGGGATACACAGAATGAACCTACTACACTTCAATGTTTCAAGTGCAAGGAGATGGGGCATTATGGAAATCAATGACCAAATCCAAGGGTTGATGATGATGGTCGACGTCAAAAAACTCTTAAGGCTAAAGACAAAGGGATGTCACATGCAATTTCTATCAGCGATGTGGAGTACGATAACGATGTGGTGAAAGGTACACTTACCATCCACTCTAAAGTAGAAAATGTTTTATTTGATTCTGGATCCACCCACTCTTTTATTTCTGATGAATTTTCTAAGAGTATCACCATATTACCTCAACAATTAGATGTTGAGTTAGTGGTGACAACCCCTAATAGCACAACAGTCGCATCAAAAGTTTATAATTCTTCCCCGATTGAAGTTTGTGGGAAAGTACTTCCTGCAAATCTTGTGATCCTTCCTATAGTAGAATTTTATGTGATTCTTGGCATGTATTGGCTTTCTTTATATGGAGCTCATATCAATTTCCAAAGAAGGGAAGTCACATTTCATATTCCAGATCAATCTATGATCGTCTATCGATGCAAGGATGAATATAACCTTCCAGTGGAAATTCCTTCTATCTTATGGGTCTTGATTCCACTAAATAAAGGTTATTTATCTCAAATGGTTAGAGAGAAAATCACGATAATATGCCCATTGTACGGGAGTTTGATGATGTCTTTCCAGAGGAATTTTCAGGTCTTCCACCAAATCGTGAATTTGAGTTTTCAATAGAACTCGTACCGGGTACTTTGCCTATTTCAAAGACACCTTATGGAATGTCCCCAATTGAGTTGCAGGAATTGAAGAAGAAACTCCAAGAGAATCTTGATAAGGGATTCATACGCCCTAGTGAGTCACCTTGGTGAGCACCTGTTCTGTTTGTTAAGAAGAAAGATGGATCAATGAGACTCTGCATTGATTATCGAGAACTTAACAAGATCAATATCAAGAACAAAAATCCTCTCCCGCGCATTGATGACTTATTTGACCAACTACGCGGAGCTCAATACTTTTCCAAGATTGATCTTCGTTTAGGGTATCACCAATTAAGGGTCAAAAGGGAGGATATACCAAAGACGGCTTTCCGTACAAGGTATGGACAATATGAATTTATAGTGATGTCATTTGGTCTTACTAATGCCCCTGTTATCTTCATGGATCTAATGAATAGAGTCTTTAGAGACTATCTTGATCAATTTTTGGTATTCTTTATAGACAATATTCTTGTCTATTCAAAGTGAAAGGAAGAACATGAAGATCACTTGAGAATTATATTGAAGACCCTGAGAAAGGAGAAGCTTTATGCCAAATTTACCAAGAGTGAATTTTGGCTTCAAAAAGTTGCATTTTTGGGTCACATTATCTCAAAAGAGGGAATATATGTGGATCCAGAAAAAACAGAGGTTATCGAATGATGGTCGAGACCAACAATAGTAACTAAGATCCGAAGTTTTCTTGGTTTGGCTGGATATTATCGACGTTTTGTGAAAGATTTTTCATGATTCTCTAATCCACTCACCAGGATGACTCAGAAAGGAGTTAAGTTTGTTTGGACGGAGGAATCTGAAGAGAATTTCAAGGAGTTGAAAAGAAGGTTATCCAGTGCACCTGTGCTCACACTGCCTTGTAGTGGATAAAGGTTTGTGATCTACAGTGATGTATCCAAGAAGGGATTGTGGTGTGTTCTTATGCAAAATTATATGGTGATAGCTTATGCCTCACGACAGTTGAAAATACATGAGCAAAATTACCCAACTCATGATTTGGAGTTACTGCGGTAATCTTTGCATTAAAGATTTGGAGGCATTATCTTTATGGATAAAGGTGTGACATTTATACTGATCATAAAAGTTTAAAGTATATTTTCACACAAAAGGAGCTGAATATGCACCAAAGAAGATGGTTGGAGCTGATTAAGGATTACGACTGCTCAATTCATTACCACCCTGGGAAAGCAAACAAGGTGGCAGATGCATTAAGTCGACAAGACCATGCTAGCTTATCCATGATGAGGATCACAAAAGATCCTATATTTATGGATTTACAAAGGATGGATCTTGGAATTATAATCGAAGGGGAAAAATCGTATCTTTATCAAATGAATGTTCAACCATCTATACATGTGAAGATTAAAGAGGCACAGAAAGAAGATGTAGAGTTACAAAAGAAGGTGAGAAATGTTCCTGAATTCAACCTTGATTGTGATGGGATAATAAAGTTCAGGAATCAGGTTTGTGTTCCTCCCATCCCAGAATTAAAGAAGGAGCTGCTGGATGAGGCTCATAGTTCTTCATTCTCTATTCATCCTGGAAGCACGAAGATGTATAGGGACCTGAAAGAGTACTTCTGGTGGGATGGCATGAAAAGAGATGTTGCTGAATATGTCTCTCGATGCTTGGTTTGTCAGCAAGTTAAAGCTGAGAGACAGAAGTCTAAAGGGATGTTACAACCATTACCCATACCCGAATGGAAATGGGAAAACATAACTATGGACTTTGTCACAGGACTTCCTAAAACATCCAAAGGCAATAATGCTATTTGGGTCATAGTTGATCGTCTTACAAAGTCTATACACTTCATTGCTATAAGAGAGGATTTCTCTCTGGATCAGCTTGCCAGGATATATGTAAAGTAAGTGGTAAGATTTCATGGAGTACCACTTTCTATTATATCTGATCGAGATCCGAGATTTATCTCGAAGTTCTGGCGAAGTCTTCAGCATACTCTGGATACAGAGTTGAGTTTCAGCACTACTTATCATCCTCAGACAGACGGTCAGTCTGAAAGAACAATTCAAACTCTAGAAGATATGTTGAGAGCTTGCTCTATGGATTTCAAAGGTAGTTGGGATCAACACCTACCTTTGGTGGAATTTTCTTATAATAATAGTTTTCACTCCAGTATTCAGATGGCACATTTTGAAGCTCTCTATGGAAATAAATGCAGGACTCCAACTTGCTGGGATGAAGTTAGGGAAAGAAAGCTATTAGGACCCGATCTTGTTGATGAGATGGCAGAAAAGGTCTGATCTATTCAACAACACATAAGAGAATCTCAGAGTCGACAAAAAAGTTATGCAGACAACCGAAAAAAAGACTTAGAGTTTGAAGTGGGTGATAAAGTGTTCTTACGAATATCTCCCTGGAAGAGGATCATGAGATTTGGAAAGAAGGGAAAGTTGAGCCCTAGATATATCGATCCTTTTGAAATTCTGGATTGTGTTGGGAAGGTAACTTACCGATTGGCGCTTCCACCGAATCTCTCTCAAGTTCACGATGTGTTCCATATATCTCTCCTGAGAAAGTACATACATGATCCTTCACATGTACTCACCTCAGAATTTGTACCGCTAGAGCAAGATCTTTCTTATGAAGAACAGCCGATAGAGATTCGGGATCGTAGAGAAAAAGTCTTACGAAACAAGAACACTCGATTGGTGAAAGTTTTATGGAGGAACCATCAATTAGAAGAAGCTACATGGGATCTTGAGGATATGATGATGAAGAGGTATCCTCATTTTTTTGTTACGAAGTGACGAATTTCGAGGGTGAAATTCATTTTAAGGGGGGTAGAATGTAACACCCGAGACTTTTATGAGAAATATTTTGTTTTTATGTTATATAAATCATCAAAGCAATTTTTCACTACACACAACACTAGCTTGACTTGTTTTACACGCAACCAGGACCTTCCTCGATAGCTTGCATCGTACGAATATCGAGTTTCACTAAACAACGATATGCTATTAAAATATTATTAAAACTAGATGTTATGAATAGTATTAACTGAATTTTTAATTTTATAACATTTTAATTCAACTTATATATTTTCTAGAATGAGGTATAAAAGAAAAATCAGTTTTTTTGGATAAAAGAAGTATTTTTCAAAAAATGCAATTTTGCCCCCTTTTGATGGCGCACCCACATTAAATCTAGTTTTTGACATGTTTATAAGTTCACTTTGACAAAATAAAATTATTCTTTTGAATCAGGGTATAAAAATTTACTTTGGATAAATTTTTGATATTTTTCTGATAACTTTCATATTTTGATGAATAGTAAAAATACGCTAATTTTTAATTAAAAACAACTTTTTTCATTGAGATAATTTATATGGATAAATTATAATATTGAATGGTTTTAAGGTATAAATAGAATATATTTTTACTATTTAATATAATGTATGTCATTATCATTAATTTCAAATTGAATTCATAGGTAAAAACATTTCAATCTTTGCCAATGTTTTAACTTCTAAAACCTGTTTTCTTAACAACGGGATTTATTTTAAATTAATTAGTGAAAATTATATGTTTTGAATTTTGAAAAATGGATTCCATATTCAGAATCAGTGGTTCCAAATTATGTTAATAGGCTACTTTTTATTTTTGGGCATTATGAATAGTAACTACGGTAAATTTTATTTACCATAGTTAAAGGTAAATCAGGTAATTAAGGGTAAATATAATATTATAAAATTACCCTAACACCTGCCAAAATCCTATTAGATGACTAAAAGTCGACCCATATCACCTAAGGGTCTGATTAGATTCATTTAATGGACTTCTGTCCATGAAAATAATTTAATTATTATTAAAACCAAAGAATGTGACAACATGTCAGTTTCTTAAATCTTATAAGTATAATAATTTTAATTTGGTGATAAACTTAATGAAACTTCGAACATGAATAGTATCCCGAAACCTAATAAAATTATGTACATCATAGAAATTTATTTAGTATTTTTAGGGATTAAATAATTATCATTAATTATGACACAATAGTGATGTTGAAATTATTTTATTAATTAAAATATCAAATAAATTGTTTTAAAAATATAAAAATAAATATTATATGAACTATTTAATGTTATATACTAATTTTCTAGATACATATGACATTTTATAAATCTATTAAAGCTTTTATTTCGAACATATCTTTTGTATATATTTTATTTAAATTCAAATAAATGAATAGTGTCAAAATTGACACTAGTTATTTTATAAAACTAACATATTATAAAATTGTTTAAAAATCACAAAAATATTTAAAATTTATAAATTAAAATTTATAAGCTCGAAAATGTGATAAAGTGTCAAATTATGGAAAATTCACTACACATATGTAATTATTTATGATAATTTAAAATTTAGAATATTATTACCACAAATAAAATAAAATTGATAAATAAGGATAAATCACGTTGATAATGTTTAAAATAAATTCCTAACATGTCTAGATTTTATTGGTTGATGAGATTACAACCCTATCTCATCTAAGCTTCGGATATGAGTCATTTTAGAAGTTTTTATGTGGGGATGGGATTTAATATAAACTAATATTTCTTATATTTCCAAAGGTGCCCCTCTCCTCCCTTATAAAAGGGAACCTCTTCCCTCTCCAACTCACACCAATTTGAGCATTCAAGCTCGGAAAACCCCTGCCACTTTCTCCTCTCCACTTCCCTAGAGACATCCTAGAGGTCCTGGTCTTCTTCAAAGACCAATTTTAGTGCCCTAAAAGGAGGTCTCAAAGAAGCGCTTCAAAGAAGAGGTAATGCTCGTTACCGATTCTTTCATCTTTATTTCTTCTTCCACTTCTTCTTATTTAGTTGTTTCATTATGAGGTAATAACATCAGTGTCACTCATATACTGATATGTTATTATAAATATGAAACAACCCAATTTCACCTCCTATCCATCCTACGGAAAATGAAATCTCCGCACGTGCGTACGTACGGAATACCGTCTCCACGCCGTGGTGTAATTTATTTTCCACCACCACCTTACTTGGATGGGTATAAGGGTGAAAGTAATAAATATATATGATTATTGTAAAGTGTTATTGATTCTAAAATAGTATACATACACTCCAATACAATTCCACGATCATGGGAATGATATCATCGCTCGTGCGTACGTACGGAATACCGTCTCCACGATGTGATGCGATTCATTTTACATGATCTTCATTGCATAATGTTTATATATATGAATTGAATGAATGAATATGATATATATTACACTAATACCATTCTGGAAATGAGGTATCCATAACCTAAATAGAAGAATAATAATTTATTCGACAAACACGCATAAGAACGAAAAGTAATAAACACCCGAATAACAAGTAGTAATGAAATATTACTAATAAGAAGATAAGAATATGACCATATATGATATCATAAAAATAAGTATGATTCTGGAATAAGTAAATAACATTATTTAAATCATTATACAGGAGGTTCGGACACTTACTAAGAAAATCGGACCTAAGGTAAGGGAAAATATCACAATCTCATTTTATCCGAGATTGTTTATACTTTGGTATTTACTAGGGTGTATTTTATCATCCACATCCATGTTTCGTCAATATGTAATATTGTTTCCATCCACCTACAATTGTTTAAATCCAATTTTACCCTTCAGTGTGTTTTTAGTAAAAGATATGAAATGAATCTTTTGTTGTTTTTCGTACGAGGTACTTTTTGACTTTTCCGACAAAAGTACGAGAAGAATATTTTTTTTAACTTATACGGCATGAATGGATTTTTAAAACATTATTTCCAAGAATCTTACTTTACAAGTTTTCAAGTTTATTTTTAATCAAATTATTTTAGTTTAGATTTTTATGACATGTTAAGAAAGGAAAAGTGTTTTTGAAGTAGAAAGGATATTTTCCTCAAAAATGGAGTTCAAGTGTTTTATCAAAATTATTTTCCATCTATGATAATTAAGGGTTATGTTTATATCCCTATTATTACATTGATTTTATTATATTGTGATGGAATTATTTTTATGAATTCCTTTATCTTATATGAATTTTTTTATGATGTCACGATGTTTAAGAATCCCATTTTAATTACATGGGTTATGCTATGATGTATTGTTTATGATTTCGTGGCACACATAAGAATGGTATAATTATGAGATGGGTGGGACATATATCTCCCTCAAATGCATTGGGTAAAGATTTTATATCTCATGAGATAGACATGGCTGGAATGGCAGGTTATACTGGTTCAGTTAAACAGGACTGAAACGTGGAGTGAACTCGATTCAGAAATGGACTTTGTCCACTAAGATAGTCTTGGAAATGAGTCTTGACTTATAAGAAATGATTCTCAATGATTATGTGTGTATGCCACAAAGTTTCATGTTTTACGTTATGATTATTGGGATTACATTTCACTTCCATGATTTATCCCATGTTATGAAATTATGATCTCTTTTGGAGGGTAAGATTTCCAAAATGTTATGTTTTTATTTTGATGTGATTGATATTTCTTTTGTTTACCTTTACTGAGCATTTGAGATCACCCTTTTTTATGTTTTCTTTCCCCAGGTCAGTAAGATGTTTTTTAAGTAAGATATGCTAAAAGGGACTATAGATATGATGAAATAAATGGGAGACAGTGTAGACGCTTTATGAACCAGTTGTTTAGGTTTCCCAGTTTCTAAAGACACTATACCTATACGGTCCTTTCATGGTTTGTTTATATGTTGTAATAAGTATGATTTAATTTTGAAGTAATATCAATGTATGTAAAGTATGGGTCGTTATAGTTAGTCAACTGATTGTAATTTATATACTAGAAATATTATATGTTTGGATTTTAGGGCAAAATATTTTTTCCTCTTGTAATCATGCATGTTTTATAAATGATTAAAGGTGATAAAGATAATAATATAATTGGTATGTGGGATTAATAGCTACATTGTTTAGAGAATATTATGTTATTTTTATTTTGTAAATTTAGTTACCTTTCTTCTAATTATTTTTGTATTTGTATGTGGAAAGGCATGTTTAGATACGTCTTAAGATTATGTTATTTTTTATGGGTCTATGTTATGATTTTGAAATTATTTTCTATTGATAACATGTTCTATCCTTCTTGGTTTTATTAAATACTTAATGGTCTAAGGAATATCTAGAGGACCATACGATTCATTTGAATTTCTTCAGGTATGAAAACGTAATCTTGAACATTCCTTTCTAAGTGTAACAAATGAAGTGGAAATAGATGGAAGCACAACCAAAGAATAAAATTATACATATGACATTGAAAGTAATGAAGTAAGTTTATTTTATAAATATCTTATATAAATATTAAAATAATTCTTCAATACTGGGAAAAAACTTTGGAACAAAAATGTTATCTCTTTTACATTTCCTTTTGAGAAATAAATGGTCATTTAACATGTCATAATATTTATGGATTTTTATGGTTAAATTTCTAATGACCATGTTCTATATCACCCTCCATAAGAACATGATAGTTATATTTCTCATTAATGTCTATGTTATTTCTTTCCACTAAAGATTTCTTACATAAAATCATAGTTTTTTTGTGACGTTAGTATTTCCCTTTCACTCTTATTAAGAAGATATTGTATTAACCTTATTTCCAATGTGGGTTTCGATAAAGTAATTTTGATGTCTCAACTTCTGATTTTCAAAGTACAATATCAAATTTGGGGGACACAATTTATTGATAGAGGAGAGAATGTTACCCTATAATATTATATGGTATTTATCTTTTTGAATTTAATTTCTTTAACCACATTGGTTTCACACAACAAACTGCTTAAGAAAATAAGAATATATAATTAAAAACCATTATAGTCTTGCCATTAAATTGTGTGAATGAATAGTATTAACAAAATTGTGAAATTTTTATATTAAATATTTAATTTTTTTAATTCATCCAAATTATTGTATAGGCACAATATAAGAAAGAATCCAATTTTACGTATTAAAAGGCTATATTTTTTCCATGATTGTTTTACTACCTTTTAATGGAACACTAATTTTAAAAATAATTTTTTTTCACTTTCATTAATTCTATTAAAAAATAAAATAAATTTTTAAAATTAGAATATAAAAATTACATTTGGGTAAAATTTTGATATTTTTCTGAAAATATTTATTTGGTGAATAGTGAAAATGCCAATTTTTTATAAAACTACCAATTTTTTATATTGATAGCCTATTTTTTATTTGAATTGTAACATCACCTGTGAAATTATAAATAAAATTTGGGAGTATTATAAATTAAAAAAATATATATTTACTTCATGGAATAAGTAAAAAAATGTTTTAAAAACGATAAATTAAGTGTTGGTGTTTTTGTGAAACATAAAAGTCTATTTACAATTTAGTAATTAATATAATGATTTAAAATAAAAATTTATTTTTACAAAATATATTCTTAAATTAATATTTTTTTGTCTTGTGATTATAGTATAATTTTATGAGTCCTTAATTAATTTTTCAATGTGTTATAAAACAGATATAATATTAAAATTGTTATTTTTCAAGTAAAAGATGCATTTATTTAAAAATTAAAATGATCATAATTAGAAATTTATTTTCACAAAATGGAATTCTTTTTTTAATTCTGCACATTTAAAAAAATTTAGGGTGAATTTTTGGGATTTTTCTAAAATAGTTTTTTTAGAATAGTGAAATACTGTAATTTATGGTATAAGTAAATAAATGAATTATTGAGTCTTAGTTGATGTATGGATGTGGTAAGAACCCATTTCTTTAAACTAAAATGCTTTAGTTACTATATTCATTCACTAGAATCATCCATAGTTTTAGTATTGATCCAAAATAATAAAATAATGAATAGAAAAATAAAAAACCACCCATCTCCTGAACTATAAATACCACCCCTCATCACTACTTCTCCTCACTCCACCAAATCCTTTATGCTTGTCTAGTTTCTTCCCAATACTTTTCTCGAGTCACTCCCCCATGTCTGATATCATTTTATATGAATAAAAACAAATCCTAAGTCCCTTAAGTATGTTCTGATGGACAATAATTCAAGAGATAAAACCCTTAATCATTCCCATTCATTTTATTTTATTTTATTATCCTTCCCTCACGTTCTCTATATAAAAAATCATGATAAAAATAGTATCATATATATATACTGTAATGTTATTATTTCAATAGAATATTCACCATAAATTCTCTTCTCCACTTCCTTTTATTCTAAAAATTAAAGCATAGTTCATGAGGTGCCAATTTACCGCTTTCATGGACGTTGTGTTTTGTCTATCAATTCCACCATTAAGATTGGTCATAAAAGAATTTTTATTATTAAAATAGATTTTAATATTTTTATTACATATTATTTGATTTTCTATAACCTTTATATATACATAATATTAATAAATAAAACAAAACTGGTTCTGATAATCGAAAAAACCCTAAAATAATCTAAATGATTATCACTGCAATTAATTCAAATCATTAATCTTCATACCATATAACCAAATGAATTATATAACTATTTAATATTTTTATATTTTTTTAATAATATATAATTTCAATTCTAGACATTTATTCTCAATATAAATGATTTTCCATACGTGCATACAAGTAAAATGATCATTAAAACCATGGAAATGAATGCTCCCAAATGATAAAATTGTATCTTATAACTCATCAAAAAGTCCATAAATGAACCTAATAAAATCATATCAAATCAAAAATCTGTTTAAAATGATTTTAATTATTTATTTAATGGATTTAATCTAATTATTCAGGGAATTATGATCAATTTCAGAACACAATCGAACATATGGTATTGGTTTTTCCACCTCACATTTATTTATGTGAGATATTCCTTATTCACCAATATTTATTTTGTGTGCTGTATGAATACTACCCATTCATGTATAATATCATTAATCTCATTATATTCATGTTATTAACTATCTTATTTTATGATCATTATTTTTTTGGGGCATATGGTTTGACTGTTTGCAAAGTGGTAAGGGATTTCTTAATTATGTTTCTATTATTTGGGTTAAACATCTATGTCAGTGGACATGTTATGCCAAGAATATTTTGGAAATTTCCTTTTATTTTTGAATACTTAATATCTATTTTTTGTGTGGATTTATATTTTTCAAACGTAATTGTTTCATTATTTTATCCTCACTCAAATGATACGATCTTTTTAAGGGCTTTTCTCAACAAATTTTATTTAAATGAGATATACCTTATTCACTAATTATTAATTTCATGTGTTGTATGTATACTACCCTTTTATATATCATATCATGAATTCCATTATATTTAGGTTATTCAGTTTTATCATTTGATAATTATTCCATT
Organism: Viscum album; assembly: GCA_963277665.1. Taxonomy (NCBI): domain Eukaryota; kingdom Viridiplantae; phylum Streptophyta; class Magnoliopsida; order Santalales; family Viscaceae; genus Viscum; species Viscum album. Next base: position 1,249,336,355 of record OY728156.1, on the reverse strand, counting down.
TCTTGGGTATTCGACCCTCATACATTCATTTAAAAATACTCTTTTAAATGTTTCCTTTTTTCGAAGATTAAATGAAATGTTTTTTATCTTATACACAAAGATTTTATTTTTATGATTTCATTCTATATTAATTACTTGAGAAATAATTTACAATTTTACAAGGATATTTTAAAGTAAATTATTTTATTTTATAAATTCATATCTTATTTAGTTAAATAATTTCAAAGTAAAGTGGTATCTATCTCATGATTTTCTCAATTATTTTATTAGTGTATTTTCATTTATGATTATGATTCAAAAATTTCAAAGTGGTATGTGAAACTTTGATCTAAGTATATATTTTTAAATCTATTATTTGATATATAAGGGATGTTTTGGATTGTTATGACATGGGTTGGGGACTGGTTAATGTAATCTCTATAGGTTGGGGATAGGTTAATGAAATCCTTATGAGTGGGGCCCGGTTATAGATAGTTCCTCAGTGTATTGGTAGTCTCATGAGATGAAAATAGTTGGTGAAAAACAATTCTTGTTTGTTTCTAAGAAGAATCGGATGGGTTTCTACCCATAGACTTAAACCATCTTGAAGTTATTAAGGTTTATGTGAGTGATACATGACGTCCAATAATTAAGCATTTGGTTAATTTAGTAATCTATTGTTATTATCTAGAGAATTCTTACTATGAAAAAATATACAGATTCACTTTCATTATAAACTTATTGACGGTATGTTTTTTTTATATTATTTACCTTTCCATAATGTCTACAACTTTTTTACATTATTTCACTTATTATTTTTTCATATAACCTTTACTGAGAATTTGAGCTCACCCTTTTATTTATTTTCCTCCACCATGATGTGAAGAATAAATATTTGAATAAGTGAAAATAAGAAGTTTATTTTATTTTATTTATTTACTTTTTTTAATTTTTAATGTAACAGGGGAACCATTTAGGTATCTAGTTTCTTCAATAATACTAAACTGATCGATCCTTAGTGATATGATCACTTGTATATATGACATTGTAATAAGATGACCACAGACTCTAGGATACAAGGGGGAGGGGTTGTTACATTAAATATATGTCCTTTATTTTAACACATTTAGGGCGTATATCTAGGGTTAGTCACATAACCCACAAATAATGGTGAGGATTCTCATTTAACCTCTTGTTGGTGAATAATGATCTAACGACGAAAAAACCCCGGATCCAAGCATATCGAGACATTGTGATTGCAAGAAATCCTCTTATTCATTGGAGAGTTAATTATTCATTTAATAATGATAAATTTTTATTCATGAATCTTTTAATATTGTGTTTTACCCCAATTAATTATAATATTTAGTGTGATCATGTGGTTTCCTTTATCTATGTTCAATTTGAGCCTATGAATTTTCTTTCACATCAGAAATTAATTATTTATTCAATTATTTCTCACCCTGTATATCCCAATTTTTATTAGTTGGCTATGAAACCATGGACAAAAATTGGTGTAGATATATTTATTGTTATTTAATCCCCCTTCTCTTCATGTTATTCACTAATTGACCTATGTTGTATTGGTTCAACATTGTAAAACAGGATTGAGCCTGATCCTACCACCGAATTCATGAATGGTTTATTTTGAATGAATATATTTTCAATTGAAGATATATTTTAAATATATTATGGGATATGGAAGATTTAATTATGGATTAGGAATATTCTGAGTTTTTTTGGGGGATGAGAGACGTGCACAGTGCATGTGGGATTTGAAAGAACCAATAATAAATCCATTTCCAGCCAATAGACAACCAAAAAAGAAGATTAAAGGCCTAAAATTTGATTTAAATAGTTGATAAGGAAATATACAAAAAGGATATGTTTTATCTAAAATTTCAAATTCATATCTAACTTTATACTAAAAACCCTTCTACATGGTGTGTACTATGATAAACACATGTCATGTAGTTCCCCTTTGTATATGAGGATTGTGTTGTGAGAAATGTATGGATTTCACACCATGTAGTCCACCTACACACCATATGACCCTCCCTGGGTAGATAGGACTTGTGACAGGGGCACATAAGAAGGATCCTGTGTGGAATAAAATGGCATGTACTGATGTATATGGACATGGGAAGATTTATATGGACATATCCAGGGGAACGAGTGTGACCTCGAGTGGATAAGGCCTACCATGTTGTCCACCTACATGCAATGAAGTTCCACAAGAATAGTGATTCATGTACCGAATGGTAAAAATCATGGAATCATAGTGGGGGGACACACCATGTAGGTCCCTTACATTCCATGTATCCCTACATTCTTTTTGAGGAAACTTAAACCTCATGTATCTTTTTCAATTAGACTCAGATTTTGGCCCACAATTAGCCTATCCTAAGTATGTTTCTACATAGAATGATATGTTGGAATTTTTAGTGGATTTGAGATGTGATGTGAGGTGTTCCTTCTATGATGCTAATTTTGGTGATTCTAGATAATGGTATTGATCATGAGAGATCATCAATGATATCCAAGTGGAACCCTCGTTCTAGGAAAAGCATGGTTCCTAGATGGAATAATTGAGTGGAACCCTCCATATAGTCTAGGAATGGGTCATCTACTGACTATTAGAGTGGTATAATACTACCCAAATATGGAATGGGTCCTCTACCTATCCACTAAGTGGAACCCACCTGCATAGTCTGGGAATTTAACTCAACTACTTGAGTGACAGCCTCCTGCTTGATAGGGAATGTGTCCTCTATATTATATCTAAGTGAAACCCTCATATAGTACCCGAGGATGGGTCCTGTAGTAAAAGAGTAGAACCCCCAATATGGGATGGGAATGGGTATTTTACTGACTACTAATGTGGAACCATACAATAGTGTTGGTATTGGGTCCTCTACCAACTACTAGAGTGGTGCCACCCAACTAGGATAGGAATGGGTACTCTATTTACCATCTAAGTGTCACCCCTATTGTACCATACCATGCGTCCTCTAACAAGAGATTTTTCACCTCACCTTTAAATTACAATGGTGAGGAGTGGATTCTCTTGGAATATTATTCATACATAAATGTGAGACGCTTCACATCATTGATCAACCATTGTAACTGAGGGAACTCATATGAAGGTATGGGTAGTGAGATGGAGATTGCTTTTATCTCTTATTTAGGATTCTTTTATTGAGCATATATATATATATATATATGTATCCATGATGTTGTATTTTCTACTCTATCTTTATTTGTGTTGAGCTATATATCTATTCCTATCATGCCCCTTACTGCTCCCCCTTTAGGTTTTAGGGAGTCCTTTTTGTAAGTATACACTCACCCCTACATGGGCTTTTCTATCATATGTTCTATCTTATGAAAATGATGGATAGTTTGATAGTGATTATAGAGAAGAAAAAGAATAGTAGGTGAATTTAACCACATATGGTGGTCATATCTTGGCGATTTAGAGTTGGGATCTCTTAGCATTTACATTTCCAATTTTTTCAAGTTGGGACATATTTTCTAGTTGGGTGTGTATTTTTTACCTTTACTTTTCATTTTACAATGTCGTGCTATTGTACACCATAGATTTTTTTCAGGTATGTTTTTTTGTCAACTTTTAGCATCATTTTATTATTGTTCCTCTTCACTTATTTATTTAGAGGGTTACATGTGTTCGTATAGGTACACTAAGAGGAGCCTTACAATACTAGTTATGCATTTATACACATATCATCATCCCCTAGCCTAGGGAGGAAGGGTTGGGGAAGGTTTGGCATGATCCCCAATGGGTCAAGTCATGAAATTTGATTTCTTATAGAGAGATCCATTTGTTTTTGTTTTTTCTTCCACTACTAAGTATCATAAGATGATGTAACAAGACCCATCAAGAACTATATATGTTACTCAAAGGTAACACTCTATTATCAGCTAGATACTTGTTTGAAAGTCATTTTTCTAATTTAACCATTAGAAATGCTTGATAAATCCATATAATTTATTTTCCAAGAAAGATGATATTTTTTTGTTTTTTAAAACATTTACAAAAGTATCCTCTAATCCTTCTTGATATTGAATTATGAATGTGGATTGGGATTTTTTGAACAGTTCTATTCTTGTGATTTGAATTTTATAAATGATTTCCAAATAATTTGAGTATACTTTTGTAATTATTATTGTTAAAAGTAATCATGAGAAGAGAGGGGGTTTATGTTTGACTTCTACACATCTATTTTTATGAATATTTTTTCTATGATAAATAAAATTTGATAGTTATTAAATAATGGTAACTTTAGATAATCATATTTTACAATCATATAAATTTGAAAAGTTATTTTAATGAATGAATTATTCTAAAACACATTACACATAGACTAGGATACTTTTAATTCACATTTTGTTCAACTAATATAACTTTTGGATAAATCTAGGTTTCTTTAGTTAGGGTTCTCTTTAGCCCAGTCCCTAAGAGAATAACTATCTCAAAATTATCATGACCTTTCATAGCATATTCTATACCTAGAATTGGTAGAAACTCATACTCTTGGAAATAAAAATAAACTTTATCCCCCATGAAAACATTAATCTCCTACCAATTAATTAATATCCTAATCATAAATAATCCAAAAAATTATATTAATATTTTCCTAAAATAACAAAAATATCATAGTCACTAAATAACTTTTCAACACCAAATTAAATTTATACTACTAATAGTATAATCCTAGTATCAGCTAAGACATTTTCCTAATTAACCATATTCCCCATATAAGAAAAGTAATTTTATCTCAGGTATAGATCCTTTTTATTTCAATATAATTCTTTATTTTGGACTTGTTGTGGATCGATAATGAGATCACGTGTATTTTTTGGGTGTTTGGGGCTTGTTCAGAGCCCGATGCGCAACTTTATTGAGAAAAAATAACTGATGAATGGTTAGAATAAATCGTGTGAGGAAAGAATCATTGTTAGACCTAACAATGTAGGGATATATTAAGGAGAAATAAGGGTGCATGGTTTTCCCTAACTGTGCACTGAGAGCTGCATGCCAATGCGAGTATCTTAGAAAACAGTAGCAAAACTGTCAATATGGATGGTACCTGATTTATAAAACTTTGTTGGGTTAAATCTGAGGGGAACCTTCATATGTAATGAGAGGCATACAGTTGGTTCACTTTTTTGGATATTTTTGCATCCAAACCATGTGAACCATATATTTTTGAGTAAAATGACCAAAATACCCTTAAAATATAATTAAACACACTCATTCCTCCATTTCACATTAGAGTGGATATGAAGCCCCTATTCTCATGTTGGAGATCCTAAGGATCCATCTTCCTAGAATTTGATCATGTATCTTTGTCCGGTGTCCGATCAAAGTACTTTTTGTATCTTGGAATTCATCAAGGTAAGCTATTAATTCATCTTAAGTTGTTCTTAGTTTCCCTTCCCCTCGATGGAGTTAGTTAGATACAGGATCATATGACCTGTTTTCAGGGAATTGATATATAATTCATATTTATGTTGATATAGACCAAACTAAAGGCTGATACTAGATGAGGAGTCTATTTTCGTATCAATTTTAGTGGTCTAGGAATCATCCCTCGTGTCTCTATATTTTATACATTTTCATCATTTCACATGCGCATATATCATCAAGCATTGCTTATTTAAATTACAATTAATAATTATAATCATCTTTCTTGTATTCTAGAGATTGTTCTATATGTTACATTCATATTATGAGGTTATTATGTCATTGAAAATCACCCCAAGTAGGGTGTTTTTTATTTTTTATACCTCTTGTGGATTTTTATGACTCTATGTGCCATTATTCTAGTGTTTTGTGACTTTTCCCCATTAACGGTAAGTGTTTAAATCAAATGAATAAATTTATAATGGCTATTATATCATGGTGTCACTTGAACCTTATAAGGTAAGTGTCCTAATTAATTAATGAACCATTAAAGTGAAAATGGAAAGTATAATATATATATATCACCTAGCCTAGTTGACTATAATTAAGTTACATGTTTGCAGGTTTGTATCACAGCATTCCATGCTTAATGGAATGTAACAGAGTGAACATAATTAATGTTTGAGAAATTAATGTACTAAATGGTTGCATATATTACATACACCATTCACTTAGTATGGAAGTAAATGGAATGATCATATTTAATTATTAAAAAGAATGATTATTACATGGTCTTAATTAATTAATGAATTACATATATGGTGCCTATTGAATAACGACCTTTTCATTTTTATAAGATCTTCCAGACTTGAACCGGCCTTGGATTCCCAAGGGAATACCATGAGCACTCAGAGGAAACCATTTTTATTCTACAATCCATTTTCAAAGGGAGATACTCACCTTGGAATGTGGTCCTTATCTACTCATGGATTCCCTAGATGATATAGTGGGATCCCTTCCCAATCATCTAGATATTAGGATGGCTTTGATGCACTTATTGGATCCAGCATGATGTCTTCAAAGGAATGGAACAATGGATATACCCCATTTTCCCCAGTCATGATTAGAGAATTTTTTCATGAATGAGATCCTTCAACTCGATTAAAACTATTTACAAAATAATTCCTTCGGTGATACCCCTTGTATTACACTCAGACCACTTATAGCCATGTTTCATGTTATTAATGATTTGTCTTGATCCCTATATTCATGGATGCCTTGGTTTTTACCTTGGATATTCATTAGAATACCATCATTTCTAGATGAATTGTTACACCATGGATCATGTATTTTCATTATTATCATGACACACTATCTGTGTTGGTTATAGCTAATCATACCCTTCTATATAATCTAAAATTAAATGAACCAATTAAGTTATTACATGTTCAGAGACATACCATATGAGGCTAAAGTAGGTATCAAGCTATTTCTATTACATTAATTCTTTAAATTTATATACCATCACACTATACAAGTTTATATTACACTCACTGGATGGTATAGACATTGTTATTGGTTTCATACTAAGATTTATATCACACACTATCGTGGCGGCTGATGGTACCTTGTATTATTACATTTACAGAGGTTTTGATAATGGGATGCATCTAAAATTGGACACATGATCCTCATTTCTTTCATTAGGATGGATTTTGGTAGAATATGGTCTGGTCAGTGTTCAAAATTCTTTGATATTTTATGCATTCTTTTTGATTTTTTGTATAGTGTGTATTTATTACATACATGTATATATATTTTCTTATTTTATAGAAACATGAAATAAATTATTGTTATATTTTGTAAATAATTTAGTTTCCAGATCTGAGTAATGTAATCTATTGTTTCAGTTTTAATTCATTGTTATACTTCTTCTGCGATAATGGGTTACGGGTAGAGTTTTCATAGTGCATGTTTCCATTGTCCCATCTAGTTACATATGCTTCCTCTATTTACCGTTTAATATATATATATATCATTCTACACCATATAAATAATGGTGTATCCTACCCACTAACACACCCTAGGACCGTACTTCTAGTTATTATCCCCTGGCATATGGGGAGGCGCACTTAAAGACATGTTCCCAACCCTATTCAGGGCACCATTCACTATCATCCAGGTCGGGGATCACAAAGTGGTATCAAAAAAGTTTTTATATTCTATTTATTCTTTGTTTTGGTATATAGATATGATATTTTTAACATGATGGAACTTGATTATATGTCATGCATGGGAATATGAAACCCATGTTCGAGGTAAATACCCAGTTTCCTAGGAATGGGAAATTGATGTTCTCTTTTTTTATTATTATAGTTTATATACTTTCACCATTTGGTGATTCAAATGATTTATACTGTTTGATATGCCTTATTGATATTTATCATTGGCCTGATGTGATAAAGGGAAGGGAGCACATTTTCATGAATCAAAATAGTAATGGGAAATTGATATTCTCTTTTTTATTATTATAGTTTATATACTTTCACCATTTGGTGATTCAAATGATTTATACTGTTTGATATGCCTTATTGATATTTATGCTTGGCCTGATGTGATGAAGGGAAGGGAACACATTTTCATGAATCAAAATAGGCACTTAGAATCCACATGCCATGCATATTCCATGCCATATATGTGAATTTCGCTTCGTTCATTTGTCTTGTTCCCTATGATTTTTGAGTGATCCATGATTGTTATATATTATTGGTTTGATAAATTATTCTAAAGGGTAGGGATTTCATTATTTAAAGTTTCATCATCAATCTAAATGTATTTTTCCTATATTGGTTGATGGTGGCATCTTAAATAGCTCATTTCTATCGATTTTATCTATGTACTTCTAGTTACATGAGCATCTTTTTGCTGCAATAGAGTGATTTCTATTTTTATTTCATAAGTTTTATGGGACTTAATTGATTACGATGGGTAATTAACTGATTTGAACCATCATATATTACCCATTACATTATGATAATAAATTAATATGTTGTTAAATTGAAATTGAATGTTTTTCCATTTCAGTGATAAGTTAAATGGGAACTTATTCACTGAGAATGGAGATCCGTTTAAAATATAACATTGATATGTGTATAAAAACTATAAATTTTAAGTATAAATCATGATAATAAAATAAAAATGGTTTCCATTTATTGATGTGGCAAGGTATATATGACCGTTTATGTTCTGGAAACGTTGTAAATTAAACTGAAACAGTTACCAATACATATCCTTCTAAGAAAGTTGTTGGAGTAGTACCTTGGGTAGTGGGTCATTATTCTTAAAAACTTCCTCTACTGTTATATATATATATATATATATATATATATATATTTGAAAACATGATCTGAGGCTTGTTATTGGAATTTTTAGAGATATTCCAACATCAAATCCTTCTATCGTGTGCCAGGAGGGTGGAGATGACCATGCCCTAAAGGTGGTGGGGCCTAAGCCACCAGAGATCCCTCGTGTAGTTCCACTTAAGGAACCACCTTCTAAACCCTATCTAATAACATAACACTCATTTTAGAGATGTTTTTATTTTTATGAATCATTCCATTTATGGTTCTGTAACATCCTGAAACCAGTTACCCAGAGTCGATGCATTATTACATAATAGTGGCATGATCACAAGGGATTAAATCCTGAAAGGCCGATAATTTTAGAATCCTTAGATGTACTAGATACATACATATGTTTTACATTACATCATGAATTAAAAAAACAACAACATTTTGTCTCTATTTTCCACATCCATATCCCTTACCCTATCCCTATAGGTCAACCATAAAATACATCTTCCCATCCTGGGAAATATAAAACATAGAAAGGGGTGAGCTCAGATTCTTAGTAAGGATAACATTATAGTGGAAACATTTATAAATAAACATAAACATTTAAGGAAATGTATAAAACTAAAACAAAATCATTTTAAACGTAATCTTCAGCATTATATGGAAAAGATAAATCAAATAATGTCAATTCATTTTTCACATGGATATTCTACTAGTCTAATAATCACATGTAATATCAATATATAATTTCATAATGATGGAATGCATAATGCTGGACATCATAACCACATATTCAATGCCTCGTGCTAAAACTAAAAATATTATTTTTTTCAAGGCCTTGTGCCAAGACTCTATTTTCTCTCATGAGACCTACCGATCCTTTAAGGAACTATAACGGGCTCCACCCATCACATATTATGTCCAATGCAATCCTCATATTAAAAGGTTGAAACATAACATAAACATTCGTATTAATACTAGCATAAAATATGTTAATACTTTAATGATAAACCATGAATGGTATAAAAATAACACATCCACAGTCAAACATATCAAAAAACCTTCAATAAAATATGGAATATATTATTATAATAAATCAACCTGAATCAAGAATAATATCCAGTAAAGGATGTTCAAAGCGTTGAAAATAGTCAGTAAAAATATTTAAGAGAAATATCCATTTTTTATGAAATCATTTAAATGTCTCATAATTTAGAAAAGAAGACATTTAAAATATATTTTTGAATCAAAGTGTCCCATACCACTTTGAATATTTGGAATGAATTAACATTTTAAAACAATCATGTCCATATAAATAAATCCAAAAAACCATTTTGAAACATGGACATTAATGAGAAATATTTAGAAATATAAATATGTAAAATGATGTTTTAGTAAAATTTTACCTTAAAATAATCACTTTTAAATGTCTTTTATAAAACATGGACATGGATAATAAATATGTCCCAGAAAATACTTACACATAAACAATCTCATATGATAATGAGATTTGGGAATTAACCCTTACCATGTACTTTTCCATGGTCAAGGGTACGTTAACCTCCAATATAATAGTTAAATAAGTGTTATTAAATAATACAAGAAGCAAAAACATAAATATGATATCCAATTTTATCTTATAATATTTCTTTGTTAATAATATTTTAGTAGTATCATTGTTTCGAGTGTTAACTGATTCGTTTTCCTTTATATGTTTTTTACATAAATCATGTTTTTTTTGGATAGGAAGTATTTTATTCATATCTAGAATGATATAATGTTATTAAATATTATTTTTAATAATAATAAAAAATTATTCTTCAGTGGTTTGGATGGGGAATGAATCACATTGTGTTCGTGGAGACGGTAATCTGTACGTACGCACAAAAGTTACTTCCATTTCATTTTTTTATTTTAAAATGAAATAAGACAAAAAGATACATATGTATGTTATTATTACAGTATAATATAATATTTTATATATGTTACATAAGTTCATTAAAACCATCTTTTATACGTTCCATGTATGGTATTAACGAGTCATATCACTTAGAGGGGGCGGTAGTCCGCACTTCCTCAATTGAAATTATCGTATATATTCAACATGAAAATAATAAATTTATTCTATAAAAGAGAATTAAATATGATTTTAGATAAAATAAATATCATAAATATCATATATAATTATAGTTCCATCATAATGGCCGCCATAATGTGTGGTAGTAGAAGATTGAATAATCATCGTTTTGTGAGGCAGTAGTTCGCCGTCCACAGAAACACTATGTTCTTACCCGTTTGATGGAGTGGTGTGTAAGTGTAGTTAAAATAATTATCATACCAAGAACCTAGTATATTTAATATACTAGTTTTGTTATAATAGAAACAAATAAAGATATTTTAGGGGGTTGTAGAAATAAAATAAAAGAAAACAACTTAATAGGATATGTTACCTTTAAATCGGGTAACTCCCTTTGGTTTGAACAAAAAGGATTCCTTGAAGTGTTTTCGGGCTATGGTAAGGCTTCTAAGAGGAAGATATATATGTAGGGAGATTAATTGGGAAGAGGTTCGTTGTGACAAGGGGCTTGAGAGGTGTGAGAAATGGGTTAGAGTTGAATGATTTTTATAAGTGGGGGAGGGGCTATTTCAGAATGTTTGAAAATATTATTTTATTATATAATGATTTTCAGTTTATAAAGGTCCAAAACTACTTAAAGACAAAGTTAATATGAATCATTTTAGAAATAAAATGACACAATAAGAATTTTATAGGTTTTAGATATTGTTTTAAATTTTATAATCTTATTTATTTAAATCATTTTTTAATGAGGTAAACAATGCATCATTATTGTGTCATTAATAATTTTATTTATTTGATGTCTAAAATTTATAAAAAATTACCACGATGTAGAAAATATTTTAATATTTAATATTAATATTTATAGTCTAAAAGATAACTTATATAACCCCTGGTAAAAATTGTTTCACTAAAAGGTATATGTTTATGTCATTTTTTCTTTACTTAGAATTAATTAATATAAAGTGTCATTATCACTCTCATGTGGCTCCATGGGGTCCGAAAACCGACCCAAGGATGCCCATGGTTGGACATGTATCAACAAACTGAAATAGTACATGTGATAGGGCAAATTAATATTAGTATAATAAAAAAATACAGCCTTATTTACCAGATTTACCCTTTATCCATTGTAAATAAAATATTTACTGAAGTAAATATTCATAATGTCTAAAAATAAAAGTTACCTATTTACACAATTTGGAACTCATGATTCTAAATATGGAATCTATTTTACCAAATTCAAAACATATAAATGGTATAAATTAATTTAATATTAATTCATGTTGTCAAAACAAAAGGTGTGTTTTTAAAAAATAATAACTATCAAAAGATGGATACTTTTTTATGTCTAGTTTAAATGTGAAATTACATACAATGACCTAAATTATATTAAATTATAAAAATATAATCTATTTACACTTTAAACCCAATCAAATTTATAATTTAACACTATAAATTATTTTGATTAAAAAAGTTGTTTTCAATTAAAATATAGTATTTTTCACTATTCATCAAAATATGAAACTTATCAGAAAAGCAGAAAAAATTTATCCATACTAAATTTTTATATCCCAATTCTAAATAATAATTTAATTAAATTAAATTTAATATATAAAAGTTCCAAATATTGGTTTTAAAAAAATTTCTCCATTAAAAGGCAGTAAAATTCTATTTTTTGAAAAATGCTTCTTTTATCGTAAAAAATGAATTTGTTTTTATATAATGTCTAATAAACACATAATATGGATTCTAAAAATATATAGACTATATAAATTTAAAAATTCAGTTCGTACTATTCATAACTACTTTTTGAACAGCTAGTTTGGTAAGTCATGGTGCGCTCGAACTCGGTGTTGCGTGTTACAGAAGTTATTGAATTATTTTGAAAAGAAAACGTACTATGAAATCTTGGGGTGTTACATTCTATCCTCCTTCAATAAATTAATTCCCCCCAATTTGAAATTTTTTATTGATAATAAAAGGTTAATATGGGGAAAAAACCTTTGTGGAAAATGTACATCGGAAATTGGGTTAATGTAATTTAGTTTTAATAAGATGGAAAGAGAAACAAAAAAGTTACTGCCAAATTAGGATCTCGATTAGGTGAACATTGGTGGAAATTAGAGACACATAATTGGAGAAAAAATGTAAAAATTTATAGGGAGTGATTGAGGACATCAATCAAAAACACGTGTAAAATTGAGGGCCTCAAAGCCATCAATCTATGATGATTAAAAATATAATCTGTTTAAAAAAACATAAGGTATTAGGATAAAACATTTTTGGTTTTAAGATCTCTTCTCTAAATTTTAAGAATTAATTTATTCATAGAATAAGAGGAAAAAATATATACTTGACAAATATTGTTTCATCCTTCAACTTATTTATACCACAAACTCATCTTTCACTCAAAAAGATAATAGAATTAAAAAAATATTCTATTTACCCTACTCTTATAGGGTTCCAAAAATAATGAATTTATAATTAATTTTTTAGACTATTTAAAAAAACTACATTATAAAAAGTAAGACATCACATAGGCCAGTGGTAGGTGATGTACTCTTGTCACCCTTTAGTTGTGGGTTCAAGTCTCGTGGCCTTGCTGGATGTGATGGTTGGCCGCCCAACCTCTAGGTTGTCCTTTTTATGACAATACAAAAATAATCATAATAAATAATTTAACCTTGACAATAGTATCCAGTTTTAAACGTAATCTATTCCAACCTTTCGACTTATCCACAATAATTCTGTCCGAACTCACAGTCCAAAATTTATAAATAATTTCACATAATATATTTGTGTATACCTTCATCATGTATTCTATTAAAATGTGGTAATAAAATAAATTGCCAGAAAAACATTTTTGAATAGGCATGTACTTCCTTAATCCTTTATTAAATCATATAGTACTGGATATACTCCTTAAATCAAAAATTGTTGTAATCACCAACAACGATGGAATAAAAAACCATTAATTAGTTCCAAGGTAGTCAATAATATCTAATATATTTTATCCGAATCAATCATCTCTTATTCCAAAATCAATAACAAAGTATCCAAACCATATTAAAGTTTATATTTCATTCAACAATGTAATTTTCAAAATGTTCAACTTGCTATTGAGTCACTTTTCTTGGTACTATACAATCTCAAATCCTTAATTAAATAGTACTACAATACAATACTTATATACTTCATAATTATTATAACCAGTACTTCATTGATATAATACTCAATTGACATAATTATTTAATATAAACATTAGAATACTAGTCATTACTCTTCATCTGTGGTAATATCATAACTTGATTATTATCCAACAACATCATTTGTGGTATACTCTGATGATTGGCACATTGATTCACACAGTGTCCCAACTCCATGCAGATGAAGCGTTGTACATTTGAAACATTTTTCTTACCCTTGCAATCACGTATTTAGTGTCCTTTTTCTCCACACTTATAACAAAATCCCATTCCCTTAAAGAATTTACCTAGGTGATTCTTTCCACAATTATCACGTATGTGAAACTTCGTCTTTCCCGTATTCCCTTTATCCAAATTTCTCTCTACCATCCGTTTTTTATCTGGCTTCCCTTCAAATCCGTAAGAATCATAGAATTCTTTACTTATCTTATTAACACATGATACTAGTTCTTTAAATGATGATAATACGTGGGAGAATATTTCCTTTCTAAATGATGGATTAATACCATGAAAGATATTATCTTTCTTACTCTTTTGGTCATGCATATTACTGTAGTTCTCATTCTATCTACTGGGCGCCATTTCTAAACAATGTCATACACTAGGTTAGATTAAAAATCACAATGCATAATCCTAACCTTGTAAAATACCTAACTTAAATTGAAAATATTATGCATATAATCAATAATCATAATAAAACTTCTTTGAGGAATTATTTACTCTAAATCCATTATAATGGCTTATAAATAAAATTTGAATTATCCTTAGCATATCCCCTAGGAGTGTCGTAACCAAGAGTGAAAAAAGGCCCATTATTGTGTATTAGGATACCTCGGGTCAAGATCGAAACTCCTTGTCAGACATTTCACTCCTAGGTACATCTGTTCCAGAGCCACCTCTACCTACTCGTATCTATACAGGGATATATTGGTTGGAAAATGCACAAAATCTATGCATTACCAAAATTATAGTAAATTCTTCTATAATAATCCTCAAAGTCTATCTTAGGGTAATATGCTCTAATCATATTTTATCTAAATCTATTTTTCAATGTTTGTACTATACTTCCTTGGATACCAAATCTAACACCCTGACCAAGGTTACCTAGATTCAGTGCATTATTACATAACATTGGCATGATCTCAGGGGATCAAATCCCAAAAGATCGATCATTTTAGTATATTTGGAAGTACTAAATACATACATAAGTTTTACATTACATCATGAAAAAAAAACTACAAAATTTTGCATCTATTTCCCACATTCATATCCCATAGCATATCCCTACAGGTCAACCATAAAATACTTCTTCACATCCTGGTAGAAATAAAACATAGAAAGGGGTGGGATCATATGCTCAGTAAGTATAACAGTATAGCAGAAACATTCATAAATAAACATAAACATTTAATGCAATGTATAAAACTAAAAAAAAAGTCTTTTAAACATTAACATCATCATAACATGGAAAAGACAAATGAAATAATTCCACTTACTTATTCACATGGATATTCTACTAGTCATAAAATCACATGTAACATCAATAGATAATTTCATAATGATGGAATTCATAATTCCGGACATCATAACATCAACGTCAATGCCTCATGCCAAGACTACAAATATGATTTTGTCAAGGCCCTGTTCCAAGACACTAGTTTGTCTCATTAGACCTACCGATGCATCTAGGAGCTATAGTGGGATCCATATGTAACATACTAAGTCCAATTCATTCCTAATATCAAAAGGTCGTAACATAAAATAAACATTAATATTAAAACTAGCATAAAAAATGTTACTACATTAACCATATACCATGAATGGTATAAAAAAACACATCCATATTCAAACATATCAAAAATACTTCTATACAATATGGAAGATTTTATTATAATAAATCAACCTCAATCAAGAATAATATCCAGTAAAGGATGTTGACATAGTTGAAAATGATTAGTAAAAATCTTTGAGAGAAATATCATTTTTTCATGAAATACTTTAAAATTCACAAAATTTATAAAGGAAGAAATTTAAAAGTTATTTTTTATTCAAAGTTTCCCATACAACTTTGAAAATTTTAAATGAATTAACTTTGTAAAACAATTATATCCATATAAATAAATCCTTAAAACCATTTGGAAACAAGGAAAATAATGAGAATGATTTATAAGAATAAATATCTAAAATGAAGTTTTTTTAAAAAATTGCCTTCGAAGAATCATTTTGAAATGTATTTTACTAAAAACATGGACATGGATAATAAATATGTTCCAGAAAATACTTACACATAAACAATCTCAAATAATAATGAGATTAAGGAATTAACCCTTACCTTGTACTTGTCTTTGGTCAAGGGTACATTGACCTATTGAATAATAGTTAAATCACTATTATTAAATTATAAAAACCCACATACATAAATATGATATCATATATGATCTTCTAATATTTCTTTCATAATAATATTTTCGTAGTATCATAGTTTCGGGTGTTAACTGATTCGTTTTATTTTATATGTTTTGTTAAGTTAGTCATATTTGTTATGAATAGGATTTATTTGATTCATATAAAGAATGATATAATTTTCTTAAATATTATTTTTAAAAATAAAATGAAAATTATTCTTTAATTTTTACGATGGGAAATGAATATGATCGCGTTCGTGGAGACGATAATCCATAAGTACGCTTGAACGCTACTTCCATTTCAATTTTTTTATTTTAAAAGAAAAGAAAACCAAATGATACATAGGTATATTATTATTACAGTATAATATAATATTTTATATATGATACATAAGATCATTAAAACCATTATTTATACGTTCCATGTATGGTGTGAATGAGTCATATCACTTTAAGGGGGCGGTAGTCCGCACTTCCTCAAATAAAATTATCGTATATATAAAACATGAAAAGAATAAAGGTATGATATAAAAGATAATTATAAAATATTATAGATAAAATAGATATCAAATATAATTATAGTTCCATCATAATGGATGCCATAAGAGGTGGTAGTAGATGATTTAACTATCATCATTTCATGAGACAGTACTTGGTCGTCCACAGAAACATTATGTTCTATACCCATTAGATGGAGGTGTGTGTAAGTGTAGTTCAAATAATTCTCATAAAAACTACCTAGTATATTGAATATAATGTTTTGTTATAAAATAGAGGAATAAAGAGATTTTATTGGGTTGGAGACGAAAAATAAAAGAAAAGAACTTAAGTGGAGATGTTACCTTTAAATCGGGTAACTCCCTTCAGTTTGAACCAAAAGGATTCCTTGAAGTAACTTATGCCTAAGGTAAGGATTTTAAGATGAATAGAGGGACGTAGGGTGCTTAATTAGGCAGAGTTTGGATAAGCCAAAGGGCTTGAGAGGTGTGAGAAATGTGTTAGAGGTGAGAGATTTTTGTAAGGGGGGAGGGGCTCTTTATGAATGTTTGAAAATATTATTTTATTATATAATGATTTTCGGTTTCTAGTGGTCCAAAACTCATTAAAGTTGAATATAAGATGGCTCAGGTTAGAAATATAATCATCCAATCATAATTGGACAGGTTTTGGATATTTTTTTAAAGTTTATAATCTCATTTATTTAAATCATTCTTTAATGAGGGTAACAGTGCATCATTATTGTATCACATATAATTTTATTTATTTGATTTCTGAAAATTATAAAAAAATACCATGATGTAGGAAATATTTTTATCTTTCAAAATAATTTTTATAGTTTTAAAGATAACTTATATAAACCCTTTTAAATATTTTTTTACCAAAAGGTATATGTTTATGTCATTTTTTTTCATTTTTATCTTTACTTTAAATTAATTAATATAAAGTGTCATTATCACTCTCAAGTGGCTCCATGGGGTCCCAAAATCTACCCAAGAGTGCCCATTGTCAGATATGTATAAACCAATAGTAATATGACACATGTTAGGGTAATTTTATATTATTGTAATAATATTTGTTTAACCTTATTTACCAGATTTTCTCTTTAACCATCATAAATAAAATATTTACAAAAGTAAATATTAATAATTTATAAAAATAAAAGTTACCTCTTTAAAAAATTTGGACCTCATGATTCCAAATATGGAATTAATTTTCCCAAATTCAAAACCCAGAAGTGGAAGAAATTAAATTAAAATTAATTTTGTTATAAAAAAAGCGTGTTTTTAAGAAATAATAACTATCAAAAGATTGACACCTATTTATGTCCATTTTAAATGTGAAATATCATCCAATGACCTAAATTATATTAAATGATAAAAATATAATCTAATGATTCTTTAAACCCACTCAAATATATAATTTTACACTATAAATTATTTCGATAAAAAAGTTGTTTTCAATTAAAATTTAGTATTTTTCACTATTCATCACAACATGAAAGTTATCAGAAAAGAACAAAAAATTTAACCATACTAAATTTTTATGTACCACTTCTAAATAATAATTTAATTTCATTAAATTGAATATATAAAAGTGTCAAATATTGGTTTTTAAAAAGTTCTCCATTAAAAGGCTGTAAAATTAATTTTTTTTAAAATAATTCTTTTAACTAAAAAAATGAATTTGTTCTTATATTATTTCAAAGAAATACATAATATGGATTCTAAAATTATAAGGAGTATATAAATTTCAATATTCAGTTAATACTATTCATAACGGCTTTTGGAACGTCTAGTTTGGTAAGTTGTGGTGCGCCCGAACTTAGTGTTGCATGTAGCGCAAGTTATTGAATTACTTTGAGGAGATAACGTACTATAAAAAATTGGGGTGTTATAGGTTCTACGTAATATATAACTACTATGATTAATCTAACTCCTAAAATCTAGTAGTAGCATCCTCCCACCATTTTAGGAGATGGAGGACCACAGGCAAATTAGGCTTGGATGGCGGACACTCTATCTTTCTTTGAGAATCTGGAGATTTCTATTAAGAGGGGTGTCTATCTTTCCACCTATATTTTTTTTTGTGATTTGGATATGCACTAGTGGGATGTGATTACCCTAGTAATTCATCATCAGGGCATGGTCTGGGCTGATTTTCAAACTATCTTCTTTGAGTACTTCTTTTCTTAGATGCAGAGGTCTGAACGAGCCCAAGATTTCATGTATCTAGAGTTGGTTTCCATGTTAGTCATGGATTATTCATTGTGTTTTATTTATTTACTGCACTTTTATCAACATCTAGACAGTGATGAGATATTGTGTGTTAGATTATTCGATGATGGTATTAAGTATGACATCTTCACTCATGTGAACATCTCTTATCTACCTACTTTTTTGAGATTATCAATCAGGATCTTATAAATGAATAAAACCAGAAGTATGGTGATAGTTTTGGGAATATAGGATTAGTGTAGAGGTTGGATAGTAGTTCTTCTAGTATGAGTAATCATTCCATTATGGTTTCTCAGTGGAGCAGTGGTGGTCGAGTGACCACATTGGAAACTGTGTTATATTTTATCAGTGAAGAAGGTAATGGAATCTAAAGCCTCATTATAATAGAGACCTGATGGAGTGTCATGCTAGGGTCCATATGGGAAATCATTATAGATTCTGTCAGACCTTTCCATATTTTTCTAATGGAAGAGGTTTTCCACCAACTCCACCTTTAGGGTAAGGGTATTTTATATTGTGTTGAGCGGGGAGTTGGAGTAGAATTGGAAAGACTGGCTGAGGAGGAGGTCATGGTCATCATAACAAGACTTCTTATTATAATATATATAAGAGAGGACCTACTCAGGGTAGTCTAGATATAGCTTAGATTCATGGATTAGGTCAGTATCATGTATTATAGTCGATACCTAAGGATCATAGATAAGGACCATCTACAGTATACAGTACTATTCCAATATCCTCTACTATGATAACTGCCCTGTTTGATATAGGTGTTTCACACTCCTATATCTCTATATCTACCATCGGAGGTTCCGGTTTGAAAATTAATTATTACTATGGTGTTATGACCATGGATACACTTTATGGAGTACGATCAGTGGGCATAGAACAATATAGGGACTTCCCCTTAAGGTAGGTAGTTATCCCTTCTTATGGGGTCTCTTCATCCTCATGATGACTGTATTCTATTTCATTCTCAGGATGGATGGGTTGGATCCATACCCCACAATTTTATACTACAATCACCATAGGGTGTCTTTTACATCACCATAGGGAAGCAGTTATCTCTACAAGGGTGAGTAGGATGTCCAGACCAGTAGAGATAAACTATAGTATTGTGGGGTTGGTGGAGTGACCACCCAATTTTCTAACATATTCATAGATGATAAGGCTTCACATAATGTTGGAATCCATCAAGTAATAGATCATTTCAAGGTTATTTCCTGAATATTTTTCTAGATTACCTCCGGATAGATAGGTAGAGTTTACAATTGAGCTCATTCTAGGAGCATCTACATTTTTCATTCCATTATACATGATAAAACCTACTAAGGTTTAAGATCTCAATAGACATTTGGCAGATATAGAGGGAAAACGTTTTATATGTCCTAGAACTTCATCTTGGGGTTCACCCATTATTTATTACATGAAGGCAGATGAGACCCATAGGTTGTGAATGGATTATCGACAGTTGAACTAGTAAATGGTTAAGAACAAGTTTTTTCATCCTGGAATAGAAGATCTAGTTAAACTAATCTAATTAGGTCAGCTATTCTAGAATATCAACCTATGATTGGGATACCATCATGTGATATTCATAACTTCATAAATACCTCATATTTTTTTTCATATAATGTATGGTTTCTGTGAGTATGTATATATGTTGTTCAATTTCACAAACATGAAAACCATTTTCATGACATTGCTGAATATGGTTTGACACCCCTATCTAGTTTATTTTTCCATGGTCTTTCTGGATTAAATATTGGTGTTTTTAATACACGAAGAAATCATGCTCAAACTATTGATATTTCTTTGAATATACTAATTGAGAATCAAAATTTTTCTAAGATTGTAAAGTGGCACATCTATATCAACATTGTTCACATATTAGGTCATAATATCACAGAATCAGGGGTATCTCTTGACCTAAAGAAGTTGATTGTTATAGTTTTCTAGGATCATCCCTAGAATTTGTTATATATTTAATGTTTCTTTGGTATGGATATATATTTCATTTTTTTATATAGGACTTATCATAACTTTATTAACTTCTTACTAGTCTTTCAAGTAAGGGTGATAAGTTACTATGGTCAGAATTGTGTGAGAAATCCTTGTAAGAGTTGAAAGGAAATATTTTTTGGGAACATATTTTGATTCTTATAGAGCCAAGAAGAGGCTAAATAGTGTTCTATAATTCATTAATAATTTACAATGGAGTAATGTTGATATAGGAGGAAATATTCATTGTTTATGGATATTGATAGTTGAGGACTCCTGAGAGGAACTACATGATGCATGATTTCGACCTATCATCATTTTTCCATTCCTTACATTACTAGAGACACTATTTGATGGGTGAGAACATTGTGGTTTATACAGAGCACAAAAGTATATAATATATCATTACACAACATGACTTTAATCTTAGACCGAGATGATTGGTTGAATATCATCAGTCCTTAAAATTTGAGATTGCCTATTTTCCTAAAAAGGGAAACGTTGTCACAGATGCACTAATTTGAATAAATCAAGAACAAGCCATACAATAATAAATTGATGAATGAAAATTTTTAGACCACTTTTGCGATCTTTATCTAGAGTATCAATAGATATGAATTCAGTCTTCTATTATATCATTGGTCATTACCATTTCCCTCCTTGATGAGGTAAATAGCACATAGTTTTCTAATCTTGATGGATTGTTTCTCTAGGATATAATTTATGTTGAGGACCCACCTCCAAACTGTTTAGTAGTTGTAGATGATGAACTATGTATACATGAATGTATCTAGGGTCAAACAATTATTAGAGAGGAACTTATATGAGATTCCCACAATTCTTAGTGGGCATTTCAACCAGGAATATCCATTATGTATCAAGATATGTAACTCCAGTCATGGTTGACGGGGATGGAATATCATATTCTTGGATTTATCACTAAGTTTTCTACCTATCACTAGGTGAAGGTAGAGCATCAGTGACCTTTAGTCTTGTTTCAGCTACTTCTAGTCCCAGAAAAGAAATGGGAAGGTGTTTTTATGGACTTTGTGGTTGGTTTACCGAGTTCTCCTTGATGTAGAAACTTGTTTTATGTACTCATTGATATACTAATAATATTTTACAACTTTCTTTAAATACAGGAGACATTCTCTATTTATAATATGTGAATATTGTATGTCCATGAGATCATATGGCTTCACTGATTCCCTCATACTATCATTTTATTTTGGGATTATCATTTCACATCGAGGTTCTTATTGGGGTTACAGAAAGAAATGAATACACAGATTCTATCGAGAATTTATTTTCACCCTCAAACTGATGACCAGTCAGAATGGATGATAGATGGGTTGGGGGACATTCTCTATGAATTCATCCTTCATTTTGGTGGTTCATGGGAGAATCATATCCCTCTTATCGAGTTTTCCAAAAATAATTTATGTCGGGTGATTCTTTATATGGATTCTTTTGATTATCTATATGGTTGGTCATTCCATTCACCCCATTGAGGGCTTGATATAGGAGAGGTAGTGCAACCGGATCCTTATCTCATTTAGGACACTTTGGAGTAGGTTAATCTGATTAGGAAGCATATTTCTAATTCTCAGTCTAGATAGGAATCTTATGTCGGCCACCATTAAATCTCTCTAAATTGTGAGGTTGGGGGTCGTTATTTCTTGTGGGTATCTCCCATGCATTATAATTTATTGATACAAAGGTAAGGTAAGGTGTTTTCATATTTTACAGGGTCGTTTGAGATTATAGATAAAGTTGGACCATAAGCCTATAATTTTCTACTAACTCAGTGGTACCATTATTTGTACAATGTATTCCTTGTTTTAGAGCATCATCAATGACATGTAGACCCATCTCAAACCTTTGATACTGAGAAGGTTGAGTCAGATTCTAATATTTCTTTTGAGGATTATCCTATATGCATTGTTGAATGGACCAAGAATTATCTCTAAGGCTAGTTTGTCTCATTGGTATTGGTCATATGGAAGCAGGACCATGTAAAAGATAAGACTTTGGAGTGGGAGGCCAATGCACATGCTCAGTGGTCGGTGTTATTTTTAGACACAAAATCCCACCCTTGTAAATTTAACTCATGGATGAGTTCCTTGAAGGGTAAAGAATGTAAGAACCCAGTGTTTATCTGAGGTAAGGATCCTTTTAATTTCAGTCTAATTTTTTGTCCAATACCAAATGTTAATGCATAATGTGTTTGTGGCTGTTTTAGGGTTTTCTAGGGCTCATTCAAATCCCATGTCCTAACTTTTTGGGAAAAAAGTTAGCCACACTATCAGATGAAACTGTGTGGGGGCATGCCATAGAGTTTCCCTAATTATGTGGGGATAGAGATAATATAATGAAGAGTACTTTTTTATTCCTAACCATGTGCCTAGGTATGAATTCCCTTGTGATTATATTAGAAAAATATAGAAGATCCAACAGCATAGTTAGTGCCCAGTTTCTCAAACTATGTAGGCTTAACCTTAAAAGCACCCTCCTTATGTATTGGGAGGCACATAGTTGGAACACAATATTCCTAATAGTGAAGACACAAAATGTAAACCATATATTTTTTCAGGAAATGGCCAAATAGACCTTAAAATCTAATTAAACTTCCCCTTCATCCTTTTCTGATTCCAAAAATTATGAGAGCCCCTCTTCTCACAATAGAGATCCTAAGATTCCATATTCCTATTATTTGACCTTGTTTATTCATCTAATGTCTGATCGAGTGATTTTTCACCTCGTTGGATTCCTCTAGGTAATCACTTCATTATTCTTGAGTTTTTCTCTATTTCTCTTCTCTTAAGAGGATTTATTTAGATGCTGGATCATATACCATATTTTTTGGGTGATGGTATATTCTTCTGATTTCTTATGATCTAAGACAAACTAAAGAATAATATTCGATGAGGATAATTCTATAACCTCAACTTGGGATGTCTATGACTCATCCCTCAAGAATCACTGTTTAATAAACTACCTTCATTGAACACACTCTGATTTTATCGTGTGTTGTCTCTTTAATTTAAAATTTATTCTTATATTCATCATACTCATATTCTAGGTCCTGTTATATTTGTTATCTTCAATGTTAGTGGTTATTACATCAAACCCCCCCCCCCCCCCCCCCAATTTCTTTTCCTTGTTTATTACTCTTATGGTATGTTATGACTCACTATGTAACGTCCCGTATTTAGATGTCAGTCAACTAGTACCCCGTACCAGGTTGGCCTCCTGGCCTCAAAAGCATTACCCCAAAAACCAGAGGCTACTGACTATCAGTGAGGGACTAGAGTGTGATATTGGGGGATATATGCCCTCATTGGAAGAGTATAACACAATGGAATAAATATTAATACAATTGCAGAAGCAATAAATAGCATACAAAAGTAATAAACAGTAGAAGACTGATAAGATAAATAACCAAGATTCTTTTCATACTAAAAATGATGTAGCATGTTGTGTTATAAGAAAATAGCCAAAATAGGTACATTTTGGGAATACAAAATATATGTTTCAAAATCCAAATAAATAAAGGGTTATTTGAAGCATCTCAAGCCTCGGCTCAGTCCCATGATCTCCGGCTCCTTACCAGAATCTTTAGTACTTGTAGAATGGCCTTTTCCCTTATCGACATGTATAAAAATAAAACATGTTTGGGGCCAAAAAAATGAACCAAACATGGTGTGAAAAATAAATCCTAGTAGGAAACCACCCAACGTCTATTCCAATCTATCAGTGAATTTATATGACATTTAGTATAGGATAGTGAAAGTAGTAAACCATAAGGTACTAAAAATTAAGAAAACAGATGTCTTAGAAGACAATGTAACCAAGTACAAGAGAAGACTAAATCCATGATTTTTCTTTGGCTTAGATGACACATCATTAGTTATTCTATTTCATTATTAAACTCAACATATTTCATAATGGCCTAGAAAAACCCGCATGTGGTCATAACTAATCTTCGTCTATAGTTATAACAAATCATTTCTAGTATGAATAAAAAATCCTCGCCCATAGGAATAACAAATCCTCACTCATAGGAATAAAAAATTCTTTCCTATAGGAATATTATTCGATAGGTTAAATCATGGTATATCAACATTTCAACATAAAAGAAAAAACATGTAAATTACACTATTACATGGTTAACATAATTTCAACTCACATAGAAATCATACCAAAAAAGCAACAAGTGTTTTAAACTATCACAAGTCATAGAAATTATTCTCACATGAGTAGTTCACGTCACAAGCCAAATATAATCTATCAGTAATAAGGCTTAACCAAATATACCCACATTGTTAGTTTATACATAACTAGAAAACATGTGAATTAAATTATCACAGGTCTTAAGAATTTATCTTCTCTTGTGGGAAATAATCAATTTACAAATTTCATTTTGAAAAAACCCCATAAAATGAAATCAAAGTCATTCACATAGTCATCCTAGGTCAAATGGATAAACATTGGTCATACAAGAGAAAAGGAACCCATGGGTGGCCTTCAATCAAGGCTAAAAATCTCAAACATGCCTTAAAATCATTTATAAAATTACCTAATCATCATTAGGTAACAATTTTGGTCAATATTAAATTTCGGTGACACCTAAAAATTGTCTTGTGGAACTCCATCACATATAATTAGCTTGAGAATTGGTGAATGTAATGATACCACCTACCACAAACTAGTATGACCCTATTCATCCAGTGTCAATCTTTGAATCGACCTAAAATGGGGGAGAAATACAAAACAAGAAAAAAAATCTCATCCTTTTTTAACTCAATTAGGATTAGAAATAATGAATAATGTCTTAAGAGGAATTGGTTACTCACAAAGGGAATTCTAATGGATCTAACGGTATGCGAATCAGAGATCATACAATAAATTTTGAGCCAAACCCACATCGGGTTTTATTGGTGCATCGTACGTCTAAAAGGAGTTGTTTCTATTCATCTAGAAAAATGACACTACTACCGGACTTAATAATTAAAAAAATTACATTTCATGTACTTTAGACTACCTTTAGTGTCCATAAAACTCATGGTTGTACCATCATATGGTTGTGTACTGAGATTACCTAGCATGTAGCCTTCCCTACACTGTATATATATAAATGTAAATAGTGTGTAGTCCCTAGTCACATCATGTAACAAACATGAATCTAATCCTTGGCCTCTTTTCCTCAATTTTCTCAAGTATAAAATTAAAATGAAATATCTATACCATAATAGAAGAACTGGGTTCTTAAAAATTTCTCCCCATAAAGAAATTCGTCCCTGAAATTCCCTTACAAGGGTAATGAAAAAATATTTGAGAATATCTCTAGCCACTATGACTATTCATCATCATCCCTCTACTAAGTGTTTTCCTACACTTGATTTTGCTACCATAGCACCTATACTAATGGAACAGACTTTCCATAGAGAACCCTCGTGCTATGATCCATAATACGAATGGGATGCTTCTCAAAAGACGCATCTTCATGAAACTCGAATTCCTCAGGCTGAAATGTGTCAAATGGGTCCCAAATGTTATATCACAACTGCGAAATTGGGAAGGCCTCATGCACAGACCTATACCTATAAGGTAACTGCAATCTATACAAAACCAGCCTCACCCTCTCCAAAATCTCCAATGGAATGGTGTATCTTGGAAGAAGCTTACTCTGTCCTCTGATTCTCTTATGTCCCATCCTCAGTGTGACACGTAGGAAAACTAGATACCAAACCTCTAACTCCAAAGGTTATCTATAGTGATTGAAATATGATTTATGCAAGAAAGTGCAGTATCCATTTACTTATGAACCAACTGAACCTACTTAGTGGTCTCCTGGACATGATGAGGTCCCAGCATTGATGCTTCCCCTACCTCCATCCAACACAGGGGTGATCATCATGGTCTACCATAAAAAGCCTCATATGGAGTCATCTAAATAGTATCCTAGAATATATTGTTGTAGGTGAAGTCAATGAGGGGTATGTATGTCTCCCAAGAACCCTCAAAATTCGGGATGCGTGCCTGAAGCATGTCCTCAAACACCTGAATCATGTTCTCTGACTGGCCATCTGTCTAGGGGTGGTAAGTAGGGATTAGAAGCACTTGTGTACCCAAATCCCTCTTTAGCCATTTACATAAATGATAAGTAAAAGAGGAATCCATATCTTAAATGATAGAATGAGTAACCTTGTATAGTTGTACAATCTCCCAGATGTACAACAGCTGAAGATCATCAACATTGACAGTTTCCTTAATTAGAGGGAAATGTGAAACCTTCTTAATCCTTTCAACCAGAACCCATACATCATCATTACCTCAGGGTGACCATGTTAAACAAATCACAAAGACCATAGCTATATAATTCCACATCCACTCATGTATTGGTAGCTACTTCCAAAGTCCTATTGGTCATTGTTGTTATGATTTCACCTACTAATAGGTGTAACATCTTGGGATAAAGCTTGCTACATCCCACTTCATACCTGGACACCATTGCTGATGATATAAATCCTGATACATCTTGGTGACACTAAGATGAACTCTCAAATTTGAAGCATAAAAATCA
This sequence comes from Viscum album, assembly GCA_963277665.1. Classification (NCBI taxonomy): domain Eukaryota; kingdom Viridiplantae; phylum Streptophyta; class Magnoliopsida; order Santalales; family Viscaceae; genus Viscum; species Viscum album. Next base: position 1,249,308,582 of record OY728156.1, on the reverse strand, counting down.
TGCATAATCTCCTCACACATGTCTGGAGAAACCCATACAAGTCCCCATAACTGCAGAACCTCATCCTCACTAATGGTCCAACCAGTAGGATGGTCCTAACCAGCCACACTCTCCTGTAGAACTAGGCCTTCAAAATATGATATTCACTTCATCCTCACTTTTTCTAGAAATTTAGATGTAATAGTTAAGGATTCAAGGTAACTATGTTCCAAACTGTTAGTCACCTCCATGTGATTTTCAGAGAACAACGCCATAAGATTCCAATCGCTACTAGCCTCCCATACTGCCTGCATCTGAGTCCTCCTACTACGTGCATTAGCTGCTACATCATCGTTTCTTAGTCTATAGGAAAGCTTGAATTCGAATGACTAAAGGTATTCCACAAATCTTTATTTCATCATGTTCAGATTATGCTAAGTAAATATGTACTTTTGATTTTTGGGTCCATTTATACCTCAAAATTCTCCCCAAATAAGCAATGTCTCCAACATCATAAGGAATGAAAACACACAGATAAATATAGATTGTGTGTCGGATAGTTCCTCTTACTTGGACTCAATTTCCAAGACACGTACACAACAACTTGATCCCCTTGCATAAGAACTGCTCCTAACCTAATACCTGATGCGTTAGAGTGCACAATGTAACTCCATCCTGACTCTAGGAAAATCAGTATTGGTGCTGAATTTAATCTCCCTTTCACCTCTTGAAAGGCCATCTCACAAGAACTGAACATACGTACTTCACACCCTTCCTTGTCAAGACCATCATCTTAATTTCTAAGCATGAGAATTCATTTATGAAATGCATGTAGTAACCATCCATCCCTAGAAAAATCTACATCTTAATGATGTTCATGAGATTCTCCCATTTAACTACTAGTCTCATGTTATCTAGGTCCACTGATACTCCTATCTCTGAGATGATGTGACCCATGATGTTAATCTTATCCATCCAAAAGTAGCACTTTGAGATCATAGTTTATAACTAATGCTCTCTCAGTATACTCAAAATGATATCAAGATGTGTGGCTCGGTTGTGTCGATTGTGAGAATACACTAATTTTTTATCAACGAAAATCACTCCAAAATAATCTACATAAAGATGGAACACTCGATTCATCTGTTCCATGATGACTATTGGAGCATTCATGAGACCAAACAGCTTAACCACATACTCATACAGACCATATCTACTTCGGAATGATATTAACGGTTTTCCTAATGATATAACACACACTTGATGATAACCAGATCATAGATCTCTCATAGAGAATACATGATATCTAGGAGATAATCAAAGAGATCAACTATTTGCAGAAGAGGATACTAGTTCTTAACCCTCAAATTGTTAAATTTTTGATAATCCACACATATCCTGAGGGTACTGTCCACCTTTTTTTGTCAAAAAGGACCGGATAACCGCAAGGGGTAGTACTAGGTCGAGTAAAAACATTTTCCTCTAAATCCTCTAGATACCTCTTGACCTCCTATAGCTTCTTCATAGCCATCCTATAAAGAGGAATAGATACTGATGCATCTCCTTTAACTTTCTATATTGATAACTCTACCTCTATCAATGTAGGTAAGCCTATAAATTCATCTAGGAAAACATCCCTAAAATGATCTACCACTATAGGGAAATCTATCTAATGTGTTCCATGGTCATCCAGATATAAAATGGCAATATGTGTTGTCATCCCACTCAACCTATATTTCTCAGGTCCATCACCGCTTTCCTGTATGTCCCACTCTCTATTGTATAGAAACAATATAACTTCTTGTGACATAAAACTCACCCTACGATAATAGAAATAGAGAAATGATTAAAAAGAGACTAACCAGTCCATACCAAGTATGACATCAAATTCTGTCATCTGTAAGACATAAAGATCCCAAAAGAAGTGACACCAACCAACCTCAAGGGGGAACTCCTTACACTGACGCAGACATGGCATCCATAACCGTAATAGAGTGTCTAGAGTCATAACATAATCATAAGAGAAAACAAAAATTCCAAGGATCTCTAAAATGGGAACATATATAAAACTATCTGAATCCCCTGTATCAAAGAGTATACAAGATAAAATAGAGGTGAATAGAATAGTACCTATAACATTAGAAGGTCAGGGATCCTACTTCTAGTGGGTCTGTTGCACTGCATAATTATGACATATATTGTGGCCCTAAGACACTGCCTAGATACCCTGAGCGGACCCTCCATACTATCGTTGAGATCCTAGGGTCTTGCTACAACTACCATGAACACCTCCTCAGCCTGAATGACCTAACATATTATAATTCCTTTATTTTTGAGAAGATGCTGACCCTTCTCCTGAATGTGGACTCTTTTCATAACCTCTTTCACTAAAAGGTGGTGGAAATTCCCTACAGAAAAATTTTAGACGGACCATCATGCCACAAGCTCAAAACTCAACTGGGTCCACGGGCATTACAATCACATATTCCCAGCTCTTCAACACTATTAGTGACTCACCTGGTTACCATAAGAAACATTCTAACTACCTGTATCACAACGAGAAACCTCCATACGACACTTCTTCCTCCCAGTCGAGACAATACCAGATCTTCGTGTCAAACCACCCTAGTTCACACATCTAGATTATCGTAGATTACACTCAATAATCAGGGCATGATTCACAATGGAATATACCGAAGGAAAACAGAAAACATTCACCTATGATTGCATATCGTTCCAGACACCATCGTCGAATCACTTAACCCTTGATGCCTCGTCGCCCTTCAAAATAGGTGAGAATATATGGTTCTCAGTGAAATGGGTAGAGTAGTCCATCACTTACATATTGAACTACTGCAGATGCATGAACTCTTGGGTTATATTGGCCCTCAGTATCTCAGGAAAATAATAGTCATAGAAGATCAACTAAAAATATCTCAATACCCTGTCCTGATGACACTCTATCTGAGTAAAAGCATCCCACCACTTCTTGGATGAATCATGTAGAATATATGTCCTGATCAAGACCCTCCTCTCAAGAGGTGTCTCTAGATGCTCGAATATTGTAAGCATTGACTCTAGCCATCACTCTGCAACATGTGGTGCACCATCCACTGAAAATGTCGGTGGATGCTGCTACTGGAATACTCATGTCAGTACTACCATAAGTGTGGCAGGATGAAGCACTTCATAGAATGTCTATATAAACCTCATTATTCCTTCAAAGAACTATGCATATGCGCCTGTGTATAGTATAATAGTTTCTGTTGTGACTGGAACATCTCTAGGATCTACTGGTTGCCCATGGCCTACCACATTTGGGGTATTATCATTCCTGGCATACTACTGAAGTCCATCATACTATAATTTCACTATAAAGTACAACACATCCACCTCGGTATAATATTATTCATCATGGTATGCACTTCAAGAGTGCAATAACTAAATAGGAGTAGAAAAACCTCAAAATCTCACAAAAGATGAGTACAAAGTGTTTATTAACAGTACACGGTGTGTACACATAATCCCTTATATGGTCATGTACTCCTACTAGCATGGGCATGTAAACACCCCAGGTACACAGTGTGTAAGGACTATTCAAGGAGTGTACACTTAATCTCTTACACTGTCATGTACTCCCACCGGTCTGGGCATGTAGAAAACCTAGGTACAGGACATGTAATTCGAGTACACTGTGTTTACACAAGTCTTCTCTCCTGGCCATGTACTTTTACATTACCATAGATACATGGGTCTGCATATATAAAACTACATGGGGTGTACATAAGGTATATAACATGTTCTGATCAAAACTCAACAACATGAATTTTCTCTCACACAGTCGTTAACACGGTCATCTACCACACAATTTCTAATCAGCATACATTGCGCGTACTTGGAAAAGTAATTTTCTTCCCCAATAGAAGAACACATGGTGTGTGTTCATAGGACCACACACCGTGTTGTCCAGGTTTCCAGATAGTAGGCCTGATAAACTTCCCCAGAACCACTATTTTTTTCAATATAAGGAAATGGTGTTCCAAACTCCAACTTATAGGGTCCCATGCTCTCCAAAAATAAAATCTTAGCATCCACACATAGAACATAACCACAAAATTTATATCCCATGGATGAAACATGATCCACCAAATTCTGATCCAAGAGGGACATTACTCCTCAGGGATCAAAATTTTTCATCCATAAAATTCAATCATAACATGTACCAATACACCTACACAATAGTAGGAAAATCTATCACGGTACCTATCACAATAGTATGCATATTTAACATGACATCTATCACAACAATATGAAATCATTAATTCTCTATAAAGGTCATGGAATGAATTCATTTTATGTGATTTATAATAGTTCCTATATGATGCATGAGATGTAATACCCTAATCTCATCAGGTTGCAACAAAATAAAACCGCAATGATATCAATAATAACTACACAAAATAGGTTTGTCACCCAATGGTGAAATAGAATCAACTATAATAGCTAAAAACTCATAAATTAAAATTTCATTTGAGGTAATTGGGATTTACCATGTATGTGGGGTATCTACTCTTGGGAACATCCTTATACCAAATCCCATGCATCTCCATCTCTTCCTATCATCGCTAAACAATATAGAAACACATAAAAGAAAACTTATCTCATACCACTTTGTAACATACCGGATCCGGATTCCACTCAAGTGTTGCCCCGTAACAGGTTGGCTAAAATTCCTGAAGCATATTTCTCCAAAATTCATTGGTTGTTGACTAGTAGTGAGGGCCTAGGGTGTGATAGTGGAGAAATTATGCCCTCATTGGCAGACTGTAACACAACAGAATAAATAATAATAAAATAGCTGAAGCAGCAAAAAATATACAACTAAAACAAAAAGTGGAAGATTGATAATATAATTAACCAATCATCATTTCATATAAAAGATGATGTAGCATGTTATGTTCTAAGAAAATAGCTAAAACATGTACACTAAAGAAATCCAAAATATATGATCCAAAAGAAAATCAAATAAAGGAAACTATGAAGCATCACATATAAGACCCAGGTATTTAAAGAATAATACTTTTTTATTTATAATAATATTTATGAATATGATATTAATTTAACATTAAAGTGGATTATTTATCTAATAGTGTACTCTACACGCAACAATGGGTTTCTCCAAAATCTTACATTTCACACAACATTCAGATATACTGAAAAATAATAGAGTAATTATATTATTATTTTAAATGGTAGTTAACACCTAGCTGTTGGAATGGAGGGAATGAATAGTATCAACTAAATTTTGAAATATGGTTTACAAATGTTTAAATAACGATTCATTGGTTACCAAATTTATTAGAAATTTAAATAAAAACAAATTGAATATAATGGATGTTTTTTAAAAAAACCTATTTAAAAGAGAATAATTGTGTTTCCATATCACCCTTTTTAGATTTTTATTTAATGAAAAATATTTCATATATAATCAATTTAATGTTTTAAATTCATCTTATATGTTTTCTATATATGATATAAGAACAAATTCAATTTTTTGGATAAATGAAATATTTTTCTGAAAATGCATTTTACCACCTTTTGATGGAGATCCCCTTTAGAATCTAGTTTTTTTCACTTTTATTTGTTATATTTTACAAAATAATTTTTTTGTAAAATAGGGACATCAAAATTTACTTTGGTTAAACTATTGGTAATTTTCTGATAATGTTTATTATTTTAATGAATATTGAAAAAAATACTGCATTTTAATTCAAAACTGCTTTTTCATCTAATTTATTCATATAGTTAAATTATTCTTTTAATTTTTTTAATGAGTAATTTGATTATGTTTTTATCATTTAATCCAATTTTTTTCATGAGATGTAATTATACTTTTAAATTGGACATAAACAGATGTCAATCTTTTAGTAGTTATTACTTCATAAAAACCAACTTTTTGGTTTTAACAACACAAATTAATTGTAAAATAATTTCATCCAATTCAATATTTTGAATTTAAAAAAATGGATTCCATATTTGGAATAATAAGTTCTATATTTTGTAAATATTTAACTTCTATTTTTAGACATTTTGAATAATAACATCTATCATTATTTTATTTACCTTGGTTAAAGGGTGAATCGGGTAAAAAAGGGTAAAAAAATAGTATTATAATAAAATTAAACTAACCTAACACAAGTATTAATTCTATTTCAAGAGATATTTCTAACCATGGGCATCCTTGGAGAGAGTTTGGGACCCTATGGAGCCACTTGGGACAGATAGTGAAATGTTATATTAATTAATTTAAAGTTAAGAGAAATATAACATAAACATGTATCTTTTAGAAAAACAATTTTTATATGGGGTAATATAATTGATCTATTCAACTAGAAATATTAATTTGAAATATAAAAATATTTCTTATATCATGATGTTTTATTTATAATTTTTAGACATTAAAGAAATATATTTATTTATGACACAATGATGATGTAGTGAATACCTTATTAATGAAGGATTCAAATAAATGATATTATAAATATTAACATAAATGTAATATGACTGTTTTTAAGACATCCAATAACTTTTTTTAATGATATTGACATATTATATTTGAGTTAATTCCTTTTTCTGAATGAATCAATTTGTTATGACTTTATAAAAAATCAATTACTAAATAGTGTCAAAATTGACATAAATGAGTTTTGAAAACCAATACTATTTTATTAAATGATATAATAGTCTTAAAACTATAATATTTGAAGAACTAAATCATATATTGTTAAAAATATCAATAATTGTACACTTATGGTTCTCTAGTCATTTTATAGTAAATATAGTTACCATATTTTATGAAAATCCAAGAAGACATTGTAAGAGTTAATGTTTTTAACTAAGGGTTAAAGAAAAAATGATAAGGTTTCATTTGTGACCTAGACTTGTATAAAACCTATTTATTGAATGTTTTTAAACCCATAATCATCTTATATTTGAAATAAATGACTTTGGGACCATTTTAAACTAAAAATCAATTTATAATAAAATAATATTTCATGATATTTCAAAAGTGCCACTTCTCCCTCTTATAACAGTCCACCAAATCTACCCATTTAATACCACCTTAAAATCCCCTTGAATAATAAAAATTGTGAGAAAAGATATCCCAATATACCTAACTTTATATTAGAATCCTTACCTTTTCCAGAAGGAAATTCAAGAATGCCTTTAGTTTCAAATCAAAAGAAGTTACCCAATTTAGAGGTAACATCTTATCCCAAGTTCCTTTAATTTAATTTTTTCTCCACATCCTATGATATTTTTATTCTTTGATTACCTAAAAACCAAAATATCCTCATATAATTGGATTTTTTATGAGAAAAATTCAAACTAAACTTACACACACCTTCATCTAATGGATACGAACATACTAATTTTGTGTACGGAAAACTACAGCCTCATGGAATGATGATTGTTTGATTTTCCCCTACCACCTATCGTGGTGGCCATTATGATGGAACTATATTTATATATGATATATATTATATTTATATTTCCTATATGATTATGTAATTTTTATTCACAACATACATTTATGCCTTCCATGATGTGTACATATGATAATTTTATTTGAGAAAGTATGGACTACAACCCATCAAAGTGATATTACTCGTTTATGCTATACATGGAATGTATAAAGGATTATTTTGTTGAAATTATGAGACATAAATGAAATAAATATAATAATGGTATTATAATACACATTTATATCCTTTTTTTATTACTCTTTTAGTGCGACAAGTAAATGAAAGTAGTGTTCGTGCATATGTACGACCTACCGTCAACATGAACGGTGAATTTCATTTTTTATCTCCAAATATTTTTGAATATTTTAAATAAATACATATTGGATATATTTTATATTTAAATAATTATTATCATTCTGGAGATAAGGTAATTTTTATTACATGTACAATTTATATCAGAACAAGTTCATTTTATACTTAAGTAACAAATATCAACAAAATGAATGATATTAACTTAAATAATTAGGTAATTTTTATAATGTGGTAATAAGTGATGTAAAAAGAATAATAAACTTGAAAAAGGTTCTGAATCAAGTAGAAATTAACTTATGTTTGTTATTCAGGATTAACAAGGAACATACGTGACGATTCGGACTCAAGGTATCTTTATTAAAGTGTTTATACAACCATCTAACTCATTATATTATGAATTAGTATATTCTCTTGATATTTAGGATTTTTAGTAATGTTATTCCTTAATTATTTTTATTCAAGTGTTTCTTTAGTGGAAAATGTCTCTTTAACTAAAACATCATTTTTAATGTTTTAAATATTTATTCTTATAAAACCATCTATTTCATGTAAAAGTTTTCAAAATAGTTTAATTGAAGTTATTTATTTGGACATGAATTTTTTAAAATTTCAAATTCTTTAAAATGTGTAAAAGTGGTTGGGACACTTTTATTCAAATGTCTCTTTATTAAATGTTTTAAATGGTTTTGGAAATGGGTTGAATATTTCTATATCTAAAAATAATCTCTTGTGGTTGAAGTGTGGTAATGATATCTTTGATTTATGATTTTTTTATGTGTTATTATGTTTAAATGGTACTTGAACATTTTATGGGTGGTTACCTAAGAAACTATGATGGCTGGTTACGTGATAAGCCAAATGACTGGTAGTTCCTTGATAAACCAAGGACGGGTGGTTAGGTTATAACCTTTAATGCATTTGGTATAGAAGTAGGTTGTATAGCTATTCCATTTAGTGATATGCATGGAAGTCGACCATATGGTTATTCCATTTAAGTATGTTTATGTCCCAAGTTACCTTTTTATGCTATATGATGCATTCTATGGGATTTATGGTATTATTTTCCTTAAAAAAAGTGTAAAAAATGAGATTATATTTAGTCAATTATATTTACTACTTCATAAAGGTGAAAGGTTTTGCATTATGATAAAGTATTCATTTTTTTCATGTTATCCAAAGACTTACTGTTTTGTTTCTTTATGTATCCCTTAATGATCTTATTATGCTCATCCCATGTTTTCAAATGTTTTTCACAGGACATAAAAAATAATAGAGTCAAGTATGGGATAATGTAAAAGTTATGCTATTAAAACATCGAATAATGTAATGTTTGTTTTTAAGAGTTTTCATTTTAAAAATGCATTATGATTAGAATTTTCTTCTTGTAATATTCAAGATGTTATGTATTAGTTATGACATAATTATCAAAATCTCTAAACATGAATAGATCCTTGATGTGAATTAAATTCAAATTATTAACTTATCTCAAGATTAAGTAATGTCTAATGCTTTGGCCTTATAGTTGGATTTAGAGAAAAAGTTTAGACAACATTAGGGATTAGAAGTTTTGAATGGCCACATGGTAAGTCTCTATGTAATTTTTTTCAATTAAATCCTTGTTTTATAACTTTTCATCTAAAGGAAAGTTGGTTAAAAATGGTAGGAGAATCTCAAACAACATTCATATATCTTCCTAATGACTTTCTTGAAATATTTATTTCAAATTCATGTTTGGATGATTGTGAATCATTTTCTAACATACAACTCACTTGCAAGAAATTGTTTGAGATATCAAACAACTCCACTATACATCGAGACCATCATGGATCATGGATTGCATTTAATCTAATCCAATTTTCGCAACATTCTCATATCTTCAAGAATGGTAAATATTATCAAGGAATATTAAAATATTTTACCTTATCATGTGATTATGAAGCATAATATTATTTTGAAAAAAGAATCAGAAAAAGAAGACCCATGAACAACCTATTTATATTTTCATTTAAAATATATTCTCTCATCCCATACTTATGGTATTATAAAAGGACCATTTATTGAAAGATTCAACTCAAACTCGGTCTGCATTTTTTATAAAAAATATTTTCTTATCTGATTTTTTGAAATTATATGTCATACATCATTATTTTATGAAACTATTTTTCTATTAATACCTAGATGACCAATGTTGTACAATGTTTATTTGGATAAAGGAAGCAAATGATTTTGAAGAATCTCTAATTTACTGTTGAAATGTCTGGACCATCAATCAATGTGAGCAAGATGTTGCTGAAATGAGGTTGAGTCCATGATCAATGTATGAAGTTCTTTATAAAGGTAATTTTTTTATTTTATCATATGGAGGTGAAATAAAAAAATGTCAATATATATATATATATGACTTCCTGAATTAATATGTTGAGTTCATTATGAGTTGGGATAAAAATGAGAGGTATAAGACAACCATTGAGGTTAAAACATGTCAGGGTTATTTTTGTGTTATAAAAAGGGAAACATGTTAGATGGATGAAAACTCGTCGTATTTGGAAAGTCCATAGGAATTGAACCCACAATCAAAGGGTGACAAAGGCAAATCTTCTACCACTATCCTACATGAAGCCTATGGTTAGTATGACTTATTCAATTTATTTTAACTAATTTTATGGATAAAGAATAAGTTGATTTTGGGAACTTATGTTTTATCAAATGGATATCCTTAGTATAGGAAAATTATTTGGTGATTAAGTCATTAATGTTATATTGGAATATGTTTTCTCTTTTAGAAATAGTATATTCCTAATGAAAATAAAATACTATGGGATTTTATTTGAGGAGTTATGGTTGAATTTTAATTTTGAAAAATATTTGTTTTTATTATGGACATATAGATATGTGGGTTATATATGGAAATGATTAACCTATCATAGAAAATATGTGATTAGCATAATTACATTTTAGAATGAGTATTTAAGAGTAATCGGTGTTATTGAGAGATAAATGATACGATTTATCATGGAAGACTATGTGATCAAATCCTTATAAACTTTGGGTTTCCATGTTTGTTTGGATTATATTAAATAATTCTAAGGGAAATTTTTTATTTAAAAGTCTATGTCGAACTTTTGGTATTGTTTGTTGAATTTTGGATATTAAATGATTTTTCTTTTTAGGGGATTACCTGATATTTTACTATTCATTTTTTACTTTGGTTAATTTTTAAAGTCTGGGGAAATATATAGTTCATCTTTTATTGATTACGTGATTCTCTATAATTTGATTCTATAGAATCATGTGTGACAAATTCATCTTGAATACTCATCGTTTGGAGAAAAGATAAGTTTGTGGTATAAACTTATTTAAGGATGAAACTCCACTTGAAAAATAAGTATATTCCTTATGTTCATTGTCAAGCTCATAAATATATTTCTCAAAATTATGAAAAGTAGGTTGAAACAAAAAAAATCCATTTACATTTCCTATTGTGAAAACAAATACCATTTAACCCATCATAAGTTTTTTGTTTTCTAGTAGTTATCTTTCTCCTGATCGTGTTATCCATCACTCTTCTTCAGAACAAGGTCATTAGTTTTTCTTCCATATTCTTATTTTTCTACATGAAATCCTAGTATGTGTTATCTTGGGTGACCATGGTACTTATCATTACTTCTTTTAAAGTGATAGTTTTATTGACTCTTCCTCCGATGTTGTATTTTCAATGAATATTCTGATCGAAATTTAAAAATTGCAAGGACGCAATTTCTTATTGGGGGAATGATGTAACGAAACACGTATTTATTGAAAAAAATAATTTTTTATTTCTATTAATATTTATAAATAAGATATTAATTTTATGTTAAAGGGGGTGATTTTTCCTATAGTCCACTCAAAATGAAACAGAGGGTTTCTCAGAAATCATACGTTGCACACAATACTGAGATATATAGAAAAATAATACAGTAATATTATTAATATTTTAAATGGTAGTTAACACTTACCATTGTAATGGAGGGAATGAATAGTATCAAATAAAATTTTAAATATGGTTTACACATGTTTAAATAATGATTCATTGGTGAACCAATTTATTAGAAATGGAAATAAAATACCAATTGAATATAAAGGATGTGTTTTTATGAAAACCTATTTAAAAGAGAATATTTGGGTTTTTATATCACTCTCTATGCATTTTTATAATGAAAAATATATGATATATATTCAATGTCCAATTTTAAATTCATATTATGTGTTTTCTATATATGATATAAGAACAAATTCATTTTTTTGGATAAATGAAGTATTTTTTTAAATATGCAGTTTTACAGACTTTTGATGGAGAACTCTTTTTAAATCTATTGTTTGACACTTTATATGTTCTATTTGACAAAATAAACTTATTTTATATTATAGGGACATAAAAATTTACTTTGGATAAATTTTTTGGTAATTTTTTGATAAAGTAAATTCTTTAATGATTACTGAATAGAATACTACATTTTAATTCAAAACTATATTTTCATCTAATTCATTTATATAGTTATGTTATTATTTTAATTTTTTTAAAGTGTGAATGAATTAGGTTTTTATAATTTAATCCAAGGTTGGTAATTGTATGTAATTTCACTTTGATATTGGACATAAACACATGGAAATCTTATGATAGCTATTACTTCTTAAAAACCCTCTTTTAGGTTTTGAAAACAGGAATTAATTTTAATTTAATTTATGCCTATTATATGTTTTGAATTTGTAACAATGGATTAAATATTTGGAATTATAATTTAAATTTTTTCTAAATAGGTACCTTTTATTTTTACACATTAGGAATAATTACTTTAGTAATTATTTATTTACCTTGGTTAAATAGTAAATCTGGTGAATAAGGGTAAAAAGTAATATTATAATAAAATTAAAATACTCTAAAACATGTCCTAATCCTATTGGTCGAGATATTTTAAATCATGGGCTTCCATGGGTCTATTTTGGGACACCATGGATCCATTTAAGAGTGATAATAAAATGTTATACTAATTAATTTAAAGTAATGAGAAATATATCATAAACATGTATCTTTTATTAAAAAAAATTACATAGGGAAAAATAATTGATCACTTGGACTATAAATATTAAATATAAAGATAAAAATATTTCATATATCATTATATTTTATTTTTAATTTTTATACATTGAATAAATAAATTTATTTATGACACAATGATGATGCAATGATTACATTATTAATGAAACATTTAAATAAATGATATTATAAATATCTCAATAAATTTAGTATGATTATTTTGATGTAATACCAGAATTTTATGGATGATATAGACATATTTTATTTTATTTTATGCCTTTTTTAGTAATAAAGTTGTTACGACTTTATAAAAATTTAATTACTAAATATTGTAAAAATTGACATAAATGAGTTTTTTTAAAAACAAATACTATTTTATTAAATTATATAATAGTTTTAAAAATATAATATACATAAAATTTACTCATATAATGATGAGAATTGTATTAATTATCCAATTATGGTTCTCCTGGCTTTTTATTGTAAATATAATTACCATATATTATGGAAATGCAAGAAGACATGGTAAGAGTAAATGTTTTTAACTAAGGGTTAAAGAAAAAATGATAAGGTTATATTTTTGACCTAGACTTGTCTAAAACATATTTTTTGAGAGGTTTTAGACCCAAAAAAATCTTATATTTGAACTAAATGACTTTGGGACCATTTGATAACGATAATAAATTTATAATAAAATAATATTTCAGGATATTCCTAATGTACACCTCCTCCCTCTTATAAAAGGCCACCACCTCTACCCATTTAATCACACCCATAAATCCCTATGTATCATAAAAATTATGATAAAATAAGCTCCAAATAACCATACCTTCCTTATATAAGCCTTAAATTTTTCATAAGTAAACACAAGAAAGACATTAGTCTCAAATCAAATGAAGTTTCCCAATTTAGAGGTAACGCCTTCTCTCAAGTTCATTTCCATTATTTTCCTTCTTCACTCCCGATGATCTTATTATTATTTGATAACATAAAAAATAGTATCCTCAATATACTAGGATAATTTTATGAGAATTATTCTAGCTAAACTTACACACACCTCCATCTAATGGATATGAACATACTGTTTCTATGTACGAAAAACTACTACCTCACGAAACGATGATTGTTCGATTTTCCCCTACCACCTCTCATGGTGGACATTATGATGGAAATGTATATATATATGAAATTATATATATATATATATTCTCCATTATTTTTTTAATTTTTATTTACAATATACCTTTATGTTTTATATGATGTTTAAATACAATAATTTCCTTTGAGAAAGTGTCGACTATCGCCCCCTCAAAGTAATATGACTCAGTCATGCTATACATGGAATGTATAAAGGATGGTTTTATTAAACCTATGAGACATAAATTACATCAATATGAGACTGGTAATATAACATACATTTATATCATTTGATTATTATTTTTTATTATGAAAAATAAATGAAAGTAGTGTTCATGCGCACGGACAGCCTACCGTCTCCATGAACAGTGCATTTAATTTCTTATCTCAAAATGTTATGGACTATAATAAATACATATATATGGGATATATATGATATTTAAATAATTAATTTCATTCTGGAGATGATTTTAGTTTTAATACATGTACAATTTATATCAAAACAAGTTCATTTTTTACTCAAGTACCGAATATCGACAAAATGACTGATATTAACTTAAATAATTATGTAATTTTTATGAAATGTTAATAAGTGATATAAAAGGAATATTAAACATGAAAATGGTCATGATTAATGTAGATATTAACTTATTTTTATTATTCAGAAAGAACAAGGAACATATGTGATGAGTCAGACTCAAGTTAAGGGACTTCGTCTCAATCTCCTTTCAATGGGGCATATCTTGATGTTTATGCACATTTATTATCCTATAAAGTGTATATAAACCCATTTGAATCATTATATAATGAATTATTATATTATCATGATATTTATAATTTTGATTAATGTTATTCCTTAATTATTTTTATTCAAGTGTTTGTTAAGTTGAAAAGGTCTCCTTAACTAGAACATCATTTTTAATGTTTTAAAAACTTATTCTTTTAAAACCTTATATTTCATGTCCATGTTTTCAAAATAGATTCTATGAATTTATTTATATGGACATGAATGTTTTAAATTATCAAATTCTTTAAAATATTTTAATGTTGTATGGTACACCTTGATACAAAAGTCTCATTATTAAATGTTTTAAATTGTATTGGGAATGGGTTGAATATTTATATATCTAAAAATAATATCTTGTTGTTACATTGTGGAAATGTTAATTTTATTTTATGATTGTTTTATGTTTTATGATTATTTAATGGTACTTGGACATTTGATTGGTGGTTATGTGATAAACCAATATGGGTGGTTATGTGATAAACTAAATGATGTGTGGTTTAGTGATAAACCAATGACAGGTGGTTACATTATAACCTCAAATGAATTGGGTAGGAAAGTCAGCCATATGGCTATTCCATTTAGTGATATGTGTGGAAGTCCTCTATATGGTTATTCCATTTAAGTATATTTATGTACCAAGTTACCTTTATATGTTATAGGTTTCTTTCTAGTAGATTTATGGTAATATTTTGGTTAAAAAAGGGTAAACGATGTACTTATATTCAGTTAATTATATATACTATTTCTTAAAGGTAAAAATTATAAATTTATGATAAACTATTTATGTTTTTAATGTTTTCCCAAGACTAATATTTTTATTTCATTACTTATCTCTTACTGAACGTTTTATGATCATCCCATGTTTTGAAATGCTTTTCACAGGACATAAAAAATAATAGAATCAAGGATAGGATCACATAAATGTTATGATATTAAAACCTGGAATGATGTCATGTTTCTTTTTTAAGAGTTTTTGTTTTGTAAAAAATGGATATTGAGTAGAAGTGTCTACTTTTAATATTCAAGTTGTTATGTATTAGTTATCACCAAATTACCTAAATCTTTAATCCAAAAAAGATCCTTGTTGTTAATTAATGTCAAATTGTAAACTTCTCTCAACATTAATTAATGTTTAATGTTGGGGCCTTATATCACATGCATCAGCTCCGTCCCATGCTATTTAGCTCCTAAACAACATCTCAGGTATCTCTAGAAGGGTGCTTTCCATTATCGACACCTGCAACAATATAATCTATCTAGGCCCAAAAGAATATCCCAAATTGGGTGTCAGAAATAAATCCTAGTAGGTAATAACCTAATGTATTTTCTAATATGTCAGTGAATATATATAACAGCCAATGTACAATAGTGAAATTAGTAAACCATAAGGTACTCAAAAGTAATCACAACAGATGTCTCAGAAGACAATGTAACCAAATACCAGAGAAGACTAAATCGAAGCCAGTGCTTTGGCTTGGTAGATGCATCATTAGTCATTATATTTCATTATTCAACTCAATATCTTGCCCGTAGGAATAGAAAAACCATGCCCACAAGAATAACCAATCTTATCATGTAGGCATAACAAATCCTCACCCACCGGCATAACAAATCCTCGCCTGCAGGCATAGTAGTTGACTAGGTCAAGCCCGGTATATCAGCATTTATGCATAATAGGACACATGTAAATTACTCTATTACATGGTTAGAATAATAAAAACTCACATAGTCATCATACAAAACATGGAACAAGTGAAGTAAACTATCACAATTCTTAGAAATTATACTAACATGGGATGTTTATATCACAATACTAATGTAATCTAACAATTGCAGGGATTAAAAAAATACTCACATGATTAGTTTATGTATAACAAGAAAACATGTAAATTAAACTATCACAAGGATTATGAAATTGTCATCTATTATGGGAAATGTTCATTTAATCAATTTCATTTAAACAACCCCATAAAAGCAAATCAAAGGCATGCCTATAGGAATCCTCGCCCAAATATCTAAATGTTGGTCATCTAAGGGAAAATGCACCCACATGGTCTCCCTCAATCAAGGATAAAAATCTAATCCATGCCTTATAATAATTTAAAAAGTTACCTAATCAACAATAGATAACAACATATGTCAATGTTAAATTTCAGAAACACCCAAAAATGATCACGCAACACTCCAAAAAGTACAATCAACTTGAAAATTAGTGAAAGGCATGAGGCCACCTTCCTCATTCTAGTATGACTCTCATCGTCTAATTTAGAGCTTTTATTCGACCAAGAACGAGGAAGATCTACAAAATGATAAACAAATTCTCAAACTTTCATAACTCAATCAAGAGACAAAATCAGAAATAAAGGATTAAGAGTGATTGAGTAATCACCAACAGGATTCCAATGGATCTAATGGTGTTTGAATTAGAGATTATACAATGAAGCAAGATCCAAAAACCTGTTTGAATTTTATGGGTGTGTCATACATCGAAAAGGAGTCATTTCTATCCATATGAAAAAATGATAGTACTGCATGACTTAATAATTAAAATAATTACATGACATGTACATGAGACTACATTCCATGTTTGTACAACTCCTGGCCAGAACATCACATGGTTGTGTACTGGGATTACATGGCATGTAGCCTTCCCTACACTGTGTGTACATAAAAGTACTTGGCGTGTAGTCCCTAGTGACATCGTGTAACTAGCTTGCATCCATCCCTTGAACTGTTTTCCCCCATCTTCTTATATATAAACAGAAAAGGAAAGATCCATACCTCAAAGGAAGAACTAGGTTCTTACAATCTATGCCACTGTTCGAGTGTGTTATGACTTGGACCCTCTAAGGGTAACTATTTAAATTAAATGAATGAATTATTAATGCCTATTATGTCATGGGGTCACTTAACCCTTTTAAGGTAAGTGTCCCAATTAATTAATGAACCATTAATATTTAAATGAAATGTATAATATCTATATCACCTAGCCTAGTTGACAATAATTCAATTACTTGGTTGCATGTCCATATCACACCTTTCTCAGCTTAATGGGTGGCATTAAAGTAAACCTAATTAATGGTTATGTAATTAATGTACTAAATTGTTACATGTTTTAACTATACTTATCACTTGGTATGAAAGGATATAGAATGAACTTATATAATTATTAAAAGGTAAGAGTATTACATGGACTTAATTAAATAATTAATTGCATAAATGATGCATGATACCTGGTGACCTTTTTATCTTTATAATAATGGTGAGACTTGATCGATCCATGGATTCCCAAGGGAATTCCTTGAGCACTCAAGGCATGTCATTTCGATTCATGGAGCTAGTTTCCAAGGGAGATACTGAACTTGGAAAATGGAACATATCTACTACATGATTCTCAGATTGATATTGTAGGATCCCTTTAATATCTTCCAAATAATAGGATTCCTTGGATACACTCCTTGGATCCAGTGTGATATCTTCAAACATGAAGCACCATGGATACACCCCATTGGGCCTGGCCATGCTTAGATGATTTTACCATGGATGAGATCCATCGACTGGCTTAGAACTATTTATAGAGGAATGCCTTGGTAGATTCACCTTGTATTACGCTCAAACCCCTTATATCTAGGATGAATGTAATTACTTAGTTGGATCTACCACTGAGTTCAATGATGCCTTGGTTATTACCTTGTATCCTCTTTACTATATCATCATTATAGGATGCCTTATTACACCTTGTATCCTTTATTATTATTATTATCATGAAACATTTTTAGTGATGGTTATACCTCAAATGACCCATCTATATAAGCTGAACATAAATGAAAAGATTTACTAATTACATGTTCAGAGACATACCCGCTAATGCTGAAGTAAGTATCAGGGTTTTTAAAATATTGTATTTATTTACATTAATATACATACACATTGTACTAGTGTATATTATAGTTAATGGCTGTTATAGACATCGTTGGTGGTGGCCTACTGATATTTATCTCACATGATATCTGGGATAGTGATTGTAGCAGGGAAAATTACATGTATTCATGTGTTGAAAGGGGGAATCATCCTTCTTTGGACACCTAATCCTGATTTTTTTCATTGGAATAGAGCTTGGTAGAAGATGATCGGGCTGGTGCTTGAGATTCATAGATTGTTTTAGGGTTCTTTTTTAATATATTATATATCATGTATTACCTACTACACTGTATGCCTATTTTCTAGTTTTTTAGAGACATGGTATACATTATCATAAACTTCTGTATATGATTCAGTTTCTATCATTGAGTATTATTATCTGTTTATTGAGTGGTTATTCATTGTTATACTTTCCCCTTTGTGGTGGGTCATTTCTCTAGTTGTCAGAGTGTCTGTTTTCAATATACCATCTATTTTTACATGCTTTCTCTGTTTAAATTTTATTATATATATATTTTACTATTCCTAGGTAATGAGGGAATAGTCTCTCCACAGAAACACCATGGGCCCCCACTACAAGTCATAAGCCTCTGGAATATGGGGAGGTGTGCTTTAGGCCATGTGGAAGACCAGTTTTGGGGCTCCTTTAATTGGAACTGAAGTCATTATTTCAAACACCACAACTTATAAATCACACATGAACTCAAAGGGTTATATAAACTTTAATCAGGTAATTTTACTTTAACCGAAAAAAATTTCCTTAAATATAATTAATCACCTCACAATTCAATCACATAATACCTCAAATGTGATATCTAGGACTTTTACCATATGATAAAACTTATCTTATCAACACAAAATGGTATAAAAAAACTCTTAAATATATTTAAGTGATATAATAATAACCTATAAAGTTATTTAAACCTCGTTCTGATATAAACTAAGATACCCTACACCTACACTCCTGAAAATGGATCAAAAACATTCGATTTAAATGTAGACCTTCATACAAACTAAATTGACCAATGTTTAACCATACATAATTAAAATATCAATAACCAACATTAAGTTACTTATATACCAAATACCTTTTAATTTTTTAGTTTTAAAGAATTAAAATAAACCTCTAGAAAAACCCTTATTTTTCCCATCCAATACACATTTTCCCCACTATTCCAAGAATTTCTAATTCCAAAATATGTCTTCAAAGTCTCCCATAAAATTCTCAATACATGATAACAATCTAATAATTCTATAAATAATAATATTTTTCATAACCTATGGAAATAGAAACATAAGAATGGTGATCTAGGATACTTAGTAAAGATATACATGGGAGATATTAATCAATGATCATAAGTGAGAATAAGATGATAATCATGGTATTATAACATAATCAAAGTGCATGGACATAACGTAAGATATAAATTCCAATAACACCCCAATATATTAAAATATGAATATCATATTCGATAGCATGTATGGAACGCAACAAAAAGAATAGAAGGGAAAATAATACCTTGATAATTTACAGTATATTAAATATTTTATATAAATTGTATCTATGAAATATCTTGCAATGCATACAATACTTAGTTATCTTTCATTTCACATAATCACAAGCCTCTTCAACAGCCTGCTCTAGACAGAA
The DNA here is from genome assembly GCA_963277665.1 of Viscum album. NCBI lineage: Eukaryota > Viridiplantae > Streptophyta > Magnoliopsida > Santalales > Viscaceae > Viscum > Viscum album. The sequence continues at coordinate 1,249,288,195 of OY728156.1, read as the reverse complement.
GATTAGGTTTTACCAAACAACAATATACTATTAATATTATTATTTAATGTGATATTTATCTACCAGACATTATATTGGAGGATTAAAATTGTATTACATATCTAATTAAAATATATTATTGAATTAATTTGTAACCAATTAATCATAAATTAATATTAGAACCAATTGAATATAAAAGAAACGTTTTTATAAATAAAACTATTATTATGTGACAATTGTGTTTTATCATAATTAATTAAATTAATTATTCATATTTGATAATATTAATTAAATATATAATTTTTTATTCAATATTTTTTTTTAAATTCATCCAAAAGATTTTATAGTCATTGGATAAGAACTAACCCAATTTTACAAATAAAAAATGTATTTTTCTAAAGGTAGTTTTTTCATCTTTTAATGGAACACTTTTTTACAACTAAATTTGGAAAATTTTATAAATTTAATTTGAAAAATTAAACTTCATTTTTGAAATATTTAATTAAAAAATATCTTAGGATTATTTTTTATATCTTTCTGAGAAGCATTATTTTTTTACTAATATTAAAAAATACAAAATTGTAATTGAAAATTGAATTTTCATCTAAATAATTATTAATGTTAAATTATATTTTGTATTGGTTTTATTGTTAAAATATATCAATTATACAAATATTAATCCCATATAGGTCATTTTAATCATATTTTTTTTTGAATTTAAATATAAAATATTTGTAAACTTTTGAACGTTTTCACTTTAAAAACTCATTTTCTTATCACATCTGCGAGATAATTTAAAATTTATTTCTACCAATTATTTTATTTAAATTTGGAGAAATTGATTAAATATTTAGACTCATAAAAAATTATAATTTCCAATAAATTCTAATTTATTTTTTAATTTAATTATTAGTAAATAATTACAGTGATTAAGGTTAAAAGAAGTTTACTTAGTGGTTAGACATAGAGTACACGTTGTTAAAATGAATGTACACTTATCTAATACTAATTTATAGGAATATTTTTACCATAAATCATCATGGATAAAATTATTTTTGTTATGGAATATTAATTATTTGTTAAATTGGGGGTACACCTAACTTATTTTCAAATAAGTGATGTGTGTCATTTCCCCGACTTATTAAATGCCACCACCTCTCCCCCGCCTTCACACCTCTAAATACACTTTGGATGGTCCAATAGCTTCCCAAATAACAACCCAACTTCAATAACCTCATAATATAATCCTTATCATGTGAATAAATAAAATAAAGGAAGGCATTAGTGCAAACCTAATAAGGATACGTGAAAAAGAGGTATGCTATTCTAAAATATTTTTTAATTTATTTCCTTATACACTTCATTAAATTATTATTATATATTATTTTTATAATAAAAAATATATTAAATATACTAAAATGTTTTTATTTTATGATTACAACCTACAACCACACAAACATCCATCAAATAGGATATGTAATCATCGTTCTTGGGTACAGTGGACCACAATCTCGCGAATAGATGTTGTTCGTTATTCCGTTACCACATTTCATGTTTAGTAATAATGATGGTTTTATATTTTTTATATATGATATATATGATATTTATAATTTATTTTTTCTTCTGAAATTATTATATAACACATTCCTTCATGATTTCCATTTTGTGGGAATACGATAAAGTCGTTTCAGTGTACGGTGAACTACCTCCTCATGAAGCGATTTGATTTGTTCACACATTACATGGAATTTACTATGTATGGTTATAATAAATATATGTGATATCTATAATACAATAATTATATTGTAATTTTAATATATATATATATATATATTTCATTTAATTTCCATTCTTTCAACAAGATAAGAAAATGGAAACATCACCTATGCATACGTATGGCCTACCGTCTTTATGAACAATGTATTTTATTTCCTATCACCAAATTTTATGGATAAATATAAATAAATATATAATAAATATATATTCTATTAAAATCATGGTTTATATTATTTCAAATATGAAATCATGACACAAGTGATATGAACATAAAAACTTAAAACTTACTCAAAAACATGGCATTTAAAACCCAAAACAAATAAAATGTTATAAGATTATTAACAAACGACTAGTAAGATGTTATAAAAGGATAATATATGATATTATATATATTAATATGTTGATTTTATAAGTTTATAACATACTTAAAACAATTATAAAATAGGTTAAATCATTTTTCACCAAAAGGAAGTGTAAGGTAAGGGATTTCATCTCAATTTCATTTTATTAAGAAAGATTTTTATATTGTGCACATAATAACTTTTATATGGTGTATATTCTACCCCTTGACCTATAATTTCATGAATAAATCATTCTTAATATTATTTTAGGTTTCAATTTCAACAATTTCATTTAATGTAATTTGAATTAAAATTTTCCTAGTTGTAGATAATTCCATAACAAAATTACTTTTCATTGGGTTAATTATTTCCTCATTTTTGTTAATATTATAAAATTATGTGTGTAATTAATTTCGACTATCTATTATTTTATTTCCAATTTATAATTTGGATTTACATTTGATACACATAATTTATTTATTCGTTGATTCTCACATAATTTTTTTGATCCTTGTAAGGGTTTACTTTATAATCTCATTTTTTATGATTATTTACACTTGATTTTTAATTACAGAAATTTATATGATCATTGATTAATAAAACCTTTAATTTTATCTTCCCCTAGTTATTTATAATTAAAATCATGTAAAATATCCATTTTTAAACTCTTAGGTATGTAAAATATTTTATGAAATATTTTTTAAAAAATATGACTTCATTCATCTCTTATGTCATAAATCTCTTTTCATAAAAAACCTTTTTTTCTAAAAAAAATTAAAAAAAACTGATTTACCCTATAAAAAAATATTTAGTGAAATAAATTTTAACCCATTTATTATTTTAACAAAAAAAATTAAATGGGGTATTATTATCTAATTATAAAATAGTCACTTTTAAATACATTACAATGAAAAAGGAATGTTCTTTTTACCTTATTGGATATGTATGGAATTACCTTCCATCATTACTTTAAATATTCCTTTGAAATTTTATGAACATATTTTTAACAAAAATGTTTTTAAAATTGTATTTCAAATAAAATGGTTTTCAAGTAAATAAAAATGAAAAGGATATTTTCCTCAATAATGATTTAAAATATTTTTATTCATAAATGAATACATCCCATTATTCTTACTCCAATGGATATGTGTTGTATTGATAACGTCCTTATTATTTATGTGGATGGTTTATGATTAGTTTTACTTTGGATGTGCTATTTTGATACCAATTTCCATATTAATATTAGTGATTAATTGTTATAATTATTGATTGAATAAATTATTCACATTTCTTACACTAATTTTATTATGAATATTTATGTTCATTATATTTCACCCCTTTTATATGAGGAATGTATTTAATTTTAAATGTGATCGAAGGGGCAAGCTATATCCCCTAGACACATCTGTAGGTTTCATCATACAATATAGATATGGTTTTGTATGGGGCATTACCCGTCTATTAGATTCTTGGAATGAATCCTTGATGATATTAGATTTTCTTCCTCATGCCTTAATAGTATTAGATTCTTGGCATAAAGGCTTGACATTATTATATTATTCACATGGAGACTCAATGGTATGTTTTATATATACATCATTATTCATTCCATAATTATAAATTATGTTATTGATATTTCATGGGAGTATTTGATTATTTAAAATATTCATGGTTTAGTTTCATGATCGTGTGATTATTTATATGGTATATTTGGATCACCTATTATTCATATAATATTATGTTCTACTTATTAATTTAATATAATATTTTTCATTTATTAACATTTATATTTTGATTACACCTTATTTATTCAGTGCTTTCATTGTACATAAAATTTACTGAGCATTTGATATTACAAATATATTGTTTTCGTCACATAGGATTCCACAATGTTTACTAGGACTGATATGCAAGGTTATAAAATATGGAATGAAGTTATTCTGGATAAAAATTATGTTGCAATTTTTATTCCATATTAATGAATGACTAATTTATGTATCTATATTAATAAGACTACTAAACTATTTGGTACTTTGGGGAATGGTTTCCATGTTTCTTTTTCCAATGTAATGGTAGAAGGCACCAATTTCTGTCTTCTGGGTCGGGTCACTAAAGTTGGTATTGGATAAATTCTGTAGAAGCCTTGGGAATGTTATTTAAGAAAATATAGATTAGGGAAAATAATCCTAATATAGGCATTCAGGATATGTATATAATAATATCATACTTTTTTGGTAGGATATAGATTATGTTGTTTTTTCTTAGAATACAACCCTATATGGATACTATAAGTGAATGTGGTTCTAGAATAGATATACCTAGGGTTAAATACTCCAAAAACAGAATTTTAGGATTTACTTGAGCATAACCCAGCATATGATAACAAGCCTTACTATGCACATGGTCGAAACTTCCATGGAGATATGCATTAGACAATTCACATTTTCATTACAATATATTATGAAGTATGTGAATAGATAAGGGAAAATAATGGCCTATGTTAAACTAATGACCGAGGAAGGGCCTATATTGAAATTTAATGGTTGATGTATTTATTAAGAATACATAGTATAAGTATTTTACCAATGATATAATGGTTATAATAATCATAAAATGGCTAAGTATTCTATTAAATATTAGAAGTAATTGTGTATTCATTAACATAAGGGTTATCAATACCATCATGGTTTAATGATTTTAAGATTGATCTAAATATAGTGTTCTTAAACACCGCTTTTTTGTTTTTATTTGATGAGAGTCTACCAATATTAAGGATATTTTGGATAATTTTAAGGAATTTATATGTTTTAGTGGAAGAATTATTTAGGGAATATTTATTTTTCTTTTGATGGACATATGTTTAAAGGAAATGATAGCCTATAGGGTTAATATGATAATTAATTACATGTAATAATAGGAAAATAATATTTCTAAAGATTGTAAAAAAAAATTATGATGTATTTAATCCCTAGTAAAAATGTTATTTAATGATTAATTTGATTTCATCATTTTCCATCCTAATTTTTTGTAAAATGTATTGGAATTATAATATTGTGTTTAAAAAAAGGACAAACCAGAAGTAGAGTGAATGTTGTCGCATCTGGTGTGGTGGTGGGGCATGAATCCCTGAACGAATGATGTTATGTGTTTTGTTCCTACCACTAGCATATGTGATTTCCTAGTAAAAATTTTATTATTTTTAGTTAAATAGTATAAGTAATTAATATTAATAATGATCTAGTAGTGTTACTTTTTAGGTTTAGAGATTAATATATGATCCATATTAGTTTTGGAAAACATTTAAAATCAAATCAAAAGATGTTTCACTCTTTTATGGATCTTACAATCTGTTAAAAGTGAATTTCAGTGCTTTAGGAATAATATTTAATTTTTTGGTTTCCCTTTGTTAGAGTAAGGGATAAATTGGAAATTGATCAATGAAAACCCAAAGGTTGAAAAATGTGTTTATGAAATTAAAATATTTTGAGTAAGTATAATTTCATATATTCTCAGGAATTAAAATAATTACTCAACATTAATAAAAATACATTGAAAAAAATTAACCTGAATACCATAATTTTTTTAACCAATTGTATTGTAAATCATAAATGGTTTTTGGATTTTAGGCCCTCAACTTTCCATTAATATTTAACTTATTTGTGATCAATGACCCCAAATACTCTCTTTAATGATTTATTTCTTTCCTCCAAACTCATATTTTTACTTTCCACTAATGTTCTCCTATATAGAAACATTATTATATGTTATTCTATATGGCCATTATACAAACCATTCGATCTAAATAAAAGAACATTATATTAACCATTTAACTAAGAGGGTTTATCAACAATGTTATGTTTAAATATAAAACCCTTGAAAACTGAGATCAAGGTTAAATTGTTAGGAAGTAATTTATTTATAGTGGGAAGAATGTAAGACCCTAACATTTTAAAATATGAATATCATATCCGATAGTGTGTATGGAATGAAACAACAAGCATAGAAGGGAATTTAATACCCTAAGAATTTATGATATATTTACTATTAAAAATAAATTCAAATTATGATATATCATTCAATGCACAAAATATTGAGTTATCTTGTGTTACATGCAATCGTGATTCTCTTTGATATCATACTCTACACACAAGACCAGATTTTTATGAATAAGAATATACTATTAATATCAATATTTAGTATGATAGTTATCCCCTAGTGATTAAATTGGACACTATAAAAATTATTAACTAACTTATTAAAGTATATTATTGATTTAATTTGTTTCTAATTAATTAGAAATTAATATAACAACCAATTCAATATAAAAGAAATGTTTTTATTAAAAACCTATTATTATGTACCAATTTTTTTTATCTTAATAAATTAAATTAATTAATATTATTGGATGATTTTAATGAAATTTATATATGATATATTCTATAATATTTTTACATTCACAAAATAGATTTTATAGGCTTGTGAAATTAAAAAAATACAGATTTACTCATAGAAAGATATATTTTTCTAATGGTAGTTTTGCCGCATTTTAATAAAACACTTTTTTGAAAAATATATCTCTATAATTTTATAAATATTATTTGAAATAATAAAATTAAAATTTTAAATTTTAATGACTAAATAATCTAAGGGTTATTTTTTAAAATTTTTCTAAGAAGTTTCATTTTTTGATGAATATTGAAAAATACTGAATTTTAATAAAAAACTGACTTTTCATCTAATTAATTTCTAATGTTAAATAGTATTTTAATTTTTTAAGTCAAAATAGAATAATTATACAAATATTAATCTATTTTAGGTCATTTTAATAATTTATATGTTGAAAATATATATATATATATATATATATATATATAGTAAATTGTTTAACATTTTCACTTTAAAAACCTGATTTCTCATCCTGTCTACGGGGTTAATTTTAAATGAATCTTTGTCACTTATGTGAAATGAATTTTGAAAATGGATTAAATATTTGTAATCAATATCATTTATAATTTATGTAAGTACACCTTATTTTTTTATAATAATTACTTTTGAATGAAGATAAAATTAATTAATGTTATTGAGGTAAAATAAATTTTACATAGTAGTTAAACTTAGATTTTAAGGTGAAAATTGAACAAAAAATTTTTCAATACCTTTTTATGGAAATGTTTTGTCCATAACCATATATTTCACTATGTTTTTGTGTTATTGAAGCCTCTTTTTAGGTAAAAATGTGTGTATACATAACTTCATTGAAAAAATGCTAAGTGTGTCCTCTCCCCCACTTATAAAAGGCTACCAATTCTCCCCCTTACTCTCACCTCTCAAACCACTTTGGATTAGAAAATACCTAAAAAAATTACTCCACAAATTACCTCCACTCATTTAATAAGTATTACATTATGAAAATGACAACATATGAAGTAATTAGTGCATAACTAAGGTGGTTATCCAAAGTAGTGGTAATGTGCTTAAAAAATATTTTTTATTCATTTTCCTAATATACATCATTATATTATTATTATATACTGTTTATATAATAAAAATATTATCTTAAATATAATTACATTTTTTTATATTATGATTAATACCTAAAACCACACATTTTTCTATAAAATGGGATACACAATCAATATTTGTATGTACGACGAACTAATGTCTCACGAACCAATGTTATTCATTCTTCCATTACATCCTTTCATGGTTGTTAATAATGATGTATTTTTAATTTATATAAGCTATATATAATATTTATAAGGTATTTAATATTTTTGAATTATTATATAACACATACCTTTATGATTTCCATTTTGTGAGAATATGATAACGTTGTTCGTGGGTACAACTAACTACCACCTGACAAAGTGATATGATTCATTCCCACATTTCATGGAATATATTAAGGAAGGTATTAATAAAAATAAGTGATATATATATAACATAATTATTATTATTTAATGTTAATATATATATATAATATTTCATTTTCATTATTTGAATACGACAAGAAAATAGAAATTGTATTCATGTGTACGTACGACCTACAATCTCTATGAATGATGTGTTTTATTTCCCATCACCAAATTTTATTGTTAAATAAAAATACATGTATAATGAAAATATATTATATTTAAATCATTTCCTAAATTATATTTATTATTAAATGATGGGGTAATTAAGTGTAATAAAAAATCACAAATCAAAACATACTTGAAAAAAGGCTCAATTAACACCCAAAAAAATAAAAATAAAAAAATATTATCAATAAATGGGTCATAAGATGTTATAAAAGGATCATATATGATATTATATTTTTAATAACCTTTTTTATATGTTAATATCATTCATTAAAACATTATACATGAGGTTAATGGTTTTTTGACCAAAATTAATCATGATGTAAGGTATTTTTTCTCAATTTCATTTCATTAAGACATATTATAATATTATGAACCTAATAAATTTTATATGGTGCATATACTACCTTTTAACATGTAATAGAATGAATAATTCATTATTAAAGGTACATTATGTTTAAATTTGAATTATTTCATTTTAGGTGATTTCAATTACATGTTACGAAGTGGTAAATAATTTCACAACCCAATTAATTTTCATTGGGTTATATTACTTTCTAATTATCGTTACTATTCAATGATTGTGTGTGTAATTAAATTTGAATGTATTTAATTTTATGTCAAAAAAATTATGTGTATTTATAGTTTATATATATAAATGATTCTTTAGTTCATTGTCACTTCAAAATTATGATCTTTTTAAGTGTTTACTTTTAAATCTCATTTTATTCATGATTATTTATACTTGAATTTACATTGATGGTAATTATTTGATAATTGATTCATAAAGCCTTTTATTTTATTCTACTATGGTTAATAATGATTATTCTATCGTAAAAGTAACATTTTTCAACTCTTTGGTACTTATAATTTTTTATAATTTTTTTAATAAAATCTAACTTCATTTCTCTCTTCGGTCGAAAATCTATTTTCTTATAAAGCCATGTTTTCAAAAAAAATCCATTTTTTCCATAAAATTTTAAAAATTGTTTTATTAAATGAAATTTTTTCCCATTTTTTGTTTTTAAAAATTATTATCAAAGAAATATTCTTGTATATTTCTAAACAAAGAACTTTTATAACCTTTTTAAAATAAAAAAGTAGTGTTCTTTTTACCATGCACAACATGTAATATATTACCCATAATAACTTCATTGAAGCTTAATTTACATGTTTATGAAGATAATTTTATTGAAAATGTTTTTAAAAGTGAATTTAAAGTACAAATAGTTTTCAGAAATTTTTAAAATGAAAAGGATAATTTTCATAAATTTAATTATCACTGAAAACAACCCCTTATTCTTACTCTAATGGATATATGTTGTAGAAATTCCATCCTTATTTTCTTTATGGATGGTTTATCATCAATTTGACTTTGTATGTTGTATTTTGAAACCATTTTCCATATAAATCTTGTAGATTTATAGTTATGTTTATTGAATGGGGAATGTATTTTCATTTCAAATGATACATGTAATATGAATTTTTATATTGATTATGGTTCACTACCTTCATATGGTGAATGTATTATATTTCTTTTTTGATGGTTGGGGCCCTATATATCCCTTTGATGAATCAATAGGATTCATGATATAATGTATTTATGGTTTTGGTATTGGCCTTTCCCATCAATTTGATTTTTTTAATGAAGAAATAATGGTATTATATTCTTGGCATGAATCATTGATGGTGTTAGATACTTTCCATGAAGCCTTGATAGTATTTGATTCTTATAATTAAGCGTTGTTGGTATTTTTTTGATATCCATCATTATTCATTCCATAATTTTGAATTCAACGATTAATACTCCACATTATTATTTGATTATTTTGAATTTTCATGGTTTAGTATCATTCACAAGTAATTATTTAAATGTAATTAATTGATTAGCTCTTATTGCTTCCATATTATGATCAAATTATTAATTTAATGGAATTTGTTTCATTTATTTTTGTTTTTGTTTTTTTATGCCTTATTAATTCATTGCTTCCGCTATAATTACCCCTTATTGAGAATTTGAGATAACCCTTATTTTATTTCCTTCCCCCATGATTCCATATTTTACTAAAATTAATATTTCAGGTTATTCTAGATCGATTTATTTTATTATTGAAAATAAAATTGTGTTAATATATGTATTAAATTATAATGGAAGAATCATGTATATCTAGATTACCCGGACTATAAAATTATTTGGTCCTTTGGAATGTGATTTCTATTTATCTTATTCCAATGAACTAGTATTAGGAAGCAGCTCTGGTACTCTAGGGTCAGGTTTTTATAATTCCTAAAGAATCATAGATCATAAAACATGACACATGTCATAAAAGTTTATAATAACAAAATAAATGAGTCATAATAGAATCATTAACCATGTTCTATTGGAAAATAACATATATACAAGAATATGTAATAATACGATAGAATATGAGTGTGGCATGAATATAAATATGGAAAATCCATTCATTTATTAAATATCACTGAAAAAACATTCATCACATGGTTTATAGAGTCTCATATTTGATTGGTTTTACTCCATGTTCCCTTTAAACCTTGATAGATAGAGTCCCTTAGTGGGTTAGGTTCACTCTTTATTCCTTAAAATGTTATCTTATGAGATATACTGATTTAAATTCAATAGATGGATATAACGGACCCACCTATTATATAATGGTAAACCATACATATTTATTCTACAGGAACTTAATACCGTTCATCATTCCATTATAGATTAATTATCCCATGAAAAAGAATTGGGTTTCATGATAATATCTTCAAACAAACATCATAACTTGTCTAGATGAAAAATATGGATAATATCAAAATATCACATCCTTAATGAAAATTAATAATCATTAACATACATTGATATAGATAAACAATACGTTTATAAAATCATTAGAATTATTTTTTGAAAAATATGACAAAATTTTATTTTCTTTTAGTAACTTTTAAAAAATAAAAAAAATAATAGAACTTTGGAAATAAGATTTTATTTTAGAAATCATGGATATGTATAAAATAATATTAAAAAACTATTAAAAAACATGAATGTGGGGAAAGGTGTTTATGCTGTAAAAATTTAAAAAATATTCATTTCACACTATTTTAATAAAAGAAAAGAATTAACCCATATAAAAAAATTGGAAATATCTCATCTAAATCATTTCAAAATAAATTAAAAGATATTTGAAAATATCCTTTAAAAATCATTGAAATATACATAGAATAATTATTGTAATATTATAAATAATATTGACATGTGTGAAAAAGAGTTGTATAAAAGGAAACAAAATTTTTAATGGGATGGCTTAAAATAAAACTTCGTATATATTTTAAAGTACAAACCCCAAAAAAAGATATAATATTATATGGATATATAAATCCCAAAAATATTAAAGAAGGTTATTATTAAATACATTCATGGGAAGTATATACACAACACAAATGAGGGAAGTTGGTGAACGTAAAACATATCTTAATGAAGGGAAATGGAAATGAGAAAACCCCTTACAACTTTAGTTTATTTTTAATAAAAATACATTGTAAGAAATAAAATTAAATGGGACATTAAATACCATTTCTATAAGTATATTCACGTTATAATATGTTCAATTTTTATTATATACACTATATAAATTAAAATATATGAATAATATATAGCTTCTCTCAATGAAGTGAAATTAAGATTAAAACCTATATGGATGTTGAATTTTTTTAAATTAGGCTCATTTAGAATGTAATTTTTGAGAAATAAATGTAAATAAAAAATATAGGGAGGGAATATAATATAACAAAATCATAGTTTATAGAAAAATCAACTTATAATCATGAAGTTCATTAATTACAGTTATACTTCAGTGAAAGTAAAATTTATTTGACAACCCATACAACATAAATAATGTATGAAATTAATAAAAAGGAAAAAAGAGGGACTAAGTGAAATTGAGACACCCAATAATATATTTTTTTAATATTTAATATTTAAATAAGTTAGTAATTACACAATATAAAATTAAATTTTTTCACAATTAAAAAACATATCTAAAGGAAAGATAATTGTTAAAAAGAACCCTTGTGGTTTTTATACTAATTGTATCAAAATAAATTGAAATAAAAACATAATTTGGATTTATCGATATCATAAATTACATAAAAATATAATATAAGACATATATATGTAATTGATTCCAAATAATTCCAAAATAAGGTTCTCAAAATGAAACAGGTCTTATGGAATTGAAATTGAGACCATGATACCATTACCTCAGACATTGGCATAGTAAAAAATGATCTAAAATCCATGTATAATAGATTTATGTTTAGTATTAATAATAATATGAACCATATTAATTTTTATATTACATTATAACACATAATTATAATTCATTATGACACATATAATAATTTATTTATTAGAATTATTATTTGGGTGTTAACAATTATGTTTCCCTTATATGCTCTGGTTTGTTGATTCAAGTACCGCAGTCTTATCCATGGGTTCATCATCTCAATAAATTAAAAGATAATATAATTCAATTTTTTGACATAATTCTTAATTATAATATAAATTTCTTTGAATTTACATTGAAAATTTTCTTGGAATGCTTAAAAATTTACATTTTTATGTTATTGAATTGACAAAATAATTAAATTTATTTGTAAATATTTATATAAAAATTAACAATCTAGAATTATAAAAATAACTTAAATCTATAATTGTTAATTATTATTTTTGGTATTTTACTTTTCTAAATCATTCATGTTATGAACATTATAACATCAATCATTTAGGTGATATGATTGACCAAAAAAACATGTTATAACAGTTTAATGTGTAAGATCAAGTTATTGTATAGTGATTGTATAACATTTAAAAAAGATTAATAGTGTCATAAAAATTAAAAGTGATAAATAAAATCAATGAATAGGTAGATGAATATGAGATAGAAAAATATTCAAGAAAAATATGTCTCTTATGTTGAGAGTTTGAATCTCCTCTTGAATTACATATTGGAAGTAGGAGTTCTAGAACATTATTTTGGGAATAAAATGTCGTGAAAATTACATAAAATTATTGGGGAAGGAAATATGGATGATTAATTAGAGTTTTTTTTAGTGTGAGGTACATATATTCTTTCATAAGTGAGAGGAGTGGAATTTTTGAAATATTAATTTTTTAATATAAAAAAGGGAAGCCTTATTCATGGAATATTGCTCCAAATTAGAAAAAAAAATAGAATATATGATAGTTTAAGCCTATAATAAACTCATGAAATCAATTATAGATAGTTATTTGTGATATTTTTGGCCCTAAATGTTAATTTAATTCATAATTAACCATTTAAAAATTTACAATGGTGACTAACTTTTACTGTGCTAACTTATTTTTATAACTAAAAAAGAAATGATCGTTATTACATTATTTTAACATAATGATTATGGTTCAATTAGTATATGTGATAAAAAATTAATTTAATTAATGTGATCTTAATAAAATAAAACAATTTTTAGAAAAAAATGTGTTTTTAGGCATAAAATGAATTTAAATCAATATAATATATAGTGTAAGGTTATGAACCCACATTCCCAAATATGGTGCTCATAGAAACATACTTTTACATACTTTGTTTGATAATATCTATAAAATATTTGATATTACAATCCATAATTATGAAATAAATAATGAATATTGAACCACTAACATTTGAAGGATCCTTTGAGGATTAGAGATTTTAATAATTATCAGGAAACATAAACTGATAAAACCATGTTCTTGGTCTCAAATGGAAAATTTACCCATTATATAGGAAACTAAATAAACCATAAATAGTCTTTGATAAATCCCAAAAATTATTTCACATGTGTTATCCATCTAAACAAGTCATGTGTACTACTTTTCTTTATTACCTTTTAAAATGGAAATAGTACAATGGGTGAGCTCAAATTCTTAGTAAATGTAAAATATACCCATTATATAGGAAACTAAATAAACTATAAATAGTCTTTGATAAATCCCAAAAATTATTTCACATGTGTTATTCATCTAAACAAGTCATGTGTACAACTTTTCTTTATAACCTTGGAAAATGGAAATAGTACAATGGGTGAGCTCAAATTCTTAGTAAATGTAAAATATAACTAAAACAATCATGACATAAAAATGGAATAAACTTTATAAAAGGAATTTGTAAACAATATTAATCAATAATCAACATGAAACCAGGATCATGATATTTCCATGATAATGATTAAAAATATATATATTAATAATATCAATCACATACTAATGGAATAAATAATTCAAGACATCAAAACCCTACCATCAAGTCCTTGTTCCACAACTCTTTAGAAGTCATTGAAACTGTAGTCAAGACATCCTACTGTCACAACCCAGTTCCAAGATAATATCCTGCTATGGAATGAAACAGACACCAAAACTCAATATGTTTTTTCTCATGAGACCTATTGATGCATAGAGGTTCAATATAAATTCAAGAACCACCCATCACTTGATTAAGTCCAATGAATTCACCATAAGAGTCAAATATATTTTTTATACCAATCTTTAAGGAACCTCTTAAAAAATAAGAACATAACTATTTGTATGATTAAGAATACAAAATAATAATGCATGATCAACCTATATTAGAAACCAATAATCATCGGTATTGGTGTAAAAATATAAGGAATGCCAATAATTTTCCCCATGTCAATAGAATAACTTCCTTTCTCATTGAACATCATTAAGTATGAATTATTTAAAATTTCATGTTTTCACCATATAGGGAAAGGGTTATATGTCTAAGTCAATACTTGAATAACATGATCTCAATCGATCCAGAGAAAGACTGCGGATGGTTTCCAAAGAACATAACTAAAGAAGTTCGGAATATTCATTAGTGGTATTATGTTATAATAATGTATATACCTAAGAAAAGACAAAATAACATATATTATCAGAAAATCGCATAATGTTCCAAACTTATAAATTTAAAGGAATTATCTTAACTCAATGAATGAAAGTTATGTTACGAAAAAACATACCACTAGAAACAACTATTTAATATCCATGTGAATAAGGGGGAATTATTTGGATATTAAGTTCTACTAAAAATACATATTCTGATAAAAATATATCTATGGTAATTAAATACACCATACAAAGGTAATATAGTTCACAAAATCTATTATATCTCAAAAAAATAGAATTCAAACAAAGAAAAACCTTAAAATTTCAGTAAGAAATTAATCAAAACCCATAAAAATATGAGGATTCAAGTTTTTCATTAATTACCAATATGAGAATATGATTTATGATATTATATATCAAATAATAAACAAATTAAAAATGAAATTATCTGTATAAATAAAGTACTTGTCATAATGAAAGTAAATTGTAATGAAATCCCTAACTTCTTGTTCCTAAATTTCACATACTTACATTATTCTGATGTATAATAAAAATATATACCTTAATAAAAAAATTAATAAACATACTAATATCCATTTTAATTCATAATATTCATAAATAGTCATTCTCTATATGAATTCTTAAAATTTTCTAAATCATGTGTTTGTAGTTTTGAACATTTATACTTGTTTTGTAATAGCGGTGTTATTATTCACTATTATTAAAAATTAAATAATTAATAGATAATTAACGATACTTTTTGGAATTTTTTTTAAAATAATTTATCTTTTAAAAAAAAATTCATGAGTTTTTACTTTTTACCCTTGAAGATGAAATCAATAATAAGCATATTTTGGTGATTTTGGATGAATGAATGATGTTATCTTATTAGATGAATTAGATATTCATATATCATCTCCAGAACCAAAAAAGTCATTATATACTCATTTATATCATATTTCACCAGGAAATAATTTCTCACATTAATCCATTACATAAATGTATTGTATTATTCAAGTATGTGGTTAAACCCACCTAAACATGAACATACCCTGATTGAATGAATGATTATGAGGTGGTTTTGTTGTAATAAAATTATACTATAATCATAATGATATTATTTAGTTTTTATTAGTGTGTTATATTTGATTCATAAGTATGTATAAATATGAGGTAAACTATATAAATTTATCTCTTATAAAAAGAGACCATTTTCCACTTACTTCAATCGTTTTAAACGATTGAATTAACAATAATCGTTTATTGATCATATAATTAATAGTTTTTTAAACTTATAATATAATAAAATTAAGGCTATAATAATAATAATATTTATCCTTTTATCCCATCCTTACATCCAACCTTGTAAGTCGATGAAGGAAAACACAACATGTTACTTCATGGTGGTGGTTTTCTGCAAAACGCACATGTAATGGTTTTGTTTTTCTATATGGTTGGTATTAGAAAAAATAATGATAATAAAATTAATATAGTAACATTAAATTATATAAATGATAATAATAAAATTATATTAGTTTTCCTAGAATTAATTTTAAACAATATAGATAATAAGATAACTAAGCAATTTTTAATACTCACATCAACCTCAAGAATTTTTCATGGAAATATACATAGAGATGAATGTATTATGAAAAAATAAGAGTGATTAGGGGATTATTATCATGGAATGGATTTATAGGTAAAGTAAAATGACCAATTTTTATGAATCAATTATAATTATAGGTGTGTCTTGAATTGGTGTTGATTATACCCATTTATAAGTGAAGGAACATGTAGTTTTGAGAGTTACCCTTACATTTTCAATAATGTAAAGTTATTATTCTAGTGTCAAAGGCTATAAAATGGAAAAAAAGGGAGGAAAAGAAGTTTGGTAATAAATTCATCTCATCCTATTTTTTTAGACATTTTTGAGTGTTTTAATGTTTTTTAATATTTTTCTTTTATCCAAATTTACTTATACTTGGGTAATTAATTTTTAACCTCAATAATTAATTTTAATGAAAAACATCAATATTGAATATTTTAAATAATTTGATAATTATGATTTAAAAAATTAAATTATTATTATAAAATATAATTTTCAATGGTGTGAGAAACTAAATTTTAAAATAAGAAAAATTAATCGCAAAGAAACATTTTTAAGAAAAATAATATTTTTTTAATTAAATTTCTATATATGGTAATACTTTCATGGTTACATACTTTATAGCCATAAATTGATTTATTATGAATTTAAAAATATTTTTATCCATTAAAATGGAACACAAAACAAAACCACTCCCTCAAAATAATTGATTTAAATATAGGACTAATATAATTTGTAAATCAATGTAATAGTTTACTTTACTTCTAAAAATGATTATAATGGGTTTTTTAAAAACAAATAATAATTAAAAACTCTTAATTTTAATCCTTATTTTAATATTGTCTTACTTTAAAGGTTTTAAAATATTTTAGGTTATTTTCAAATAGTGTCAAAATCATGGAAATTATAATTTTCATAAATCACTTATCTTTTGACTAAAAATAAAAATTTTAGAAAATCTTTAAAAATTCATACTAAGTAAATTTTGATAAGAGGGATTATTTTTTTTTTTTACAAAATTAAAATTATTTTTTTTTTAAATATATTTTTTAAAAAAATCCTTAAATATAATGAAAAATCAATTTTATTAGAAAATGAAATTTTAAAATATAACCTATTATCATTTCTATTTAATATCATCTACCAACTAAATTTGTGTAAACCAATTATTATTATCAAACATAATTTACCATAAATAGTATCATTCTAGGAGAAGAAATTTATTTCACTTAAAAGTGAATATTTTAGCAAAAAAACTAAACAATAAATGATCTTATTAGTCATTTTAGTTAAACAAATTGAATTTAATTTATATTACATTTGTACTGTATTATATTTTTACTTATTTTTTATAAAGTGGTTATCCCTTTAATTTATGATAATTCAATGTCTTCTTATAATTGAGCATTCTTAAATATGTATATTTAATCTAAATATATAGTGGTCTTGTTTATGTTTGGTATAGCATATAAAGATAGATACTGAACAAGTTGAATTATTTAAAAGAAATAATATATTATAAAATTGGGGTGTTAAATATATTTTTTATTCCAATTATAGTTATTAATTTATGGTTATAAAGGAGAGTTATGTGACTTTTAAATTAAATAAATGTTGAATCGATCATTATGAATACTTAATTAAATGAAAAGGAACGAAGAGAGTTTTTTATTAGATTAAAATATCCCTTATCTTCCAAAATGTCAAAAATAGGTTTATAATCATAGCCTAATTTTTTAAATGATTTATTTTAATCCTTAAAAGAATATTTTTTTGATAAAAAAGTATTTCTAAATATCAATTTTTTTCTCATATCCTGATGATGTCATAAAAGTTATGGTATTTCAAAAAAACATTATTTTTACCATTCAGGTATAAATCAAACAATTCAAAAATGTCCAAAAAAATAACTATAATTTAATTTTTCAATGTTAAAATTAAAAAATAGAATTCATTTTATCAAATTAAAAATCTAAAATTTATAAATTTTATTTCAAATGAAAATATAAAATTCAATGAAAAATACAGTTATAGAAAAGTGTCCATTTAGAATTTTAGTATTATATATAATATTTCATATAAATTTATAATGAGATGAATGTTAATATACTATTTTATATATATAATCATTTCACATTTTCATAATAATATTTCAAAAATGATCAATTTATTTTATTATGATGAAATTCACAACAATTTAAAAATAATAGTTTATTAAAACATATCCCTTTTTATCTTTAATTATTTTAACCATATAAAATTAATTATTTATCATCCTATAATTAAATTTCTTCAATTATTTATGTTATAAAATTTCAAAACATTCCTTAAAAATTTAATATTCAATGAATTATATTCATGTTTTTCTATTAAATATTTTTAAAATATTTTTATTTACTTGTGGTTTTATTCTTATTGTAATTTTAGTTATTGCATTTCACATAGTATAATCATAATTTATTAATTTTTTGACCATCATTATAATAACATATGTTACAGTTCATTTTAGTTAGGTGTTTCATGTGATACAAAATACAGAACAATGTATTTATTTAAAAGAAAACACAAATGAAAATATCAAGGTGTTTTAATTTTTAATCACCCCTTCACCCAAAAAAAATATTGAATGGTGGTATGAGATTTTTGCAGGTGTCCATTTTAATCAAATTAAATACATTGAAACATACCTTATGTATTATTTTCATCAAGTAGAAGACAACATAAATATTTCTTCAACAAATTTACAATTAATTTTATCTCAAACTTTCAATAGAGTTTATTCAAATTTTCTTTGAAATATAACTATTGTTAGAAAATTATTATAGTTTCAATTCAAAACATAATAATAATCTATTAATATCTAAAATCTCAAGATTTATGGCTAATGTATAATGCATAATAAAAGTCACAAGTTCTATTGAAATTTTCTTCTTCATTTAAACTCCAAACACCACATAGAGCCTCAAATAATCATAAAAAAGATCCAATATCATTTAATATTACACATTTATAAAAAGGATAATTAAGGAAATATAAGGAATCTATATTCCATTCAATTACATTAATAGACCATTCATATTCAATTCAAGAGTTTTTAACCACCATGGATAACATTGTGTCCAGTTATCCTCTTATAATGACATAATATGCATAAAAAGATCCTACATCACGCTCTCAAAAGATTCTAATCTGGAAATGATATAATTATAATAATAAATATATTATGTAAACTCAATATAAAATAATAATTAATTGCATTCATATTATATCACTTGAATTCCAATTATTCACTCTAAAATAAGAGTGACTCTTGATACCTTTTCATAGGTTTTGTGCCCATTTAGAGTGATTTTAATTTATCAATGAAAAAAGTAATATGTAATTGGAGTGTAATGGTCGAATAGACCCATGGTATCTTCAAAATTTCCTTAAAAAATTAAAACATATATAGTATATACCGACTCAAAAATTCTTTCATTTTTTTCTATTAATATATGGAAACAAAATATTCTAATTCAAATTGTTATTTGAGTTGTCCATATGACTGTACATGTTACATAAAATATTTCTATAAATATTTTAAAATTACATAGACTCAAATAATTAATATTTTATCATTAAATATTAAATAGATCATTTTAGAAAATTCAATTTTAAAAAATAATTAATTATACATACAATGATTGATATTTCCGTTTCATCCTAACGACAATCCATGTTTTCGGTTTTATATTGAAAAATTTTCCCACAATATTTATCCCAAAAAAATATCTCATATAATCTATTTCATGTAGTATTTTTCATCCTTGGAATCTATCTCATGAAATTTATAATTTATCTCAAGTATTTCATGTTCTATCTCATCCATTTCTTTAGCCATCATACTCATGTTCTGGCATATCCCACATAAGTCATATTCAACCTTGCATGATTTTAAACCTTATTTTATGTATCTTCATAATTTTTTTTGTTTCTATTTATGTTTAGTAGATTATAAAAATTATATCTTGTATCTTATTGTATTGATTAGTCTCCATAAAAATTCCTCATGTATCTTATTTTGTGCTTTAATCTATTTTGACCCACCTCAAAAATCTTTTTAGATTTTCAATTATTTTTTGTTTATTTTTTGAAACATCCAACATAATTATCTATCTCCAAATATTTCATTCAAATTATGTATTCAATCACCTTATGTTTTATAATGTTTCCATAAATTAACATATACACTCTATTCATAATATACTCTTTTCAAATCTGAATAAAACTATAGTTCAATATTTAAAACATCATCTAAGATTCTTATGGCCCATTCACTCTGAGTACAAAACTTGTAGAGTAAAAATATAACCAATAATAACCATTATGTATATCACACATATTCCTTCATTTATTTATCCATTGGGTAGTATTTTATGAATCATATGCATCATATATTGATATGATACCACAATACTAAAACAACCCTTAGTTGTATCATTCATCTAATATTATTATCATGCTTCATTTTTAATCTTTATTAATGATTTGCAATGATTTTATATGATTCAAAAAAATTACAATAAATCAAACATTTTTTATAACACAAACACTCAATGATTGGATTGTGGACTTACAAGATAGTTAGGGAAGATGTTGAAAAGAGTAATGTGATCTTAGAATGGAAATAGAGATATGGTATGGAAGGAAGTTCTTTAATTATCAATTGGTGTAAGGATAGAAAATTTTTATTTATATATGAGTTTTTTGGATAATTTTATTTTCTATTCTCATATTCTTTAATAGGTATGTAATAAATTTTTATTATGAATGAGTTGAATAATTAACATAAACTGAGTTTTTTTATATGAGAAACTAGGAATGATCTTTTATTTATTGGTTATTTTTCATTATTTAAGGTTTTCATTGGGTTATGAAGGTTAATGTTCAGTGACTGATGATTTATTATGTGGTCACAGATGAATGATTTAGTTTTAATTTGGTCTATGCATTTATAGGACATTTATTTTAACTCATTCCCAGAAAATAAGATCTTACCATTTTTAGGATCATTCTAAATTTTTTTATCAATGAGACGCTATAGTGGATGTTAATTTCAACAAGAAAATTGTTTTTATATACTCTTATAAGAATTTATTATATGAAATATTTAATATTCTATTGGGAAATCACTGAGGAAAGTGTGTGACCTTGGAATATTTTCTTTTATTATGATATCTTTTGGACTTATTTTTTTTAAATAATGATTCTATGTTTTCAACTAGATATATATTCATATTTATTATTATTTATTGAATAATGTATTAATATATTGATGATTACTTTATTTTAGACTCTTTTTAATAGGTTAGGTTGTTGTTATTATTGTTGGGACCTATTTAGTTTCTTATTTTTTTTGTTTTTTATTATAGTTTTAATCTAACTAATTCGATTCCTTTTAAAAAATTTGGTTAACATATATTTATATTAATATTTGGTAAGGTATTACATTTGATAATAAATTTACTTACTTTATAAACCTAGGTTAGAAATTATATATCCAGTTTTGAACTTTGTTACTAGAGGAATGAGAATGTGTGTGTGTGTGTGTGTCTGGCCCATAGGATATTATTTAATTTTTTTCTGATCATATAATTTACTTTTGGATATAATATGCATTTTATTTTTAAATTTATGGATTTGTATTGGGATTGATCAAAAATAACTATAAATATTTTCCCATTCATACACTTTTATCACACTCACTAAAGGGAGTAAAGGTTAGTATAAAACATTATTATTTCAGTATCTTCAACCCCATGAAAACTATATTGTTTCCTATTACATATCAGTAGAACCTATTTTGATACATAGGTACACATTTTAATGAAATTTCCTAGATCCTACATGTAATATTTAGTGCTTTTCGGGTTCGTTACATTTCTATTTTTGGTTGTTGGAGGTGTATGAAGAAGGCTTAGAGGGAGTCTAGAGAAGTTATGTTGCTAACACATCGTGTAAGTGGATTACATGACGTGAAAGTCAGCTTCAAAGCCTATCAAAAGGGCTTCACCATGTGTACAATATTTAAATTCTGTAAATGGGGTTTTCGCGACATGTAATATTTCTTAGTTTAAAAATAAATAATAAAATGATGTGGTTATGCATTTCTTAGTAAACATAGAGAAATTGTAGGAGAATGTATCTAGGTATCAAGTAATAATTGTTAAGATTCCCATAGTTTTTTTGGTTTGGCAGGCTATTTTTGAAGGTTCATCAAATTATTATCCCTTTTGTAAGCACCAATCTTAAGCATTAACAATAAGGGAAAAAATTTTGAATGGTGTCGTTCATTTTAGAATGCATTCCAAGAGTTAAATAATTGGTTTACAACCACACTGATTCTCATTTTACCCATTCCAATTATTGAGTATACCTTGTTCTATGATGCTTCTAGTATTTGGATTGGGGTAGTACTGATGTAGGTTGATCGGGTTGGGGAATATGTGTCACAAATGTTGTGGCCCCACAAATGAAAAACCCTAATGAATGATCTTGAATATCCATTGTGGTTTATTCCTTAAAGATTTAGCAGCATTAATTGTTTAAAGAGAGTTTTTTTATATATACTAATCATAAAATACATATTTATATATTATTCCATTATGATTTTAATCTTCTCCAGTAAGTATGGGTTGAGTACATGATGTTCTTTGATTTTCATCTTGTCTGTATGATGATAAAGGTGAAGATTTTAGTGGATTCATTGAGTTGGAATACTCAAAATCAGTTTATCTTGGAATCCAGCTCTAAGCAGAGGATGATGGCATTGTTTATTAATAAACATCTAGAGATTCATGATGGAAAATTTCAGATGAACCTTATATCATTGGAAGTTGAGTCCTCGCATCTAATCCAAATCAAGGATAGGTGGTATAAGGATCTAGAGAGTTTGGCCCTGAGGGAAATTCTTGAAGCTAGGGAGTCATAGTCCAATTCGACTATTGTTGATGATGATATCATTTATGTTCTTGGTCATTTGTTATGCCTAATTGTATTTGGGAAGAGTTTATGTGTGAGTTCCATTATTCAAAGTGGGTGGTGCATCTTGGTTTAACAAAATTGTTTTATGATATTTGTTTAGATTATTGGTGATAGTGGATAAAGAAAGAGGTTGTAGGATTCATGATGCGATGTTATATTTATCAGTAGGTGAAGACTGAGCATCAAAGACCAGGTGGTTTGTTATAACCTTTGTTCATTCCATAATGGAAATGGGATGATGTGATGATATATCTTTTGGTGGGTCTTCCAAGGATGCATCAAAAGAATGATGAATTTTGGGTATTTGTGGATTAGTTTTCCATGGTAAAACATTTCTTACTGATTAGAGAGATATTCACCATTAACCATATTATTGAGTTGTGCATTCTAGAAATAGTATGGTTGAATGGGGTGACATGAACTACAGTTTCCTATCATGACCCATGTTTTAGTTCAAGCTTCTGGAATGGGTTATAGAAGGTGCTTGTTGAACAGGTGTCTTTGATTATGTATTTCCACCCATATATATATGGGAAGTCAGAGAATACTATTAAGGTGTTAGAGGACACATTGAGGGCATGCGTCCTAGATTTTGGAGGTTCTTGGTAGAAGCACATGGTGCTTGTTGATTTCTCCTATAACAATAGTTACTAGGTTATGATTCATATGGAACCATATGAGGTGCTCAATAGTAGGCTGTGAAGATCTCTATTATGTTGGATGCAAGCTAGGTAATCCATGTTTTTGGGATGAAGTCTCATGGAGGAAACTTCGGAATAGGTTTATTTGATTCTGGAAGGTATGGATATAGATTCAAGTAGGAATAAGTCATATGATGATCTAATTCAAAGACCTATTGAGTTTATGGTGGGTATTCATGTCTTACATTTGGTGTTTCCAATGTTGGGTCACTATCTAATTTCAAAACCGGGTATGTTGGAACCTAGGTAAGTGAGGCCATTTGAGATTGTGGAGAGGATCGGACCATTGGTGTACTTATTAGCTCTTCCACATTGGTATTGGGTCATACATGAAGTTTTTCATGTGTCACAACTTCATTAGTACAACATCAACCCATCTCATGTGATTGATATTTTTGATATTGAGATTTATATCGATGCGTCTTTTGAGGAGAATTTAGTTTGTGTTGTGGAATGTTGTGAGGAAGGCTTGTAGGGAAAGGTTGTGCCTTTGGTTTGAGTGATGTGGAAGCATGGTAACCTTAGGAAGATACTTGGGAGAGGTAGATGGAAATGCAGTCCTAGTGGACCAATATTTTTACCTCAAAAACTCAGTGATGTTTGGGAGTAATTCTCAAGTAAAAGCTGTTATATGGTGGGGCGGTTGTCAGATTCCATACTTCTAGTGAGGCACATTCATGTTTAAAATTATGTTTTAAATCCTCCAATATGGTGAATAAAATTTTTACTTGGTGTGTGTTGAGGCTTGTGTGTGATTCGTGGGTTAAAGACCTGAAATAAGTGAGAAAGGGGCCATCAAGTGAATGTTTCATGGTTGGCACACGACTAGTAGAAACCTTTCACATGAACCATACATTCTTAGAGGAGTGGCACATGGTTAATGAAACCTTAAAATGGGAAAGTGGAAGTTGTGAGGGATTGTATAGAGCGAATCTTCTTGTTTACCACATGGTTTTTCAAACTGTGTGGGATCACCAATAAGTCGTGTGACCTATACCCCTCTTGGATAGAGGGTGGTGTACGGTTGGCCATGGTTTTCCTAACATTGTGGCCAAACCGTTTAGATCATTAAAGTGGGGAGGAATTGATCATTTTTTCCTTGAACATTATGTTTCTTCACCCAATTTACTTCCCTATTCTTATTTCTATAACCTATGTTATAAACTAAATCACAAAATAAATACCAAGTATCTATCTCTTTCATTTATAAGATATTTTGAGAATCCTTGGGTTCTGATCAAAGATCTGGGTGATTATATCACTCCTCTTAGATTATTTTTTGGGATTAGGGTATTGTGTTTATTCTTCTTTTTAATCCCTAAAACCCACCCTTTCAAATGGATCATTGGTTGGGGGGTTGACAAGTTTTTTAAACTGTGTCAGAGACCATAGTTAAGTGTGAGGTTGTCTACTGAATAGAGGAAGGTGGTATACAAGTTATATCACTTATTACTAATGTTTTATTAATGTTTATGTGGTTGTTCTATGGTTAATTGTTATTTTAAATTTGAATTATGTCGTGATAATTGATAAATTAATTTGTTAAGTGATGAATTGAACCCCTCATGATCCTCTTGGGATGGATTGAGGTCAAATAAACCAAGATAGATGCTACCCATTGGGTGTGTCACACTCATGAACATAGAATTGGTTTATTAAATATGCAATTTAAGGGTTTAATACATTCAACCATTGATTTTTATGTTTAAAATGTTAACATGAGTTGATAAGGGAAATCTATGATATTTTTTTGTTAATAGGGATTATGAAATAAAAATGATTTTAATTGTGTTTATTTGATAATATGACTTAATGGGTTGTTGGTATGATTATAATGTGTTAATGAGTTATGAATTATAAATGATAAATGTGTTTATGGGTTAAAGAATTAATATGATTTATATGTTGGAAAAACTATGAATTCTGAACGGTATAGGTATTCAATGAGTATGGTTTGGAAAATGGTATATGTGGAAAATGGTTAAAGAATCATGTGAAAATGGATTACTGATATGTGTGGTGTATTGTACTTGAGGATCAATGCCCTTGGGTTAGGGTAGACTGAAGCTCTAAATCCCACCCATAAAATTCACGGGAGAGGGAGTCATACTAACTCTCTATGTCCCTAAGGTTTGTATGTGATGAGACTACCTAGAATGAGGCTCCATGGTAAGTGTTATGAAATGATTTTGTAATTTTTTTTCCCTGGTGATGTAGAGAACTTGATTTTTCCCCTTATGCATTTCTTATATTGTTATCATAGGATTATGTGAATGAAAATGCCTAACTACTAGAATGAATGATGGAAAGGGTTTAAAAGAACATTTTTAACCAATGGATCCCAGTTTACCTTTTGTTTTTGATTTTTATATTCAGTGCATGTATACACTATGTATTTAGAATGGATATTTTAAAGACATTATTGGTGGTGGCGTACTGAGTTGTACTCACACCCTATTTGAGCAACCATCGGGTACATGGGTGGACTTCATGCTTTAATGAAAGTATAAGGGAAAGGGACCTATGATATATGGTTGATTTGGGATCGGAATGTTGATAGATGAGGGATCCATACTTAGATTCAGGACCCATTTTTGGGATTCATCACTTTGTATTTATTTTGGGGTTTCATTGCACTAGACACTGTATTAATTGACAGGGAATATTTACTATTTGGTTGTGGGCTTATACCTAGTTTTGGGAATTGGTTTTTTGATGCATGGTTTTTTATTATATGGTTTCCTTTATTTCTCTTTGTTACCTAACATGGATTACTCTTATAAAGAGGATATAGTCATCCCATACATTACAATATATTCTCACTACTAGTCAGTATCCTCTAAAATATGGGGAGATACACATGTGGTCATGTGGCAACCCAGCTTTGGGATACAAATATAGTGGCTACTAGGTTGGTGATGTTAAAAATTCCTATAAAATCAACATGGATCTAACAAATAGAGTCATAAAATATTAATTAAAAAATTACTTTAGTATTAATTTACTATCGGCTTATATACTCTAAGATAAAGGGAGAATTTGACAACCATTTCCAGATTTTAATAAAGGCCTTATCAAAGAAATAATTGTATGTAATGTTGAGTAACTCTAAATTTTTCCTACTAAAAGTATCCTTATTAAGTCATATAATCAATTGAGAGGGTATATTTATAGATCCTTCTAAGTCATAGTTGACTAAAGAGTATACTAGAATAACTATTGTGATTGAACTATATTTTTTTCTTGGTTTATCTTGATACTATAAACACTTTGTGAGAAATTTCATATGATTGTAAAATCCTAAAACCACATTAATAAGGAAGGATTTATATTACTATACATATAATAATGAAAAAAAATCATTAAGGAACTAAAGAGTAGTTTTTACACTACACCTGCACTCACATTAACCTATAGTGGAGAAGGGTTTTTCATATATAGACATTCTTTAAGGAAGTTACTTTGATGTGTATTTATGAGAAATGAAATGGTAATATCTTATGCCTCCAAAAAATTAATGGTCAGTGAAAAAATTACCTGATTCATTATAAATTATTGGGGGAATTAAATTTTATATTAATGATTTGGTTATATTATCTCTCTTGTTAATAGTGTTACATATATTCAAATCAAAAAAATCATAAATCATATATTAACAAAGAACAAGTTGAACATCCACTAAAGGAGATGGTTAAATTTAATTGAAGAATATTATTACCCAATAAATTATCATCTTCATAAGGAAGACAAGTGGGTGGATGAACTAATTAGAAAGTTCCATGTTACCATATCCATAATGAGAGTTGAAAGGGTCCTAATTTTTATTGATATTCGAAGGATGAATATAGAAATCACAAAGAATGAAATCTAGTATTTCCTAAATTATTTCCCAATCGGACGTCTATATAATGATAAATTATTCCCAGAAATATGATATTGAGATATAGTATATGTTATGAAATATTTTTGAGGAAACTTTAACAATGGAGTTGTTATAGGATTTGGTAGATGAATATATTCCCCAAAAAGAGTAGAATAATGGAAGGAGTTATTATATGATACACATAGATCATCCTTATCTATTTTTCAGATAATCAAAAATATGTATAGAGATCCTACGCAAAATTTCTTGTATGGATGTATGATTAAGGATATTGTGAAGTATATATATTAATTCTTAGTGTGCTAAAAAATAAAGTCTTAATGTCAAAAATCTATGATCATGATCTAACCATTACCAAAATAAATATAATAAATGGATAAAATGACTATGGTTTTGGTCACCAGTCATCCTAATACTTCTAATGGAAAAAATTACACATGATTAAGGTGAATCAATTTAAAAATTTGGAACACTTCATTATTGTTCAAGATGTTTTATCACTAAATCATACATCCAAATTATACATAAAGGAAGTGGTAAGGATGCATGGAGAATAACTTTTTACTATATTGGATCGATATCCAAGTGGCACATAAATATTCTAGAAAAGTATCCAACAAGCATTGGATAGAAATATGAACATTATCAGGGAATATCATAATTAAATATATGGTAAATATGAAAGGATCATCCTGAATTGAAGGATATGACAAGATCCCAGTTAAGAGATTTTAATGGAATTTGGGGTCATTTTCTTCCTCTATATATTATATCATGTAATTAATGATTTCAAACAATCATCCAATGGGTACCATATGAGGCTATATATTGGAAGATATGTAAAACTAAAACAAGATGGGAGGAATTTAGAGAAAAGAAGTTGTTGGGACCAATTTTTTTCCATGAAAATTTAGAGAATATTCAACCCATTTAGTGGTAAATAAATGTAGTATAAAGTATAGAAAAGGTCAACGATGATGATCGTTGATGAGATTTGAATTTTGAAGTTGGTGACAATGTATTCCTTCTAGAATATATATTTAAGATTGAAATAAGATTTGGTATGATGGGAAATTTCTCCCAAGATACCTTGGTCCCTTTATTATTCTTAATTGAATAATGACTATAGATTATCACCTATATTTTCCAACAAACCTTTATCAGGTGTATTATATCTTTTATATATCACTTATGAGAAAGTACATACCATGTTCATTCTATGTAATAAACTCAGATGAAATTAAATTGTAATATGATCTCTTTTATAAAGAGTAACCAGTGGAAATAATTGATCAAATACACAAATTACTGTCTAAAAAAGGAAACCATCTTGGAAAATGTATTTTTTGGGAAAAAATCATATGTTTTAGGAAGTTATATGGGAACATAAAATGTAATGATACAAAATAACCCTTACTTATTTCTCTATATTTAATGGAAATCCAAGGATGATATTTTTTAAGGGGTTATAGTGTAATCAGTTATAATTTTATAATATATTTCCCTTTTAAATAAAATTTTTGTTATCAATATCATGTTTCAAAGACAACATCAAACTGAAAAAAAAATTGTGACATAGTGATGTGATAAAATTATTAAATGCCACAGTTAAAATATAGTCACTAAATTAAACGGTATGCATATAATTAAATACATTATGAAATATATTTATAAATTATGAATAATTGTATGGAGTAATGGGATCCTTCTTTATGTGGGTCATTAGTCTTAGCTTGGAAAGGAGATAACATTCCTAGGGTTTTCCCTAAACTATTCCTTAGTTGAACTTCAATATTTATGAATTGAGAGGAATCATATATTGGAGAAGTTAAAGCTCATGGAAATTATTATGGGATACATAATTGCAAAATCATGACTTATTTCTATCTCTATTTATTATCTTTCCCTTATATATTATGTGAAAGACTCAATGGTTTTCATAATAGAATTTTGGGTGATATAAATAATGTAATTATAAATGTAATCTTTTTTTCATTAATTTTTTCATTTTTTATAAAATTTAATTTTAAAAAAAAATTGAAGGGATTCATTTAATATAAATGGATTTATTAATTACTTGTGAATATATAAAAAAATTATAAATTATAAATAAATTCAATTGATGTTTAGAAGACCTATTTTTTTTAAACAAAACTGATTTTCTATATATTCAATATTTTTTATTAAGAAACCACGTTGATCACTATTTAAGAATTAATTTAATGAAATATGACGATGAAATGTATAAATAGACTAACTACCACTCATTTTTTAATTTCGACATTGAATATAAAAAAATAATAAACTCATTTTATGCTTAAAAATATTGTTTTTCTGAATATTATTATTTTTTGTTTTAGGTGATATTAAATTAATATTAATTTTTATAGATTTTATAAATTTAATCAACTAATATAGATTTCATATTTTTAAACATAATTTCCAAAATAGTTAATAAGGGAAATTTTATTTATCATCATAAAAATAACATACCTATGGTAAAAATTAGGCATTAAGGTTGTCATCAAATAAATTCAATGTGTTAAATTAAGATATAGGATTACAAAATATTATCCTCATATGATTTTATGAATTATTTATTTACCAAAAATCATATTATACCCCCCTAATTATCGATTTTTAATCATATTTCCTATAATATGGAATTCTATTTTATATTAAGAAATTAATATTTACAAAAATTTCACCCATCCCCATTATAAAAAACCCCTTTGCCATCACATTTATCTTCTTACCATAAGACATTTTTCTTAAAAATATATATTAAATAACCACTCCTAAACACCCATAGATATGATAGAGTGGTTATGGTATCATAAAAAGTCTATACATTAAAATAATAATCCAATTTTTAAAGGATTCACTCTTAGAAGATGGATGAGAACTTTTAATTACTCTTTTTCATTTACAATTTTTGTTTATAACTCTATAAAGTCTATAATATCTATGATAATAGAATGAAATCAGTATCATTATTATAATGAATTTTTAATGTTAATTTAATAACCAATATGACCCTTCTTCTAATCTATTCTAAAAATAAATAAAATATATCTCGTGTTATAGTCATTTCACCGCCTCCATGGATGATGTATTTAATTTCTCATCACTACCCTAAAATAATGGTGTCATAAATTTATTTAATGAATTAATAAAACAATAATGAGTTTATAAGGATTCTAGAAAGATAAATTGTGAATTGTATTAAAGATATTCATAATAAATAATCTTAGTAATTTAATCCTCCCTAAAAACAAGCATACAAAGACAACTTTCATAATTTTTATCTATTTTGGATAATCTATGTACATGTTTGAAACCTAAAAATATATAATGATAAATAAATTATAAATCTTTAATTTTGGTTATTATTAAATAAATTAACATCTTTCTATGAGATGGATTTATTAGAGTAGTTTTAGAGAAATTAACTGAACAACACCAAGTGGACGGCGAAAGAAAGTATTATATAGTAAATGATCAAAACATTATAATACAATGACCTTAAAATATGATATATACATAAAAAATGTCCATAATAATTTTTTTTAAAAACGTTCTTGGTTATTATTTAATTTAAAAGTATGAATAAAGGGATTCAATTGTTGAGTTAAGGGAACTTCGGAACCAGCATCATCTTTTTTGAGTTATACTTTTTCTCACTAAAACACAATTTATATCTCTATTATTCTCATATATTTCGTATATATTCTATCTATTTTTCTCTCAAGTATATATATATTTTATTTTACCACATTTTTTGGTGTTATATGCATTCTTAAAATTCTATTATCAATAATTCTTTAAAACAAACAAGTTTAAGAGAGGTTTTTATTAATTTTTCATCCAAATATATAACATATTTGAATTATTGTCCATCCTCTCATATATGAAATGTAACATATAATTTCCTTCTTTTATTTAATTCCATGTATCTCCCTTTTTTAGTGATTTGAATGCCTTTTTTGGTTGGAGAGTGTTTATTATAGAGACTCACCTAATGTTTAGGGATGTATATTTGTTTGAATTAGTGCATTATGGGTTGAGCTATGGGTATTATAAGTATTTCTATAAAATATATACTATTAATTTCCTACTATAAAAATTCATGTCATGAACTAGTTACCCAACATGAATTTTTCATAGCACAGATGTCATGAACTAATTCATGGAATGAAAATTTACAAGTTGTGAAACTGGTTAACAACATGAAATTGTCAGGATCGGGATTTTTAATATAAGGTAATGATTTTTTTTGTTTATTATGTAAATCATAGAAATCACATAATGAAAGGGGTTCATGAAATAAATGGTTTAGGAGAAAAAAAGTTTATCACACTAAATGTATGACTCTTTCCCATCCAATGTGAATACCTCTTCTCTATAACCTTAGGAGCTCTCCCAAGAG
This sequence comes from Viscum album, assembly GCA_963277665.1. Lineage (NCBI taxonomy): Eukaryota > Viridiplantae > Streptophyta > Magnoliopsida > Santalales > Viscaceae > Viscum > Viscum album. Next base: position 1,249,255,464 of record OY728156.1, on the reverse strand, counting down.
ATTTTGGGTCTCTCTAATCCTTTCATATCATTTAGTTCAGTGATTTATCTTAATTATGGTAGTCTTTCTTCTACCTAGTAAATAAACCACACTATATATTCATATTTTTTCATCATAGTACCACTATTTCACTTTGTTTGTTGATATGTATACTTTGTGGTTATTCGATTCTTGATCCATTATAGATATATTGTTATATTTTCCTTCAACGGTGAGTCTTTATAGTTGGTATGTAATTTGTGTGTGTGTTTCTCAAGGTATTTGTGACCTAACCTCTCTTATGACCCCTGTTATTATAGAATATTATTCTATATTGTGAAAATAATTTATATGTTCTCCTTCCACTGTTCTTTATTCCTTCTGATGGTTGTGTTTCCAATTGCTTTTGGCACGTGACCCAAGTTTGAGGAAGGTGGCTCTATCTATAGCTTATGTGGGATGAACCTTGAATGCTCTAGTCTCATAAATTTATTTATAAATACAAGGGAATTATTTAGTGATTGATTTTTGTGTGTGTGAATAGGTTTTTGAGATAATATATATTTCCTTTTTGGGTAAAATAAAAGGTATCTTCAAAGCATTGGGCATTGGGTTTCTAAATGTTTTTGTATAAAATGGTTTTGATGAAGTGAATTAGAAAATGTGGGACATGGTAATCCTTGGGTATATAAGAATAATGTGTGTTAATAGGAATCATCTATTGATACTATTAATGGGTTTACTCATGGTGTGTTCTTATACTCCCTAGGCCTATCAATCCAGGGAATTGTTAGACCAGTTGGTAGGTTCTCTTGTTGTGGCATTCGTCTTCTCCTAAGATTCGATGAACATGCCTATGGACATGATTTGTTCACCTACCTATGATTGGGTATGGATTTTCAAGAAATCATGGCCCATAGTAATACTCGACATGATGGTACCTAAGATTTTGGTTTTTACTACTTGGAATTGATTTTCTAGTTATACATATGTGATATTATTTGAAACTATTTCATCTAGATTTTTTAAAACTTTTGAAAAATGGGAAATATTTTATGATGAATTTGATATAAAAATTTATTTTTTGATTATCATTCCTTGTTTTCTTTAATTTAGATCATGTTTGGATTTTTATATAGAAACTTTTTATGGAACACCTATGTGGGATCCTACAGATCTTATTTATCTTAAACCCTGAACACCCATTCAATTGTGTGTAGAGATGGTTATGTCCTTTGATGTGGGGAATGTCATGGAGCTGAAGTGATGCAGAAAGTTTATTTTTAGCTGATATTGAGAAACTATTGGTCTAATGGTGTGATTTTTACCATGTTGTCACATGTTGTAGTAATTTATTTTTTTAGTGGTCATTTACAATTGGACTTGTACTTTGGGTTATTTTGATTGCATGTGTTTTATCATTTCTACTATATTCTTTTAGTCATGAAATATATTTTCCTATTTTCTCATCCACTATCTATCTATACTATTTATATAGGTTCCATGTTATTTTCTAAAGGTTTGTGGAAATCTTTCCATGTAGATTTTTTATTCATGAGTTCTAGTCAAAAACTTATGGATATTGGTAATTCCCTTCAGGTATGTGGGGGATCTAGATGGGTTCTAGGTTCCAGTGTAATTTGTGTCGGTTCCTTATAGTTTTGTTTAAGATCATAGTGATTCTCATCTTGGGAATTTAGTAGATAAGAGATAGGATTTTTGAGACTTTAGAGGTAGGTTGTGATGAGTGCCTTTATAGATCATTCCATGATGAGACTCAAGTTTCTATGAGATGTTGGGTAATGTTTCTCTTCTGTTGAGTTATTTATATTAATATCCATTTATTCTTATGGACTTCTAGTTTCAATAAATATTATTAAGTTGTCTAGTTTTTTATTATGATTTTGGGGTAATTTTGTATGCCTCTCATATATGTTCCATGGGTTATACATGAGGGTGTAGAGGATGATACTCAAGTGAACTTAGCTTTAAACTAGAATATTATGGAGGATATTGTGCGACAAGTTCACGTTAGGGACTAAAATATACCACAAGTCTATAACATAGTTTTGAGGTATAAACAGGATTCGAGGGAGGAATGGATGGACATTGATAGTTCTTACACAAGAAACTATTGTCTTTATGGGTAAAAAATATCCCTATTATGTGGAGGAATAACTAGAAAAGATTAATCAGATCATTAACTTTTTGGATACAACTGAGATTATCATGGTGATGTGTTTGGTGTTTAGCCTTGAGGGTCCGGACAAGAAATGGTGTGATTGCAGGGTACATGAAGATAAGAACCTGGGGTTATATTAGATAGGTTTCAAGACCCACTTATTCTATCAGTTCAATATAGAGTGTCTAATAATTTAATAGTATTTGTATTTCTTCTCTTTGTAATAGGCATATCAATTAGTGTTGGGTTACACCAATCTATTCAGGAATTTGGTTCATTTTTCACTAAGGGTTGTAAAGAATGACAACTTGAAGGCTTTAAAGCACTTTCTGGGTTTTGTGATCAGATATCATATCAAAGGCATTTATACTGAATATTTCTACCTAGGTGAAGATAGTATATAAGGAAATGATGGAAGATATAGATATAGTAGAAAAGGATATCCATTATTACCCTTCTATTCCACCCAGTAATAGATTCAATGGGGTACAAGAAATGAAGAATAAGTGTCATGAGAATCACATGAGTGGTGTTTGTTTCTCATTGCAGTGAGCCTCCTCTTCACCATTAGGTACAACCAGTCATGTGCCCTTAGCTTGTTATCAGTGTAGTGAGGTTATGAACACCAGATATTATTGTTCCATACTTGAAAATATTTGCAATGTTTGTGGCTACTATGGTCATTTATAGAGGTTATATTATGTTATTACAACACCTCATTATGGTTATAGATCATGGGATCTAAAGGATAACTCAACATATAAAGATTATTCAAAGTTAAATGGAATCTAGCCACAAGCCTCATGAGTGAAGCACCATCATGAAATATTCATGTTCCCGATAAAGGTTTGTGTGGATTGATGGATATTAAGAGGTACTATCTTTATTACATATTATATAGTAAATGCATTATTTGATATAGGTGCCTCCCACTCATTAATTTATGAAAAAGAATTTATATGATTAAAAATACAATTAAGATCAAGTCCATTGTTATGGAGTTAGTGACACCTATTTAGAAAAGGAAATAGAAGGGGTTTTTGTGTCCTTCTCATTCACTATCGATAGCTGATGTGGAGTAAGTATTGGATTTCCTTATTCATGATCTAGATCTATTTTTCATCATCATTGGGATAGATTGGATTATCTACCATCATTATGAGGTAGATTTTTATTATCATCATTTCTTGTTCTTGGATATTTATGGGATATAATGTGTGTTTCAAGGGGAGTGGTATTCAAAGTCTAGTCATTCAATAAATTATAATCCGGATATCACAATTTTGTTGTCTTGTATTGTGGTTGAGCCTAGTGATGTTTCTTCTCTTATTGATCTTACCAAAATTGTTTGTTAAATTCTGTATTTTTTCCTATATGAGTTATTTGGAATTATTCCAATGATAGAGGTAGAGTTTATGATTGGCATAATTTTGGTTACACAACTGATCTCAATGGCCACTTATCGTATGGAATCAGTAGAGATAAAATATTAGAATAATCTATTGGAAGATATGTTAGTGAAAGGTTTCCTTTACACTATTGTTTCTCTTTCGGAATCCTCAGTGACATTTACCATGAAGGCTAACAATTCACTTTGATTTTTCATATATTATAAAAAGATGAACCATGTAATAGTTAATTATTATTATTATTTTCTCCACATGGATGATTTTTTAGATCAGTTAAACGGGGAAGTGGTTTTTGGTGATCGATTATCCGGTGGGTTATCATCAACATAGGGTTATGGAGTCTGATACTTTGAAGATGGATTTTAGGATACGTCATTACAGTTATGAATATATTTTGATGTCATTTGTTCTGAATAATCCTCATGTAGTTTTTATGGATATGATGAAATGAATATTCCATCATTATCTCAACACTATTGTGCTAATGTTCAGGGATGATATTGTTATTTATTTGAAATTTGAGTGCTAGAACAAGAATCATCTATATTTCTTTGAAAATATTGAAGATTCACCATTTGTATATAATGCTTCTGAAATGTAGCTTCAAGATCCATGAAGTGATGTTCTTAGTGAACATGATTTCTGAACATGTCATGTCACTTGATCCTTAGAATGTGATGGTTTTATTTTCATTTGTGGAGCTAAAAAATATTTTTTTTGATTCGTATCATCCTTGGTCTTTCTAGATACTATATATGATTCATCATGGAGTTCTCAAAGTTGGCACCACCTGTTACTACAACTACTAAGAAATGGGTGAAATTCAAATGGGGTGTAAAATATATGTCTTCTTCTGATAAAATGAAATGTATTCTTACATCAGCTCCTATTCTGATCTTACCTTATCCTATTAAGGGTACATCATATATTGTGATTATTCCTTTACAAGTCTAGTTTTTATAATTATTCAGTGTGATCATGTTGTAGTATATAGACCTTGTTAGCTTTGTATTCATAAAAGGAATTACCCACTCATGATTTTGATCTTGCTTCAGTTGTACATACACTTAAGTGTTGGTGGCACTATCTCTTTGGGGAGATATTCATATTATTTTTTGACCATTATATTTTGAGTAATATTTTTCTCAAAAATAATTAAATATTAGATATAGGTGGTAGGTGGAATACCTTAAATGTTCGACTTCAACATTACCTACACCCTAAGAATGTGAAATTTCATTGAAGATTCTCTTAGTAACTATGTTCCATTGCAAGAATTTTTTTAATATAAAGAAGAATTTAACCTTATTGGATTCAAAAATAAATTTAATTTAGTTCCATAGTATGATTTTTTAGGTATGGTTTCAATCTGTGTTTAATTATATTCATATCTATTTAAGGCTATTCTATAGGTTTGGTTTTAGGTTGATGTGTTTAGATGAATTTGAGAAATCCGTTATGGTGTGGAGAAAATTTCTATTTGGACACACCATTCCGATGGTATTATCCTCTTTGGGGATTATTTTATCATCTCAGAATCTTTGATGATCTTAATTTTATCTTACTGTCATAAATATTCATTGATAAATCCTCAAGACACTATGATGATTTATTACAAAATGTGATGGAAATTCTAGTGGATGGGTGTGAAGCATGACATTTGCAGATTATGTATTGTGCTATTACACCATCCATCCAAAAAAGTTAGATAATTTTAAACATTCTAGATTACTCTATCTTCTTCTAGTTCTGTTTTGGAAATTGGATATGGTGTACATGGACAGTGTGGTTGTATTACCATGGACTCTGTGAGGGAATAATGCAATCTTAGTGGTTATTATTTGGTTTAAAAAATCAACTCATTTCATTCTAATAAAAACACCACTATTGTTGAATATCATTGTAAGATATATCTATAAGATATTGTGAGGCTACAAGGGGTTCCTTCATCCATTGTTTTAGAAAGAGATCCTAGGTTTATATCCATATTTTGTAGGAGTATCCAAGAGGTGAATGATATTCATTTTAAATTGAGTATAGCATACCATCCTCAAACAGATGGTCAAATTGAACATACAATTCAGATACTGGAGAATATCCTATGTGGATAAATTATAGATTTGGTTGAATCATGGGATAGATATCTTGGACTCATTCAGTTTTCTTATTAAAAAAATTATTATTTATCAACTAGAATGGATCCCTTCAATGATTTTTATGGTCTCCCTTAAATATCACCACTTTTTTTGGGAAGAGCTTAGTGAGGACACTCTTATGGGACTGAGCCTCAATAAAGAGACATTTATTATGATTCATGATGTAGTATTTTGTCTAGTTATGGATCAAAATCATAATAAATAATATATGGATCATCCACATTATCCTTTAGTGTTTTCCATCAGTGACCATGTTTTCTCGAACTTTTATCCTCAGTAGCGTCACCATTGACTTGGGAAATACGGAAAGATATCTCTAAGAAATTATGGAATGTTTAAATTTCACTAAGTATCATTGGAAGGTCGCATATTAGATGGAATTACCAGATTATTTGAAATAAATTCATGTTTTCCCCATATCATAGCTTAGGAGGTGTCATCCTGGTTCTTCTCATGTTCTATGTTGTAAAGTGATTGAGTTCAAGCCATATGTTTCTATTATAGAGAAAATATTAGAATTATTTAATTATTAGGTGAAACAATTTTGTGGTAATTATATTATGTTAGTCAAATTCCTTTTGAGATAATTATTATTTTCTCACGATTTAGGCAAGTATAAAACATCAGTGAGGGAGTAGTGGTATTGCCTCTTTCTGGATCACCATTCCTCAACATGACTTATTTTGGATGGAATGAATTATGGTATGGAGTATGTAAAATATAATTTCATTCTTTTAGGTGCTTATTATATCCTCTTTTTTGGGTGATTTTTCGACCTGTCGGTGAAGGAGAGCATTAATTTTGGTGAATGGCCTAAAATTGGGTGATGTGTGCTTGTTTGAATTAGTGGATTCATTATTGAGTTGGGGGTTGTTCTATTTTTTATATTCAATATGGAATTTTCACTACCTTCTAGACACATTCACATCATAAACTAGTTATGAAATGTGAATTTTTGGTAGTATAAATGGAATCCAATTGTTTGGAGCCTACAAATTTACAAGTCCTAAAACTGATCCATGACATGAAGTGGCTGGGTTCGGATTTTTAATACATGGTGGTGCATTTTTTAGAGTATTTCATAAATTTTGGAATTAAAACCATTAAATGGGTTCATGACATGAATCGTTTGGGACCAATGGTTTTTATCATTCTACATGTATGATTTTATCCCATCTGATATGCAGACCTCTTCTGTTCAACCCTAGGATCTCTCCTATGAAATCTTGGGAATCTCTAATACTTTTAGATAAATTAATTTATTGATTTATCTTCATAGTGGTATCCCTTCTTCTCCCTAGTATGTTACCTTTTTTGCTTCCTCATTATTATTGATCATGGAATTGTCATTTATTTGAATTTTTGGATCTATTGGTATTATAGTGATGTTATTCGTGATCATTTCTAGATATGTTGTGTGATTTTTATCTATGGTTGGTCTTGTGGGTTGTGTTATAGTAGGTATGTGGTTCTAAAGGTATGTGTAACCTAACCTCTATTCCACCATTTATTACTATGATATATGATTTTAATGTGTGGGAACAATTTTTCTCTCCTACTTATATTATTCTAGGTTCCTTTTAGTGTTTTTTGATCTCACCACTTTTAGTGTGTGACCCATGTGTGAGATAGGTTGTTACAGGTATAGCCTTTGTTGGATGAACCTATAATTCTATAGTTTTATAAACTGAATTATAAACAAACTTGCAGGAAAAATTGATTGCTTTTTGTGTTTGGGAAATTTTTTTGATAAAAGTTTGTGTCCCCATATTTTTTGGTAAAATAAATGTTATTTTGAATTCATTATGAAATGGGTTAATGAAATGGTTTCCAATTAATGTTTTTGATAAGATGAATAGGAAAATGTCTCAAATATGTATCATTGGGTACTTAGGTAGAAGGTGTAGAAATTGGCCTCAAACATTGAAACTGTTAGGGAGTGTCACTCATGTAGTGTTCCTCTTCTTCTTCATCCTATTATTCTAGGAAATATTCAAGCCTGTTGGGGGTTCACTGGTTAGGTTGTTCCACTGATCCATAGATTTAATGCATATATCCTAGGATATGATGTTCCAGATTCTCTATATTTGGGTATAAGGGTTTTAACTGTCCTGACCGGAAGTGATCATTATCTTCATGTTACCTAAGCATTTGGGTCATACTGGTTGGATTTTTTTATTGACTTTGACATATGTGATATTATTTGAAACCATTTTATATAGACTGTATAGAACTGTAGAAAAAGTGGAAATGTTATAATATGATTTTTATATAAAAACTAATTAACAAATTAACATTTACCATTTTCATTAAATTTTTCCATGCTCGAATTGTTATATAGAGACTTGTTATGGAACATCTAGGTGTTATACTACTGATCTTGTTTATCTAACACCATGTACACTCCTTCAATATTTTATAGACCTGTTTATGTCATTGGAAGTAGAGAAATGAAAGGAACTGTAGTGAGTTGATGAAGATTTTGTTGGGTTTTTTTGGGTAGATGGTGGTGTTATTGTGGGAGTTTTACCACACCATCACAGTGGGTAGTAATTGTTTAGTTTTCCTTTGTTTTTGGACTTGTAATTTTGGTCATTTTGAATCCTTGATTTGTATTGTTTCTGGTATATTATTTTAATTATAGAATATATTTTCCTATTTTCTCGTCTTTTATTTCCCCATACTATATTTATATATTTTTTTCTTCTTTGGTTTGGGTGAAATCATTCCCTCTAATTTTTGGTTGTTACACGAGTATTGGTCACCAGCCCGTGGTGACTTGGAATTCCATTCAGGTATATGGATGATTGGGTTAGGTTATAGGTTTGAGGGTAATATTGGTCGCTTTATTACATAAAAATAATACATATTTATGGAAAAAAAAATTTATTTCATTTCTTATTGTATATAAAACACTATTAACATTCCTTATTTCTATTTTTTTATACATATCAAAAAAAATTGATCAAGAGGTTAGTTTGTATGCCCAATTCAGCACTCATTCATATGACTTGTCTTTGTTGGAACTCTATATATAAGACCTATGATTATTTATTCAGATATTAATGTCTAAAAGAATTTATTTTCTTCTTCTATAATAAATATTTTTGATAAATTCTTTAGATATTCTTTGAGAAAATATTATCTATCCAGTTTTATTTTAATGGGTTTTTATTATCCATATATTTTAGGTATGATTTCTTATCAGTATTTGGAACTCATATACAGGTAAATATTATGATTTTATGGGTGTGAGTAGAATATTAAATTTTTCAATGCATTGTGAAATTTTTTTTATCTCTTGAGAACCCATGTATGGTGCACAAGCAGTTAGACTACCACATTATGTTATGTTTTCTTAATAGCGAGCCTTGACATATGTTATGATGTCATTTTTTATATTATTTCATGCTTCCACACTAGTGATATTTTTCCATATTATATCATGATATCGCTCTTGAATTTACACTTATTATTCCCTTACTAGGCATTATAACTCTCATTTTCTTTATATTTGTCCCTAAGGTATCATTTGAATTAATAAAAGAACAGAGGGACTTAGGATCAGCTTATTAATATTGCAATAGATTTGATGTTTTTTATTTTTGTATTAATTAATTATATATTTAATTTCCAAAAAATACTAGACAACAAGATTTATGGGTGGTTTTTTATGAAGTAGTATGTTAAAAATCATATAATAATTTGTGTTTTACACTTATGATACTATATTTGGTATTAGAAAAATATATTGTTGTTTTTTGTATTAGTAAGTTAAAACCATAGTGAAAACTATAAGGAAATGTTTAGGTTTTGGAAAACATACTCTGATTTTGATAATGTAAAGAGTGTGTGGTTTCATAGAAAAAGAATCTCTATATAAATATAACTAGTGGAACTAATCATTATCTGAGATGCACCTAGGTTTAATAACCATAATTAAGGTTGATGGGGTAATAACTCAATATTTACTTAGTTGACAACAAGTGGTCCTAGCTGCATACCCAATTTGACACTCCCTAGGGTTATGCTTTGGTCGATTCAAATGATATTTATAAAATATTATGAAAAATTTTATTATTTAATTTGATGTTATAATATAAAACTATTTAAGATAGATGACCTTATAATAAAATGACTATACATAACTTATATTAAAACCTACAAAATTAATAATATTGTGTATATATATCATATATAATTTATTCCATATAAATTAATAGTTTGAATTTTTATATTCTTAATAATATAAGTATTCTAGTATTTAACATTCCTCTATTTTAGTAAATGGATTGAAATAAGAGGAGTCATTCTAAAAACCTATGTGATAAAAAAATTAATGATGTACCAAATGAAATTCTTAATATGATGGTAGTGGGAGTCAATAAATAATTGTGGTATGTACATAACTAACTCATGTTATGAATAATAACATGAATAATGTATTATTTAGTCCTTCTCCTAAGAATGAACAAGTTCTGGTAGAGTAGTTTATGTAAAATATCCCTACAACTTATAGTGAATCTTCTAATCTAATGATTATAAAATAATGGATATATTTCATTGATAAGATATTATTTATTATCGAATACATTAAGAAAGATAAAGTAACATTAATAATTTATTATTTTAAGGGATTATTCAATTAGTGGTGGACACTGATCAATAACATAAAACCCAAAGAAGATGTTGAATCAAGGGATTGAGAATTATTCAATAAAATAATTTTCAATAAATATTTTCCAATCACTCTTTGTCTTAAAATAGAGAGGTTATTTCTTGGGCATAAGAAAAGGGAGAATGAATAAATCATGTTTTATGAGTTAATATACTCCAGGATTGCAAGGTGCACCTATGGATTTTTCACTAATCCTAAAAGTAAGTTTGACTACTTCTTTTGTCAAACAAATTTGATTCATTAAAAATATTTATCAATTTGATAATTTTATATCTATAATTAAATAGTTCAATATCCCCTTAATATTGAAATGGAGATTAATTATTTTCATGTGTCTTGTAGGGTTGTAGATAAAAGGTAAATAATGGAGTTCAATCCTACATGATCAGTGGATAAATGTTTGTAAAGTAGTGAAAATACAACTACCCACAAGTCATAAAGGTGGAAAAAAATTCAGGAAACTACTTAAAGGGAACATGGAGATGTTACAATTGTGTAAATGTGTAATTCCCCAACCCTAGTTACTCATAGTCGGTGCATTATTTTAATACATTGGCATGATTACAAGGAATCATGTCCCGAAGGACCAATTAGTTTAGCAGTCTTGGAAAATAGATTACATACATTAATGTCACATTACACTTTATAACATACAGAACAACATAAATAATCCATTCGTAACTCCATTATTCCCTTGGATTAACCCTGTATATAAATCACAATACACTTCAGGGAATCCTGGGAAAAAATAAAACATTGAAAGGGGTGACCTCAGATTCTCAGTAAGGATAACAATATAACGAAAACTTTCATAAATAAGCATAAACATTTAAGGCAATGTATAACTAAAACAAAAGCCTTTTAAACTTGAACTTCAGCATAATATGGAAAAAATAAAATGTAATAATGTCATTTACTTATTCACCTTGATATTCTACTAGTCGAATAATCACATGAAATATCAATAACCACTTTTATAATTATGGAATGCGTAATGTCCAACTATCATAACCACATAGTCAAGGCCTCGTGCCAAGACTACAAATAATATTTTTTCAAGGCCTTGTGCCAAGACACTAGTTTGTCTCATTAGACCTACCGATGCATCGAGGAGCTATTACAGGCTCCACCCATCACTTAGTAAGTCCAATACATTCCTCATATGAATAGGTTTAAACATAAGATAAACATTCGTATTAAAACTAGCATATGAAATGTCAATAATTTCTCCATAAACCATGAATGGTATAAAAATAACACATCCACAGTCAAACTTATCACAAAACCTTCAATATAATATGGAAGTTTTGTATCATAATAAATCAACTTCAAATAAGCTTAAAATCCATCAAAGGATGTTGAAATAGATTAAATAAAAATTATTTGAGATAAATATCTCTTTTTTTAATAATTTAAATGTCACATGTTTATTAAGGAAGTAATTTAAAAGAGATTTTTGAATCAAAGTTTCCCATACCACATTGAAACTTTTTAAAAGAAATATCATTTAAAAACATCCATGTACATATAAATAAATCCTTAAAATCATTTTGAAAACATGGACATTAATTAAAAATATTTAGAAAGATGAATCTTTAAAAAATTTAAAATTCTGATCTTGATAAAGAGTACCTTTCACAAATTCTTAAAATATTCATTTTGAAATCATTTAGAAGTCACATAATTTTAAAATAAAACATTTACAGTTAAAATATTATTATAATCTTGTAAGGGAAGCTTCGACGAGTTTATAACGGTAGAAAATAGCCTCACCTACCATATAAGTTAAAAACTTTTCTTACCATAAATTTGTCAAAAAGGTCAAAAAGTACTTTGTTTGGAAAACAAAGAAAAGATTCCTTTAAAAACACATAAAGGTATAAATTACTTAAACACATTGTCTAGTAAATAGTAAAAATGTTTTGAAATATATTTTTATGAAACATGTATGTGGATGATAAATAGGTCATAGTAGATAATTATGTATAAACAACCTCGGATAATGAAGAGATTGTGAAATAAACCCTTACCTTGTACTTTTCCTTTTTCAAGGGTAGTTTAACCTCAAATATAATAGTTAAATCATTGTTATAAAATTATACAACAATCATATACATAAATATGATATCATATATGATCTTTTAATATTGCCTTGTTAATAATATTTTAGTATTATCGTCGTTTCGAGTGTTAACTTACTCATTTTCTTTTATATGTTTTGTTACATAAGACGTTTTTTATGGATATGTTGTATCTTATTTATATCCAGAATTATATAAAGTCCTTAACCATTTTTTTAGTCATCAAATGAGAATTATACTTGAATGGATACGATGGGGAATGAATCTCATCGCGTTCGTGGAGATGGTAGTCCGTACATACGCACGAATGCTACTTCCATTTCCTTTTTCATTTAAAAGGAATCAAAACCAAATGATACACAGGTATATTATTATTCCAATATAATATAATATCTTTTATTTTTTACTTACGTTCATTAACACCTTCCTTTATATGTTCCATGTATGGTATGAATGAGTAATATCACTTTGAGGGGGCGGTAGTCCGCACTTCCTCAAATGAAATTATCGTATATATATACAACATCAAACAAATATTGTTATGATATGAAATGGAATTACAGAAGCTTATATATAAAATAAATATCATAAATATCATATTTAATTATAGTTCCATCATAACAGCCACCATGAGAGGCGGTAGAAGATAATTGAACAATCATCGTTTCGTGAGGTGTTTGGTTTCCATCCACAGAAACATTGTGTTCATCACCCATTAGATGGAGGTGTGTGTAAGTGTAGTTCGAATACTTCTCATAAAAATATCCTAGTATATTTATGATACTGTTTTTGTTACAAAAGAAAATAATAAGAATATTTTAGGGGTTGGATAAGTAAAATAAAAAAAAGAAGCTGAGAGAAATTGTTACTTTTAATTTGGGTAACTCCCTTTTGTTTGAACAAAAAAACTCTTGAAGTGCCTTCTTCCTAAGGTAAGGCTTCTAGTTGGAAGAGATGGATATAGGTATCTTAATTGGTCCAATTTTGGATGATCCAAAAGTACTGAGATGTGTGAGGAATTGGTTAGAAGTGGTGTCCTTTTATAAGGGGGGGGAGGGGATCTTTAGGAAAAACTTAAAGTATTATTTTATAATAAATTCATATTCGATTTATAATGGATCCAAACTAGATTATTTAATTATTAAGGTGGGGATGGGTGTAAATTATTTCAACCAATAGATTTTAGACCGGTTTGGGTCATTATATTAACCTTATCTTTTAGTTTTAACTCTTAGTTAATTAGTTTGACATTTACAATGTCACATTGTATTTTTATATTATATAGTTAATAAACGTACTATATAACTCCAAGAGACCCCCAAGTGGTCCATTAATTATACACCTAACATGATATAAGTCCTTTGTCCGAACCTTAGATCTTTAGAAATAGAATATCAATTAATAGTATAATATTTGTTTTAAAAACTCTTTTATGTCAATTTTGACACTATTTAATAATTGATTTTTGTTAAAGTCTTAACAACTTTATTAATTCAAACCAAATTAATTTAATCACTAATAAAATGTCATATTAACCAATAAAATTCGTGGAATTTATTTAAAGTCTCAAATTATATTTATTTGGGTATTTATAATATCAATTATTTTAATATTTCTCTATTATGTTAATTATTGCATCATCATTGTGTCATAAATAATTAATATTATTTAATGTCTAAAAATTATAAATAAAATACCATTATGTAGGAAAGAATTTTATATTTTTAATGAATATTTATAATCTAATTTATCTTATGTATAACCCTATATTAAAAATGTTTTAGTTATTAAACATTAATTTTAACTCTTTTAACTCTTCTTTGAATTAAATAATAATAAATGTCCTAATCTAATCCAAGTGGACCAAAGTGGTTCATATTTTATTCCTAAGTTTGTTATTGGTCTAATTATACTTATCCAATAGAATTAGGACAAGTGTTAGGGTAATAATAATATCATTTTTACCCTTAATTACCCTATTTAATTTTTACCGTGGTAAATGAAAGTAAAATGTTACTATTCACCAAAAATTATTTTAATCTCATTGAACCAAATTTTAATCCATGATATTAACCATGTCTCTATGATTTTAGAAAGTCCACTCACAGAAGCAGAAAAATTCTGTTTTATGTAAATTTCCAAATTCTTCTAGGAGGTGGGTAAAAGACGGTGAAAAGTTCAAGAAAAATTTTATATATCTAATATTATTCTAAACTAACTCCAATGAATTAAATTGAACTTATATTGGTATTATGTATCTATTTTGACCTTAATTAAATTTAAATAAAATAAATAATTATTTAAATAAAAATTCTGTTTTAAACTATAACTCGTGGTTTTTCACTATTCATCAAAAATTAAAAGTTTTCGGAAAAATACCAAAAAATCACCCTAAGCTAATTTTGATATTATGAATTCAATAATGAAGTCTATTTTACCAAATTTAAAACATTGAGGTTTCATTTATTAATTTAAAATTAATTCCCACTGTCAAAACCAAAAGGCGCATTTTTAAGAAATAATAACTACCAAAAGTTTGACACTTGTTTATGTCCAATTTCAAATTGAAATTACTTAAAATGACCATAATTGGATTAAATGGTAAAAATATAATCTTTTTATACTTCCAAACCATTAAAATTTATATTTTATCAGTATAAATTAGTTTGATTTAAAAAGGTGTTTTCCGTTAAAATATAATATTTTTAACTATTCACCCAAATCTTAAAGTTATTAGAAAAACACCAAAACTTTATCAAAACTAAATTCTTATGTCCCAATTCTTAAAAAAAGTTTATTTTGTCAAATTGAATTCATGAAAGTTTCAAATATTGGATTTAAAAAGGCTTCACCATTAAAAGGCGGTAAAATTGCATTTTTTGAAAAATACTTCTTTTATCTGAAAAAATTTATTTGTTCTTACATTAGGTATTAGAAACACATAATATGGATTCTAAAATTATAATGATTATATAAAGTTCAAAATTTAGTAAATACTAATCATAACCGCTTTTGAACGGCTTGTTTGGTAAGTCATGGTGCTCTAGAACTCGGTGTTGAGTGTAGTGAAATTTATTGAATTACATCGAAGAAATAACGTACTATGAAATCTTGGGGTGTTACATTATTCCCCCATTCAATAAATTTCATCCTCGCAATTTGAATTTATTTTTCAAAAATAAAAGGTTGAAAATAGAAAATATCTTTGGTAAAACCCACATCAGAAATTAGGTTAATAAAATTTAGTCTTAATAAGAGGAAAAGGAAAATTAAAGGGTCACCACAAAATTATGATCTCGATTAGGATAACATTGGTGTAAATTAGAGACATATAATTGGAGGAAAAATGTAACTATTTATAGGTAGTGATTGAGGACATCAATCACAAACAAGTGTAAAAATGAGGTCCTTAAATTCATCAATCTATGACGATTTAAAATATCATTGGTTCAACAAAACATGTGGTATTAGGATAACACATTTTCTGTTTTAAGATCCCTTCACTAAAGTATAAGAATTAATTTATTCATAGAATAAGAGAAGAATAAAAATATATACTTAACAAATATAGTCCCATTCTTTAACTAATTTCTACCACAAACTCATCTTTCACTCTAAAAGATAATAGAACTTAAAAATGATATTCTATTTATCCTATTCCTATAGGGTTTCAAAAAAATGAATTTATAATTAATCTACCAGATTTTTTTAAAAAAGACTACATTATTCAATACAGGACATCACGTGGGTCAGTGGTAGGTGATACACCCTTGTCACCCTTCGGTTGCGGGTTCAAGTCTCACGGCCTTACCGGATGCGACTGTTTGCCACCCAACCTCCGAGTTTTCATTTTATAGAAATCAAAAAATAATCTCAAACTAGAATTATCCTAAATACTTCTGTCTAAACTCACAGTCCAAAATTTATAATGAAGTTAAACACAATGAAGATCCTTTTTTCTGCGTAATAACATGTGAACACCTACATCATGTATTTTTTTAAAACACTGCAACATCCTGAATTACAATAAAACCTTATTGATTACATTCATGATCCCTTATTCCTTATAGAATACTGGATATACTCCTTCTATCCAAAAATGTTGTAAACTCAAACAATTATGGAATATCATTAATCACTTTCATGGTATTTAATAATATCCAATATTATTTATCTAAATCAATCATGTATTATTCCAAAATCACTACCTCGGTATCAGAACCATATTATGGTTTATCTTTCTCTCAACCATATATTTTCCAAAAATTTAACATGTTATTGAGTCACTTTTCTTAGTTCCACACAATCTCAAGTCCTTAATAAAATAGTACTACAGTACAATCCTCATATACTCCATAATTATTATAACCAGTACATCATTGATACAACACTCAAATGACATAAATCTTTGATAACAACATAAGAACTATAATCATTCCCCTCATCTGTGGTAGTATCATAACTTGATTATTATCCAATTGCATCATTTGGGGCATACTCTGATGATTTGAACATTGGTTTTCATAGTGTCCCAAATCCTTGTAGATGAAGAATTGTACATTTGAAACCATTTTCTTACTTATACAGCCACGTACTTGGTGTCCTTTTATCTAAACTTATAACAAACTCCCAATCCCTTCAGGAAAGTTCCAGGGTGTTTCTTCCCAAAGTTATCACATATGGTAAAATTCTTCTTTTCCATATTCAATTTATCCATCTTTCTCTCTTCCATCCTTTTCTTCTCCTTCTTGCCTTCAATGTCATAGGACTCAGAGAATTTTTTACTTATCTTATTAACACATGATACTATTTCTTCATATGTTGAGAATACATGGGAGACTATTTCCCTTCTAAATGTTGTCTTAACACTATGAAATATATGATCCTTCTTACTCGTTGGATCATACGTATTATTGGAGTTCACATTCCTTCTATTGGGTGTCATTTCTATACAATATCATAAACTAGGTCGGTTTATGAATTGCAATGAATAATTCCAAACTTGTAAAATACCTAATTTAAATTGAACAGTTTATGGATATAATCCATAATCATAAAAATGTTTTTTATTGAGTTTGTATATACTCATAAACCCTTCATAATGGTTTGTAATGAAAATGAAAATTATCCTACGCATATCCCCCAGGAGTGTCATAACCAAGAGTGCAGCAAGGCCCGTTGTTGTGCACCAGTTCCCGCTTAAGTCTAGCTCAAAGCGGTATTTTCAGGTTTTACCCCTAGGTACATCTGTTCCAGTGCCGCCTCTACCTGCTTGTATCCAGACAGGGATGTATAGCTCGGAAAACTCACAAAATCTATACAGTACCAAAATTCGAGGAAGTTATTCTATACTAATTCTCAAAGCCCATCTTAGGCATAGGTTCTCTAATCAGAGTTTATCTAAATCTAGCTTCCAATGCTTGTACTAAACTTACTATGATACCAACTGTAACGCCCCGACCCCAGTTACCCAGAGTCGGTGCATTATTTTAATAGATTGTCATGATTACAAGGAATCAGGCCCCGAAGGACCGATCAGTTTAGCAGTCTTGGAAAATAGATTACATACATGAATGTTACATTTCACTTTATAACATACAAAAAAACATAAGTAATCCTTTATGAACTCCATTATTCCCTTGGCTTAACCCTTTATATCAATCACAATACACTTCTTGGAATCCTGGGAAAAAATAAAACATTCAAAGGGGTGAGATCAGATGCTCAGTAAGGATAACAATATAGCAGAAACTTTCATAAATAAGCATAAACATTTAAGGTAATGTATAACTAAAACAAAATCCTTTTGAACATGAACTTCAGAATAATATGGAAAAAATAAAATGAAATAATTCCATTTACATATTCACATGGATATTCTAATAGTCAAATAATAACATGCAATATCAATAACCACTTTCATAATGATGGAATGCATAATTCTTGACTATCATAACCGCATAGTCAAGGCCTCATGCCAAGACTACAAATAAGATTTTTTCAAAGCCTTGTGACAAGACATTAGTTTGTCTCATGAGACCTACCAATGCATAGAGGTCCTATAGCGGGCTCCTCCCGTCACTTACTAAGTCCAATTCTTTCCTCATATGAACAGGTTTAAACATAAATTAAACATTCGTATTAAAAATTGCATATGAAATGTCAATACGTTCTCCATAAACCATGAATGGTATAAAAATAACACATCCACAGTCAAACATAACATAGAACTATCAATACAATATGAAAGTTTTGTATCATAATAAATCAACTTCAAATAAACTTAAAATCCATCCAAGACATAGATGAAATCAAAACTATTTGAGAGAAATATCTCTCTCTCTTTTGAAATCATTTAAAAGTCACACATTTATTAAGGAAGTAATTTAAAATATATTTTTGAATCACAGTGTCCCATAACACATTGAAACTTTTGAAAAGAAATATCATTTCAAAACATTCATTTCCATATAAATAAATTCTTAAAATCATTTTTAAAACATTGACATTAATTAAAAACATTTTAAAAGATAAATCTTTAAAACATTTAAAATTCTGATCTTGATAAACAGTACTTTCACAAATTCTTAAAAAATTCATTTTGAAATCATTTAAAAGGACAATAATTATATAATAAAACATATACATTCAAAATATTCTTATAATATTGTATGGAAAGCTTCAACGAGTTTATAACAGGATAAAATAGCTGCACCTGCCGTATAAGTTAAAAAACTTTCTTAACTTAAATTTGTCGAAAAGGTCAAAAAGTACCTTGTTTGGAAAACAACGGAAAGATTCCTTTCAAAAAAATTAAGGGTATAAATGAATTTAACCCATTGTCTAGTAAATAGTAAAAATGTTTTGAAATATATTTTTATGAAACATGGATGTGGATGATAAAGAGGTCATAGTAGATAATTATGTATAAACAACCTCGGATAATGAAGAGATTGTGAAATAAACCCTTACCTTGTACTTTTACTTGGTATAGAGTAGTTTAACCTCCTATATAATAGTTAAATCAATGTTATTAAATTTTACAAGAATCATATACATAAATATTATATCATATATGATCTTTTAATATTGCCTTGTTAATAATATTTTAGTATTATCGTCGTTTCGAGTGTTAACTTACTCGTTTTCTTTTATATGATTGGTTACATAAGACTTGTTTGTTATGGATTGGTTGTATCTTATTCCCATATATAATTATATCAAGTCATTAAACATTATTTTTAATCATCATATTAGAATTAGACTTTAATGGATACGATGGGTAATGAATCTCATCGCGTTCGTGGAGACGGTAGTCCGTACGTACGCACGAACTATACTTCCATTTCATTTTTTATTTAAAAGGAATCAAAACCAAATGATAAATAGGTATATAATTATTCCATTATAATATTATATCTTATATTTGTTACTTAATTTCATTAACACATTCCTTTATACATTCCATGTAGGGTATGAACTAGTCATATCACTTTCACGGGGCAGTAGTCCGTACTTCCTCAAATTAAATTATCGTATATATATACATCATGAAATGAATAATTTTATGATATGGAATAGAATTAAAGAAGATTATATATAAAATAAATAACATTAATATCATATTTAATTATATTTCCATCATAAAGGACTCCATGAGAGGCGGTAGGAGACAATAGAACAATCATCGTTTCGTGAGGCGTTTGGTTTCCATCGACAGAAACATTGTTTTCTTCACCCATTAGATGAAGGTGTGTGTAAGTGTAGTTCGAATAATTCTCACAAAAATATCCTATTATATTTATTATACTGGTTTTGTTACAAAAGAAAAGAATAAGAAGAGTTTAGAGGTTGGAGAAGTAAAATAAAAAGAAAAGAAGCTAAGAGAAATTGTTACCTTTAATTTGGGTAACTCCCTTTGGTTTCAACCAAATAAGACTCTTGAAGTGCCTTCTGCCAAAGGTAAGGCTTCTAGGAGGAGGAGAGGTATATAGGGAGCTTAATTGGGAAGAGTTTGGACGATCCAAAAGAATTGAGATGTGTGAGGAATTGGTTAGAAGTGGTGTCCTTTTATAAGGGGGGAGGGGCTCTTTATGAAAAATTTAAAGTATTATTTTATAATAAATTCATATTCAGATTATAATGGTTCCAAACTGGATTATTTGAAGTCTAAGGTGGGATTGTTAGAAACCCTTTCAACCAATATATTTTAGACAGGATTGGGTCATTATATTAACCTTATCTTTTAATTTTAACTCTTAGTTAATTAGTTTGACATTTACCATGTCACTTTGTATTTTTATATTATATAGTTAATAAAATTACTATATACATCCAAGAGACCCCCAAGTGGTCCATTAATGATAAAACTATCATGATATAAGTCCTTTGGCCGAACCTTAGATTTTTTGGAATAGAATATTAATTAAGAATAAAATATTTGTTCTAAAAACCCTTTTATGTCAGTTTTTTCACTATTTAATAATTGTTTTTTTTAAGTCTTAACAACTTTATTAATTCTATCCAAAGTAATTTAATAAATCCTAACATGTTATATTAACCTATAAAATTCGTTTAATTCATTAAAATTCTAAAATTATATTTATTTGGGTATTTATAATATCAATTATGTTAATATTTCACTAATAATGTAATTAATGCATCATCATTGTGTCATAAATAAATTAAATTATTTAATGTCTAAAAATTATAAATATAATACCATTATGTAGGAAATATATTTATCTTTCTAATTAATATTTATAATATAATTTATCTTATGTATAACCCTATATTAATAATGTTTTAGTTATTAAACTTTGATTTTAGCTCTTTTAACTCTTCTTTGAATTAAATAATAATAAATGTCCTAATCTAATCCAAGTGGACCAAAGAGGTTCATATTTTATTCCTAAGTTTGTTTTTGGTCGAATTATACTTATCCAATAGAATTAGAACATGTGTTAGGGTAATAATAATATCATTTTTACCCTTAATTACCCTATTTACGATTTACCGTGGTAAATAAAAGTAAAAAGTTACTATTCACCAAAAATTATTTTCATCTCATTGAACCAAATTTTTCTCCTTGATATTAATTGTGTCTCTCAGATTTTCAAAATTCATCTCATAGAAGAGGTAAAATTAAATTTTATGTGAATTTCCAAATTCTCCTAGGAGGTGGGTAATAGACGGTGAAAAGTTCAATAAAATTTTTATATATCTAAAATTATTCTAAACTAACTCTAATGAATTACATTGAAAATATATAGGTATTATGTATTTATTTTGACCTTAATTAAATTTAAATAAAATAAATAATTATTGAAATAAAAATTCGGTTTTAAACTATAACTCAGTGTTTTTCACTATTCATCAAAAATTAAAAGTTTTCAGAAAAATACCAAAAATTCACCCTAATCTAATTGTGATATTCCAAATTAAATAATGAAGTCTATTTTACCAAATTCAAAACATAGAAGTTTTATTTATTAATTTAAAATTAATTCCTACTGTCAAAACCAAAAGGCGTATGCTTAAGAAATAGTAACTACCAAAAGTTTGACACTTGTTTATGTACAATTTCAAAATGAAATTACTTACAATGACCATCATTGGATTTAATGGTAAAAATATAATCTATTTATACTTCCAAACCATTAAAATACATAATTTAACCATATAAATTATTTTAATTTAAAAACTTGTATTCAGTTAAAATATAGTATTTTTCAATATTCACCCAAATATGAACGTTATCAGAAAAACACCAAAAATTTATCGAAACTAAATTCTTATGTCCCAATTCTAAATAATAAGTTTATTTTGTCAAATTAAATATATAAAAGTTTCAAATATTGGATTTAAAATGGTTTTTCCATTAAAAGGTGGTAAAATTGCATTTTTTGCAACATGCTTCTTTTATCTAAAAAAATGTATTTATTCTTACATTATGTCTAAGAAACTCATAATATGGATTCTAAAATTATAAGGATTATATAAAGTTCAAAATTTAGTTAATACTATTCATAACCGCTTTTGAACGGCTTGTTTGGTAAGTCATGGTGCGCTAGAACTCGGTGTTGCGTGAAGTGCAAGTTATTGAATTATTTCGAAGAAATAATATACTATGAAATCTTGGGGTGTTACAAAATGGGGGTCATAAAACTAATGAATGTTGAAGGGATATGAATAATCCCCTAGACATGATTTAATAAAATAAGGATCCAATCATTTCTCACCTATGGGCTAATTTTTCAAATATAAAGAACATGGAGACTATTAAAATGAGTTCATTGATTCAAGGATTATTAAGGAAAATTGATGACAATATTCACCATGGATAAGAGAGAAAGGATGGTATTATGATATCACTAATAATAAAGTGGATCTTGTTAATTAAGGGGTGATAATTTCACATTTAATATATTCAATAATACTGAGTATCCTATTTGATTACAGTTATAAGAATTCTTTTATATCTTTCATGTTTAGAATATATATTGAAACACTACCTTAAGACATGGAATTGATGTTTAATGTTAATATATAACATCGTGTAACTTAAAAACCCCTTAATTTTATAATTTATAAAAAAGGTTTGACTTTATTACATTTCAATGATATTATTGGTTTACAGTTTTAGTGATTTAGGAAAAACATTACATTACATAGGGAACTATAAAATGTAGTGTCCATTTTTTCCCAAAAACATGGTTTTTATGTTCAAAAACATGTTTAATTTATGACACACTTTCTTTATTCAAGAATAATTTCTTTTACACATAAATATAATTCAAAACAGTTCCCAATCATCATTATATCTAGTGAAAAATGTTAAAAATGTGAGATGATCATAAACAATATTAGTAAGGGATATAAAAATAAACGGATCCCATTAGTCCAGTGAAAAACATAAAACCCCCATGATTATTTTTATATATTTCATACGAAATCACTAAGAATATAAATAATTATATCTCGTTGATAAAATCTATCTGTTATCAAATAAAAACATTGAAACCCATTACATATCATAGGTAAACCAGGAATGTATATTTTTCACCTTTAATATCTAACAATCATTCATTACCTTATGAAATCCAAAGATTACAAGAAAAAAAATTTGTACACATTAAATTTGTATCTTATAAAATCACATTAATGACATAGGTTTACTCAAATTTATCACAAATCGTAATAAACTTAGGCCTAGTTAATTCCATAAGAGTAACCTAACTGGTTATCTCCGTTATTATCACTGTAAAGACTAATCATTACTTAATTCATTTAAGATATATATCAAGAACACCCATCACCATGAACTACATCGGTCTAACATGTCTTCATCTATAATAAAAAATTACCATATCATGGAAAAAACAATTCTAATATTTCACTTTTTCATTACTAAACCCCAGAAAACTCATTTTAACCTGTAATTAAATAAATTTTTACTTTTTTGTAAATAATGAGAAATAAACTTTTATTTTTAACATTATTAAAAATAAAAAATTTCTAAAAGTAATATTAAGTTTAGTTCACTATAGTTTCCAAAAATTTATTTCACTTTTTTCCTGTTCGTATACTTTAAAAACATTCTTTTTCACTTTGGAAAAAGGAGTTACAAGTTTCTCCTTTGGAAAAGGTTAAAAACATTATTTTTTAAACCTGTGTAAAGGAAGTTATAAGTATCAAAAAATTATCATCAATGGTCTTTTATGAAAATATAAGAACATTTTTGAATAATTAAAAAGGACACAAATATGGATGGAAAAGATTTATATCATTTAAAACAATGTTTTAATGAAAAGTCTCTTTTGAATTTGAACATTTTTAATTTAAAGAAAATTGATGGACAAAACATGAAAAATATTTATAAACCACTTTTATACCAATAGATGTATGATAAAATACCTCCATATATAATTTTATACCCCACACAAAATAAAACATTTGGTAAAAATTTAATGGGCCTCAAAGAAATAAAATTTAGATAACAAAACCCTTACCTATTTTGTTAAGCCCTTTTTTTATTGCAAAAAACGAAAAATGTCCAACATATAATCCATCATAATGAAACACACCTTATCTTGATTTTGAATCACAAAATATATTCTTTAACTTCTATTTAATAAATGTATGTTAATTAATTATTTATAAACTAAAAAATGGTTTAATCCCTAAACATAATCCATTTTATTTCTTTTATTACCATGTCTTATAAATTTTCCAAATCGATTAAGTTTATGTAAAACTTTTTGAAGATGTTCTCTTCAAAATCCTAAAACAAATTTGGTAATTTGAAAAAGGGAAAATGGGATCTGGTTACATCATATAAAAAATATTAATATTGGCATAATTATCATTTTTATTACATTAAATATTGGTTTAGAACCATTTATGAACGGCGGGCATGAAAAATTAATCACATCGCTTAGTGGAGGTGTTATTCCATGTGTATGCACGAACAAAGGTATCATTTTTAATGGATTTAAGTGTATGAAAATAAGTTATATATTGTCTTTATAGAATAATAATTATGTTATGAGTATTTTATATATTTATTAAATTCATTAAAATAACTACCATTGTAATGTCATGATGAAAAATGAAACACATCATTACGTGGAGGTAGTAGTCTAGATTTATGCATGAGCAATGTTTTCATTTCATATAAGATAGAGAAAGAGATAAAAATGGTTGTACCACCAAAATAATAAAATTTAATTCTATTAAATATACGTATTTTATCATATTATAATATTTATAGAATATTTTAAGGAGGTTGTAGAATAAATAAACATAAAAATACTTGGTTAATAGTTATGCAACTACTTTGGAAGACCTCATTTTGTTTCCACCTTAAGAAATATAGTTTAGTATTTTTTTCAGATAAGAACCACTAGTAAATGGTGAGGACTTTGGGAAATTATTTGGGTAGGGATTTCTCTAGCTGAAAAGCTCAAGATGTGTCATGAAATTTAGAGAGGAGGCATCCATTTATAAGTGGGTTTGGTGAAAATATTATAAATAGATTAAATATTAATATATAATATATTACAAACTCATTTAAAATAACTCCAAATTTAAACAGATTCTAATAAAATGAGGATAATGATAAGTTAAATTCAACCAGAATTAACTACACATGCTATGGACCTTTTCTCTTAGTTTAACACCCACATAACTCATTTGACCTTAACCTTGTTAAGAAAATTTTTAGTTCCTATGGGTAATGAATGTAATTATAAAAAATAAAAATGGAAAATTCATTGAATATTAATGATATAATTGAAAATTTCCCATAAAATTTAGTTATTTTATATGTTTATGGAATTTATAATTATTTAAAAATAGCTTTTAAACATTTAATTCCATTTATGGTCATTTTCCAAACTATTCAAAAAAATTGACATTAAACATATCAAGAAAAAATTGGAATTAAAATATAAACTATTTCACCAAAATTTATACATTAGAATTATACAATAAATTTAAGTAAACCCATATTTATTCCAAAAAATATTACATTTACTATTTTTAGAAAAATTTAAATTCATTTTCTACACCTTGCATAAGCATTGCATCGACATTGCATAAGAATTTAAGGTAATTATACTATTAGTAAAAATTAAAAAAATAATATCATTAATATATTTATAATTAATCAAATTTGGAATCTACATTCAATTATATAACTTTTTTTCTATATTCATATCATGATATCATAATAAGTGAGATAGAGTGACACTTTGTAATTACACTTATCATAATATAATATAATGATTTTAATCAAAGTACAATAGAACAAAAATGAAATATATTTTAAAATATAGTACAATATTTGTTGAAATAAACTCATATAATGAAATAAATCCAATACCTTAGTTGATTTTTATACCTTGTCACATAGTTTTAGCCTAATTTTTTCCATTTCACTAGTTACCATGATGATAATTGTTTACGATGATTAGTGTTAATTGTGATTAAAAATGAATGGAAATTTTTTCCTAATTTAAATCTTTTTATTCAAAATATTAAATAAATTTTAAATATTAAATTTTTATTATGGTTAAAAATGAATTTTAATATAATTGCGTGAAAATCAATGATAAAATATTTTTAGAAAAATGCATGTTGTAATCATAAAATGATTATATACCAAAATCTTCAATAATGATTATTTAAAAACCATTAATTGGATTATTTTTATAATAATTTAACTTATGTAACTTTTAAAAAATAAAAAACAAAATATAATATTTAAATTAAATCTTATAAAATAAAATAAATGATGTTTTTTGCTAAATTTTTATTTTTTGGTATTTATCCAAAGATATACATTTTACAAAAAAACCTCACAAATTTAACTTCAAATTCATTTTAGATTATGATTTAAAAAATGATATAAATTTTATTAAATATAATTTCTAAAAGTTGAATAAATTAATCATGATATCAATAAACAAAAAGATAAAAAATCATTATTAAAGAAAATGTATATTTAAAGTGTAAAATAAATAAAAAACTTATTACCTATCTATTAACCACTATTATATTAATAACATTTTATTTTTATATATATACTAACTATACATTCCATTTAGATTATTTATCTATAGTGATTAACTTAATTTACTTTGGTAAAAACACATTATGCACATAAATCAGTTTTCAAGAAAAAAACCTCTTTTAATCTCTGTTGATTTTATTTAGAATTAATCCATTATTTCCTAGTAGATGATAAATAATTTTTTATTAAGGGAAAAAATTATATATATTTTTTTCAACGTGGTTAGTCATTTTCATTCCCAATAATCCAATAACTAGTTTATAACATCGATATTTTAATAATAATATTTTAATAGTATATCATAGTTTTTTTTGTCAGCACTGTTTATACCACATGTTATTGAATATAATAATATTTAAATAAAATAAATTCTATAATATAAAGTTGTTGAATTATATCCCCTTAATGAATTTTTTTCCTCACAATTTTATATCATGTCCCATAAAAAGGGTAGAAAACATTTTAGAATCAATTCCATGGAGTGAAATACAATATAAATAATTTATAAGGGTTATATTTTAATCCAAATTGATTACCTTTCCTTATGAAAACATGTTTAATTTATATTCAAAAATTGGATACTTATCATTTCATAAATAACTATTTAAACATTTATTTACCATTATGGGGATTATATGTATGAAAGAGTTTCTAAAAGAACACTGTTATAGTTGAGTGATGAAACTCAATAGATTTATCTTCCATCATCTTGAGTTGAGGATTTCATTTACCATATTTATAATGAATATGGGAAAATGTAATTAATTGATTTATTTTTATTCCATAATCAAATTTTCATCATTTGGATGTGATCCATGTTTTTTCCACTTCAATCTAATTTCTCACTCCATGAAATGAATATTCTAGATGAATTTTTCATTCCTAAAGAAATAAAATAAGCTTCTAATAGATAATCATATCCCTGAAGGGAAAAAAATTTATAACTCCAATATTTATACATTAAAAAAACCAAAAATGTTATCCTAAGAAAATATAATATCCAATATGAAGAAATACTACATTAAACATGAAATACTAAAAAATAACACCCAAATTTTAACTTCAATCATTCTATACATAAGTATCATAAAAACTCTTAAAAATATCCAAGACTAAATATAAAACTAAAATATTACAATGATTTTATCACATGTTCTTCTAAGATCAACATACAATTTATCTTTAAATAACATCAATCACATAAAATTCACATACCAACAAATTATATTCCCAAATCATATATTCCTAAAATATGTTAATCATTTCCAAAAATAAGATGACTTTCCATAAATCCAAAATAAAATCATATATTATTTCAAAATATAATTAAACCTTTATAACTGAAATATATTTAATATTTAAATTTATATTAATCATATAATGTTCCCAATATAGTCAACTTATCGAAATATAACTTTAATCACTTAGTCATCAATTCACTTTTTAATCCATTGGTAATAATTATGACAAAACATATGTCCCCAAACATTAGTAACACATTTTTCCCAATTAACCATAATTACCTTAATATAAAAAATCATATTAAACCAAAAGGTTGTCAATACATTCCAATTTTTTTCCAAAAAATGTGAAAACATTAATCCTTAAATAACATATTAACAACCACACATGGTAATCATAAGGGTATCATTTACCACAATCTTTTATTAACACTCAATAATTATCTTTCAAGTACTCCAATCACATAAAATTTCATAAGTTATATCAATGAATCTGAACATACGATCAAAATTAGAATTATTAAAACATGTTGGTCTGTAAAACTCTTAAAATATCCCAATCTAGATTATCCTAATGTATAAAGTTATATTGTCATTTAATTTGATACCTTCTATAATACCTTATAACATAAACAGTGCATAATTACATGATTTATAACAAATATTGAAATTTATTAGTTTTTTAAGATCTTTTCAGTTTTTATTTTAACGAATTTGAAAAATAATTACATTAAATAGGTAAATTTTACACACCGTGTAATTTTTTCTACAAAAGTATTGTTTTTCACTTTATAACCTTATTTAATTCATGAAATAAATTCTTTATTAAAGGATAGTTTACTTTATATGGAGTTGCACCTCATAATACATTCTACTAAACCTTAATCCCTATGAAAAACATTTGAAAAAATGGTATGTGGAAAAAAAAATTGGTAAAGGATATTAAAATAAAATAATCTTTTTAGTCTAGTAAAAAACATGAAAACCACTAATAATATTTATTTTTTTCAGAAAAAAAAACATTAAGAACATAAATAAAACATATCTACCTGATAAAATAATAATTTTCTCAAATAAAACATTTAAAACCCATTAGAAATCAAAGGTAACCATTAAAAAAACATTTTACCATTAAAAGTTCCTAAACATTCCTTAACTTATAAAATTAAAATATTTCCATGAAAATCCTTCATAAGCATAAAATAGGTATCTTGGAAAATCATATATATAACCTATGTTCACTCATGATTAACCCATTTCATAAATAACTGAGGATTATTTAATTTATTAGGATAAACCAACCTTGTTATCTCATTCATCATTCTCCTTTGAAGACTAATCATTACACAATGAATTTGAGAGCTATATCAAGAACACCCATCACCATGAGTGATATCGGGCTAACCCATCGTCATATATTATTCTAAAGTGTCATATATTGAACAAAATATTCTAACATTTAACTTTCTTATTACAAAACCATTGAAAATACCATTCCACCCCATAAGGAAATCACTTTTCATTTTTATAAAAAATAACAATAAATATGCATTTATTTTGAAAAATCATTGAAATAAAAAAATAATCCTAAAAAACAATGTGAAATTTAATTCAATGCAAAAAATCAAAAAACAACTTTTATATGAATCTTAAAAAGAATAAAATACAAGATGGTGGGAAAATCAATTCATGTAGTATACGTTGAAAACATTATTTCTCATTTTGGTAAAAAGTGTTAGATATGACCCTTGCAGAAAATAGTAAAAATAATAATTATTATACATTTTTAAAGAAATTAAAAATTATATGAAAGTGTAATTTATTTTCCTTTTTAGTAAAAAAATATGACACTCTTAAAACATTTTAAAAAAATTTGATATGAAAAAAAATAGTTTAGAACATTTATAAAAAAATTTAATGAAAAATATTTCCAAACATTAGTTTATTTAATATAAAATAAATCCATATTTCAGTATACACCACACACAAAAGAAAAATTTAGGTGAAAATGCAATGAGTCTCAACGAAATGAAATTTAGATTAGAAATTCATTAACTCAAGTGTAATTCAGTGTGAACATTATTTAACTCCTATATAATAAAATTATATTTATAATTAAATTACATAATAATTTTTTTATGTTTTTTAATTTTAACATAATCTATTACATTTCTGTTGTTACCATGTCTTATCTAGTTATAAAATTGATTAATTTCATGTAATACATTTTGATGACATTTGGTTCATAATCCCAAAACAACTTTGGTATGTTGGCCAAGGTAAAAGGGTCCATGGATCCATAATTTTTAGAATACAAATAATTACATAATTAACATTATTATATATTAAATATAATTTTATACCCATCCATTAAATATGAACATTAAAAATGAATCACATCACTTCATGGAAATCATAGTTCACACGTATGCATGAATGACATTATCATTTTCCAACGAATGTAATGGTTAGATGTTAAGTAATATATTATATAAAAAACATAATTATTGTATTAATATATCATTTATTTACTAAATACATCATAATAAATTTCCTTGTGATTTAGT
Organism: Viscum album; assembly: GCA_963277665.1. Taxonomy (NCBI): domain Eukaryota; kingdom Viridiplantae; phylum Streptophyta; class Magnoliopsida; order Santalales; family Viscaceae; genus Viscum; species Viscum album. The sequence continues at coordinate 1,249,224,596 of OY728156.1, read as the reverse complement.
GATGAAAAATTAATCTCATCGCTTCGTGGAGGTGGTCGTTCACACGTATGTATGATAAACATTTTAATTTTCCATGGGATAGAAAAGGATAAAAAACGGGTTGTGTCATCATAATAAATAAAATTTATTTATATTTAGTATAATTATGTTATTATATCATCATGGTTATATAATATTTTAAGGACATGGAAGAATAAATAGACATGAAAACACATAGTTAAGAATTGTACCTCATATTTGGAAAACCTCCCTTGGATTACACCTTAAGGATTATAGGGTGATATTTTGGTGAGATAAGAACCTGTAATACATGGTTTATTAAGTTGATAAGGTATTTCCGAAAGGGTTTTTTAGAGATAGAAGTCTCAATAATTGTCTTTGAAAGAGGAGACAATGTTTCCTTTTGTGATTGAGGTGTGTGGAAATCTTATAAATACAATAAATATTAATATATAATATCTGGATAACTCTTGTAAAATATTTAAGTACATGGTTTTTGCTATAAAATACTTTTGAATATTCTTGATGTTATTCCAGAGCAGTGCCTTTAGACGGCGTGCGATTCCGCGCCCAGGTGTTGACAGAATTAGATTTTCAGTGCGTTCACACTAGGCATGACAAATAAACGGGATAACTCCTAAATATTGATCTGGACCAGAAATTTGAGTGCATGGATGGGTCTGAAATTGGGTTTTTACCCTAGGAACAACATAAACCATGTCTGCGCAGGACGTTGGGACCCCTCGCCCGTTAACGGAACGTTAAACGGATAATTAAAATAATTAATTTATTCATTTACTGGTTAAACTCAATTATATCTTAAATTGTAGCTCGTATTGGAAAACCGAGGGCACCGTTGAGTCCGGAGCATGCCTTTTACCCTAGGAGGAGTGTAATTTTCGCGGACGCGGCCCTTCTGTGGAGAAAGGCCCCATGGGCGTTTTTGTAATTTAGGGGCCTCGAACGTTAAGTTTTATAACCTTTGAATGAGGCCTCGGATTAAAATTATGAGACCACCATTGTGCAATGGAGGTGGTTTTTACCCTATGGGAGTATTAACTTCGACCCCATCAAGAGTTTCATAATGCGGGTTTAATTGGGGATTTAAATTAATTAAGATTTTAATAAATTTTTTTCTTTAATTAAATCTTAACACATCCCATCCCTCCTCCATTTTCATCCCCTTGTGGAACTCAACCAAGGAGCCCCTCTCAAAATCCAAGCTATCCTCCTCTCCAAGGTTTCAGTTCCGGTGAAGGCAAACCCCTTTACGAAGCATCGGGCTACGCCCAAAGAGGTATGGTTTTTCGTTGCGTATTTCAATATCAAACATCCATCGCTAAATTGCTATATATGTGTCTAATTTCTTTTGTTTTTTCTAGAGAATCCCATATTTGTGTATAGCCCGATTTAAGCTTCCCAACGGTTTTTTCGGATCAAAAATACGAGTCCCGACGAGGCCGGGGTAGTCCGTTGATGCTTTTCGGTGCTTTTGGAGTTTTTCCGGCCGGATTTGGGGGTTCTGGCGGCGGTCTGGCGAGCGTCAGGCGGCGGCGGCTCCTTCAGGAAGTTCGGGGAAGTGGCGATCGGAGGTGGCTTCTGCAGGACAGTCTACTGCGGGCTCTAGGTGCGGCTCCGTGGGCTCCCTTTAGTGGAGGAGGCCAGGTGAGCGGCATCGTCGCAATCGGGGAGGCTGGGCGAGCTGCGTCGGCGCTCTGGTCGACCGGGGTCGCAGTGCGCGACCCCGAGGGGGAACAAAGACCCGCGTCCCGCGGGTCTTCACGCAGGATTACCAGCCTCGGCCGGTAGGAGCATGGACCACAGGTCTACGACCTTCCCGCGTGGTGGGGCCGTGGGCCGGCCGAGGTCGGGCGGACCGGCCGGTCCAGCCCAATGGGGATTCATCCCCTCGACTGCGGACACCCATAAACATCACTACAGGTGTCCGTTTTTTATGCCGTATGTGGCATTGTGATCCTTAAATTGAGAAGAACTTTTTGATATGGTTTTGGGGGTTTTAATTCCCAAAATGAGGGGCCTCTAAGGCGCGACATGCCTTAAAGTGAATTGATGTTTTTCTGGGGGTTCATGTTTTGAGCGGCGCGGACACATTGGATGTCCGTTTTGAGTGCCTTTAGCGGCGTTGTGACCCTAGCATCAAGAATTATATTTCCAAGTATTTTTCGGGCATCGAAGCCAGAGTTGAGATGTGGGCCCCATGACCCATCTTTTAAGCTGTGAGCAGCGTATCGCATCTTTTTCATCGGACATCCGTTCGGGGTGTGCGAGTAGTCGTTTTTGGGTGTTTTTCCAACGGAATTGCAATGGTGCAATCTGCCCGCTTTAATTCTGCACGGTGGTGTGGGCCCCATGAGGGAAGTTTTGGGAGTTGGCATTGATTTTTATCTTTATCATCGGGTGTCTGTTTCGGACAAGTGGATAGTCAATCTTGTGTACTTTTCTGAGATGATTGCAATGGTACGATCCGTTTGTTGCGTTTCAGGACCGTGATGCGGGTCCCACGTAGCACCGCTCATGTGCGGTGCGCTGAAATGCATCTTCTTCTCTGGACATCTGTTCCACGCAAGAGAACAGTCAATTTGGCATGTCTTTTCGAGGGGATCGTAATGGTTCGATGTGCCCGACTGTTTTCGGGGCCGAGGCTCGGGACCACAGGACGTCGTTCGGGCGTGAAGCGGTGTCAGACGAATTTTACGTTGGATATCCATTGGAGGCAAGTAGATAGTCATTCTCACATGTTTTTCCACGAGGATTACAACAGTGTAATATTTTTAGGCAAGCAGAGCCTCTTACGTGATGTTATTAAATGTGGAAATATGAAAGGTGTACCGGTGGTGGTTCCTTCCATAGTGTTTTTAGATAACCCTTGGCGTGTGATCATGTGCACTCTCATGTGAGTGTAGTAAATTTTTGAAGAGATGTAGTTTTCCATTCGGGGCCGATGAGGTGGAAATTTGGAGTTGTTACGTTTACGCCATTCACGTTGACATTGGGTGTCGTGTGCATGATAGCCTTTGGTATGGAAATGTGGTATACTTTGGGAGTATACGGGAACGCTTGGAGGTACATGTGGTTGTTTGTACCTGATAATGTTTGTGTGTTTGGTCGGAGTTGACTTGGGGCCACATGTCATGTGGGCCCCATGTGCGTCTCGTGTTCTGCTTTCCATACCCTTGACCTCTCGCGACATAGAGGGTCCCTCTGTACACTTTTTTTTTGACTAGTAGGGTTGAGTTTCCCCCTGGTTCTGTAATCATTTGTTTGACCAGAAAGGTTGAGTTTCTCCAAGTTCTGTTCTCATTTGTTTGACCAGCAGGGTTGAGTGGGTCCCCCATGGTCCTGTTCACGATGGTTTCGACCAGCAGGGTTGAGTTTCCCCCTGGTTCTGTTCTCATTTGTTTGACCAGCATGGTTGAGTGGGTTCCCCTGGTCCTATTCATGATGGTTTCGACCAGTAGGGTTGAGTGGTTTTCCCCTGGTTCTGTTCTCGATGGTTTGGCCAGCAGAGTTGCTTCATGTTCCCTAGTAGAATTCTTATGGATTCAGTGTGACCAACACATTACATGGGCACTGATCCTCTACCCAGGAGGTTGTTTCTAGCAGGGCTGGCCAAGAGGTTGTTTCTAGCTGGGGTGGCCAGTTGTACCATCTAGAAGGGATGGCCAGTGTGATACCATCCAACAAGGATGGCCAGTGGGTTACCATCCAGCAGGGATGGCCAGTGGGTTACCATCCAGCAGGGATGGCCAATGGGTTACCATTCAGCAGGGATGGCCAGTGTTGTAGCATCCAGCAGGGATAGCCAAAGCGGTTTCGAGTTTACCTCCAGTTGGACTAGGAAGAGGTCCCTGATGACGGGTTTACCTCCAGATGGGTTGGGAAGTGGTCCCCGATGGCGATTCCAGGACCCCTCCAACAGATACCTTTCACGGGTGTGGCCATTGGGACCCACCGACGACTTTTGGCGGGTCTCCCTCCAGTGGATTACCCTTTTGTGGGACTGGGCAGTGTGACACCGGTCGACTTTTGTCGGGTCTCTCTCCTGTGGGAACCCATCGACTTCTAGGGATTACCCTCCAGCGGGGCTGGGTAGGGGGTCGCCTATCAACTTTGAGGAAACCTGTCGACTGCGGGGCAATGACAAGGTGAGGATTGATGTTCCCTAGAATTATCAAGTATGAGGGGATATTTCCCCACCAAGACGCGTCCTTGAGATTAAACATAAAATCGTGCGGGCGATTCAGTTCCGCCCAAAGCGGATAGTGTCAAGGTTTTGTGATTTGATCCCCTTGACTTACAGTTCAGGGAAGACATGCAGGATGCTGGGCATCGATGGTGTTTACTTCTGGGACTGTTGGCGACTTACTTTCTTTGGCTAAGCTATGGGATTGAGATCCCATTACGAGCTTGTTCGGGTTTCTTGACAGAGCATATGAATATATATATACCTTGTTTCAGTACCCACTTCTTGGGATTTTTTAATCTCCCTCCAAGAGAGGCGAAGACACACAGGGTATGCCATGTGCTTTATGTGTCTAGATTTTTGTGGTTGGATGAGTCTACTCTCTTTCTATAGTTAGCGAAGACTCGACGAGAATTTCATCTTCTCATAGTTTCTAGATCCTTGTGTTTGGACGATTCTGCTTTCTTCCTCTTTTTGGGTTGAGCTGTACTCTTTACTGCACTCTTGGTTGTACTCCTTTACATTTCAATGTTAGATCTACTACTCACCTCTTCAGTACCTCCTTTGTTTCTCCCTCGAGCCTTTGGGGCATCCTACTGAGTATTTTTATACTCACCCCTCCTTAGGCTTGGCCGCACTTGGTGTGCCCGTGCAGACGATAGATAGGTTGGTCATGCCTTCAGTGGAGCTTAGTAGTTAGGAGCTTGGACCACATGCGGTGTTCGTATTTGGGTTCCAGGTGTGGGACTCTCCCAGCTGTTTACTTTTGTTTACATGTTGCTGGGTTGTGGCACTTTTCTGGTTGGGCGCGTGTTTTTTCCCTTTTCTTTTCAGTTTCCTTCAGCACTTTCTTTGTACTGTTTAGAGGTCGATGTACTTTGTGGTTTATTTATAGCAGTTGGTACTTTACTTTTCCTTTTACTCATCACTTTTTCAATGAGTGTGTTGCGTGTGTGTGTACAGGTACTCTGGAAAAGGCCTCCCCAAGTTGTTTAGCCTTAGGCGCTTGTCACCATCACCTGGCCTATAGAGGCGGGCTTGGGGTAGTTGTGGCTCGAGCCGGGTAGGGTCGGGTCATGACAAAGTGGTATCAAAGGTGGTTCGTTCTTTGGGACATTGTCCGGATGACCCTAAAGAAATAATTGGTTGGGATCTAGGGAAACATTGTGGACGTGTCTCGAGAGCGGCTCTCAGGCCAGGGAGTCTAGTGATGGTATGGGCGGCCAACGTATCCATTCACCAGGACCCTGATAACCCGCATGTCTACTCGGCATGTTGAGACACTTGTTGTGGGGAAAAAATTGTTTATGCATCACATATGATTGAGTCTTTGATTGTTCTTCTTGAGTCAGCTCCACGTCGTTGTTATTGTTGTGATATACATATATTATCATCTGATCATGTCACTCCTTGATAATATTCAGGATGTCTCCGCGAAGACAGCCAGCCATGATACCAGCTTTGGTTTGTGATGATGACCCTATGAGCTACGAGGCCATAGTCTAAGACCCATCATGCAAGACCCTTTCTCTGGGTGGCCTAGTAGCATCACCCCCACCTGGTGAGTAGCAGACAGCTCCAGCAGAGTAGATAGGGCTTGAGCGCAGGTTGAGCACGCAATGTGAGTTCCAGCGGTAGAGACTGCTGAGTTTCAGTGGTGAACCACACCCTCAGGCATCATAGGTTTTGCTAGAGATGGTGGTTTGCCTTTTCAGGCTTGTGCAGACGCCGACATATCTTATGGTGGCTTTGGCCGCCAATGTTTTCCGCGGAGCAGCTTGGCGTTGGTGGAGTCTGGTGACTCAGTTTCTTGAAGAGTCTTCCCTTTCGTGGGGAGACTTTCAGTTCTTGTTTCGTGAGGAGTTTTACCCTCATGCTTACGCTCCATTCAGATTTAGGATCTCTTACAGTTTCAGCAGGGAGGGATGACGGTGGCCGAGTATGCGTCTAGTTTCGCGGACCGTGCACATTTTTACCCGGAATTGGTCCATGATGGAAACTTCCAAGCATGAGAGTTCGAGCAGGGTCTCCGCTGAGAGATTGATGCTATCATAGTAACCTTGGGCATTCCCACTTATATCGGGGTGCTACAGTAGGCACTTGTGACCGAAATCTTCCTATCACATTCTACAGTTGGTGGTGGCAGCAGGCATGATGAAGCCGAGATGTCTGCCATAGCTAGCGAGCGTCGGCAAGCAGAACCTCGACACAGGTGGATTTATGAAAACTAGACTCAGGGGCGTGGTCATACACCACAGTGGCACTGGAGGGCACTAGTGCAGCCCAGAGAGAGTCTGTGCTATACTTGCGACAGGCAAGGTCACTTGGCATGGGACTGCCCGACCAGGCATGCGGAGAACTTCAGGTAGGCAGCAGGTGCACCACCACGACGGAGGCAGCGCAGTGATCGGAGTAGCACCCAGAGAGGTGGTTCTTGAAGAGGAGCAGGAGGAGCTTGAAGTAGAGGATGAACTTAAGAGGTTTTTCATAACCACCAGGCGGTCCATATCAGGCTCTGGGAGCTGAAAGTTGGGACCGCGGACAGCCGCGATCTTTGGATGTCTACGATTCTGCAGAGCATGAGGCGGAAAGAAGTACACTCTACAACTCTTCTACTTTTTTCAAGTAGAATTGTTAGACATTATGTGTGAAATTATTTTCTCCCTGCTCCTTGTTTGAGGTGTAACCAAGGTTACGCGGGGTGTCGGTGTATCCCTGTGTCAGTAGAGTAGAAGGCAGAGAACCTATTTCATTAGTTAATGGTGTCGACTCCATCGCTTTTCGAGCATGTAAGAGAGTCTTGGTTGCGAGACATCGACTGTGAAATTTTGCATGACCAGATATCCTTGGGTGTTTCACCATATGGATATTCTGAAGGAGGGAATCATTGGGCTTTGTCTGAAACCAAACGGTGACTCCAGTCGTGGTGTGTGACGTAGGGGTTCGGTCGGGGAGGTGAGCTACCATTGAGGGCCTTCGGGCCGTTTGAGACAATACAAAGGTATGGAGAGGTTCCCTACCGCCTTGCCCTATCCCCAAGGTCCGGAGTGGGTGCATGATGTCTCCCATGTGACTCACCCATGAAGAAGTGTGTGTGCTCCCATGCACATCATCGGAAAGGGAAGACCTCACGTGAACATATCGAATACTTTGGTCTGTGTGCGGTGACATGGGACTGTGCAAGTGTTAATTTTGGTATGGGAGAGCAAGGTGTGGGCTTAGTACCCTAAGATGTTCCCTAGTTTTGATTTTTGAGGATGAAAAGCTAGAAGGATGGAATGATTTAATAACCCGAGTTTTTCCATAAAAAACATTGGAATACTCATGATGTTATTCTAGAGCAGCACCTTCAGACGGCGGGCGATTCTGCGCACCAGTGTGGCCAGAATTAAATTTTCAGTGTGTTCACACTAGGAATGCTAAATAAATGGGATAACTCTTAAATGGTGATCTAGATCAGAAATTTGACTGCACGTATAGGTCTGAAATTGGGTTTTTACCCTAGGAACGACATAAAGAATGTCACTACCGAACGTTGGGACCCCTCGCCCATTAACTGAACGTTAAACGGATATTTAAAATAATTAATTTATTCATTTAATGGTAAAACTTATGTATCTCTTAAACGGTATCTCATATAGGAAAATCAAGGGCACCGTTGAGTCCGGAGCATGCCGTTTACCCTATAAGGGGTGTAATTTTCACGGGCGTGGCCCTTCTATGGAAAATGGCCCCATGGGCGTTTTCATATTTTAGTAGCCTCAGACGTTAAGTTTTTATCTTTTGAACAAGGCCACGAATTAAAATTTTTAGGCCGCCGTTGTACTCGAGAGGTTGTGTTTACACTAGGGGAGGCCTAACCTCGACCCCATCAAGAGTTTCAGATGCGGGTTAAATTGGGGGTTTAAATTAATTAATTTTTTAATTAATTTTTTTTCTTTATTTAAACCTTAACCCATCCCCTCCCTCCTCCATTTGCATCCTCTGGCAGAAATCAACCATGGAGCCCCTCTCAAACACCATTCTCTCCTCCTCTCCAGGGATGCGGTTCTGGCGAAGGCGAACCCCTTTGCGAAGCTTCTGGCTACGCCCAAAGAGGTAGGGTTTTTCGTTGCGTATTTTCAAGTTCAAACATCCCTCCTTAAATTAATATATATGCATCTAATTTCTGTTGTTTTGTCGAGTGAAGCCCATATTTTTGTAGAGACCGATTTGAGCTTCCCAATGGTTTTTTCCGATCGAAAATTTGAGGCCCAACAAGGTCGGGGTAGTCCATTTAAGTTTTTCGGTGGTTTTGGAGTTTTTTCGGCTGAATTTGGGGGTTCTGGCGACGGTCTGGCGAGCGTCAAGCGGCGGCGGCTCCTTCAGGCTGTTCGGTGGAGAGGCAGTCGGTGGAGGTCAGCGGCGTCTTCAGCAGGGTTGTCGGTTGCGGGATTCAGGCGCGGCGGCGTGGGCTCCCTTCAGCGGAGGTGGTCGGGCGAGCTGCATCGGTGCTCGGGTGGACTAGGGTTGCGACGCGCGACCCCGCAAGCGAACAAAGACCCGCGTCCTGCGGGTCTTCACACGGGATGACCAGCCTCGGCTGGTCTGAGCATGGACTGTGGGTCCACGGCCGTCCCACATGGCTGGGCCGTGGGCCGGCGCTACGAGCCGGGCCAGCCGGCGCGGGCTGGCCCAAGCCAGTCCAGCCCAAGGGGGATTCATCCCCCCGACTTCGGACGCCCGTAAACTTTACTATGGGTGTCTGTTTTGTATGTCATCGACGGCAGTTTGATCCTTAAATTGAGATAATCTTTTTGAGATGGTTTCGGGGGTTTTAATTCCCAAAACGAGGGGCCTCTGAGGCATGACACGCCTTTAAGTGAGTTGACGTTTTTTCGGGGGTTCGTGTTTTGAGCGGCGCGGACACATCTGATGTCCGTTTTGAGCACCATCAGCGGCGTTGTGACCCTGGAGTCAAGACAAAGATTCCCAAGGGGTTTTCAGGCGTCCAAGTAGTATTTGAGATATGGTCCCCACGACCTTTATTTTAAGCTGCAAGCAGCGTATCACAACTTTTTCATCGGACATCCGTTCGAGGCGTGTGAGCAGTCGTTTTTTGGGTGTTTTTCTGAGGTCATTACAATGGTGCAATCTTCCCGCTTTAATTATGCATGGTGGTGCGGGCCCTAAGAGGGTTGTTTTAGGAGTTGGCGGTGATTTGTATCTTTATCACCGGGTGTCCGTTTTGGACAAGTGGATAGTCAATCGTGTGTACTTTTCCGAGATGATCGCAATGGGGAAATCCGTTTGTTGTGTTTTATGACCGTGATACGGGTCCCACGTAGCACCGCTCATGTGCGGTACGCCGAAATGCATCTTCTTCTCTGGAAATCTAATCCATGCAAGTGAACAGTCAATTTGACGTCTCTTTCCAAGGAGATCGAAATGGTGTGATGAGCCCGACTGTTTTCGGGGCTGAGGCTCGGGACCACAGAACGTCGTTCGAGCATAAAGCGGTGTCAAACGACTTTTACGTTGGATATCCATTGGAGGCGAGTAGACAGTCTATATCACATTTTTTTCCACGAGGATTAAAACTTTTTAATCTTTTTAGGTGAGCGAAGCCTCTTACGTGATCTTATTAAACGTGGAAATATGAAAGGTGTACCGGTGGTGGTTCCTTCCACGGTGTTTTCCGAGAACCCTTGGTGTGTGATCGCGTTCACTCCCGTGTGAGTGAAGTAAATGTTTGAAGAGATGTAGTTGGTCATGCCTGGGCTGATGAGGTGGCAAGTTAGAGTTGTTAGGTTTACTCCCTTCATGTTGACGTTGGGTGCCATGTGCATGATAGCCTTTGAGCTGGAAACGTGGTATACTCTGAGAGTATACGGGAACCCATGGAGGTACATGTGGTTGTTTGTACCTGAGAACATTTGTGCACTTGGTTGGAGTTGACTTGGGGCCACACGTTGTGTGGGCCCCATGTGCGTGTCGTGTTCTGCTTTGCATACCCTTGACCTCTAGCAACGTATAGGGTCCCTCTGTTCTTGTTTGTTTGACCAGTAGGGTTGAGTTTCCCCCTGGTTATGTTCTCGTTTTTTTGACCAATAGGGTTGAGTTTCCCCTAGCTCTGTTCTCATTTGTTTGACCAACAGGGTTGAGTGGGTCCCCCGGGTCCTGTTCACGATGGTTTCGACTAGTAGGGTTAAGTTTCCCCCTGGTTCTGTTCTTTTTTGTTTGAACTGCAGGGTTGAGTGGGTTCCCCCCTGGTCTTGTTCACGATGGTTTCGACCAGTAGGGTTGAGTGGTTTTCCTCTAGTTCTGTTCTCGATGGTTTGGCTGGCACAGTTGCTTTGTGTTCCCTGGTAGAGTTCTTGTGAATTCAGTGTGACCAACACATTACACAGGCACCGATCCTCTACCCATGAGGTTGTTTCCAGCAGGGCGGGCTAGGAGGTTGTTTCCAGCAGGGGTGGCCAGTTGTACCATCTAGCAGGGATGGCCAGTGAGGTACCATCCAGCAGGGATGGCCAGTCTGTTACCATCCAGCAGGGATGGCCACTAGGTTACCATCTATTAGGGATGGCCAGCATTGTACTATCCAACAGGGATGGCTAGAGTGGTTTAGGTTTACCTCCAGCGGGGCTGGGAAGTGGACCCCGATGATGGGTTTACCTCCAGTTGGGCTGGGAAGTGGTCCACGTTTGCGATTCTGGGCCTCCCTACAACGGATACCTTTCACGGTTCTGGGCATTGGGACCCTTATAATACATTTTCCAGGTCTCCCGCCTTTTGATTACCCTTTTATGGGACTGGTCAGTGTGGCACCCGTTGACTTTTTCCGGGTCTCCCTCCAGTGGGAACCTGTCGGCATCCAGGGATTACCCTCCATCGGGGCTGGGCAGGGGGTCGCCTGTCGACTTTGAGGAGACCTCTCGACTGCGGGGTAGTGACGAGGTGTAGTTTGACGTTCCTCGGAACTCTCAAGTATGAGGGGAACTTTCCCAACAGAGACTCATCCTTGAGATGTGACCTAAATTCATGCAGGCAGGTAAGTTCTGCCCCAAGCGGATAGTGTCAAGGTGTGGTGATTTGATCCCCTTGACTTGTAGTTCGGGGCAGACGTGCAGGAAGTTGGGCATCGATGGTGTTTACTTTTGGGACTGTTGGTGACTCACTTTCTTGGGCTGAGCTATGGGATGGAGATCCCATTACGAGCTTCTTCGGGTTTATTGACAGAGCATATGAATATGTATATACCTTGTTCCAGTACCCACTTCTTGGGCTTGGTTAATCTCCCTCCAGGAGAGGCAAAGACGCGCAGGGTATGCCACATGATTTATGTGTCTAGCTTCTTGTGGTTGGATGTGTTTATTCTCCTACAATAGGTAGTGAATACTCGACAAGAAGTTCATATTCTCACCATTTCTATCTCCTTGTGTTTGGACGAGTCTACTCTCTTCCTCTTGTTGGGTTGAGCTATACTCTTTACTACACACTTGTTTCTACTCCTTTACTTTTCCCTGTTCAATCTACTTCTCACCTTTTCAGTACCTCCTTTGTTTCTCCCTCGAGCCTTCGGGGCATCCTAATAAGTATTTTTACACTCACCCCTGCTTGGGCTTTGCCCGCACATGGTGGGCCCTTGTAGAAAACGGACAGGTTGGTCGTGACTTCAGTGGAGCATAGGAGTTCGAGATCATGGACCACGTGCGGTGGTTGTAGTCGGGTTCCAGGTGTGGGACTCTCCCATCTATTTACTTTTGTTTACCTTTTTCCGGGTTGTGGCACTTTTCTGGTTGGGCGTGTGTTTTTTCCCTTTTCATTTCAGTTTCCTTCAGCACTTTCTTTGTACTATTTAGAGGTCGATGTACTTTGTGGTTTATTTATAGCAGTTGGTACTTTACTTTTCCTTTTACTCTGTACTTTTTCATTGAGTGTTCTACGTGTGTGTGTGTGTGTGTACAGGTACTCAGGCAAAGGCCTCCCCGAGTTTTTTAGCCTTCGGTGCTTGTCGCCAGCCCCTGGCCTCTAGAGGCAGGCTTGGGGTAGTCGCGGCTCGAGCCGGGTAGGGTCGGGTCGTGACAAAATAGAACCAATGTTCCATATATTAAAATTTAATGAATATAAATTATTAATAAATTCAAACAATAAATATGTTGACAAGATTTTGTTTTATTATGTACCTTCTCTCTTAGTTTAACCCCTTCGTCAACCCTTTTAACCTTAAAAGTGGAAACAATTTTTTCATTTTCTATGAGTCGTGAAAGTAATATTAAAAGTAAAAGTGGAGAATAAATGAAAAATTATTTATATAATTAAACATTTAAAATAAATTTTGTTTATGATTTATTTTATTTTGATTTTATAATGATTTAAATTTAATTTTTAAACTATATATTCAATTTATGGTCCTTTATAATACCATTAAAGAAATTGACATTAAACATATAATTTTAGAAATACGATTTTTATATAAAATATTTAAAAATAAATAATATATTAAAATTTTAGAATAAATTCATTTAATTATATATTTATTTCAAAAAAAATAATTTTACTATTTTTAAAATAATTTACTTTATTTTTCTTCTGCATGCACAAGCATTGTGTCAAAGTTGGGTAAACATTAATGATAATTACATCATCACTAATCCTTAATAATAAATTACTATAATTAATATAGATTTATATTAATAAAAGTTATCTTATAGATTAAATCATACTTTTTATCTATATTCGTATCATGATAACATAGTTTGTTAGAGAGAGAAGCACTTTAGAATTACTCTTAACCAAAAATAATATAATGTTTGTAATAAATGGAATGTGAAAATAAAATTCCATATTTATAATATAGGTTGATTATGTTCTAAATAAACCAATTTAACAAAATAAATTCAATTACTTGGATGGTTTTATATAATATCACATATTTTTATCCCTGTTTAACCCATTTTACCATTAACGATGATGATAAACATTTACCTTGATTATTGTTCATTATGACTAAAAATTAAAGGAACCTAATTACCTAATTTGAACCTTCTAATTATAAATAATAAATCTACTTTTAAATATTAAATTTTAAAATTTATTAATCATGAATTTTATTCTAAGTGTGAAAAATTCAACAAAATTTGTTTTTAGGAAAATACCAGTTTTAATCATAAATTTTATTTTAGATCAAAATCATGTATAATGTTGGTTATTATAATAATAATTTGTTTTTTAAGTAAAATTAATATTATCATACTTTAAAAAACATAAAAACCCAAATGTAACATTGTAATTAATTTGAAAAAATGTAAAGAAATGCCTTTTTTCAAAATGGGAATTCATCACTATTCATAAAAAATCATCCTTTTCAAAACAATCACAAAAAAAATCTTAATTTTTTTTTGAAATTCTTATTTCAAAAATGATTAAAATTTTATCATGTAAAATTTATAAATTGGAATTAATTTATCATAATATCAACATACAGAATGTAATAAAATCCATTTTTGAAGAAAATATATTTTGGATGTGTTAAATGAATTTACATTCATTCCTTATCTTATGACCAATTTTTGATGAATGTTAAATTATTTAATTAAATTTATACCTAATAAGTTTCATTAAAATCATTTATATATAATGATTAACTTAATTTACTTTTGTAAATTTACACTGTAGACATAAATTATTTTTCCAAAAAATATCTCCTTTAGTCTTATATGCTTTTATTTAGAATGTGGTACTTATAACCTAGTTATTAATATATACATTTATATTATGGAAAACTATTCTAAAAATATTGTATATTTTTTTAATTTTGTTTATTTCTACTAATCCAACCTTTTTGTTATTGCAGTCATATTTAAATAATAATATTTTATTAGTATATCATAATTTTGTAAGCTTTGTATTTCATATACCCTGAGCTATAAAACAATAAATTAATTAAATAAAATTGATTATAAAATATTTGTTCATTATAGAAAGTAATAAGTGGTGTTATTATTATATCTCATGCATATAACTCTTCCCATGTTAAAATTTGTTGGATTAATCTTCTATAAAACCCCATTATACATCCTATAATGGTATTTCAATGATATATTATGAAGGGATTGGATATCCTTATATAGAGCTAAAATCAACTACTTGGTGAATAAAATCGCATTCCTTGTCATTAATCATCATATAATTTTATATAAGATAAATGAGGAAGATGATTTTACTTGAAAAAACCCTCCTCAAACATGGATATTTTTACCTTATGAGAAAAAATATTTAGTTCAAATAATTAAGTAGGTGATCACCATTGAAGGCTTTCCATTGTGAGGGAATATGTAAATGTTTTCCTCTGAGAGGTATAGTCTCTTCATCTGGATTAAGTGGTGGAGTTCTCTGTTTAACATATACCTATAACTCTACCCATATCCAGGATTCATTATAGAATATACCCCATTTAACTATAAGAATTAAGGAAAAATCTAAAAAAGAATCTGGGAAACATTTTCATATAACTATGTGCTTGAATATGGGGGGGACTAGTCCTTGTTATGAATAAGGATAGGTTAACATTACTCTTCATTGATTATCATGAAATTAGAAAAATCACAATCAAGAACAATAATCATTTACCACATATTAATGATATATTCAATCAACATAGAGGGGTATGCTACTTTTAAAAGGTAAAACATTGATTTTTGCCCCATTAATTAAGAGTAAAGAGATAATATATATCCAAATCAACATTCAATACAAGATATGGCCACTATGAATTAATAGTTATTACTTTTAGACTTACAAATTCTCTTGTAATCTTCATGGATCTGATTAATTGAGTATTTAGAGATTACCTTAAAAAAATTTATTTATTAACGATATTCCCATATATTATAAGAGTAAGAATGAACTTGAATTTTTTTTAAGATTATGATAAATTCCTTAGAAATTGAAAAACAATGTGAAAAGTTTTAAAATGTGAATTGTTTCTACAAAAAGTGACATTCTAGGGCCATATATCTAAAAGATAGGGTATATGTATGGATTCTTTGAAGATAGAGGTGATTTATGAATAGACCTTATAAGCCACTATGTATGAAATACATAGTTTTATTAGTTATGAAAAATACTATCAATTCTCTATGAGAAATTTATCATAATTTTTAAATACTTTAACCAAGATAATCAAAAAGGGGTGAAGTTCCACTTGTCTTAAGATTGTGAAGAAATATTTAAGGAACTAAATAAGTTGTCAGTAATTAAACCTATACTCAAAATAACCTGCAGTGGATAACGGTTTATCATATAAAATTATGCATCAAGGGCATGTGATGTGTTCATATGAAAACTAACATGGTTTTAGCTTATTCATCCCATAAATTAAAGGTTAATGTGAAAAATTACCTGACACATGATTTCGATATAGTAGTAGAAATAGTTTCAATAAATATTTGGAGACATTATATATATGGTGAAAAGATTAATTTATATATATATATATATTTGTGTGTGTGTATATATAATAATCATAAAAACGTAAATTATATATTAAAACCAAAGGATTTGAACATGCACCAAAGTATATGGTTATAATTAACCAAAGACTACAATTAATCTATACAAAACCATTGTGGGAATGTAAATAATGTGGTAGATTCACTAAGAAGAAATTATCATGCAACTATATCCTTGATGAGAATTTAAAGAGACTCGTTTTTATACATATTCAATGAATTTATATGAAAATAAAAGATTAATAAAATAAACAATACCTTTCCAAAATTATTTCTCAACAATCTATCTATATAATGATCAAGTAGATCAAAAAATATTATATGGATCAACAAAAGAATGTAAGAAATATTTCAAAATTTAGTATTGATAATAGATGAGTTATAAGATTCTGGAAATGAATTTGTGTCCCTTAAAAATTAATTGAGTAAGGAGTTATTATATGATGAACATATCTCACCCTTATCTATTCATCTAAAAAGAATAAATATCTATAGAGATATTAAGAAACCATTCTTGTGATACAACAAAAAATAGATGATAAAAGAGTATATATCTTAATATTTAGTATGCTAATAAGTAAATAATGGATCATAAGTCTAAGATAGTGATACAAACATTACCTATACCAATATGGAAGGGGGAGAACATCACCCTTGATTTTTCACTAGTCTCCCTAATACTACTATAGTTAATAACTCCATCTTGGTATTAGTGTATTGAATTAAAAATTATTCACATTTCATATTAATTTTATGGGATTTATCATTCAGTAGACATTATAAATCACACCGAAAAGAAGTGGTAAGGATTCATGGATTACCATATTAAATTGAATTTGATCAAGATTATATATTTTCATCAATATTTTGGAAAAAGGTGTTAGTATGTTTTGGAAATATACATGATATTACGAGTGGCCTATCATACTCAAATAGATGATAAATGTGAAAAAACCATTTAGGCATTGGAAGAGAGTCTATGGTTCTTCTAAATGGATTACAAAATAATCTTGGACAAATATATTCCACTAGTTGAGTTCTTATATAATAATAGTTTCCACTCTTTCATCCAAATGGTACAATATGATTCTCTATACATGAAGAGATGTAAAATCCTGACATGATTGGATAAATTTAGAGAAAATAATTTATCAGAAACTAATTTTATATATAAAATATTGAAGAATATTTAAACCATTTAGTGACAAACAAAAGCATTATAAAGTTGAAAAATTATATTTTTTTGATAATAATCATTATGATTTAGAGTTTGATTTGGGTGATAAAGAATATAATCAAATATCTACTTGGAAAAGGGTAGTGATATTTGAGAAGAATGGAAAATTGATCCCATGATATATCATACCCTTCAAGATTCTTGATTTTATAATGACTATAACTTATCAATAAAAACATCCAAAAAACATCTCATTGGTACATGTTATATTTTATGTGGTGTTTTTCAAAAAGAACATACTATAACTGTCACATATACTGGACTCAACTGATGTGAATTTAGAAAATGCTATCTCTTATAAGGAATAGAAAATATAAAACTTGGATATAATAGATAATGTACTATAATGAAATACCATCAACCTTAACATAGTTCTGAGAAGAAATCAAATGTTTTTCGAATCAACATGTGAACCTAATGATGTAATGAGACAAGAGTACCCTCACATGACTTTATCTAAAGTAATGGAAAAAATTTATTTAAGGGGATAAGATATAAAAACATTAAATATTAGTATATATTTTCATTTAAACAAATTTTGTGGGATCTATAGCTTATTTATCAAGACTCAAATAACTAAAACAAACCATGATATATAAGTGATATTTAATTATTAAATGTGGTTGTTATATTATAGTCATTTAATTATCATGTATAAATATAAGTAACTTGTAACACCCGAGACTTTTACTAGAAATATTTTGTTTTTATGTTATATAAATCATCAAAGGAATCTTTCACTACACACAACACTTTCTTGGCTTTCTTTACACGCAATTGCGACCTTCCTTGATAGCTTGCGTAGTACGCAATACCGAGTTTCACTACACAACGATATGCTATTAAAATATTATTAAAACCAGTCGTTATGAATAGTAATACCCACTTTTGGAATTTTGTAAATTTTATTTTTTAAAATGGACTTCATTTTTGGATTTGGAATATCGAAATTATCCTAGGGTGAAATTTTGGTATTTTTCTGAAAACATTCAATTTTGGATGAATAGTGAAAACACCAGGTTACTATTTAAAAACCGACTTTTTATTTAAATAATTATTTATTTTATTTAAATTTATTTTAGGTCAAAATTGATACATAATACCTATATAAGTTCAAAGTAATTCATTGGAGTCATTTTATAATAATTTTAGATATATAAAAATTTTATTGAACTTTTCACCGTCTTTTACCCACATCCTTGGAGAATTTGAAAATTTACATAAAACTTAATTTTACCACTTCTGTAAGTGCAATTTGAAAAATCCGAGAGACATGGTTAATATCAAGGACTAAAATGTGGTTCAATGAGATTAAAATAATTTTTGGTGAATAGTAACTTTTTACTTTTTTTACCACGGTTAAAAGTAAATAGGGTAATTAAGGGTAAAAATGATATTATTATTACCCTAACACATGTCATGATTCAATTTTATAAGTTTAATTAGACCAAAAAAATCCTTAGGAATAAAATATGACCATTTAGGCCCACTTGGATTAGATTAGTACATTTATTATTAATTTATTTAAAGAAGGGTTAAAATAGTTAAAATCAAAGATTAATAACTAAATCATTTTTAATATAGGGTTATATATAAGTTAAATTCGACTATAAATATTAATTATAAATATAAAAAGATTTCCTACATAATTTTATTTTATTTGTAATTTTTAGACATTAAATAAATTAATTTATTTATGACACAATGATGATGCGAGATTTATCTTATTAATGAAATATTGACATAATTAATGTTATAAATACCCAAATAAATGTAATTTGAGACCTTTTATGAATTAAAATAATTTTCTAGGTTAATATGACATGTTATTATTGATTTAAGTAACTTTCTTCGAACTAATCTATCTTCTATGATTTTCACAAAAATCAATTACAAAATAGTGTCAAAATTGACATAAAATAGTTTTTAAAACAAATATTATATTATTAATTGTTATTTTATCCCTAAAAATATAAGGTTCTGCCAAATGACTTATATAAGGTTATATATATTAATAATAAACAACTTGGGGTTCGTTTGGCTTGTTATAGTAAGTTTATTAACCTTATAGTGTAAGAAAACAAGAAGACATGGTAAAAGTTAAATTATCTAACTTAAAGTTAAATATAAATGATAAGGTCAAAATAGAAACCCAAACTTGTCTAAATTCTATTGGATGATAGGATTTCTACACATACCCACCTTTTCTTATAAATAAATCAATTTGGAGCTACTAAAAACCGAATATGACTTTATAATAAAATAATATTTTTAGTTTTTCCTAAGGTGCCCCTCTCCTCCCTTATAAAAGTGAACCTCCTCCCTCTCTTCCTCACACCACATTGAGCCTTAAAGCTCGGTCAAAACCTCCAAATTTCTCTTCTCCACTTCCCTAGATGCATCCTAGAGGTCCTGGTCTTATCTAAAGACCTATTTTAGTGCCCTAAAAGGAGGTCTCAAAAAGGCGCTTCAAAGAAGAGGTAATGTCTGTTACCGATTCTTTCAACTTCATTTCTTCTTCCACTTATTATTTAGTTGTTTCATTATTAAGTAATAACATCAGTATCACTCATATACTTATATGTTATTATAAGTATTAAACAACCCTATTTCACCATCTATCCATCCTACGGAGAATTAAATCACCGCGCGTGCGTACGTACGGAATACCGTCTCCACGCTCTGGTGTAATCTATTTTCCACCACCACCATACTTGGATGAGTATAATGGTGTAAATAATAAATATATATGATTATTGTAAAGTGATATTGATTCTGAAATATTATACATACACTCCAAAAGAATTCCACAATCATGGAAACGATATCATCGCTCGTGCGTACGTACGGAATACTGTCTCCACGATGTGATGCGACTCGTTCTACATGATATTCATTGCATAATGTTTATATAAATGAATTGAATGAATTAATATGATATATATTACACTAATACCATTCTGTAAATCAGGTATCTATAACCTAAAAAGTATAATAAGAATTTATTCGACAAAACACGCATAAGAACAAAAAGTAATAAACACCCGAATAACAAGTAGCAATGAAATATTACTAATAAGAAGCTAAGAATATGACCATATATGATATCATAAAAATAAGTATGATTCTAGAATAAGTCAAAGACATTATTTAAATCATTATACAGGAGGTTCGGACACATACGGAGCAAATCAGACCTAAGGTAAGGGACAATCTCGCAATATCAATTTTTAACCAAGATTGTTTATACTTCAGAATTTACTGGGGAATATTTATCATCCACATCCATGTTTCCTCAATATGTAATATTATTTATATCCTCCTAAAATTGTTTAAATCCAATTTTACCCTTTAGTGAGTTTTTAGTAAAAGGTATGAAAGGAATCTTTTGTCGTTTTCTGTACGAGGTACTTTTTGACTTTTCCGACATAAGTACGAGAAGAATGTTTTTTTAACTTATACGACATGAATGGATTTTTAAAACATTATTTCCAAGAATATTCCTTTAAAAGTTTTCAAGTTTATTTTTAATCAACATCTATTAGTTCAAAATTATATGACATGTTAAGAAAGGAAAATGTTTTTGAAGTAGAAAGTATATTTTCCTCAAGAATGGAGTTCAAGTGTTTTATCAAAATTATTTTCCATATAAGATAATATAGGGTTCTGTTTCCATCTATATTTTTACATTGTTTTGATTATGTTATGATGGAATTATTTTTATGATTTCCTTTTACCTTATATGGATTATGTTATGATGGCATGATGATTAAGAATCCCGTTTTTATTACACGGGTTATGCTATGATGTATGATTTATGATTTGTGGAACACATAAAAATGGTATCATTATGAGATGGGTGGGACTTATCTCTCCCTCCAATGCATTGTGAAATGATTTATATCTCATGATATAGACATGGCTGGAACGGAAGGTTAATCGGGTTCAGTGAAACAGGACTGAAACGAGGAGTGAACTCGGTTCAAAAATGGACTTTGTCCACTAAGATAGTCTTGGAAATGAGTCTTGACTACTAAGAAAGAATTTTCTATTATTATGTGTGTATGCCACAAATTTTCATGTTTTAAGTTATGATTATTGGTATTACATTTCACTTCTATGATTTATCCCATGTTATGATCTCTTTTGCAGGATAAGATTTTCAAAATGTTGTGTTCTTATGAATATGATATGTTTGATATTTCTTTTGTTTACCCTTACTGAGCATTTGAGCTCACCCATTTGTATGTTTTCTTTCCCCAGGTCAGGAAGAAGGTTATTAAGTAGGATATTCCAAAAAGGAACTCTAGATATGATGAAATAAATGGGAGACAATGTAGATGATTTATGAACTAGTTGTTTATGTTTCCTAGTTTCTAAAGACACTATACCTATACGGTCCTTTCATGGTTTTTTTATATGTTGTAATAAGTGTACTTCAATTTTGAAGTATTAACAATGTATGTAAAGTATGGGTCATTATAGTTGGTATCTGAGGAAAGGTATAGTCAACCTTTGGAAACTAGGATGTGAAATCCATAGTAAGAAACCTAAGGATATGTCTAAGCCTAGAACACAATCTTAGTGTTTTTGAAATGCCCATGAAAAACCTATGATAAGACCTTAAGTGTAAAATTTTATTCTTGATTATGTGGTTTTCCTATTATAATTAGTGTTTCTCACACTATTCTTCATGGTTTTGGTCAATGGATGGAACCCAAAGAAACTGTGTTAATGCGGAATGCGACGGGCAATGCAATGATTGTCCCCCTGAGCAACTAAACATTATGGGAGCTGGAATGAAAAATCTTGTAGCCATGCTCACACAACATTCTCAAGCTATGAATCATGCAGGACTTCTAAACGAGAAAAGGAAGGAGAAACATTCTGTTTAATCCTTCATGAGGCAGCGTCCACCTTCATTCAGTGGGTCATCTGATCCATTAGTGGCTGAACAATGGATCAGTACCACTGAAAAGATATTTTCAGTTCTTCAATGTTCTGAACATGACAAAGTCATTTTAGCATTGTATCGTTTGGAAGGTGATGCTGATCAATGGTGGAATATTATTAAGAATACGAGGCAAAGGGATGAAATCGAGTCTATGGAATGGGATGAGTTCAAGAAATTATTTTTCATTAAGTATTTCCCTCGTATTCTTCGAACAAAGATGGAGAAGGAGTTTCTTGATTTGAAGCAAAAGGATGATGAATTTGTTGGTACCTATGAAGCAAATTTTACAAGACTTGCAAGGTACGCTTCTTTTATTATTATCCAACCTGAGAGTAAGATCGATCGATTCTTTAGTGGCTTAAAACCAAGTATTCGAAGGGCGTTAGCAATAAGGGACTTCAATAGCTACGAAGAAGTTGTTCAATGTGATCTCAAGGTTGAGATGGATATTGGTGTAACCCATCAGTCACATGGGTTTGATAAGAAGAGGAAAATGGAATTCAAACAAAATCTAAAGACCACACTGAAAAGAAGATGAGTTTTCCCTTATTCTCAATGTGTGGAAAGAAACATGGAGGAATTGTCTTAAGGGGACAAGAAAATGTTATAAGTGTGGAAAAGAAGGTCATCGGGCAATTGAATGTCGAAATAATGGGAAGAAGAAGTCTAATGATGGAAACAAAGGAAGGGATACACAGAATAGACCTACTACACTTCAATGTTTCAAGTGCAAGGAGATGGGGAATTATGCCAATCAATTCCCTAATCCAAGGGTTGTTGATGATGATCGACGTCAACAAACTCTTAAGGATAAAGAAAAAGGAAAGTCACATGAAATTTCTATCAGCGATGTGGAGTACGATAACGAAGTGGTGAAAGGTACACTTACCATCCACTCTAAAGTAGAAAATGTTTTATTTGATTCTGGATCCACCCACTCTTTTATTTCTGAAGAATTTTCTAAGGTTATCCCTGTATTACCTCAACAATTAGATATTGAGTTAGCTGTGACAACCCCTAATGGCACAACAGTCGCATCAAAAGTTTATAATTCTTCTCCGATTGAAGTTTGTGGGAAAGTGCTTCCTGTAAATCTTGTGATCCTTCTTATAGTGGAATTTGATGTGATTCTTGGCATGGATTGGCTTTCTTTATATGGATCTCATATCAATTTCCAAAGAAGGGAAGTCACATTTCATATTCTAGATCAATCTATGATCGTCTATCGATGCAAGGATGAACATAACCTTCCAGTGGAAATTTCTTCCATCTTATGGGTCTTGATTCCACTAAATGAAGGTTATTTATCTAAAATGGTTGGAGAGAAACTCACGACTAAGAATATTCCCATTGTACGGGAGTTTGGTGATGTCTTTCTGAAGGAATTATCAGGTCTTCCACCAAATCGTGAAGTTGAGTTTTCAATAGAACATGTACCGGGTGCTTTACCTATTTCAAAGACACCTTATAGAATGGCATCAATTGAGTTGCAGGAATTGAAGAAGAAACTCTAAGAGAATCTTGATAAGGGATTCATACACCCTAGTGCATCACCTTGGGGAGCACCTGTTCTGGTTGTTAAGAAGAAAGATGGATCAATGAGACTCTGCATTGATTATAGAGAACTTAACAAGATCACTGTCAAGAACAAATATCCTCTCCCACGCATTGATGACTTATTTGACCAACTACGCGGAGCTCAGTACCTTTCCAAGATTGATCTTCGTTCAGGGTATCATCAATTAAGGGTCATAAGGGAGGATATACCAAATTTGTCTTTCTGTAATAGGTATGGACACTATGAATTTATTGTGACTCCATTTGGTCTTACTAATGTCCCTGCTATCTTCATGGATCTGATGAATAGAGTCTTTAGAGACTATCTTGATCAGTTTGTGGTAGTCTTTATAGACGATATTCTTGTATATTCAAAGAGAAAATAAGAACATGAAGATCATTTGAGAATTATATTGAAGACCCTAAGAAAGGATAAGCTTTATGCCAAATTTACCAAGTGTGAATTTTGGCTTTAAAAAGTTTCATTTTTCTGTCACATAATCTCAAAAGAGGGGATATCTGTGGATCCAGCAAAAACAGAGGTTATCGAAAGATGGTCGAGACCAACAACAGTAACCGAGATCCGAAGTTTTCTTGGTTTGGCTGGATATTATCGATGTTTTGTGAAAGCTTTTTCACGATTATCTAATCCACTCACTAATTTGACTTGGAAACGAGTTAAGTTTGTTTGGATGGATGAATGTGAAGAGAATTTCAAGGAGTTGAAAAGAAGGTTATCCAGTGCACATGTACTCACACTTCCTTGTAGTGGAGAATGGTTTGTTATCTACATTGATGCATCCAAGAAGGGATTGGGGTGTGTTCTCATGCAAAATGATATAGTGATAGCTTATGCCTCACGACAGTTGAAAATCCATGAGCATAATTACCCAACTCATTATTTGGAGTTATCTGCGGTAATCTTTGCATTAAATATTTGGAGGCATTATTTTTATGGAGAAATGTGTGATATTTATATAGATCATAAAAGTTTAAAGTATATTTTCACACAAAATGAGCTGAATATGGGCCAAAGAAGATGGTTGGAGTTGATTGAGGATTACGACTGCTCAATTCATTACCACCCTGGGAAAGAAAACAAGGTAGCAGATGCATTAAGTCGATAAGACCATGCTAGCTTATCCATGATGAGGATCACAAAAGATCCAATATTTATGGATTTACAAGGGATGGATCTCGGAATTATAATAAAAGGGGAAAATCGTATCTTTCTAAAATGAATGTTCAACCATCTACACATGTGAAGATTAAAGAGGCACAGAAAGAAGATGTAGAGTTACAAAAGAAGGTGAGAAATGTTCCTGAATTCAACCTTGATTGTGATGGGATAATATGGTTTAGGAATCGGTTTTGGGTTCCTCCCATCCCAGAATTAAAGAAGGAGCTTCTGGATGAGGCTTATAGTTCTTCATTCTCTATTCATCCTGGAAGCATGATGATGTATAGGGACCTGAAAGAGTACATCTGGTGGGATGGCATGAAAAGAGATGTTGCTGAATATGTCTCTCGATGCTTGGTTTGTCAGCAAGTTAAAGCTGAGAGACAAAAGTCTAAGGGGATGTTACAACCATTACCCATACCAGAATGGAAATGAAAAAACATCATTATGGACTTTGTCACCGGACTTCCTAAAACATCCAAAGGAAATAATGCTATCTGGGTCATAGTTGATCATCTTACAAAGTCGGCACACTTCATTGCTATTAGAGAGGATTTCTCTCTGGATCAGCTTTCCAGGATATATGTGAAGGATGTGGTAAGATTGCATGGAGTACCACTTTCTATTATATCTAATCGGGATCCGAGGTTTACCTCGAAGTTCTGGCGAAGTTTTCAGCATACTCTGGATACAGATTTTAGTTTCAGCACTGCTTATCATCCTTAGACAGACGGTCAGTCTGAGAGGACAATTCAAACTATAGAAGATATGTTGAGAGCTTTCTCTATGGATTTAAAAGGTGGTTGGGATCAACACCAACCTTTGGTAGAATTTTCTTTTAATAATAGCTTTCACTCCAGTATTCAGATGGCTCCTTATGAAGCTCTATATGGAAAGAAATGCAGGACTCCAACATGCTGGGATGAAGTTAGGGAAAGAAAGCTATTAGGACCTGATCTTGTTTATGAGATGGCAGAAAAGGTCTGATCTATTCAACAACACATAAGAGAAGCTCAGAGTCGACAAAAAAGTTATGCCGACAACTGAAGAAAAGACCTAGAGTTTGAAGTGGGTGAGAAACTGTTCTTATGAATATCTCATTGGAAGAGAGTAATGAGATTTGGAAAGAAGGGAAATATGAGCCCTAGATATATCGGTCCTTTCGAAATATTGGATCGTGTTGGGAAGGTAGCTTACAGATTGGAACTTCCACCGAATCTCTCTCAAATTCACGATGTGTTCCATGTATCTCTCCTGATAAAGTACATACCTGATCCTTCACATGTACTCACCTCAGAAGTTTTACCGCTGGAGCAAGATCATTCTTATGAAGAACAGCCGATAGAGATTCTCGATCGTTGTGAAAAAGTCTTATAGAACAAGACCACTCGCTTGGTGAAATTTTTATGGAGGAACCACCAATTAGAAGAAGCTACATGGGATCTTGAGGATATGATGAGGTAGAGGTATCCTCATCTGTTTGTTACAAGGTGACGAATTTCGAGGGCGAAATTCATTTTAAGGGGGGTAGAATGTAACACCCGAGACTTTTATGAGAAATATTTTGTTTTAATGTTATATAAATCATCAAAGTAATATTTCACTACACACAACACTAGATTGGCTTGCTTTACCAGCATTCGTGACCTTCCTCGATAGCTTGCATTGTACGCAATATCGAGTTTCACTAAACAACGATATGCTATTAAAATATTATTAAAACTAGTCGTTATGAATAGTAATACCCACTTTTTTAAATTTTGTAAAATTTATTTTTCAAAATGGAATTCATTTTTGGATTAGGAATATCGAAATTAGTCTAGGGTGAAATTTTTGTATTTTTTCGAAAACTTTCAATTTTGGATGAATAGTGAAAACACTAGGTTACTATTTAAAAACCGACTTTTTATTTAAATAAATATTTATTTTATTAAAATTAATTTTAGTTCAATATTGATACATAATACCTATATAAGTTCAAAGTAATTCATTGGAGTCATTTTATAATAATTTTAAATATATTAAAATTTTATTGAACTTTTCACCGTCTTTTACCCACCTCCTAGGAGAATTTACAAATTTCATAAAACATAATTTTACCGCTTCTGTGACTGGAATTTTGAAAATCCGAGAGACACGGTTAATATCGAGGACTAAAATGTGGTTCAATGAGATGAAAATAATTTTTGGTGAATGATAACTTTTTACATTTTTTTACCACGGTTAAAAGTAAATAGGGTAATTAAGGGTAAAAATGATATTATTATTACCCTAACACATGTAATAATTCTATTGGATAAGTTTAAGTCAACAAAAAAGAACCTTAGGAATAAAAGATGAACATTTAGGCCCACTTGGATTAGATTCGGACATTTATTTTTAATTTATTTAAAAAAGGGTTAAAATAGTTGAAATCAAAGTTTAATAAATAAATCATTTTTAATATAGGGTTATAGATAAGATAAATTCGACTATAAATATTCATTAGAAATAAAAAACGATTTTATATATAAGGGTATTTTATTTGTAATTTTTAGAAATTAAATAATTTAATTTATTTATGATACAATAATGATGTAGTAATTATTTTATTAATGCAATATTGACATAATTGATGTTATAAATACCCAAATAAATGTAATTTGAGACTTTTTATGAATTCCAATAATTTTCTAGGTTAATATGAAATGTTATTATTGATTTAAGTAACTTTTTTCGAACTAATCTTTCTGTTATGATTTTCACAAAAATCAATTACCAAATAGTGTCAAAATTGACATAAAATAGTTATTAAAACAAATATTATATTATTAATTGATATTTTATTCCTAAAAATCTAAGGTTCGGAAAAATGACTTAGATAAGGTTATATATATTAATAATAAACAACTTGGGGTTCTTTTGTCTTGTTATAGTATGTTTATTAACCTTATAGTGTAAGAAAACAAGAAGACATGGTAAAAGTTAAATTATCTAACTTAAAGTTAAATATAAATGATAAGGTTAAAATATAAACCTAAACTTGTCTAAATTATATTGGATGATAGGATTTTGACCCATCCCCACCTTATCTATGAAATAAATCAATTTCTAGCTACTAAAAACCGTATATTACTTTATAAGAAAATAATATTTTTATTTTTTCCTAATGTGCCCCTCTCCTCCCTTATAAAAAGGCACCTCCTCCCTCTCTTACTCACACCATTTTTAGCATTCAAACTCGGCCAAACCCTGCCAATTTCTCTTATCCACTTCCCTAGAAACATCCTTGAGGTCATGGTCTTCTTCAAAGACCAATTTCAGTTCCCTAAAAGGAGGTCTCAAAGAGGCGCTTCAAAGAAGAGGTAATGTCTGTTACCGATTCTTTCAACTTTATTTCTTCTTCCACTTATTCTTATTTAGTTGTTTCATTATGAAGTAATAACATCAGTATCACTCATATACGCATATGTTATTATAAGTATTAAACAACCCTATTTCAACATCTATCCATCCTACGGAAAACGAAATCACCGCGCGTGCGTACGTACGGAATACCGTCTCCACGTCGTGGTGTAATCTATTTTCCACGACCACCTTACTTGGATGGGTATAATGGTTTAAAGAATAAATATATATGATTATTTTAAATTGATATTGATTTTTAAATAGTATACATACACTCCAATACAATTCCACGATCATGGGAACGATGTCATCGCTCGTGCATACGTACGGAATACCATCTCCACGATGTGATGCGACTCGTTCTACATGATCTTCATTGCATAATGATTATATAAATGAATTGAGTTAATTAATATGATATATATTACACTAATACCATTCTGGAAATGAGGTATCTATAACCTAAAAAGAAGAATACGAATTTATTCGACAAAACATGCATAAGAACAAAAAGTAATAAACACCCGAATAACAAGTAGCAATGAAATATTACTAATAATAAGCTAAGAATATGACCATATATGATATCATAAAAATAATTCTGATTCTGGAATAAGTCAATGAGATTATTTAAATCATTATACAAGAGGTCTGGACACTTACGAAGCAAATCAGACCTAAGGTAAGGGACAATCTCGCAATCTCAATTTTTATCTGAGATTGTTTATACTTCAGAATTTACTGGGGAATATTTATCATCCACATCCATGTTTCCTCAATATGTAATATTATTTATATCCTACTAAAATTTTTTAAATCCAATTTTACCCTTTGGTAAGTTTTTAGTAAAATATATGAATGGAATCTTTTTTCGTTTTTCGTACGAGGTACTTTTTGACTTTTCCGACATAAGTACGAGAAGAATGTTTTTTTAACTTATACGAAATGAATGGATTTTTAAAAAATTATTTCCAAGAAGATTCCTTTACATGTTTTCATGTTTATTTCTAATCAACTTCTTTTAGTTCAAAATTATATGACATGTTAAGAAAGGAAAATGTTTTTGAAGTAGAAAGGATATTTTCCTCAAGAGTAGAGTTCAAGAGTTTTATCAAAATTATTTTCCATCTAAGATAATATAGGGTTATGTTTCTGTCCCTATTTTTACATTATTTTGATTATGTTATGATGGAATTATTTTTATGAAGTCCTTTTACCTTACATGGATTATGTTATGATGGCATGATGATTAAGAATCCCGTTTTTATTACATGGGTTATGCTAGGATATATGATTTATGATTTGTGGCACACATAAGAATGGTATCATTATGAGATGGGTGGGCCTATATCTCCCTCCAATGCATTGGATAATGATTTATATCTCATGAGATAGACATGGCCGGAACGGAAGGTTAATCCGGTTCAGTGAAACCGGACTGAAATGAGGAGTGAACTCAGTTCAAAAATGGACTTTGTCTGCTAAGATAGTCTTGGCAATGAGTCTTGACTACTAAGAAATGATTTTATATGATTATGTGTGTATGCCACAAATTCTCATTTTTTATGTTAGGATTATTGGGATTACATTTCACTTATATTATTTATCCCATGTTTTGATCTCTTTTGCAGGATAAGACTTTCAAAATGTCATGTTCTTATGAATATGTTATGTATGATATTTCTTTTGTTTACCCTTATTGAACATTTGAGATCACCCTTTTGTATGTTTTCTTTACCCAGGTCAGGAAGAAGGTTATTAAGTAGGATATGCCAAAAATTAAATATAGATATTATGAAATAAATGAGAGACAACATAGATGATTTATTAACCAGTTGTTTATGTTTCCCAGTTTCTAAATACACTATACCTATACGGTCCTTTCATGGATTTGTTATATGTTGTAATAAGTGTACTTCAATTTTTAAGTATTAACAATGTATGTAATGTATGGGTCGTTATATAATTGCATTAGGAATTCAATGTATAACATAGTAGAGAACACATTAAGTAGTGGGAGCCTTTATGATGAGGATCATTTGTCGGAGTGTGGAAAGGAGATAGTTCTAGTAGGGTTTTCCCTAAACCATGCCCAAGATGAACATCCACAAGAATATTTTGAGACGAATATTATATAGGAAATTTTCAAGCCTATGAAAATCACTTTGAGCTCCATGCTAGTTGAATCACCACCCACGACCGCCACAATTTCTTATCATACCTTTAGATATTATGTGAATGTCTTGAATGGTTTTTAAATAAGATGTTTTGATTATATGATCATTATTATTAATAATATATTGTATTTCCTCATTATTTAATTTTGTAATTTTTATAAAATATAATTTTAAAATAAATTTAAAATGTTTTTTCAAATATTTTTTTGATTAATTCATAGAAAATAGGTAATAAATTTTAAAAATTATGAACAAAATAATTTTATTTTTGAAAGACCTATTTTTTAAAAAAATTTGTTTTATATATATTATATTTATAATCATCATATAAAAATTAGTTAATAATATTAATTTCATTTTTAGTTATAGAAATATGTTTCTGAAGGTAAACGTTAGTCACAATGGAAAATGTTAGAAGTGGTATGAGGGATAAATTAAGAGATTAGGTCACAAAACCATATAATTTATTGAGTGTATGGGGGATTTCTCAACCAAACCTCATATTATCCCCCTTTATTATCAACTTTTTATCCACTTTACTTAACCATGACATTATTTTTATATTAATAATTTAATATTTTTAAAAATTCCACCATAACTTATAAAAGGACTCCTTCACTGACCCACTTTTAATCACACCATAGGACTTTAATATTGACTAATATCTATTAAAATCCCTCTCAATCACTGTATTACATGTTCTATAGTTTTTTGGTCTCATTAAAATACCACCCTTTAAAGGAATAATCAACTTAGTAATAGAGTCGTCCAATGAAGAATGTTGAGAACCTCACAATACTATTTATCATTTATACTTTCTTATTTTACATATTTAAAATCAAATATAATCATACTATTATAAGGACATGAGTATAATTTTTATAATTAAATATATTTTTGTTAGTATAATAACCATTATCTACTTTACACTCATCTATTCTAAAAAAACATCACTTGTGTTGTGTTTATTTCACCACATCTATGGAAGGTTTATTTCATTTTTCAATGCCACCATACAAGGATTATTTCATAAATGTATTTAAGGATTATATATAAAATTTATGAAATTATTATGATTCTGGGAAGGTGAAATGTGATTTATATTAATTATATTAATAATAAATGATCATAGTAATTTTACTACCCAAAAATGAGCATACTGAGGCATCGTTCATATTTTAATGTATTTTAGATAATCTATATAACTTTATTACACTTGTATAAATTGAATGATAAATACCTTACTAATATATAATTATATATAATATGAAATTATTTTAACTCCCTAGACCATGATAAATGTACCAAATAAATTTCATAGAAATTAGATGAACAACCACAAGATGTCAATGATGGAAAAAATAATAAAATAAATGAATGGAATATGAAAATGCATATACTTTAAAAGTAAACTATTGTCATGAACCAACCTCAGTTTACAACAAAACTAGTCACTAAATTCATCCCATGACATAACTAATGCATGTTATCAATCTTCCTAGGCTGGAAACAGAAACCATGTAATTATATTGTTTAACTCAATGGAATTTTATCACCCAATAAACATTAATATACATAGAGAATCTAACCAAAAGTCTGGTATGATTACTCCAAATATCATAGGTCCAAAAAAATTATAATAAAATTTATAATAATAATCATCATCATAATAAGAATAATAATACCAATAATAACATAACATAGTCAATAAATATATCCATAAAGATACACTAAATAAAATTTAGTGCATGAAGAGAGTAGAACAAAGACAACATATAGAATACAAAAAGGCAACATGGATAAACAAACCCACAAAAAAATAAAATATAAGTAAAACCAAATACTTTACATAATCTCCATGTGACCCCAATATCAACATCCATCCTCAGTACCAATTATCATTATGAGTGATCAATAATTAACCTAAACCAAAAAAACAGACTTGAACCTACCAATGTTGAGTGTCACAAGTTGGTTGTGAGAATAACATCTTAGTAGGAAGTCACAAGAGAGCATATGAATTCACTTTATAAAAAAAATCATAAATTATTGTTTGAAATAAGGGTAGAAAATTTTTTTTTATCTTTTAAATATTGAATCTTTGAGATTTATCTTAACCATTTTTAAAACATAAATTTAATTTAAATAACCCTATAAATCTTTTCTTCAAAAAATGATTTTAAAATTTTTAATATTAAACTGTATCTTAAATTCATACCTCAACTGCACCAATGGATCTTTAAAATAATCATAAACAACATCAGCAGAATAAATTATCCAAGTCAATAAGAAAAAAATGCTACATAAAAGTGGAACTCATTGAATTTTTCATGATATAATAAAATTGATATAGTAATGAAACTATGTTTGGAAAATAGGGAATAATAAAAGAGAGATAATCATGGGAAATTCATAAATATACAATGAGGTAACCCTATATGTATTGATATTAGAACCATCTACCAGCCTATTGAAACATTCCTAAGTCTACAACCGACTGGATATTCTAAACTAGCCTCAGTGGTGGAACTCCCCTATATCCTTAAATTCCATTTAAGATCATGGCCATTTAATCTTGAATAGATAGTAACTTTCTATCACCCATCACTAAGAATCCTAGGATCTCCATGATGATATCAGTGACTTGAGTTTTGGAAACATAAATCAAGCATCAAATGAGATCAACTAATCACAATCGCAAAACCTCATCCCACCTTTAAACATGTACCAATTTCAATCCCCTCTAAATCCAACGGATGGTATCAAAATTTCATAATGTTATAAGGGGACTCCATTGGGGTGAAAATCAATTTAGAAAACATTATAAAGGTTCCAATTAGGCCTTGTATTTAAAAACTAATCATACACTTTCAAAGACCATTGGAAGATAATTTCCTTTTCAATGTCATTTAAGAATACCTTTAAAACTACAAAACATTACTTGGAGTTCTTTTTAGAAAATACTCATTTGAAAATCCACCTTTAAAATCTACATTGAAAACAAACATTCCTCTATTAAATTTTAAAAAACATCTTTAGTCGAGAAGCCACTCATGTGGAATACATTTAAACAAATCATCAAGAAACTACAAACACTAATTCACAAGCATAAGTCACTAATAACAAGAATAAGTTTGAAAAAACAAACCCCTAAAACCCCATAAACAAGAATAAAACATACCATTAAATTCAAAAAGGCTTTTATCTAAATCTCATAGAGAATTTTAAAGTCTAAAAATAAATTAACATCAACTTTTCCCTATAAAATCATTTTAGGTATTTTATAAAACACATAGACAACATAAATTTCTTGAAAACCAAATAGCAGGGTCATATAGTTTTAGAATAAAATTAAAAATCACCATAGATATTTAAATCAACCTTAATTATAGAGAAACATGGTTTAGAAAGCTCAATCATTCATAGTGTGTATGAAAAAGGTAAATGTATTGAACCCCTACCACAAACAATGTGTGGATACAATTAAAAACATCAATAAAAGAAGGTAAATATCCAAGAAACATTTTACACACCCAAAAATCATAACCACAATATATTTGGTCCAACCATATCCCTAGGGTTCATCTAAAAAGAGATGAATGTAATAGGAAGATATAGAATGAGGAAAACAGATGATGAGAGGATAATGAAAACTTATATTTTTAGAACCAATTAAAAACTCTAAGAAAGTATACCCAATATCCCAATGGAAGGAATAAAGGTGGTTTCATGGATCCCCCATCATGAACCATGGACTATTTTTTGGGGTTTAAATTTAGGAGTGGTAGAAAAATAATTTCAGGCTTTTCAAAAAATGTATAAGTTGCATGATTTGATTGAATTTTTTACCAAATCAGGCACAAATTGTGTGCCCTTCAGTGGAATCACATAGAAGGCTGAACAGTTCAGTTGAATATTCTAGGAAACTATGTTCCAACCATGAAAAATGTTTCTATAAGAAATAAGGGAAATAACACATGATTTTTCAATGGTTTCATCCAACTATGATCATGTATTTCTATAGTACTAATATGAGAAATCCTCATGTATGGTTTCATATGGGGTTTTGGGGATTTAGACCTAATAATGTTCTACCCATGCAGACAAACCATGCATGAACACAAATAATCTAAAAAAAATCTTTCATCAAGTTAGTCACACAATTTCTCCTAAACTATGAACACAAACCATGAACCCTAATAGTGAAATAGAGATTATAACTTCCAAAAACATGAAAATTTATGGCCATTGTGGAAATATGACCAAAAAACTAATTTAAATATTAAAGGATAATAAATAATTAAAAAATAAGGAAATAGAATGTAGAGGTGTGAAAATTATCCCCACCATTCCACTTTCTAAACCCCTTAAGTCACTAAATTCAATGAGAATTATAAAAGAGGGAGCTCAATCAAAAGGGAAGATCCAACTGAGATGAAATCTCCAAACATAATCAAATTTAATAAAAACTATCATGTATAAAAATGTCTCAAAACTAAATCAATACATAATACCAAAAAATAGTTCAAATGAATGTATCACAAAATATGTAGACGTCCATAGACCTCAAACTATACTCTCACCCAAATGTCGCATTGGAGGGGTTATGAAACGTATATCCCCCATGAACATCTCGAAAATTTATGAACTATCATGTCCAATCAATAAGTAAAAATCAAGAAACCATAAATAATGACCTAAGTACATCCCAAACCTACAATCAATAGAGATCAAACAAAAATACTCAAAAAAGAAATATCAAATATCCCTCATAAAAAAATCTTACTCTATAAATGATAAAAATATATCATATTTGTCAAAAGAAATATAAAAATTAGATACACTATTAAAAATCCCAGGAAAAACACTATCAAGTCACCAACTAGTATCCTTATAACAAACAATAAAATGAAAGAGGAATCAACCACAATCATGATACATCAACGAAATGGGGTAAATAACCTTGGTTCGAAGCAAATTGAGGTTAAGCTAAGACCTCATTCCTAGAATAACAATCATGGTGGTCCCAATGAAATCAAACTAACACCAGGCAGACTATAAACATGGTTGGTCATCATTCAACCTAGTCATCTAACAAATATAACCAAGATAAGTCTTTCCAATGTCAAAGTCACACCAAGCCCATATAAGACCCATTCACATCAATATGTCTCTAAAACATCCCAAAAATTACCCCTAACCTAGGAGAATGAATTGTAAGGAGACCTATGGAAGCCTTACCAACCACAATCACACTAATATCCAATCGATTAAAACCCACAGTAGATGATATTTTAGACAAGAAAATACTCGAGACCTTTCTAGGAATCGTACTCTACATAATGGAGGTAACACATGACTCGACCAATAATATCCAATGAATCAATCACCCATTCCAAAAATCACATCCCAATGTAAAATAAAAAATCAAAGGAATGAATTGAAATCACCACTAAAGAAAATCTCAATACCAAAAAATAAAAAATACCCTTTTTTAATCATTTAAAAATCACATAATTAAAATTTTAAATGCCAAAATTCATTAAAAAATTATAATTTCCTATTTACTGACATCATTTTCATTTATTTATAAATCCTTTTTAATTTTTTCATACCCACTTTCCTCCACATAAAAGTGAGTCTTTAAAAACAAAATACCTAACAAAATATGTTCATAAAGAAATAACCAGTTGTAAAACACCCTTACCTAAATTAAATACATTATTTCACCATTAAATCCTTTATTACCTCCCTAAAACAATTTCAAAATTTAGTTTCCCAATTGAAAATATTCAACCCCAAATCAAAAAAACTATTGTAAAATATTAAAAAATATTTTCCAAGGATTTACCAAAATAGAATAATCAACACCCCAAAACATATTAAATAATTAAAAGGGGTTAGTAATTGTGCATGAAATGGTTAAATAGTTTGGTATACCATATTATAATCAAACAAAAATAAGTTATATTTATACCAAACCATACATGAAGGCTACACCTAGTTTACCAAACTGCGTGATCCTGACATATACCACTAGTTTAGCTCCCACTTTCATTCTAAAATCCATGAAATTCAATAATTATTCCTTAAAATGTCATTAAATTATAAAAAACATCAGAAAATAAATTAGTGCATAAAAAAAATTTGACTCAAAAACATACATTCTAGGGAACAACAATGTTTAGAGTGATTACGATCTAGATAGACTTTACCTGCACATAACTCTCGAGTCCTGATAGCCCTATCTTCATTTGAAAGACCCATCCAAAGAATAAAGATCACTCTAAGAACATAGGAAACATTTATAACCAAGGATTTTATACCATTTTTTCATAAAACAACCCCAATCCATTCCTAAAATAAGAACCCAAACCAGCTTGGAATATACTCAGGGCACATTCCTGATCAAACAAAACTAAATACAAGCACCACGACATCATATATGAGATCCCATAGGAGTGGTTTCTCCCAATAAAAATATAAGGTCATGTAGATTCCTACTATAATAATAACATGACCACTATGTGTATAATAATTCCATAAACAATGTAATAATCAAAATTTAAATTATAATAAAAATAAACTAAATAGAAAACATCCAAAAAACATTTATATAAAGAATATAAAAATTAATATACTTTCATAAATGTAGAATAATCAAGAAAATATCATGAAAAAATGGTCCATATATATGATAAAAATAAACTACATAAAGGAAACAAAAAATAAAACCAATTTCCCAACCCTATCAACATTTGACCTCCAAGGTCACTAACAATCCTCAATACCAAATCACTCCATGAAAAATCATGAATGATAAAGAACCTACAAAATATACTTGAGTCTATTAATACCATGTTAAAAAAATTCGTTTTGAGAATAACAAATCTATAGGAAATCACTAGAGATTCCATGATATTATTTTATTGAAAAAACAAAAAATTCTAGTTTAAAATGTTGGTAAAATGGTTTTTGTCATTTATTGAAATAAACCATGAGGTTTCTAGTAAAAAAATTTAAAATAAAAAATTATTTAATAAACCCTATAAAATAATTCAAAAAGTACCTTTTAAAATAAAACATTTAAACACTATTTTCATGAAACCACAAAAACCACACCAAATAAACTGTAAATTAATCAAGGGAGACACAAATTTAATATATCAATTGAGTAAAAAGGTATCAAAAAGTTAATATAAAGTGGGACCAACCAAACATATCATGAGAGAATAATAATATAGTGAAGAACTAATAAAATTATGAGCAGACAAAATATACATAATTATTCTAAATTCATATATATCTAGTGAGGTACCCATGGATGAACTTATATTGGAACCAGCTGTTAGACTATCGATGTGTTCCTAAGTCTATAACCAATCAGTTTCTCTAAACTAGCCATATTTATGGCACTACCCAGTGGACTCTGAATCCATAGAAGAACAAAATAATATTATTGAGACAATATTGAAATTATATTTCATCTTCTAGAAAGGAACATAGGATCCATATGTTTATAACAGTGATTGGAGGTGAGGAACCATAAACACTAGTAAAAAATACCTTTTAACATAATTTTTTTTGTAATTATTTTTTATCCTATGTAAATAAATTTAATGTTTTAATCATTATAGTAAATGGTAGTTTATAAAATTTAATTATAATTATAATTTTTATTCCTTTAAACATCATTTATTATGAAAACTGATGTCAAAAGAAAAATAAAGTACTTTTTTCATTAATTACAATGATAATTAATGTCAAATAATATACATATTGTTATTTATCATTATAATTAAAATTAAAACATGTAAAAATAGATATATTTTTAGGTTATATTTATGGATTTGATTTGACTAGTTGTGGAGATAAAATATAGTCACATATCAAAACATATGGTTTTCTGGATGTTATAGATTTTTTTTAAAATATACTTTGATGAAAATTACTCGATTGGAAGAAAACATGAGTACATTAACTACAAATTTAAAAACCCAGATGAGAACAATAAAAATATAATTATAGATTTTAATTAATTACTTTTCTTGATTTGATTTCCATTGAATATGAATATCTATTACTGATATTCATTTTCCTTTGAGATAAGAATTCATATGGCATTCACAATTAATGTTTTTAAGGAATTTTAATATTTGGTTGGTAAATTTCATGTTGAATTTTTTTATCAACTCTATGGTAAGATTTATTATTTTTCAAAAGAAATTAATTCATTAAAATGTATTCCAATTAAGAAAACAAATAATAAATGAATGAAACAATGGGATCATAGTGATAATTATAACGGTGGAATCTTTCAATGAATAAATGATTAAACGATAATGAAAAACAAATATTAATAGAATGAAAAATTATATAAATGAGGAAATAAAATATATATATGTTAGATGAAAATATTTCCCATGGTGTTATAAATTTTATGATAGAACTTAAAAATTGAAAGTTTACTATGAAAAAAAAATTATCAAACTTCTAAGCATTGTCATATTTAAATTTTAACATACTTTATTCTAATTACTCATGTTAGAAATACACTTTTTAACATTAATTGATTAGAAAACCAACATTAAATATATAATAATAATAATTTATAAAATATATTTTACATTGGTTATAGAAAAAAAATTGACATTAAAATATTTTTTAGAACATTTTAATTTAATTATTTCAAATTAAAAACTTTAAAAATATAGAAGCCTATAATAATGGTGTATGCTATTTTGTAGACATCAATTTGACTAGTTTTGGGTCTAAAATGGACTTCAAAGTTTATTTTCATTTTAAGTTCAAATTCATTACTCTAGATTTTGATGGCCATAACTTTTGATCTATAAGTCAACTTTATCTCCAGGACAAGTCAAATCAAAGAATGAAAATTTATCAAATCCTTTATATGTTGATTCTCTATAATTATTACATCGTTAATTTGAAAAATTGATATTGAAAATATCCAGAAAAGTAAATTTAATTTTTATTCCTAAAGAACCGATGTTATAAGTTATTATAAGATCTATTATAGAATAACCAATGTTACAGAACATTTTTCTACTTTTGAAATCAAGGTTCAAACACCACCAAATAATCATAATCATAAAACCTCAACCCACCCCCATACACCTACCAATGTGAAATACCTTTAAATAAAAATGATAAAGACACAATTTTATATGAAAATAATGGGACTTCTTTGGGATGCGTCACTACTTATAAAACTTTATGAAGGTTCTTATCGGGCCTTGCATTTTAAAAATATCAATACCTTTTCAAAGTCCCTTCGAATACCATTTCCAAATAAATTTCATTTTAGAATATCTATAAAATTTACAAATTATCCATAGAGTTATATTTATAAAGGACTTGTTAAAGAATATATTTTGGAATGATTATTTAGAGATCAAGAATCCTCTATAAATTTTTAGAATGTCAAACTTTAATATAATATTCTACTCATATGGCACATGCCTCAACATTACTTGAAGCAAATGTGATCATACATTCACAATCCTAGGTCAATAAAAAATATGGTTTACAAATCCAACTATAACACCCCATGATTTAAAAATAAGAACATTTTTTATATCTAATGTGACACGCAACACCAAGATTAAACAACCCATGAAATAAGTTTCTTTAAATTTAAATTCTTTGATAGCTTGAAAAATATGAAACCTATGGTAGAAATGAAGCATAATATAATATACTTTCATAACCAAAATTTTAAATTTTTGTGTATGTAGACTACCAAATAAATTAGGGAAATTATGGTTCTCTATTTATTAGGAATAAAATAATATTCATTTAAAAGAAAAGATTGCTTTCTGAAAGAATATATTTTTTCTCAAAGACTGTTTAGTCATGCTATTCACACATAATTTAAAATTAATTTTTACCAATATTAGGAAATTTATTTTATAAAATAAATTTAATTTATTACTTTTTAATATCAAAATTATCTTATGGTGAATTTTTTGTATTTTCCTAAAATGTTTCATTTTTTAGTGAATAGTTAAAATTACTGATTTTTATTTGAAAACAACAATTTCATTTATATTATTTTTAATGATAAATTATATTTTAAATTGGTTTTGAAATAAAATTAGTTAAATTAAATATATATATATATATATCCAATTTAGGTCATTAAAATCCTCTTCATATCAAATTTTCATATAAAAACCTGGTAAAATTTGGAACATTTTCTCTTTAAAAACTCTCTTACTCATCGCGTCTATGGAGATAACATTAAATTAAATTCTATAACATATATGAATGGATTTTTCAATAATTTATTTCATATTTTTAATCATAATAATTAATATTATCTAATTATTTAAACAAAAAATTTTACCAAATTTAACAGTAAACTAGTAAAAATTATTTTTCACAATTAAGGTAAAAATAGATTTAACGGGGGTTAAAATAAATATATAAAGAACAAAATGACATAAAAACATGTCAAAAATATATATTACCAACTTATTTAAACCTTTATATGTCTAAGGATCAATAATACTCAATTTCGGAGCTTTATGGCAGGTGAAAAACATCGGTAAAACTTTTTCTCTCCAAAAATTACATGTTTGCCACTCACCTCTCTTATAAAAGGCCACCAACTATCCTATATTCATCATACCTTAAAACTCTTTTTCTAATCCAATACCCACCTAAATAACTTTAAAAATTCCATAACATAATCCTTTAAGCCATATTTTTTTAAAGTCTATCCTAGGAAATATTTTTGTCAAAACCTAAGGAGGTTACCTGAAGATTAGGTAATGT
Source organism: Viscum album (assembly GCA_963277665.1). Taxonomy (NCBI): domain Eukaryota; kingdom Viridiplantae; phylum Streptophyta; class Magnoliopsida; order Santalales; family Viscaceae; genus Viscum; species Viscum album. The sequence continues at coordinate 1,249,183,605 of OY728156.1, read as the reverse complement.
TCTTCAGCCATTGTTTTTTATTTTATTTCTTCCTAAACCTATTTAAATTATTAATAAACCATGATGATATCATAAACTATCTATTTTATATAAAATGAGATGTTGTTATATTATGTTAATTAACTACAACGATCTCCACATCAATAAAATTGGTTATGAAATCATCATTTGTGTGTACAGTGGACAACCACCTCCTAAACAGAAGTCATTTATTTTTCCATTTCCACCACTCATGGTTGGGTATGATAATGGATGAATGAGAAAATTTATGTAAATATTTTTAATCCAATAATAATTAATTTTTTATTTTTTTAATTGATAAAACCCATGTATTTAATTTTTTTTGTTAAAATAATGGGCAATTTGTATCATAGAAGGAAAATAAGCTAAATGGTGAAAAGTTCTTAATTCTAGATTTTTGACATATTTTTACATGAAATGAATTTTAGTCATTTATTAAAAAAATATAATTCCAACTTGAGTGATAATTTTTTTAAGAATTATTATCTTATTTCCTTCAAATTTGTCTTCTGGAATAGGGGATGAGTAGATCATAAAGAGTACTTAAAATATCAACGAATTTTATGACTTTTTCGGGCAGACAGCATGGACCCCACCCACTGTAACAGAAGTCCATATTGGCCTAAACACCTCAAATTGATGTTATTACACCTTTAATAGAACTATGACACAAAGGTGCACCTTTAAAACAAATTTTATGGAGTTTTGAATTCATTAAGGTTGATATTAGATGTTATACTTTAGGGGGAAGCTTCCAAGAACCTGCATCCGGAAAAGGAAACCACAAATGAAAAAATCATAACTGATATATCTTATTTCCAACTAAGATAAAAAATTATAGGTAAATGGAAAAAGACTTTATGAACAATTATAATGAAGGGCTCCGCACATGTATCGGCTCATTAATTGGTCAAAACGTGACAACTCTTGGGGGATGAAATCTGCCTAAAAAATGAGAGGAGCTCCTACCACTCAAATCATTACAATCCATCCCATTTCATATGGGACACCAATTAGAGGAGGTCGAAGGCCATTTTTAATTTTTATTTATTTATTTTCTTTTTTTATTTTATTTTTCTTTTACATGTCAGAAATTCATCTTTTTTTTAAAGTGTTTCTCATTTGTTCTTTCATCCTTCTTTCCCTTCCAACTCTAATTCATGTTCTATCTATTCTATCTTTCCATCATGATCATTGAGAACTTCACCATGGAATGTGACTAACTCAAGGCTTTGACACGGTGGTGGTTTCATGATGTTCATTATTATTTCACTTCAAATTGAAAATGTTTTAAATCTATTTATGGTGGGGGCAAGAATATTTCATGGGTGCGGTGGTCATCCACCACGACACTATTTCCAAATCCATTTCATTTCATTGATTAAAAATTTTCTCTATATTATATTAAGAAAACCCTTTATAAGGTGGAGTTGGGGTTTCTATAAGTGATGAAACCGAATATTGTGGAGTCGGGTCTTGTTGGAATAACATTCTTGATTGAGGTATTTCCCTACTTGACTACAGGGGGAGGTTTTTTTGTTGTGTTGGATGCATGCTAAAATCACACACTCCATAAATCAATGGATATTAGTTAATTAATGATATTTCACTAAATGAGTTATCAAGTTGAATTTAAATAACAAATAAATAATGAATGAACTTGTGTTATCAAACCCCGGACTAAGACCTTTCTTTCTAATCTGCACTTCACCTCAATTAGAATTTAGATTTCAATTTTGCATTGACTTATTTTAATTAAATATTTTCCAAAACCCTCAGAAAAATTATTTTCATTAAATATTAAAAAAATTATATTAGTTTAATTAGAATTAGTGATTTAATCAACTAAAATGATTCTCAAGTGAGACGAACATGGTCAGCCATTGTGCTGCATTTCGAAAATAAATTTTCTTTTTCTATGCCCTACGACATGCATGCATCAAAACTGGTACTGTTAGCTGGGAGATAAATAGTTATTTCAATCACCGTTTCAAAATTCACTTTTTTTTATTAAAAAAATCATAAAAAAATTATTTTTTCAGGATGTTTTCAAATGATCATCTTCTCAATTCAGGGAACGATTACTCGCAGGTGAAAGAAAATGAAATAGATTATTTCGAGGAGGAACTCCAACAAAGGGGGGAATCTCTTATGATAATGTTAAAATAGTTTCAAAAATACAAGAGACATGGATCTAACCATAAGTTTTGACAATCCTGATCTAAGAACTCCAAATAGACATGCAACGATTCAAGGCCAAGAAAGAAGTGCCCCCAGTTTTCATTTAAGATATCCAAGAAGTATAGGCCGAACTCGAGGTGGAAGAGCTCGAATACCTACCTCCATCCAATGATAATGAACTCCAATAGACACATTACACCAAGGAAAAGATTCAATCTTATGCTACTCAGGTATATGATGCAATATTAAACACAAACTCATTTGATTTTATTGAAACTAATTTGAGTATAACTCCAAATTGTTTTGTATTTTTCAGAATCGACTGACTCTTATTATACCCTGGGTAACGATGAAGAAAAAGAAGATGAAATTATTGAGGAACACTTGAAGATCCCTAAAGTCATTCAAAATTCATTACATGGACTACAATAAGAGAAATATAATGTCTCACAAGTAGCAATGGAGGAGAAGGAGGCTTTATAGTTCATAGTACCCCTTCCAAAAAATTTGTACCATATTGTAAAGGGGGAAGATCCAGTGTACTCTATACAATGAGTTATCCTCAACATGATCAATGAAGCACAAGCTAGGAAAATCTAAATGTGGTGGTCCAAATCAAATAAGCTTTATCCACCACCTGACTTTGGATAATAGCTGGTACTGCCCACTGGAGGCAGTAAAAATTATGGGCCCACTTGGGGGATCCTACCAAGATTTATCTTTACATGCATTTTATATTTAAAATTCATTTTTTAGATTAGTTCATTATGAGGCCCACTCCTCCTTATATTTTTTAGATTTAATGACTTACTCCTTGTTCTTAAGTGAGTAATTCTCTTTTTTTGGTTAATAAATGGGAAAAGGAAGCCTTAAATACATGAAGACGGCTGAATCTTTATTTAAAAAGTGAGTTAAATATTAATGTTTAAAATTTTAAACTCCTTACATTTTTTAGGTCCAAAACATTTTTTGAGATTTAGATGATAAATTCCATGCCCACACTTGTATTTATTCTTTACTTATCAAATCTCGGAGATAAGAGTTTCCTAGGAATCCTATGATTCTATATTTGAGTGTTCAATGCTAATGATATTGAATGAGTAAAATGAAAAATTTAATGTTTAAAGTTAATCATGGATATTGAAATTATTACTCATGATTTGAGGGAATTTATTGACTCATGTAAATGAAATTTATCTACCATTTTTCAAGATTTGAATTTTTGAAATTCATGTGAATTGATTTTTATTATTGATCATGCACTAAGTGATTGTCTAATTTAATTTGTCTCATTCCCAAAAGGATTTCTAAACCAAGTACTTCATATTTATTCTTGAGCATATTTCATGAGTGATCTTAGGGAATGTCACCGACAAGAACATTCATTTGAACTTTTCAAAGCTATGACTATGCAAAAACAAATTTAAAATTATTGAGACATCTTTTGAAAAGATTTTATCCTTAAATACCACCTTTACATCAATCCTTATTTTATCCCACAGAGACCATGAATAAATTTTATAGGTATGATCCATGTTCCATGCCATTTTTATCTATTCCTACCCTACTCTTGGTATTTGCATGATGTTTTAAAAATGAAGTGTGGGGTGAAAGGAGTCATAGTGGAAGGAATTAAATACATTATAAAGAAAAAAGGGTGGGGTTTATATTATGAGAGTTTTAAAATGTTTTAGAATAATTCATTTTACATCATTGTTTTCAACTCTTGAATTATAAAACTTATAAAAAATGACAAAAATGAACCATGAAAATGAGAAAATGGGTTGTGACTTGGGAAAACAAAAAATCACCATTTTCCAGAATGACGTCCTCTTATCGTAAATGGTTAGTTGATGGATGTGAGGTTTTTGTCTAATAATAAAATTTGAAAAAAATAATAAAAAATACCAAATTAAAAAAATTCAAGAGGGTGCATTAATCAATCATTATGCATTACTTTGATCATGACTGTACTTTGAGTTTTGGGGAAGTGGGTATTGTTACTTTAAAGGGGAGAATTTTAATATATATTTTGATATCATGAATTGTACATAAGAGATAATATTTCTCCTAGAGGAAAAATTTTTCAAACATCAAATCCTAACAAACATAAGCCTCAGAGCTATTTGAACCTTTATTGAAAATTCCCCATCATTTTATCTGCCATTTGTCTTTAAAAAGTAGATAAAATAGTTCATTTACAATATTATAGATAAGGTGCATGTTCTCATGATATGAGAATAACTTTTCTTGAATTTCATCAACAGATATGAGAGTCAAAATCAAATATGAGGTAAATCATGATGCGGCTTGTTTAATAATAATTAATTGAGAAGCTCAAATAAATGAAAAAAGAAGTTCCATCATTTTTTAAAGGGAAAATGTACAATATTTGAATTAATTATTTCTTTAAAAATTAAGAAATTAAATTGATATTTTATGTGGATTTTTGAAAGTTTTGTTTGACATTGAAAATTGTTAACTTTTATTACTTTTTAATATTAATATTGGTAACATTGGTGTCTTCTGAATTTCATGTTGAGATTTTTATGCTTGAGAGCCAACATGGTTTAAGTGTGGGGGTATTTAATAGAGAAAATTTATGTGCATATTTTTAATCCAATAATAATTAATTTTTTATGTTTTTAAATGATAAAACGCATGTATTTAAATGTTTTATTAAAATAATGGGCAATGTGGATTATAGAATGAAATTTAGCTAAATGGTGAAAAGTGATTAATTATAGATTTTTCAAATATTTTTACATCAACGATATTTTAGTCATTTATTGAAAAATGTAATTTAAAATTAAGAGTTCATTTTTTTATAATCCTTATTTTATATCCTTCAATGTTTTCTTATGCAGCAGGGGGTGAATCGGTCATCTAGATGCCTTGAAAAATCAATGAAGTTGAAGATTTTCCCTAGCAGACAACGTGGACTCCACCACGATAATAGAATTAAATATCATCCTACACACCTCTAATTGATGTTATTACACCTATAATATAACAGGGACACATATGAACCCCTGAAAATTAATTTTATGGAGTTTTTATTTCATTAAGGTTTCTATTTGTTTTTATACTTTTAGAGGAAGCTTCCTAGAACCGCCATCCAGAAAAACAAACTGTGAATAGAAAAATCATAACTCATACATCCAATGGCCAATTAATCTGAAAGATTTAGTATTAAAAGAAAAAAAATATATGAACAAACTTCATTTAAGGGGTCTACGAGTGAATCATCCAATTAATGGGATAAAAACGCGACAACTTTTTGTGGGTGAAATCCGCCTATAAAAGGAGAGGAGCTCCTACCTTTCAAATCATTTTAATCAATCACATTACATCTCGGACACCAAGGAGAGAAGGAAAAAAGTCATTTATGATTTATATTTATTTATTTTCTTTTTTTATTTTATTTATTCTTTACACATAACAAATTCATCTATTTTATTAATGTTTTTCCCATTTCTTATTTCATCCTTCTTTCTCTTCCACCTCTAATTCTTATTCTCTCTTCCATTTTTCCCTTGTGTTCTATATGCACTTATCCATGGAAAGTGGATAACTAAAGTCTTGGACCTGGGGGAGGCTTCATTTTTTTCTTCATTATTTCACTTCAAATTGAAAATGATTTAAATCTATTTCTGGTGGAGGCGGGAATATTGCATGGGTGTGGTGGTCATCCACCATGACATTATTTCCAAATCCATTTCATTTCCTTGATTAATCATTTTCCCTCTGTTATATTTGGAAGAAACATTATAAGGTGTATTTGGGGTTGATATAATGTATTAAATGGCATATGGTGGAGTCGGGTCTTGTAGGAATTACATTCTCAGTTGAGGTGTTACCCTACTTGTGTATTGGAGGTGGTGTGGTTTGGTGTCTAGGATGCATGCTAAAATCACAAACTCAAAAAATAAATGGGGAGTAATTAATTAATGATTTTTAACTAAATGAATTAGAAAGTTGAATTTAAATAATAAATAATTAATTAATGAACCCATGTTATCAATCCCTAGACCAAGACCTTTATTTCTAATCATCATTTCTTATATATCAGCAATTAGATTTCAATTCTTCATTGCATTATTTTAATTGTATGTTTTCCAAAACCCTCAAAAACATTGTTTCCAATAAACATTAATAAAAATTAATTAGATTAGGTGAATTATAATTAGTTATTGAACCAAAAAAAATGCTCCTAATGTGAAAGGACCCTGGTCATCCATTGTGCTGCATTTGGAAAATAGATTTTCTTTTTTCGTGCCCTATAACAGGCATTCGTCAATGGATGAGAAGTATATATATGATATTTCTAAAATAAAAATACATATGGAGTAATTATGTATTAGATACCATTTTTTCATTAAATTTCTTAGAAAATACGATTACATCACTCGTGTGTATAGTGAACTACCACCTTGAGAAGTGGTGTGATAAATCTTTCAATAATTCATTACAAGGAATTAAGGATAATTTTAATGAATATATATGACATAAATGACATGTTTATTATATTCCTAACATATTTTTCATTTGTAAAATAAAATATATCATTTTATTTCTTACATCTAAAAATGATATCATCATTCGTGTATGTGTGGACTACCGCCTTCACGAAGTGATGTGAATCTCTTTTCATAACCACCCCACATGGGTGATATATAGGTATATTTAAAGAAATAATATGTTGTATAGGATATTATTATTATTCATCAAACATAAAATATTACTTAACTTCTTTTAATAGTAATCCTTGAAAAATGGAAATGTTACCCATACGTATGTACGGTCTACCATCTCCATTATTGTAACACAGTTAATTTTTCATGTTTGTATTTCATGATTGGTTCTAAAAGTATAATTAATTTAGAAATATTATAATTATTTAATGATTATTATTCTGTATATGATTAAATAATTACCTCTTTTACCATAGTCAACCTAGAAAATTTATTTTTGAAACATAATCCAAATATCATCAAAACATATGACGTAAACTTAATTGATCATGTATTCTTATATAACAAGGTAATACATGAAATAAAAAGAAAATAAACCTGAAAAGGGTATTAATCAATTAAAAGTTTTACATATTTATATTAATTAGAATGATGAAGATCATACATGTCCATCCCAAATCATGGTAAGGGTTTCTTGTCTCACTTTTACTTTCGTAATACATACACCATATTCACCATTTATTTATTTTATTTTGTGTATATAGTTCCATTTTTTAAGTTATATCATGAATTAATTTATATTAATTTTATTTAATGTGTAATTTAATGTTATTTCTTTTATTGGGATTTTGATAAAAAATTTATCATGTGGTAAGAGAATTTTTACAATCTCATCATTATTCAGGATTGTTTTTGTTATGTCTCTATTGGGGGAATTATTTTATATTTCTAACTAAAAACAAAATATTTTCTTATCATGTGTTTATTAATGAAGTATTTAAATTAATAGTACTATTTTTTATCTCTTTATTAGTTAATATAATTTTTATTATTTTAAGAAAATATGAATTTATTTCTCTCTTCAGTCAAAAATATGTTTTCTTCCAAAAACCAGTTTTCTAAAAAATTTAAAAAAAATGATATAAAATTATTGAAATGATTTAATAAAAAGGTTTCTACGCATGTTTTGCTTTAAATAAAATTGTTTGAAACGAATATTCTTGTTAATTTCATAACAAGTCACTTGTAAATCCTTTTCATAGTGTAAAAGGAATGATCTTATTAAATTATACACCATGTACGAAATGACCCACCATCATGGCCATAATTTATTTTAATATTTATTTTAATGGTTATTTTGTTATTTATAAATAAATTTTTTACCTAATATTTATGAAATTCATAGTTTTTTTAAATTTATTTTCAAAGAAAATTATTTTTACAATATATCAGGAATTTTGTTGTTTTGAACTAAAAAGTGTGATTTTCAAAGAAAGGCTATTTTTCTCAAGGAATGTTTGAAGTGACCTTTCAAAATAACTTTTCATATAATAAGGAATATTTTAATTTTAATTATACATTAATTTGTATAAAATATAATTATAATATCCTTATTATCTCTCTAAATGGTTCATAACTAGTTTGAATGGGGATGTACTATGTTGATACCATTCATTTTACTCTGAATAGATTATGATTGTGTTTATTGATTTGTGTCAATGTAAACATTTAATAAGATAGTTTTTAAATATGAATGAATAGTTTTATTATGTTTCACCCCTTTAATTTGAAGAGTAAATTATACATAGTAATTAACGGGAGGGTCTTGTTACATCCCCTCGATGTGTCAGTCGGTCTCTTGAGAAAAACTAGATTAAGTTTTGGCTAGGTCCTTAAGTATTTATATATATTTATTGGAACATGTACTTAATGGAATTATATGTATTGTCATATATCTATGAGAATATATTTTAAATTTCCATCATTATGCAATCTGTCATTATGAATTAAAAACATATTATTCTATGTTATTATTTGATTATTTATAATATACATGGTTAATTTTCATGATAATGTAATTATTTATGTGGAATTATTTGATCATAAATTAAATCTTCCATATTATTTGCATGTTTTTTATTAAATGTAAATTATATCAATAATTTACATTTCCATATTGGTTATTCATTATTTTTTCATAGTTTCTATTGTATGCTTATCCTTACTGAGCATCTGAGCTCACCCCTTTCTTATTTTTTATTTTCTCTAGGATATGAGGAAGTGTTTTGTGATTGATATTCAAGGATATTTTAAGGGTTATATAATAGTTTTCAAATAAAATACTTAATGTATATTATATTTTAAAATGTATTGTGAATTTCAATTATGTATATAGTTTTCCAAGACTACTAAACTATATGGTTCTTAGGGATGAGATTTCTTGTATATTATTCTAATATAAAATATTTTACACTAACTCTGAGATACTGGGGTTATTTAACTATAGTCATTATTAGATGAAGTTTCATAGAAACCTTGGGAACTAGATTTAGGAAAACATAGATTACAAAACATAACCCATTGATATAATTTGAGGATAAGTGTATAAGAACATCTAATTTTTTGGTAATGAGGTTTTTAGGTGGTTTTCTTAAGAAATACATCCTCATGTAGATATTATAAGTGGATATTGTTTTGGTATAGAAGTACCCTTGGTTAATGACCCTGAAAAAGGAACATTGGGATTGACCTAATTGTAACCTGGTGCATGAAAATATGCCATACTATACACCTTGTTTGACACTCCTAGTGGATATACTTACGATAATAAACATTTTAATTACAAAGTATTACGTTGGATTTAAAAAATATATATCCCCAAAGAAACCATATTTATGATTATGAGATTAGCTATGTATAAAATTTTCAACTTATGTTATGTGGTTAAAATGTTTTGAGAAATTTTTTTATGTTTTGTAATGATATTTTCTAATACAATATACGGAATCATTTAGAAATGGTTCCTAGTAGAATAAATAGGAACCCATCAATGTATATAATCCAAATATTAATAATGATCATTTATTTAATGGTATTGAGCTAATATTTGGAAGCGAACAGGTCTCCCAAACATTCTCATTAATCAAGGAAAATGTATAATTTTCTAACATGATAGAGAAATATTTTTTTATGTATTATGGATTTTATGGTAAGTAAGAAAATTTGATGATGACAATGAAAAATTCAGATGGATGGAAGAATAGAAAGAAGGATTTTTGGATGTGTTATAATTATGGAAAGAAACACCTTGGTACGTGATTAAATGGAATGAGAGTTTGATACAAGTGGGGATAAAAATTCCACCATACTTGTGACTAAAAGATTAATAAAACGGTAACCTATCTTTAATTATTAAATTTTATCTATATGGGGAACTACATAAATTAATTCCCCAAGTTTTAAAATAATATGTAAAAAATTAGTTGATGAATCATGGCTAAGATTATGTTATTACTATAGAAAAAATGGGAAGATTAATTTTCATGTATTTGGATTTAAGAATTATTTAATTTGATTATTTTATCAATGACATCCTGGTTACAAGAATTGTGAAATCTGTAAGAATTTCATAGTTTTACTTTTTAATTAATTATTTGAAAGCGTATTTTTAACAGTATCAATGACCAAGAAAAATGATTCTATTTTAAGTTGAACATATTCAAAAACACATTATTGAGGGAAGGAAAACCCTTAATATGTTCCTATTTTTTGATAATTATTTTTGGATAAAGAGTTGGTTGAGATGGATTAATTAAATTTAATAGTACTGACTACCTTCGAACTTATTAGTGAATTGTTGAAAAATTAGTTTATTCTATCATTGATGGAGTTAACATCATTTTTATAATAATAAAATGTATACAATAATTTCTGTTTTCTTATTTAAAATGGATGAATTCATTTTTTCAATAAATTTTTTTTGTAATTCAGGTAATTAACAACTTTAAAGAGAATACATGATAAAGGTATTAAAATGTTTGTTATGTTATGATTAAGATCTACTTCATATTGTTTGGGGGATTCATGATACGTTCATTTTAGAAAATTTGTGGAATTATTTATATTGTTTTGGATCTTAATATTTTTTAGGGTCATATGGTTTACCATTTTTGAATTGGTTTAATTTTGTCATTGGATGAATTTTTAGAGATTAATGTATTATATTTTATAACTTGTGTTAACCACATTAGAAAAAAATTAGAGACAGACATAAAGACTTTTCACTCTCTCATAGACCATATGATTCATTAAAAGTGAATTTTAGTGATTCATTCCTAAAAACCATAATTTTTTTATATTCATTTATTAAGTGAGAAATTAATTTTAAGTTTATTTAATTATAACCAAAGAATGAAATTGTGTGTATGAAATAGAAATCTATCAAGTAAGTATATTACCTTATATTATTATATAGTAAAATAATTCATTAACTTTAGGAAAATGATTTTGAAACAAAAAAGGTATCACATTTCCTTCATATCCAATTAATCAAATAGTTTTCTTAAATCCTTAAATATTTATGGTTTTTAGGTCCTTAACATTCCATTTATTGGTCACTTTCTTGTGATCAATGACCTTTATCATTCTATATAATTTTTTATACTTTTCTTCCAAATCCACATCTTAATATTCCACTAGTTCTATGCAAATTATAAAATCTTTTTAGTTGTTATTTCATATGATCTTCTCACTTCCCTTTATCTCTTCTTAAAAGGATCTTTTATTTACCCTTTTCATGAGGTGGGTTTTCAATAAAAGAATTTTTAAATATCAAACTCTTGATTACAGATATCATGTTTAAATTATGAGGGAGAAATTTTTTAAGGTTGGTAGAATGTAATAACCCATTATTTTCAAATAATTTTTTTTGATATAATATGTGACACACAACACTAATCTTAAACATCCTGTGAAATAAATTTCTATAAATTTAATCTCTTCGATAACATTCGGAACACACAACACTAAGCCAAAATGAACCGTAATATGGTATACCATTATAACCTAACCATTCAATTTTTGGGTAGGAATAGTAATAACTAAATTATAATAATTATTGTTATATTTTTATTATAAATAAAATAATAACCATTTAAAAGAAAAAATAAATTCTTTCCGAAAAATAGAATGTTTTTTCTAAAAGACAGTTTATTTTCCTTATGCACACATAATTTAAAATTAATTTTACCAATTTTAGAAAATTTATTTTATAAAATAAGATTAATTTTTTAAATTATAATATAAAAATTATATTATAGTTATTTTTGGGATTTTTTAAAAATGTTTCATTTTTCGATTAATATTGAAAAATATTGAATATTAATTAAAAATGGTATTTTCTTTTAAATTATTTTTAAAGTAAAATTTTATTTTAAATTGGTTTCAAAATAAAATTTGTTTATTATATATATATTAATATAATTTAGTCCATTCTAATCATTTTCACATTTAATTTTTATATAAAAATATTGTAAACCAATCAAAATTTTCTCTTTAAAACACACATTTCATCATGTCTGTGGGATTAATTTTAATTTAAAATTTTCAATTTATACATATATAAATTTATAAAATTTATTATATAATTATAATAATCATAATTTATATTATCTAATTATTTCAACTTAATTTGTTACTATAATGAATAGTAAAAATTGGAAAAACTATTAACCCCTATTAAAGTAAAAAATGGATTTGTAGGGTGGTTAAAATAAAATGATAGGGGTTAGAATAACTTCAAAACTTGTCTAAAATATATTCATTAGAAATTGTGACTTTTTTATGGGTAAAGATTAATAATACTCCATTTTGGACCCTTCTGGAATGTCTAAGATGTGGGTACACCTTTCTGGCTCCAAATAGACCACCCCCTCTCCTCTCTTCTTAACACCTTCAACCCATTTTTTAGCTCAAAACTTCCCAAATCACTTTCCAAGATCCACAAAATCATCCTATAATCTATTTTTTTGCATAAATCCAACCTATGAATTATTTTTGGGAAAACATAAGGTGGTTTCCCGAAGAATAGTTAATGTTTTTCAGTGAGACATTTTATTTTATTTCTTCCTCCACCTCCTTAAATTATTATTTAAACATGAAGATATGTTAACCAAAATATATTCCATATAGTTATATGTTTTTATTCTAATGTCATGAACTACATTCATCCACGCTTTCATCCAATGGTTTATGAAATGACCCTTCATGTGTACGGTAGACTACCACCTCTTTACCCAAAGTTATTCATTTTTACATTAAAACCTCTCAATGTTGTGTATGATGATGAATCTAAAGTATATATATATTATTTATAAAATAATTATATCTATATATTAATTATATCATATATATACTATTTTACATTCCATTTTGTTGGTTATACAATGACATCGCTCATTGTGTGGAGGACTTCTTCCTCACGAAGCAATGTGATTTTTCTTTCAGTAATTCATTAAATAAAAGGTAATAAGGTTAATATTAATCAATATATGTTATATAAAGAAAATAATATTTATTTTAATTTAAAATTTATCATTATTAAAATAAAATAAATTATTTTCTTTCTTACACTTAAAAATGATAACGTCGTTTATGTATGTGTGGACAACCGCTATCACGAACCAATGTGAATTGAGATTCATCACAACACCAAATTGCTGATATATAAGTATAATTAAATAATTAATATGGTATATATAATATTATTATAATCTTTAAATGATAAAATATTATTCAAATTCTTTCCATAATGATCATTGAATAATTGAAATGTTACTCGTGCCTATATATAGCCTACCATCTCTATGATTGAACGTAGTTCATTTTTAATAACCATAATTCATGATTGGCAGTAATATTATAATTAATTATAATTATGATAGTTATTTCATGACTATTATTCGGTAGATTTTTAAATAATGACCTCTTAGACAATATTCAACCTACCAAAGTCATTTTTTGATACATAATCCAAATATCGTCAAAATATCCATTGTAAACTTAATTGATTTAGTAATCATATATAACATGGTTATAATTGAAATAAAAGAAAAATAAATCTTTAAAAAGGATATTATGAAATAAATAATTAACATTAGTTTTTTATTTAGGAAGATAAATAGTTTAAGAGATTATTCAGACACAAGGTAAAGGTTTCTTGTCTCACTTTTACTTCTGTGAGTTATACGCATTATTCAGCACACATTTCTTTTTGGTGGTGCATATACATACATTTTTTTGTTACATAATGAATTAATTTATATATATTGTATTTAATTATTCATTTAAATTTATTTCTATCATGGAACATTTGATATAAAATTTTCCAAGGTGGTAATAGTTTATTTCACAATCTCATCATTGTTTGGGATTGTTTTTTTAATGTCTCCCTTTGAGGGATTATTCGATATTTATATCTTAAAATAAATCTAGTATTTTATCCTATAGTTACTAATGAACTATTTCAATTAATATTATCATTTTTTTCTCCCTTTGGTACTTAAAATTATTGAGGATTTTTTTAATAAAGTTTGTCATTATTTCTCTCTTCGGTCGAAACTCCTTCTTCATCCAAAACAATATTTTCTATAAAAATCAAAAAACATTTAAAATTCAAAAAATAGTTTATAAAAAAAATTATCCATGTTTTAATATTTTATGAAACAATTTGAAATGAATCTTATTGTATTTTTATGAAAAGATAACATTTTATAACCATTTTACAATGCAAAAGGAATGTTCTTTTGAACTTATATGGAATGTATATAATAACCCACCATCATGATTTTCTTTTCATTTATGCTTCCTTTTAATGTTTATAAGGTTATTTTTAAATAAATTTTTTCCCTAATATTTTGTACATTCTTATATTTTAAAATTTTTATTTTCAAAGAAAAGTATTTTGATAACATTTTATGAATTTTTTATTTTTAAACTGAAAAGAGTGATTTTCAATGAAAGGTTATTTTCCTAAAATAATATTCCAAGCGATCTCTAAAAAAATCCATCTATGATGAAAACCTTTGATGATACTTCTTATTTAATGTTTTTATACTCCAAATATACAATCCTTATTATTTATTTGGACGGATTATGATCATTTTGAAAGGGGATGTACTATGTTGATACCAGTCATTTTACTACGGATGGTTTATGATTATGTTTATTTATTGGGGTAATTATTAACATATCGTGTACTTGTTTTTAAATATTAATTTTTATTATTATTAGGTTTCACCCAATTCATATGAGGAAAGCATTAAAATTAGTAAGTGATGGATAGAACCCTCTATAGCACCTCGAGACATTGATATGTCTCATGAGACAACCAAAATTGGGTTTTGGATGAGGCCTTACCAATTTTTGTAGATGTCCTAGTAAAAGGACTAGAAGGTTTTAGATGTCCTTGAAAAGGCCTCGATGATAAGATTTTGATGTATAGAATTATGCGTTCCATCATTATGAATTTGGCTATAGAACATTCCATGTGATTATTTGATATGATATAATATCCATGGTTATATTTCATGTTCATGTTATTATTTATATTAAATTATTTGATCATCAATTATTAATGTCATATTACTCTCATGTTATTTATAAAATGGAATGCGTTTCATTCATTAAACTTTCCACATTTAATATGAATTATTTATTCATATTTTCCATTTTCCACTTGCCCTTACTGAGCATATGAGCTCATCCCTTTGTTATGTTTTATTTTCTATAGGATATGATGAACTATTTTTTGACAGATATGTAGGGATATACTATGGAGAATAATGGCATTCTCAAAGATAATAAATTGTGAATTTTATGTTTTAAAATGTAATTTTATTTTAATGTATGTACCCAGTTTAAAAATAATAATAAACTATTTATTCATTTGGGATTTTATTCCTTGTATATTATGTCAATGTAATAAAGTAGACATTGGTTTTAGGCTACTGGGGTTGGGTTATTACACCATCCCCTCGAAACTGATAAATATGAATAATACAATCCATCAATTATAAAAGTATTTAATCTAAAACACATAGGTAATTTAAATGGTAAAACATTAATTGGATGATAAAATTTTAAAAACAAAACCATTTGGGAATTTTATAAATTACCTTCCACAGACATTAGGATTATGTGAGATTGTGAAGCGGGGTGATTCCTTGATTAAGTGAAATTTTGAAGTGGTGGGATGATATTGAGTAAGATGAATTTGAAATAGTGTTTCATGTCAAAATGGGATTTAAATGATTACTTTGAAATTAGAATTCAATGAATTAAGGAATTATCTTTAGAGTTGAAAAATTCATGGTGAGATTCTTTTTTAGAGGATTTACTTGAAGATAAATAATTCTCAAGAATGGGAAAATATGTGTGACACATTTTTATCATATGTTTCTATAATATTATGAGTATTTTTTATTCATATTTAGTATTTATTTTCAAAAATAATATATTTATTTTAATTTTTTTTCATCATAATAATTAATTTTTCAAAAATTTATTCTCTAAAATCATTAAAATCTTGTTATTATTGAATATATAATTGTTAGACTAGAGTTATGATACATTGATTTATGAATTTTATTATTAAAGGAAGAAAACATGAAAAATATTGAATAAAATAATGAAATAAATCCACTAGTAAATACTTTGGGCATAGAAGTTATATTTACTTTTAAAAATTGGGCTCATTACTTAAAAAATAAACCAAGGTCCCCTAGACACCCAAAAGGGTACAAAAATTTCCCTAAGATATATTCAAGTGAGAATAAATGAGTACCATAGGAAATGATAGGGATTTGGACTACATATTAGGATTAAGAGCACTAGAGTGAGTGGTATTGAATATGTATGGGAGAATCGTGAGTCAGGGCTACACTATTAGGAGAACACATTCGCAACATTAATGTACACTATAAAGGATGGTTGAGAGAACTATTTTTTTTTAAAAATGACCAGTCCATTATAGTTCAATATTTAGTGGAGGCACATGATTTTCCTATGTGTTATTTTATATTCTTAGATATTAGTCTTCATAGAAACCATCTGTCTAGCCCATGCATCGTCATCCCTATGAAATTTGTGGATGTTTTATCTATATTTAAATATCATATCCACTAATGAAAATTTCTTGCCACGCATGCACCATTATACCCATGAACCTCTTTCCATGGCCATTACTATGATATTTCCCTAACCTGAAACTCACTAAAAAAGTTCATGGAAGTGATCTACCATTTTTTCTACTCTATATTAATTCCATAATTCCAAAATTTCTACAATAAATCAGTTTTAAGAAGATGAAGAAGTTACCTCTTACATGCATGTATAATCAGTATAATGGTGATAATATTCTAATAGGACCTCATCCTCCAACTGACTCTCAACCTTTTTCAACAGACTTTGTGGTGCAAATGTAACCTAAATGTCCTACAAATGGATCATCATATACCAATGGCACATCAACCTCCTTAAATGTAATCATATCACCTGAATCACATGCAATTGATTTTTATCTTTTAATCATATATTCCATACACATGGGATTAATGAATAATTTACTAATTTTTATTGAGTACTTATTTACCCAAATCAATAAGTGATTAGGAATAAATCCATTTGTATGATTATTGTGAAGAGAAATATGGGATATTACTTAGACATACTTCCCCCAAAAGTTAGTACATAGTCAAATAGTGTATAATATGAGGATTTTTTTACACATGGGGTTAATCAATTAAGGAGAATATATTTGGATATAATTCCATGAATTATGGATATCTTGGAAAGATACTGGTGGAATCACTCATTCATTCCATTATCCAAGAGGAACCACCTCATCCTATCTCATAATTCCAAATTATACAATCCACTATATCATTTTTATAACCTTTATTACCCATTTATTCATCCTTCTTCCTTTACATATTTATCTGATTTAATTCATCCATGGGTTTCTACACTTTAATTCACTTTATTCCCCCACTTCAATCTCCTATATATAGATCCCTTCCATTTTTAATTTATGGAAATCATCTCATATCCCCATCATTCTAATTCACTTAATACACTAGCATTAAATAGGAGATGCAACATGAGGATAAGAAGAATTTCAATCTACATGATGTTTGGGATCCTCTTTCACTCTATAATAATTTTATTCATTCATAGTTAGTCATTTTATGTGGAAGATTAAATGAATGAAATTTGATTTGTGTTTTCTGAATTTTAAAAAATGGATTTTTTATTATTTAGGCCCGGTTCATAATGTTTTTAATTAGTTAAACAATGGTTAAATTATTTTTGTGTGAGGTTGATAAAATAGGAGTTGAAACCTGAACCATAAACTAAATTCATGACCATTGTATAGTTAAGAATGATATTTTATTAAATTCATTAGCAACTTAATCACAAAAAAAAAGATCGAAAATCACCTCACGTGAAGGATAAGAGTAAAATCAAGGTGAATCTTAAATTTATGAGTACTTTTATTGCTATAATGAGAGTTTAATGAGTTAATATGAAAGGTTTATGATCACATTTATATTCCAAATTCACTTAGTCTACTTGAAATTGTTATTTTATACAAAACAAATCCATATTTATCACTTATTGAACATATTTTCTAGGTTCTATTTTTTACTTCCCACTAGATACACTATTACACACCTTACATAAATATAAATACAATAAAAAATTATCTATTTTATAGAAATTATATAAAAATTAGTTTTTCATTATTGTTTCATAATTTAGACCTATGTAAATCAATGCAATAAACAAAAACCTATCCCTATGTAGATAACATGATTAATCAAATATATTGTGCTCATATTTATTCAAAAACATAATAATACTTTTAAAAAAATTATCAAATGCGAATAGAATAAAATATGTCACAAACCAACTCTAGGTCACCCCTAAAACATGCATTGAACTAGACCTCGACATACCCAAGGTATGTTCCTAGTCATACTGGGATATAGAAAAGAATTAGATCTCTATATAATATCCCATGGGAATTAATTCAACAAATAGATAATAAAATAAGGGGATATTCCAATGAAAATTATTTAATAACCACTCCATGCATTAGAGATCCATGTGAAGAATCAAATAAGTAGATGTAGAAAGAAAAAAACTAAACAACATAACTAGAAGAGTCTTATATAATTACAAATAGATACAATATCTATGAAAAAATAATCATCTAGAATAAAGGAGACCGACATGGCCAATACATATACTATACAAATAAAAACAACAAAAAAACCCTAAGATCCTTATGTAGCCTATTGGCCTCCACCTATCCATTAAACAAACCCACTCCTAATGTGATCATGAACCAGAATAGAATCCTGAAAATTATATTGGGCATATCAATATCAATTTTGACAAGTAGGGTGTGAGCATTAAACCACTTAGTATGTAATAAACATGTATCACGTTCATTTTATTTCTAAAAAACCCCACACATGATAGTTTGAAAATACACTAGTGATAGTATAGTTGTTTTTATTTTCTAAAAATAGACTTATCTCTTTCTCAAATCATTTTTAAAATTCCAGTTAAATACATTCATAAATTTGGTTCTAATTTTAAAAAATACACCTTTTAAAACATACTCAAGAAATAATCCCTAAAAGATAATTGAAATAAAATCAATTAGATAAATAAATAAACCCAGACAACTGAATAAAAAATATTAAAATATAGGAACGTCATAAAATATCAATAATAAATGAAAGGTTGATAAGATCACAATTACAAGTAGACCTCACAGAATTATGAATATATCATTATGGGAAAATATTATAATTTTGATGAAGAAAACATATGCATGATTCTGTTGGATCATCTGATATCCTATCAACTCATACATATTTCTATAACCAACACATTCCTCTAAATTTGCATCACCATTATAACTCCCCTATGTCCTCTAAACCATAGTAGATCAACTCCATCTAAACTAGACTAGATATTAATCATCTCTCACCCATCACTACGATGCCCAAGATCCCCATGATGGTAATAATGTGATGTTAGGTAGTCTTTATATAAAATTTTTCAATCATGAATCAATATAATTCAAATAAATGTGATCAAACCACCACCCAAAACCCGTCCATTCGAAACACACTTATAAAAGAAATAAATAACATCTCAACATAATTATAGGAAAGGGGATTCTATAAAAGTGAAATTTTTTTATGGAAAACCATTTTAATGTACCAATGGATCCTTAAATTTTTAAATTAGAAATATTTTTCAAAAAAATATTCCATTCATTAAATTACATTCAAGAACCGATGTTATTTTCAAACTCATTACTCAAGGTGACAACAATACTCTAGAAAATTCTTTAGAAATATACATTTAAATTTTCCTCTGAAAATCATTTTGAAACCCAGATAAAATTTGAGAACACAAGCTTAAATGATAACATCCAATGAAACTATATTTATAAATATATATATATAGAGATATCAGTAAAAATTTATACATATATATATATATAAACTCACATATATACATGTGTACATTCATTGAAGATACTGAGGATAAAATAAATAGACACAATAAAAGTCAAACAATAAAACATAGGAACCCTCGTATAAGTCAAATAAGACCTTAAAATAGCCAATGTTAAATAAAACCCCAATCCTACCTCAAGGAAAAATCATGATATAATTATAAAAGTTAATTTATCACTTTAAAACTCCAAAATTAATATAATAAGGCCTCATAGGAATTTTAGAAGACAAATAAAATATGTATACATTTATCCAAAAGTAAAAACATTTAAAAATATAGAAAACCAATTTTATTCAAACATTTTATTCACTGATATTTAAAAATTCATTTATAGATTTAGAAAAATGATAAATTTATTTCAAAAACCTTTAACATCTTCAATCATCTCACGGTGTAATATTAAAAGTTAATAAATGGAAAAACCTACTAAAAATCGACTATGAATGTAAAGAAACTCTCAAATATGAAAAGATACATGCCTGAAGAGAAATATATATACTCTAACATCAAAATACACAACAGATTACAAACAACACTCACCCTATGATTAAAAAAAGAAGGAACCATGAAATTATGAGAAGTAAAAACTAGATACAGGTGAAGAGAAGAGAATTAATGAGCCCTAATTCATGAAAAACACATTTAATTAAAGTATAAAGGCCCTCAAAATCAAAAAATATACCTTTAGGTATAATTCTAGTGATCCCCTATGGAATTTTAATCAAGTGGGGATTTGGGATGGTTGATGGGGTCTTATTTTTGGGAGGGGTAAAATAGGAAAGTCATATTTTAATAAAACATGGTAAATCTCATGGTTTTTCAAAACGGTTTAACAACCCTTTCACCAATCATGTTCCCGTCCCCGGAATCACCGGGAAGAGTTCAGGGTTTGGATACATTATCAATGAATTTGTGTTCCAATTGTGTGGAATGTGTATATGAAAACAATCGATAACTCACAAAATTATTTTCTGGTTCCTCCAAACCATGAACAAGTGGTGTGCCAAAAAACTCATGTGTAAATTTAGGTCACATGGTTTCCACTAAAGCTATATGGCTTGACACAAATTGTGCACTACCCATGCTGATTAAACCATGGAAGAACAAAAAAAATTGAAACATCTTTTATGTAAGTGTACATAAATCGTTTAAATTAAAAAAATGTTTTTCAAACAATGTGTCAAAGGGGGATTGTGTAAGGGTCATCAACATGGTTTGTATAATAAAGTGGTAACCATGCTCATATTGCTCAAAAAAATAAAAAATAAAAAATATATTAACTCAAAATCCCAAAACATAAAATTTAATCCCAAAACTCAAAGGAAATATAAAAATTTTATAAAATAGTAAAAAAAATAAAAAAAATTTAGGGTTAGGTATGAAAATTATCTATAAAATAACACCTTTATCCCCTAGTAATTGAATAAATTAATTATTAATTAAAAAAAGGATTTTCAACATAAAAGGAAGGATCTTCTATAATGATAAACTCAAAACTTATCTAGAACCAATCCGGACAACCACACATGGTATGAATATTCTATCTAGAAGTCACACTCGATGAGTATAAAAATTTTGACCAAAATTAAGAGGCTCGAGATGATTATCCCCACCATTTAAGGATCTTTATATTATAAATTTTTGTCAACAAAAATAACTTCAATGAACGATGACCAAACACGACATAATCTTCCACTGTAAAGAACTCAACCATCCCACCTGACTATAGATAAAATCCAAAATTCTATAAGACATATATTCTCAAAAAAACATGAGTTGTGTGATTATCCAAATAAAACGCACATATCAATGATTGGGGAATAAAAAAAGAAGAGAAGGATAGGAAAATGGTCTCTCAAAGGTTACATAAAAATATCTAGTAGAACATCCATCAATATTTTGGGGTTGAAAATTATTTTTCTTATACTAATACTAATGTACCATCATATATAATTTCAAAATATGTACCATTAAAAAAATGATTGGTAAATAGAGATTTAGATCAAAAGGGCTTGAAATTACTTTACTAAACACACAATAATCTTATGAGTAAGCGCTTCCTTTTAAAATAAGAAATAATAGAAAAAGAATCCACCAAATCAGGTTCCTATGGTTTTAATCCTCATTGAATATAGAAACTTTATTACTACTGTAGTAGTAAAGGATTCCAATCATCATGGATATCCTCCTAGAATCCATCATTGATAAAAATTCCTCACCCATTAAATCATTAAATGAGATCAGTCCAAATGAAAGGGTTGGGAAACTAAAGTACAAATGAAGACCTTTTAGGAATAGATAATCCATTAATGATTTTTATAATATGGTCTTACAAAAAAAATTAAAAATTTTACTAAATCATTCAACAATCTCATTCACCACTCTGTGACCCTATTACAAACCATTAGTATATTTTTTCACTTCTCTTTCACTTCCTTAGGAAGAAACAACTTAAATTAAGTGTCCTAGAAGAATTATGATGTCATTTTATCCTAAAATAAGGATGGAAAGATAAAATTACAGTAATCCAAACCTGGTCAATTGAGAAAACAAGAAATATAACTCACTATAAAGGCTTCAGGTTACTAGAGAGACTTAATGATTCCCTCAGTTTCCTCTAGTCACTATGTAACCTCTTGTGAAGCTTGATCACCATGAATGATAGGAAAAAAATAAGAAGTGTCTTGATCTACCACTCACTTAATGTCTTAGTATGGTTGAATACAAGAGGAAATAATAAAAACTCTAAAATATAGACACGTTATAATCCCCTGGGACATTTAAATGTTGAATACTATAAATAATAAGGAGAAACACAAAGCCAAATCAATAACACCAACCAAAACCACATCGATATGGGAGTAAAATTTCAACTCAAAATACTCATTCATTAAGATAATAATAATTAAAATCTAAAGAACCACAAAATAAAACAAATCAAAATATCTAATTCAAATTCATATGTTTTAAATTCCTAAAATATCAATGTTACCTTTTAAAATTAGTTCTTTTTCTTATAATATTTTTATCAATTTTTAAAACATGAAAGATTTTTCATTTTAAAACCAATCATATTATTTTCAAATTCCTACCAAAAAATATTAAATATCATCATTAAACACCAAAAATTTATTAATAGGTAATAGTTCTTGTGAAAGACTTCGAAACATGGTTTAGTGGTCCATATCCTAATAATGAAACCCCCACTGGATGTTATGTTAAACCATGCATGTGGGCTCCACATAGTTTTATTGGCTATGTGAGATCACTGTGTGATTCCAATATAACTCCCATTTTCATCCCACCCCCACACATAAATACTTTAAATAATCAAAAATACCATAAACATTAAATAAAATACCCTAAAACCCAAGAGAGATTTCGTATTTCAAGACTTACAACCCAATATCCTATGGAAACTATGGCACCTAAAAAAAATAGCTCACTAGGATATCCCCATACCTAACTCTCAAGTTCTAAAACTCTTAACTCCAAAATAACAAACACCCCAAAAATTAAGGGAACCATAAGTTCATAGGTCTACTAATAGTATTGGAATTGATACTAATTTTTCATAAACAAAATTTAGGTTACCCTAGAACTACTACTAGAAATAATACATATACCAATGGGCCTATGACTACAGATTATAAAACTGTTTTCATAGTCTACCAATATCAACAGGTTGTTTAAAACCATTGGCATAAAATACCTTATAGAGAACTATACCAATGGTTTTGAAAATACCTTTGGCATAGGTCTCTTGCAGCCACCTTATACTAATTGTTTCTTCCAAACCACTAGTATAGGTCCACCCTATGCAAACGAGTTCATAAAAATCATTAGTATAGTTAAAAATGGCAAATAAGATATACCAATAGTTTTCATAACCATTGATATAGTTCTATACACACAGTTTTAAGAACCACTAGTATAGGTAACCATATTTTTTGTAGAATATTTTTTCAAATAAAATTAAATAAATAAATAGTTAAAGTACTTATGAATATAAATATTTATATATTTTAGAAATTATTTTCACAAAAGTCGTGTTAAGTTAGTGGTTAGGTCATTTAATTATAAACGGGAGGTTATGGGATCAAAACCAAGCTGGGTATTATTTTTTTAATTACCTATACAAATGGTTTTCTAAATCTATTGGTATAGGTTTTTAATATGACCTATACAAACGCAAAACTAGACAACGGTCCTCCAAACCATTGGTATAGGATATACCAAGGGTTTTGGAGACCTATAAAAGTGGTTCCAAACCATTATTTTGGGGTACTTTTCTATTAGTGCACCAAAAATTCAAGTGATCCTATTACATACCTGAGGTATGTTGCAGATCACGATGATCTAGTTATAAGAACTAGGGAATTATATAAGAGGTCATATGAATTTGTTTTCTTAATAAATAATAAAATACATTGTCTTACACTAGAAATTATGAAACTCCCACTCTTTATATCAGAGATCATTTCACAACCTCAAATAAAATGATCTATAAAAAAACAATAAACCAAATAAAATAACCAAAAGATACGTCCATAATCTCTAAATTAGACATAGTAATAGAATCACTATAAATCATTTAGAATGTACGAGATCAACATGAATGATACATAAACTAGAAAAATTAAAAACTAAAAAGACCCCATGATCTCCATGTGACCTCTTGGACATTGTATATCCATAAAACCATCCTAATCCAAAAGGGAAAAAGATCCAGAACTCGGTCTTATAAAATGATTAGGTCTACCGATACCAAGTGTAAAAATTAGGGAGTGAACATAAATAAAACATAGTTGTAATGAACCAAAGAGTCCATTTTTGGGACCACTTTGTGTATGAAAATTGTATTTCTTGTCAACAGTTTCCAATAATGGTCAAAATGAAGAAGGAGATGAAGAAGGACTAAAAAGTTAGTAGAGATTGGATAAAGTGATGTTTCCAGGAGAATTTTTATGGAATCATAGCATTGGATGTCATACCTGAGCAATTCTCTAAGAAGATCAATTCAGACGATTGTTGAACTGATACTAAGTTCAAAGAACTTCTGTCAAAGGGAACACATTATTTACAACAATGAAGAATGATGAAGTATCATCCATCTAAGTATTATTGACGAAGAATGATAATTTAAAGAAGACCATGCAATGATCTACGATTTCATGAGAACCATTCAAGATCCTACTTGAAGAATAGAATAATATGATTTGAATGAAGTAGAGAATGGTGGCTGAAGAATAAGAGAGAGTGTGGAAGGGCTTGGCATTCTAAGAAGTTCATGAATTACACATTTCCTTGAAATCATATGATTGTTTGTAAAGACCCGTAAATTTCAAGGAATTTTTTTTTTAATTTTCTTTGGAATTTTACAAGAGGGAAGTTTCTGACGGCACCTGATTCTGAGGCCTGGTGTTCCCGGAATCATTTTCCGAAGTTTGGCTCGGGTACGTTCAGTGAACGGACGAGCGAGTTTTTCTAACTTTTGAACCGGTGCCCGGAATCGAATTTTGAGGGCACCGATGAAATCGTAGCGCTGGTATTCGCTTAGAAACGCCTCTTCCGGAGTTGCGTTTTCTCGGGTGTGGTTTTTAATTTTCGGGCTTAAAGTTAAAAATAAAATAATTTTTCGACAACTTTATTTTATTTCACTTAAGCCACTTGGAAGCCACTTGAAGCCACTTAAAGGCGGCTTGAACTGAGTTGAACCGGATAGTATGCTATCCAGAAATATCCTACCCCCTTGTAGGATATTTGTGAGGTGGGGCCCACACGAGCCCCTCCGTTTCTTTCCGCTAAGTAACGCACCCGCGAAAACCCGTCATTATGAAAGTCAACTGAAGCATTTTCTAAATTCTTAACAGACCTTTTAATTGGGCGGTTTATTTCATAAATTAAATGAGTTGTTTCTTTCGTTGAATTAATTCAACGAATTGATGGGTCGTTACTTACCCTTTTTCGTGTGTTGGCATAATAATAAAATAAGACCAACCTTTTTCTTTTGGAGGATTACTCGTTGAGAAAGGATCCTTGAACCTTCAGCCTCCTTCGCGAAGAATGCGAAGAACGCGAAGAACGCGAAGAACGCCGAACCCGGAAATCGACGACGCGACGCCGTGATCCGCGACGCCGACAACGTTCTTCTGCGACGTCTCTTCCTCCGTGACGGGTCTTCGATCGGCTGCTTGAGTTTGCCGACTCAACGCCGTGTTCCGCGACGACGCGACGCCTTCCCGTGATGACACGACGATCCCCCCTCTTCCGCGACAAGCAATTCCGTGAAGAACGCTCACGCGCGACGACTCCGAGGTAGGGATTTTATATTTTGGAAATACCCCTCCTTATATTCCCATGAACATTCTTTAAAAATTAATGAACCGGAATCAAAGAAACAAATTTATTTTATTAAAATTGTTAGTTCATGTGTTGAACATTTTATTTTCTCCCGTTGCTTTTATCTAACGCGGAGGGTGCGGGTCAAACGAACATGGCCCGGCAACCCTTCGCCGTTCTTCGTGTTTTGCGGATTTGGCGGGCGACGGCAAAATATGATGCAAGGGAAATTTGATGATCCCGCAGTAAAGAACGGAACCCGGGAGGAACAACGGCGCAGACGGGAAGGAAAACGGGCCACCGAAGCGACTCTGGCGGCCCGCGGAAGCCGGTGGCGGCGCGGGTCGCCGGCGCGGCGGCGCCGGCGACCAGAGGCGGCGGCACCCCGCGGGTGTCCAGCGCGACACCCCGCGGGTGCCGTTGGTGTCCAGTGTGACACCCCGCGGGTGCCGCGGGGTTGTCGCGCGGCACCCCGCGGGTGTCCAGCGCGACACCCCGCGGGTGCAGCGGGGTTGTCCCGCGGCACCCCGCGGGTGTCCAGGGCGACACCCCGCGGGTACCGCGGGGTTGTCACGCGGCACCCCGCGGGTGTCCAGGGCGGCACCCCACGGGTGTCGCGGGGTTGTCACGCGGCGCGTCCGGCTGTCTGGCCGACACCCCGCGGGTGCCGCGGGGGTGTCACGCGTGGCGGCGGCTTTCCCCTGCGCCGGCCGCTTGGCCGAGCCGAGCCGGACCAGGCCTAGCCGGGCCGGGTCGGGCCAACCGGGTCGGACCCGACCCGGTTCGGGCCAACCAGGGGGGTCGGGCCGGGTCGGGCCGGGCCCGGACCCCCCGTCTTCGGACGACTTTCGTTCAAACGCCTGTAACTTGAGCTACGGGCCTCCAAATGACCCGCCGTCAGCGGCAACGCGATCCTTGGATCGAGACGGTCGTTTCGGTATCGCACTCAAGGTTTCAGAATACTTTGGGTTCGTCCGGGTTGGTTCGTACACGAAACCAACCGGGCCCTCAGAGCGGAAACGCTCATATCTTGAGCTACGAACGTCCGATTGGCGTGCCGTCAGCTTTGTTGAACTCCACTAAGTGAGACGGATCTTTTGGATTACTCCGCTCGAGGTTGGGATGCCGTCGGAGTGCGGTCGGGTTGGATCGCACTGAAATCCAACCGGGCCCCTGGGACGAAAACGCCAATAACTCACTGACCGGGCGTCCGATTGACGCGCCGTCTGTCTCGTTGCTTTCCTCTTGATGAGACGGATCTTTTGGCATCCTCTGCCCGGGTTTTGGATGCAGATGGATAGTGGCTGGGTTGGATCGCACTGAAATCCAACCGGGCCCCTGGAACGGAAAAGCTGATATCTTTCAGACCAGACGTCTGTTTGACGAACCGTCAGCGGCATTGGTGATCACGTTGAAAAACGGTCCCTATGAGTATACCCTATGAGTGATAGGGGTATAGTTGAGTTACGGCCGGATTGGTTCGCACACGAAACCAACCGGGCCCCTGGGACGAAAAGGCTAATAACTCACAGACAGGGCGTCCGATTGGCGTGTCGTCTGTTGCGTTGAGACCCCTATGACGAGGTGGTCCTTTGAGATACTTCCTTGCGGGACTTTGTGATACTTGGAGTATCAACCAGTAGCTCGTGGAGCGGACCCTCCCGGAGACGAGCGGGCGGAGCATGGAGACCGTGTAGCTGACTGAGACTCGATGACTACTGATCGAACAACTCGGTGTGTTACAGGGGAGCGCTTGGTTGTAGCGGAAGTCCCACGACAGAGGTGCGCTTGGTTGTAGTGGCACATGGGAGCACTTGGTTGTAGCGGCAGACCCACGACAGAGGTGCGCTTGGTTGTAGCGGCACATGGGAGCGTTTGGTTGTAGCGGCACATGGGAGCGCTTGGTTGTAGCGGCAGACCCACGACAGAGGTGCGCTTGGTTGTAGCGGCACATGGGAGCGCTTGATGTAGCGGCAGACCCACGACAGAGGTGCACTTGGTTGTAGCGGCACATGGGAGCGCTTGGTTGTAGCGGCAGACCCACGAAAGAGGTGCGCTTGGTTGTAGCGGCACATGAGAGGGCTTGGTTGTAGCGGCAGACCCACGGCAGAGGTGCGCTTGGTTGTAGCGGCACATGGGAGCGCTTGGTTGTAGCGGCAAACCCACGACAGAGGTGCGCTTGGTTGTAGCGGCACATGGGAGCGCTTGGTTGTAGGGGCAGACCCACGACAGAGGTGCGCTTGGTTTTAGCGGCACATGGGAGCGCTTGGTTGTAGCGGCAGACCCATGACAGAGGTGCGCTTGGTTGTAGCGGCACATGGGAGCGCTTGGTTGTAGCGGCAGACCCACGACAGTGGTGCGCTTGGTTGTAGAGGCACATGGGAGCGCTTTGTGGTAGCGGTTGGCCCGCTATACTCGATAGGTGGAGTACTACAGCAGTCTTAAGTTAGTGAGCCGTAT
The DNA here is from genome assembly GCA_963277665.1 of Viscum album. Classification (NCBI taxonomy): domain Eukaryota; kingdom Viridiplantae; phylum Streptophyta; class Magnoliopsida; order Santalales; family Viscaceae; genus Viscum; species Viscum album. Next base: position 1,249,154,527 of record OY728156.1, on the reverse strand, counting down.
CTCGGAGTTGTGACAGGACCACTGTACACTCCAGAGACGGAGCTCTTCAGCAGTTTTGGTTTCGATGATGAAAATCCTAGTTTGAGCTGAGACTTTTGACCTTGTGTTTGCCTCATGATTGAGATGGGTTACTTGATAACTTAGGTATATGTATGGGCATATATCTAAGTAGATGTTATCTGTTGAGATCTTCTTGTGGTTATCCTTGTTGGTTTTAGTGAGACCTTGAGGGTCTCAGGGTCCCTACTGAGTATCGTTATACTCACCCCTGCACGGGCTATGCCCGCACTACGTTGTGTTGGTTGCAGACGACGGACAGCGTTGATCGTGGCTGAGGCTTGCAGAGCAGGACGGTACCTGGAGGTGGACCACTGGGCGGGACGTGCTCGAAGCGGACGGCGGGACCCGAGGAGCATTGGAGCTATCTGTACCCACCCTTCAGGTAGGATTTCCAGTGGACAGCTCGGTGTAGTGGCTTTTACTTTACAGTTGCTGTTTTCCCTTTCAAGTTGTACTTTACTTTTAGTTGGGTTTGTATATTGGCCTATTTACTTTTCCGCACTTCAGTTGTACTCTGTTTTTACTTAGTGTTTACTTTTCCGCCTGCTTACTCGGTGGTGCTTGTTTACTTTACAAAGGCAATGCCTTCCCTTTTTACCGAGATTTATGCCTTGGTGCTAGTTTCCAGCCCCTGGCCTATGGAAGGCAGGCTTGGGGTAGTCACGGCATGGGCCCTGAGGACGGGTCGTGACATTGTTGCACTATTCTTAATGTTCCAAATGCATGTATCAAAGGTGATACATTGTATGCAACATTGAAGGTATTTGAAGAAGCTTCAAGCCTCCATTTTTTGATGAAGAGAGATGATTGGATTTCTTTGGAATTAACACTACAAAAGGAATTGAGGATTTTAAGTGAGGATAAAGAAGTACTTTGGAATTCATATTCCAAAAAAAATGGACTAAACTATGACGATGCTTTGATTATTTGTATTTCAAAAATATCCTAAGTTTGGAGAACTTGTGATGCGAGCCTGATGAAGAGTAGAGAGGGTAAATAAGTGATTTTGGTAAAGGAAAAAAAGTGGCGGACAAGTATTGGTGTGAAAGTGTATGTGGTGCGTAAGCCATATTTCAGGATCATCCCATGTGGCGTGCATGTTAAAGACTGGCGCACAAGTCAAAAACGGGTGTGCAAGTATAAGGGGCATGAAAGTGTGTTGCACTAGTATATGTGGAATGTAATTCATATTTCAAGATCATCACATCAAAATTTGACAAAGGAAATAAAATGGAGCGCAAGTTAAAAAATGGCATGCCGGACAAAAAGTGGTTTGCAAGTATAAGTGGCGAACAAGTGTGGCGCGCAAGTATAAGTGGCGCGCAAGTGTGGCACGCAATTATAAGCGGCGCACAAGTGTATGTTGCGTGAAATTCATATTCCAGCATCATCATATCAAAATATGAAAATGGAAAGAGAAGTGTTGCGCTAGTGATGGAAGGCGCACAAGTGATGGAGTGGCGCTCAAGTGATGGAGTGGCGTGCAAGTAGGAACGATGCGCAAGTGTATGTGGCACGCAAGTCCCCAAAATTCCTATAAATAGATGACTAAAATCCTCATTTTTCTATGATCAGCACTTAAGAGAAAATTAGATCTCAAATCGCGCAAGAATTAGAAGGTTCTCTGATTAGGCAAGTAGCAGAGGGCAGCGCGCAAGCTGATGTAGCATGCAAGATGAGCGTTATTTATAAGGTGTGCAAGTTGGGCAGCTTGCAAGTTGTAGCGCACATGTTTGGGCATGCAAGTTGTGGCGTGCATGTAAGTGGAGAAAAATCTGAGTGGCGCACCTGTAGGTGGCACGAAAGTAGAAGTGGCACGCAACCAGGTGTCTTGCAAGTAGGGTGTCACGTAAGTGGTGGGGCTCAAGTAGAGTAGCACGCAAACAGGGTGGTGTGCAAGTAAGGATTGGAGCACAAGCTAGAACTTGTGATTCTAGAAAGAAGAAGAAGAAGAAGAAGAGCTCGGTGCATGTGGTTTTGCACTGAAAGAAAATGTGTGAAGAAGAGTAGGTTTCAATGCAGCTTGTTTTGCATTGAAAAAGTAGATGAATAAGAAGAATAAGAAGAGTGTGCATCTTACAGGTTTGCTGCATAGAAAGAAGAGAAGAAGAAGAGGAAGAACATATTACGCCCAATTGAAGCCTACAATTATTTATCAAGTGAGTTGATCCTAAGTTTTTGAATAATCACATTGGTATATGTGATTTTGGCCAAGAAGAGAGAAGAAGATTTAGTGCAGTTGGTTATTACACTAAGATGAAGAAAGAAGAAGTCTAGTGCACTTGGTGTTGTACTAGAGAAGAAGATAAATAAAGAATAAAGAAATTCTTTCCTACAGCATTGAAAGTAATCAAGTGAATAGGACTAAAGAAGACCAAGAGCATAACCTACCTTATCAAGAAGAACGAATATTGTCTCTAAAGGTAGTATAAAGAACCATCTAGAGGCTGCAAGTTGGACTAGACTATCACCAGTCCAGGGAAGAGGATTGTTTCCCACCCCCCTCAAAAGTGTAGGGACTTATACTGGATAGAGTATTGTTTTCCTAGACACACTATTATAACATCATATTACATTATAGTGGAGAATCCATGAAATGTTCATTCCCATGCATGGCAAGGACGTAGCTACTCTTATTGAGTGGTGAACCTTGTAAAAATATCATGTTCATATTTTTACTGCTTTCTATTATTGCATGCAACAAGGAAAAGATAATAATAGAATCATGATCCTAAAATATCAATAGGTACTGGGATAAAAGATGGAATTGGTTTAAAAAGTCTTCAACACTGATTGACCCCCCTCTCAGTGTTAGGTATATCCCAAAATAGTCCTCTTAATTGGTATTAGAGGGAGGTTGACCTCTGTTGGATTCTCTACATTGATTTTATTCTCTTTTGAAGATTTGAGTTTCTTTCCTGAATTATCAATGAATTGAACTTTCAATGAAGATTCAGTTATCTCTGAACAGAAAGCTATATCTATCAAGACCATGATAAATAGGAAAAAGAAGGAGAAGAAAAAGTTGAAGAAGAAGTTCATCTTATCTAAAGAATAAGATGTATCTGGTTCTCTATATCTGGAAAACATTGAAGACACACCAGACTTGGAAAGTTATGAGAAGGTGGATCAAGTTTTCACTAAGAAGTTGGATAAACTTCCTACCTCAAATATTAAGGAGGTATGTGTTAGTACATTTGGAAATTATTCTCATGATGAAAATGCTGGAACAAGTGGTGATGATCAATCTACAACATCTCAAGAAATATCAGTTGATAGATAAAGAATGATTCTGCATGGTATTCCTGAAGAGAGTGCATCTCTTTTTTGTGGAGTATTTCAATGCATGTTGGAAAATATCACTAAACTGGAAGAAGAAAATGATTCTTTGGAGAAAGGATTACAAGCAAAAATTGTCGAATGTTTAAAGCTTTCCAGATAGTTTGGAGCCTTTGAAGAAACAAAGAAGGGATTTGAAGTAATTTATTCAAAGTGGTTCAAAGATGTTGAAGAGAAAGAGGGAGTCAACAAGAATCTAGAAGAGAAGATTCATGCACTTGAATATGAGCTGAAAAAGAGAAATGATGTCAATGAGATATATTTGGAAGAAAACTCCAAGAATATCAAAGAACATGACTCTTTGTTACAAAACAAAATAAAGATGCATGAAGATGAAATTGAAAGGTTAAAGAAGGCTTGTGAAGAGAAGATGACAATGATTAAAGACCATGAATTCATCCTCAATATGAGATGTCTAGAATTGGAAGATGAGTTTACCAATATTGAGAAGATACATATTGAGTCTCCACAAAAGAAGGAAATAGTTGTTGTTAGTATTCAATGCTCAATGGATGATTCTACTATCAAAATACCTTCAACAAGTGATAATAATATCATGGATTCACTCATTGATCTATCAAAAGTAGCTGATAAAGTAAAGGTACCATCCATACGAACTTGTACTAATGTTTTTATTTCTACAAAAAGTATGGGTTGGAAGAAAAATTCTAAACAAGTGTTGATAAAGAAAAGTGAGAAGAAACCTACCACCATGGCTATAGTGGATAGGGGAAAGAGTGTGGAAGATAGATCCCCACATAAAGCACAACATACCTAGAATAAGATTCAGCAACCTTATAAAGAAGATGGGACGAAGTCAAGGTTTGTTGGTCAATGCTAGTGTTGTAATAGATTTGGGCATTGTGCACTATATTGTTGGTACAACCCCTTAAATGTAAAAGCATAGAGAAATCTCATCTCATGGGGGAGAAATCTATAGAAGAAGAAGAAACATCCATAGAACCCAAAGAATCTATATTCTGCAAATAGATTTGGAATGTAAGATAAAATATGTGATGTATGCAATAGGAGTGGTCTTACGAATAGTGCATGTTCATATAATAAAAGAAGACCACAAAAGCTAAGTAAGAATAAAGAAGAATCCTTGGGAAGAAATCCAATAAATAATATGAAAAAGAATCACCCAGGAAGATTTCAAGAAGGGAAGATGAAAATTCCTTGGATTCTAAATCCAAGAAGGTGAAGGGTGGTTCATCCAAAATAAATACTAAGAAGGAATCCACTCAAAAGAATCCATGTAGAAAATCCAATCATGATGCCTCAGTCCCTAATGATATTTTGGTGGTTTGGCCCGAGGATTTGGAAATAATGACAAAGATGGGAGATGCATAGGCTAATACTTGTGCTAAAAGAAAAAAAGAAGATTATACATGATGAAAAGGAAGTTCTGTGTGTGAGGTGCAACAAGGTTGGTCATACTATTAAAAGATTCATAGAATTTACTCCATCCCAACAAGAATTCCTCAAAAAGATGAAAGTATCACCATGAAATTCTAGTGATTTTAAATCCCTTGAAGAAAGAATATTCAAACACAAAGAGATGGAAGAAAGAGTGAGGTCCACACAATCACAGTCAGCATTGAAGATCAGTTGTGAAAGTGTGAAGAATAGAGCATCTGGGTTGACAAGATCATCTCAACCTTGTTGTTCACATTGATGGAAAAAAGCGGATCCACCTTATTCCATTAAATCTTTTTTATTGAATTTGTTATTATCAAACAGGTAATTGAAGGTGAAGTAATATCTTAGGGGAAAAACCTGGGATTCAGTGAGGATAAGTGTTCCCTTGAGGGGGAGACACATGAAGAAGCTGCCAAAGTCATTATCTCAATCAATATCAATATCAGTTGGTATAAAATTCAATTACTCTGAATATTGTCTGAAGATCATGTCATTGAAAAAGGTATGTCCATTCTTAATCTATCATCCTTGGTTACTCAAAATAAATATATTTTTACAAAGGGGGGGTAACTATGTAAATCAGTGACATAAGAAGAATGAATGTGCCTCAAGGCCACTTATCCTGTTAATTGCACTTGAATGTTTTTTATCCTTTTGTTAAAGTATGTGCAGTAATTTCAGGATTGATTATTTCCTATCACATTCAATATCTTTGTCTTGGAATGAAAGTGGAAAACCCTTAAAGACAAGTGTAAGATATCTCATCTCATGAGGTATCACAATCAGTGGATAATGGACATCTTGGTTGTCTAAATCAAATTCTCTTTTTTTCTACATCGAGCTTTGATCAAGTAGACTTAGAGTGAAATGATTGATGGAACACTGGTTATGTAAGGACTGATACCCTCTCTACCATGAACTTTTTATTTCTTGTCAGTAAGGCAGAGAGAAAGTGAAATGAATGTTTGAAATGAAAGGGAGAGATAAAAAAGTAAAGGGTAGATATAAGATTCTTATTTTGACATTGAAAATTTCATTTGAAGAGACTTTGTGGTATTGACAACAAAATAGAAAGGGTGAGATTTTTGGGACCACTTTGTGTATGAAAATTGTATTTTTTGTCAACAGTTGTCAATACTGGTCAAAATGAAGAAGGAGATGAATAAGGACTAAAAAGTTAGTGGAGGTTGGATAAAGTGAGGTTTCCTAGAGAATTGTTATGGAGTCATAGCATTGGATGTCATACTTGAGAAATTCTCTAAGAAGATCAATTCAGACTATTGTTGAACTGATACTAAGTTCAAAGAACTTGTGTCAAAGGTGAAACATTGTTTATAACAATGAATAATGGTGAAGTATCATCCATCTAAGGACGATTGAAGAAGAATGTGAATTTAAAAGAAGATCATGAAATGATTCACGATTGCATGAGAACCATGCAAGATCCTACTTGAAGAAAAGAATCATATGATTTGAATGAAGTAGAGAATGATGGTTGGAGAAGAAGAGAGAGTGTGGAAGGGCTTTTCATTCTAAGAAGGTCATGAATTACACATTTCCTTGATATAAAATGATTGTTTCACTATTCTTAAAGTTCCAAATACATGTATCAAAGGTGATACATTGTCTACAATATTTAAGGTATTTGAAGAAGCTTCAAGCCTCCACTTTTGGATGAAGAGAGATGATTGGAGTTCTTTGGAATTAACACTCCAAAAGGAATTGATGATTTGAAGTGAGGATGAAGAAGTATATTGGAATTAATATTCCAAAAATAATGGGCAAATCTATGATGATTCTTTTCTGATTTGTATTTCACGGATATCATAAGTTTGGAGAACTTGTGATGCAATCCTTATAAAGAGTAGAGAGAGTAAAGAAGTGATTTTGGAAAAGGAAATAAAGTTGCGCGCAAGTCAAGAGTGGTGCGCAAGTATTGGTTCCCAAGTATAAGTGGCGTGCAAGTCATATTTCAATATCATCCCATCAAAATATGACAAAGGAAATAAAGTGGGGCGCAAGCTAAATATTGGAGCACAAGTCAAAAACGGGAGCACAAGTATAAGGGGATGCAAGTATATGTGGCGCACAAGTCATATTTCAAGATCATCACATCAAAATTTGAAAAAGGAAATAAAATGGCGTGCAAGTTAAAAATTGGCGTACAAGTCAAAAAGTGGCATGAAAATATAAGTGGCGTGCAAGTGTGGCGCACAAGTATAAGTGGTGTGCAAGTGTGGAGTGCATGTATAATGGGCATGCAAGTGTATGTCGAGCGCAAGTCATATTACAACACCATCATATCAAAATATGACAAAGGAAAGAAAGTGTCCTGCTAGTGATGGAAGGGCGCGCATGTGATGGAGCGGCGCACAAGTAGGAACGATGCGCAAGTTTATGTGGCATGAAAGTCACCAAAATTCCTATAAAAAGACGACTAAACTCATCATTTTTCTATGCTCAACACTTAAGAGAAAATTCATGCTCCGATCACACAAGTAGTAGAAGGTTCTCTGATCATGCAAGTAGCAGAGGGCAGGGTGCAAGTTGAGGGTTATTTATAAGTAACGCAAGTAGGGCGGAGCACAATTTGCGGCACACAAGTTGTGGTGTGCAAGTAAGTGGCACGCAAGATGAGTGGCACGTAAGTAGGTGGCTCACAAGAAGAAGTGGCGCGCAAGTAGGGAGTCGTGCAAGTGGTGGCGTGCAAGTAGAGTAGCACGCAAGAAGGGTGGCACGCAAGTAGGGATTGGCGCGCAAGCTCGAAATTGTGATTCTAGAAAGAAGAAGAAGAAGAAGAACTTGGTGCAGGTGGTTTTGCACTGAAATAAAATGTGTGAAGAAGAGTAGGTTTCAGTGCAGCTGGTTTTGCATTGAAGAAACAAAAGAAGAAGAAGAAGAAGAAGACTGTTCAGCTTATAGGTTTGATGCATAGAAATAAGAGAAGAAGAAGAAGAAGAACATAGCATGCCTAATTGAAGCCCACAATTATTTAGTATATTAGTTGATCCTCAATTTTTTAATAATCACATTGGTATATGTGATTCTGGACAAGAAGAGTGAAAAATATTTAGTGCAGTTGGTTATTGAACTAAGAAGAATAAAGAATAAGTCTAGTGCAGTTGGTGTTGCAGTAGAGAAGAATAGAAAGAAAGAATAAATAAATGATTGCCTACTTCTTTGAAAGTAATCAAGTGAAGAGAACTAAAGAAGACCAAGAGCAGAACCTAACATGTCAAGAAGGAAGAAGACTATCTCTATCGGCAGTATAATGAACCAGCTATAGGATGCAAGTTGGACTAGACTATCACTAGTCTAGGGAAGAGGATTGTTTCCCACCCCCCTCCAAATTGTAGGGACTTACATTGGCTAAAGGATTGTTTTCGTAGCCACTCCATTGTAAAAACATATTACATTATAGTGGAGAATCCATGTAATGTCCATTCCCATGTATGGAAAGCATGTTGATACTCTTATTGAGTGGTGAAACTTGTAAAAATATCGTGTGAATATTTTTACTTCTTTCTATTATTGCATGCGACAGGGAAAAGAGAATAAGAGAATCAAGATCTTAAAAGATCAAGAGGTACAGGGATAAAATTTGAAATTGGTTTAAAAATTCCTCAACACTGATTCACCCCCCCCCCCCCCCTCAGTGTTAGGTATATCTCAAACTATTCCTCTCATCCATATAGTTTTTTTGAAAACAAATTGTACTTGATTGTTTAAAAATTTACTAGTTAAAGTAGTATTTTATTAATTTTAAGAAAAATAAACTTTTCTCTCTATCAACCCATCTTTAAGATCCCATTTAAAACATTCATTAAATTTTTTCCTATTTGAGGAAGTCTTTCTTTTAAACCAAACTCAAGAAGAAGATTATAAAACAATATAATAATAATAGTTGGATAAATAAATAAAACATTACAATTGAATATAGAATATAAAAATCTTGAAACATCATAATGAATTAATAAAATATGAAAAGAAAATAAATATTGAATCATAAAAAAATTATAAGGACCATAGAATATGTAATCATCAGAAAATCATAATAATCACATGAGGTGACCCTATACATACTCTGGTTAGAAACATATTTATACATATTGGCGTGTTTCTAAATCTATAACCAAATATCTGATCTCGACTTTTCTCCCCAATTACACACCTGTTTAGCCTTTGATGCCACAATGGATCTAGTATATCTAATATGGAAAAAATGGTTACTACATCTAAACCCAATCTAATATTTTAGGATCTCCAAGATTATAATAATTGGAAAAGAGGTATCCTTTACATAAAACACATAAATTGAGAATAAATATGAGAAAAAATATATTCTCATCCCAAATCCTTGTATTCATCCATTTAAAACACCCTTTTAAATGAATCCAATAACATATCAACATAAATTAAATAAAGGGGCTCTTATGGAGAGTGTACACTTTTTAAGGAAAACTATTTGAAGGTACAAACCGGTCCATAGTATTTTAAATTAGTAATAACTTTTAAATTAAGAACCCTTCATTTAAATTTCATTCAAAAAAATATGACTATCAATATATATACTAAAAGTTACAAATGGGACTCTAAACCATGATTTAGTAATATACCTTAAATATATATTTAGGAAAATATTTTTGAAACCAATAGAGAATTTGAGAACTCAAGATCAAATGAAGGCATCCTATAAAATTGTATTGTTATATATTGATATACATATATGTGTAAAACATAAAAATATTTGGACATATATTAAATCAAGTATATAAATATATCCATTATTAGTAAATTCCATGGAGGAAACAAATATACACAATTCAAGTCACCCAAACAAATGTAAAATCCTCGAGTAAATCAACCAATACCTCAAAATAGCCAATGCACAGTCAAACTACAATCCAACCTTGCGGAAAAATTAATAGAGAAACATAAAATTCAATTCATCACTTATTATCACACAAATTATTTGAAGAAATCCTCATAGAAATTTTATAAAACATATAAAATACATTTACTTTATCAAAAAATCATAAACATTGAAATAATTATAAAACAACAATTTTAATCGAACCTTTAACAAAACACAATTTTGAAATCAATTTATAGATTTGGAAATATGTGATATTTAAATTAAAAAACTTATAAAAATCCAATCATTTGATGTTTCTCTATAGAATTGAAAATAATAGGAACAATTACCTCAAATGGATTGTGTTTTTGAATAAGCTCTCAAATACAGAAAGTGAAGGCAATGAAGAAAAATCTATATGACCAAACATCAAAAGACACAAAAAATTAGGGTAAAACCTTTCCATAGGGTTCATCCAAGAAGTAACTAAGAAAATATTTCAAATAAAAATAAGATATATAGGAATATGATAGAGGTAATTATCGTTACCTGAATATAAATTCCAAGAACCAAAAGAGAAGAGACATAAAAATCAAAATAGAGGGCATGGGGGATACACATTGGGATCCTCTTGGGAATTTAATTTGAGTGATATGGATGGTAGGAATATGGGGTATTATTTTCTAGAAGAGATAGAATAAAACTTTATTTATTAATAAATATGGGTAGTTTTGAGGGTTTGGCCACACGATCTACCAAACTATGTGCCAATTGTGTGCCCCTCACTCACTGGAAGGGTATATGATTTTTTCACTTGGTTTTATAACCCATTCCCCAACAATGTAAAATTTACCTATTAAAAACATCATAAAATCCCATGAATTATATATATTTCCTCCTAAATAGGACAAAAATCAATTACTAATAAACACTCACTTAAGGTTAAGTCACAGAGTTTCCATTGAATCCCCATTGTTTTTTCACAAAAAATGTGCTACCCATATGGAAAAATTCATACAAGAACAATGATAACTAGAAATATCCTATATGTAAAAGTTTCTACAGTGTTTATACTAAATTTTTCACATGAAACTGAATGTGAGAGGGGGATTCTAAAATTTTTATCTATCTTTTATGTCTAACCAGGAAATAACCATAAAAAGACCTTGAATTAGAATAAAAATTTCAAAAAATTAGAACTCTCAAGACCGAAATATTAAATTTGACCTAAAAATCAAAGACAATATTAAAGTTAAATAAATAAATAAAATAATATGAAAATCAATGTTCATGGTTTGATAAGAAAACACTAAATTATCCATTCGTTTCATCACTTTATCTTTACCCATGGATCTATTGTTCCCTGAAAACAAATAAAGAAAACTCTCTTCCACCTATATAAAAATTAAAAACATATACATCAACACAAAAAGTGTGAATACAAAGACTGAGTATAAAAATCAAAAATATTTCTCTGGTAGAGACACCCATGTAATCCCATATATGAGTAAATTCAAAAATAAAAAGTCAAATAAAAGTAAAAAAAAATTAAAAATAAGAATTTATAAAAACCGAAACCAAATTATACTACTATCCAAAAAATATAACAAATCGATATAATTTTAAACTATTCTTGAAAAATAATTCAAACCCCATATTTTCTAATCCAATACTACAATTTATTAAACTCGCCATTATTTTCAAAAAAATTACATTATGATAACACATAATTTAAAAAATATTTCCTCACTAAAACCCATATAGTATCAATATCAAAACCCATAAAAAATCCCAATCCTTAAACATAAACCCATCATATGAGAGAATATCACCTTAGGATTTTCATGAGATTTAAAACCTACAATGGAAATAAAAATATATTTATAAATTCTGGAATAAAATTATTCAATATGTGTATATTAAATCGTATAATAAAACTATTCAACAATATGTACACTCTCTCTCAGACTATTTCGTGAACCAAAAAATTACAATAGAAGAGTATAAAGTTTATACCTTTGTCCCCCATCAAAAATCACTTCCTAGGACATTAAAATAACATAACCCAACCATTTACAGAATATATCTACAAAAATAATAGTGGAAATGTATGCATTCATGATTTTGATAAATAATTAAAAAAAACTTCCCAAAAAATCTAAAAAACCCACACTATAAATAAAATTCTAGAAAAATAATTTAAACCAAAACCATTATTTAATTATTTTGATATAAATTTAGTATATTTACTAAAATAACATCAATATAACCCACCACTAGAGATCATTGATAAAATTCCTCACATAAAAATAAAATCAAGATGTTTTTTAAATAAAAAACCCTAAATATTTTTAATCAATTTATGGGTTTTTAAATTCTCTTACTCGTAAAAAAGTGGATTTTTTAGAAAATTGTTACTCAAACCTAAAATAATGATTTATTATAAATAAAAAATTATAAAAATATTTTTTTTAAATATATCAGAAATTAACAATAAAATTATCAACAATATAATAATATATCGAAACTACAAACCCTAACGTATCATCTTTTAATTTCGAAAATACCGAAAATAAATATCAAAATAGTGGAATTAATGATTAGATTCTAATCAAAATATATTTTAAATAAAATCATGGTCAATATATCTCTATATCTAAAACCTTAAAACATATATTCCAAGAGAGAAAAAATATATAAAAAAATGTAGACAAAATAATAGAGTATATTATGGATTTATTATCATTGATTTAGTGTATATTCACAAACCAAGGTGAGATAATCATTGAAGGATTATAGAAATACATCAACATGACCCTAGGGATTCCCTAATTGTGAGAGAAGGATTTTTAGGCACCTAATATTATAGTCACTATAATTAAATTGGTTATTTTAAATTAAAATTATGTATCTATAAACCAATACATTAGCTCATAAGCATGGTTAGTAAATCATGTGAAAAACTTTTCATAGAAAAAAATTAAAAATGGGATCCTAGGTTTAATATTAATGGTTGACTAACCATTTTTAAAATAATTTAAAATTATTATCCTCCTTCCCCGACCCAACATAATTTGAACCAAAATTTTTAAATCATTCCATTTAATAATTACTGAATAAAAAAATTATAAACATTCATTTTTTTTGTGAAAATTGACCCAACCTAGAAATAATGAAACACATGCTAAATTAATGGTATCGAAATTATCCTCATCATAATGAATTTCAACCATGAATTTTTTTGGGTACTTTTATCATTAAAAGGATATTTCCTCTAGTGTTTCATATGATCCTCTCTCACCCTATTTTCTTCTAAAATCTTACAATGTTACCATAACTCTCATATTACTAAAATATTAAATCCCTTAAAAAAATTTCTTCTTGATCCATAAACCATACATGTCTCTCATAATATTTTTTGTTTGGTTCCAAGTATACTACTTCACAGTTCTACATATGAGATATCTCTAGTTGATACCTTTAAAACTATAAAATATTATATATATCATGTCATACATTGTTTCATTGTGATAAATCTAACTAGAAATCTACTTAATTAATACTCTTAATGAACTCAAACAAAACCACAAACCATGGTGTTAGCTACAATTTCTTTCCAAATCAATGATTTCCCAACTGAGGGGAATCATATAAAATTATATTATTTCCAACATCAAATTTCAAGGAACATATTGATAAATCAATATTAAATTTATTTTAACTCTAATAAATTAATATATTATTTTTAAATATTAAATTGTTATTTATCATATCATGTACTGAACTATATCCCATACAGGACCTTTATTTTATCTTGATCAAAAAAATTTATAAGACATTTAATATAAATCCTATAATTGTATTATATGAATTAAACTTTTAAGGTACATATTCTAAGTGAGTTTTGGTAAAAGAAAATAATCTAGAAAAGTATTCAAAAAATCAATCACACATACTGGAATCATTTCTTAGAAAGGATTAAATATTTATCATTTTTTCCAACAATATAATGTATATAACTTTTACAAAATCTTATCAATATTTATATAGACATATTAATCTATTTCTAGAATCTAGATGTGAATAAAGGGTCTGAATCCAAGAATGTGTACATAGTAACTCCATGAAGTCTAAAAAATTCCTTAAAATATAAATTAATAATATCTCTTATTGAATAATTTTCTTGAATTGGTGAAAATTATCTAACCTCATAAACAAATCCAAAAATACCTATTTTTGGTCTCCCAACTATTTAAGATGAAATGTATAACTTTTGTGTCATAATTCGATAGTAATTTTTCCTTAACTCAACTCAAAAGTTTAAAAATCATATTAATAAGGGATGACAACATTTCATCACCCTCCTATTACAATTATATGTGTATGTCAACTTTGATGCTCATAAACTACATCTTCCCGTCTATTTTTTAACTAATTGATTACGAGTATTCCTACTCTAATAATTAACCACAAAATTCCATTTTCTATGTGTATAAAATAATTCATAGTTGAGTATTCATAGATATTATACCCAATTATTTTTCATAAATTTAAATATATTTTTGGTAATATTAACTACAGACTCATGAGATTAGAATACATTACAAATGTCTCTTTAAATTGATTGTATATCCAAACTTTTAATAAATGAAGAACCATAATTAACACCAGATCCAGTGTGCGATAAATACTATCATGAGTCTTTAACTACCTTGATATATATGGTATGATATTCTATCCTTCCATAATAACCTACCATTAACCTACTTTAAAATCATCATGCTACACTAAAAAATCCTACTCAAATCTATAGATATAAATATTGAAGTCTAAATAAACTAACTTTAAAATTTTTCAAAAGCCTCCAAACACTTCTCATCCCATTAAAAATTAAATATCTTTTAATTCAATGTTATCATAGTTGAGGAAAATTTATAAAATCAAAAAAAAGAATCATTTATTGTATCTAGCTAGAAAAAATAAACTAATAATTTAAAAAAAAGTTATTGAGATTCTAACAATAAATCCAAACAATAATATTTTCAAGATCTATATATAATTATTTATAAAAACAATATACCAAGAAACATTATCTTAATATCCAACTCAGTTTATCTTGGTCGGCTACTCAACCTACCCACGATATTGAACAAAGACCATTCTTGATCACCATAAGATGAAAACTAGTTTTGAGGTTTCACAAAAACTACTATTTTAACACCCCAAGATTTCATAGTACATTATCTCATTAAATTAATTCAACAGCTTGTGCTACACGCAACACTAAGTTCGAGCGAACCACAACTTACTATACTAACAGTTCAAAAAGAGGTTATGAATAATATTAACTGCATTTTGAATCTTATATGCTACATATAATTTTAACATCCATATTATGTGTTTCTTAGACATAATATAAGAAACAATTCATTTTTCGGATAAAATAAGTATTTTTAAAAAAAATTAAATTTTACTACCTTTTAATGGAGAACCCTTTTTAAAATCAATATTTTACACATTTATATATTAAATTTAATGAAATTAAATTCATCTTTAGAATTAGGATATTAAAATTTAGTTTGAATAAATTTTTGGAACTTTTCTGATAACTTTCATATTTTGATGAATAGTGAAAAACACAGCGTTATTATTTAAAACCAACTTTTTATTTAAATAATTAGTTCTTTTTTTAATTTATTTTAGGACAAAATATATTCATAATACCTATATATTTTCAACATAATTCATTCGAGTCATTTTATAATAAGTTTAGATATATAAAATTTTATCAAACATTTCACCATCTTTTACCCACCTTCTAGGAGCATTTATAAATTTGCATAAAAATTAATTTTACCGCTTATGTGAGTTGAATTTAAAAAATCCAAGACACATGGTTGACATCAGTATGTAAAATGTGGTTCAATAAGATGAAAGTAATTTTTAATGAATAGTAACTTTTGACTTTTACTTACCACGGTTAAAAGTAAATACGGTAATTAAGGGTAAAATTGATATTATAATTACATTAAAACATTCCTTCATTCTATTGTATATGTATAATTCGACCATAGACAACCTTTGGAATAAAATATGACCCCCTTTGGTCCATTAGGATAAGATTAGGACATTTATTATTATTTTATTTAAAGAAGAGTTAAAAGGATTAAATTCAATTTTTAATAACTAATCCATTTTTAATATAGGGTTATACATAAGATAAATTAGACTATAAATATTCATTATAAAGATAAAAAATTTCTTACCGAATTTTATTTTATTTGTAGATCTTATAAATTAAATAAATTTATTTATTTATGACACAATGATGATGCAGTAATTACCTTATTAATGAATGATTAAAATAATTGATATTATAAATATCCGAATAAATGTAATTTGATAATTTTTATGAATTCAAAAAAATTTATAGGTTAATATGACATTTTAGGGTTGATTACATAATTTTTTAAAGTAATCATGCTGTTATGATTTTCACAATAACCAAATACTAAATAATGTCAAAATTCACATAATTGAGTTTTAAAAAACAAATACTATATTATTAATTGATATAATATTCCTAAAAATATAATGTTCAGCCAGAGTACTTATATAAGGTTATATATATTAATAATTAACCACATGGGGTCTCTTGTCTTGTTATAGTATGTTTATTAACCATATAATATAAAAATACAAAGAGACATGGTAAATGTCAAACTATTTAACAAAGAGTCAAATCTAAAAGATAAGGTTAATATGATGCCCTAAACCTGTCTAAAACCTATTTTTTGACAGGTTTTAGACCCATACTTACATTATACTATAAATAATTCATTTCGGATCCATTATAAACTGAAAATTATTTTATTATAAAATAATATTTCAAATGTTTCCTAAAGTGACCCTGACCTCTCTTAAAAAAGGGAACTTCCCCTTCTCATAATTTCACACATCCAAAGCCTTTTGTCTCGGCCAAAACCTGACCAAATATCCTCTAAACTTTTCTCCCTTCATTCTAGAGTCCTTCCTTTGGTCATAAAGCCAACCTAAGGAGCCTTTTTATCAAATCAAAAGGAAGAACCCGAAGAAGAGGTAAATATTTCATCACCTCTTTCATGTTCTTTTCTTCTTCCACTTCTTCTTTCACTGTTGTTTCCATTCTAAAGTAATAACTCCAGTATCTTATATATGTTGGGATGTTATTATAAAAATGGTACAAATATATTCCTTATTCTATCCATCTTATAAATGACAATGTCACCATACGTGTGAATGTTTGGATTACCGTCTCCACGTCGTGGTGTAGTTTGTTATTCAAACACTTTATTATTTGAATGGATATAATAATGAGTATATCAGATGTAAATAATAAATATAAAATATTAATGATTATATATAAATTATATACCATCCAATTACATATTATTTCACCATCAATATAATGATATTGTCGCTCTTGCGTACGTACGGATTACCATCTCCATGACGCGATGAGATTCATTTCCACGTTCACCATTCAACAATGATTATAAAAATATATGTCATTAAAAAGTATGTAATATATGATATAATAATGATACTTGAGATATATATATATATATATTTAGTAACATATATCTTATTCACTTAGTTTCATTCAATACGATATGAAAACGGGAACAGCGTTTATACGTATGTATGACCTACCATCTCCATAAACAGTGTTTTCCATTTCATATATATGTCTATTATACATATTTATATTCTAAATATATATGATATATAAATCATGTTATATATACTGGATGTATTTAAATCATGATATAAGTGATACAATCAAGAGTAACAAGTTAAAACACGTACGATAAAGAAAGCGATTGTTAATCGAAATGATAATTTAACATCAAAATTATTATTAAATGGGTAGTATAAAGTCATAAATGAATCATGTATGATATAATAAATATTAATATGGTTTTGGCATAATTTAATAACATACTATGGTGTTTATAAAGTATGTCAAACGTACCCTCAACTAGAGGAATGTACAAGGTAAGGGTTAATTTCACAATCTCTTTATTCTTCGAGGTTGTTTTTAAGTAAGTATCAACTGGGAAATATTTATTATCCATGTCCATGTTTCATAAAAAAGTTTTCAAAGGGATTATTTTTAAGGTAATTTTTTACTAAAACATCATTTTAAATGTTTTAAATATTTATTCTTTTAAATTATTCCCATCAATGTCCATGTTTTCAAAATGTTTTTTAAGGATTTATTTATATGGAAACGAATGTTTTTAAAATGTTAATTACTTTCAAAAGATTCAAAGTAGTATGGGAAACATTGATTAAAAAATGTATTTCAATGTATTATTTTCTAAATTGTGTGACTTTTAAATGCTTTCAAGAAAAAAGGATATTTAACTCAAAGAGTTTTACTGATCTTTTTCAGCTAAGTCTAAATCCTTTAGAAGATATTATTCATGATTGCAGTTGATTTATTATGATACAAATCTTCCATATTGTATTGAATGTTTTGTGATATCCTTGAATGTGGATGTGTTATTTTTATACCATTCATGGTTTATGGATAAAGTATTTACATTTCACTTGATAGTTTTAATATTAATGTCTATGTTATGTTAAAACCTTATCATATGATGAATGCATTGGACACAGTAAGTGACAAGTGGATCCCTCTATAGCTCCTAAATGCATCGGTAGGTCTCATGAGACAAACTAGTGTCTTGGAACAAGGAGTTGAATAAATCTTATTTGTAGTCTTGTAAGAAGGCCTTGACTATGTGGTTATGAAGTATGGCATTATGCATTCCATCATTATGAAAGTGGCTATTGAAATTGCATTTGATTATTCGACTAGTAGAATATCTATGTGAATAAGTAAATGGAATTATTTGATTTTATCTTTACTATATTATGCTGAAGTTTAAGTTTAAAAGGCTTTTGTTTTAGACTTATACATTGCCTTAAATGTTCATGCTTATTTACGAAATTTTCTGCTATATTGTTATCCTTACTGAGCATCTAAGATCACCCCTTTCTTATGTTTTATTTTTCCCAAAATGTGAAGAATTATTTTATGGTTGATCTTAAGGGATAGGATAAGGATATAAGTGTGTTCAAAAGGGGAAAACATTTTGTTGATATTTTATTTTCTAATGTGTAATGTAACGTTCATATATGTAATCTATTTTCCAAGACTGTTAAACTGATCGGTATTTCAGGACTTGATTCCTTGTAATCATTACTAGGTATTAAAAAAATGCACCGACTCTGGGCTTCTGGGGTCGGGGCGTTACAACTATTGAGAATTACTTCTTCCTAAAAATTAAACTAATAAGTAGTATAATATTTCAATGAATTTAGAATTTTTGTGTCCATACATTAGGAATCCATGTATAAAAAATAAATTATTTTAAATGGTATAAATTCTAAACATTTAAGTACATAAAAAATCAATATCACATTCTATATCATATAAATAATGAAATTAATCAACTATACATATAATAGATCTCAAAAATTTAAAGAAATTCAAAATTTAAGGTACATAATAAACTCATAGAAACCTAAAGGGATCCCAAAATATATGATTAACAACTTCATCATGAACCAAGTTCACCCTTTGATATCATCACTAAAACCCACTTTATGAGTGACTGAGGAGAAGGATTCAAAAATGAGTATATTCTCAAGAACCCAGCCTAAAACATGAAAAATCCATTGAGTTTGTAGACACTAAGTGTTATAAGATTAGTGTGAGAAAAATGTCACAATGTGATGTCACAAAATAAAGTATTTAGGTGAATCTTTTATAATACCCACCATAAATAGTAGTTTAAAATATTAATTATGAAAATAATACAATTTTAAAATTCAAGGAAAAAAACTACATAATAAAAACAAAAATTTCTATTTTTAAAATCAAACAATTATATTAGAATAAGATTGATAAGTTCTAAAAAATTCAATTAAACCCAATTTTTAATTAATATACATAAATTCTATTAAAAAATAATAGTTTTATAATTGATTTTGAATCTTTTATTTAACAATTGACATAAAAAATCATTTTATAATTCGGTTTAAAACTCATCAAAGGAAGAAAAAAGATTAGAAATATAATGTGTACCCATATATTGAATCTCATGGATAATAAAAACATAAAACAATACCATGTACAATAAAATACTACATTAAATAGAATAAAAATAAAAATATAATCCACTCATGTAAATCTAAAAACAACCCAACATATTGGATGTATCCCCATGGAATCTAAGATGAAGGTACACTGGGATCCTTGTACTAACTCAAGTCCAATCCAAGTGTCTCGAACTTCTTGCAAGCCTATATCCATAGTGTCCACCTATACTTGAGGGAAATATGGAATCCTAGTCATATTGGTACCGAAAATAATTATGCATATGCTGGTATAGTTTTATAATTACCTAGTACAAAATTCTATTAAGTCCATACCTAAGAACCTAAGTTTCCCATGATCAACCAAATAGAGGTGAGAAATATTAATAATGAAATTAATCTCATAAAATCAAAAGGATTTATAAAAAATATCCCTTATCTATCCTCTAAAAATACTTCACTAAAATATATCATTATCATATATGGGTAATTTATTCCAAATGAAAATCAATATACCTCACGTTATTATATTAATAAAAATATAATACAACACAAAGGGGCTCAAATTAAAAACACTTTTCATCAACTTCTGAGAAGAACTTACAGACTTCTTTAATAACCAAAAATTTATATCCTTTTTATGTCTCTTTTGAATTGGAAATCATGCTTTAACCTAAGGTCAAAGACATAAAAACCAATTTTAAGACCAAATATGTGAAAATACTTAATTAAAATTATTTTTAACAAAAATTAATTCAAATAACATTAAAAAACATCTAACATAGAATATATCGAATCTAAAAATCTTTTAATAAATCATAACATATTAAATAAAATCAAAATGTAAGAATCAAAAATTGATGTCAAATGATAAAAAAGTGAATACAATCATTTCCCATTCAAAAAGATCATTTTACATATAAATAAAGTAAAATTTATAAGTTATTAATTATTGGATTCAATTTAAGATTGATATAAAACATAAACAACCTTTTCAAAATATTTTTATATAAAAGGGCCTCTAAGTAATTTATAAAAGGGCACCTAGAGTGATTTAAAAATTGTTTCAATCAATATAAAACTTAAGTGCCATTGAAAAAATTTACTTAAATAAGTCTCGGAAATAACAAAGATAAGAAAAAAAAATTATTTCCTCACATAGATTTTTATAAATCAATAGAATCTAAATGAAAAAAGGGTTCATTAATCTAAAAAACCATAGGCTTTTTAAATAAATGGTGTTGCATATAATTTCCTACTTAGAAAAGTTTTGGATGACATGAAAAATTTCATAAAATAAATAGAGAAGTCATGGTAATAATCCACACCACCATAAATAACAAGAAAAACTAGGTTTAGACGAACCCTAAACCTATGTTTAGGACACAAGATCCCTATGTAATGAAAATGAGGTGAAATAAAAGAGGTAAAGAATAAAGTAGATAAATATAAACCTAATATTTGAGAACTCACTTTAAAATGAATAATATGAACTCTAAATCCATGGGAGGGAAAGGTGAAATTAGCTTAGTATCTCCCTCTGGCTAAGAGATGTTAATAAATAAGAGTTGGGTCAGAAGTTCAACTTATTACTCTTTCATCCGTTTAGTTTTGGAAAACACAAACACTTACATAAAAAAATTTTACTAGCATTTTATGTCCAAAGTATTTTTGTCATGTTTTTTGTAGAGAACAACAACTTTTATAATACATAGAAAAATTTATAAAGTACCATGAAAATAAACCTTACATTATTCATTGTGATCATAATAATGAGTGTGTGTTTAATTCATCATACTCACCTTTATTAGACCAAAAGTTTCACTTTAGTCATATCCAATATACTGAAAAAATATAGACTTTCAAACTAATACAGGTACTGATATAATCATATTAACACTCATAAATATTTTCGTATTGGCATTGTTAAAGAATCCCATCCGACTGGCTGATGTTTATAAATAGAATACATAATACTTATTTCTAACATAATGAATACATTTAACAATATAATGGTGTTAATTTATAAAACATAATATATTTAGTTATGATGAAATGGAAAGTTCCAGTTGTCTGAGGTCATTGCAATAAACATGGAAATATGACTATTATGAGATCTCTAATAAATAATGTTGAATTTTAAGAATTTTGGAGTTGGTTGATTACTCACATCTGAAGAGATATTTTCATGAACAACTCATTCTTATTCACTTTTTTTTCTTTAGTATGTTTTTATTCTAGGGAATACAGATAAGGATTGTTTCCTTAATAATTTTTTAATTATAACTCATGTATGATCATTGTTATGATCTAGGGATTCTAGGGATAGGGAGATGGAGAATCCAATCATCAAATAGAGGGATTGCAGGGACAGTAAGATAGATCTTAACATTGGATTTAGGGATTATGGGGATAGTAAGATAGATCCAATCATCATATCAAGGGATTCTAGGGGTAGTATGATGGATAAAATTTTATCATGGTGTCAAGGGATTTCTTATTAAAGAAATGTGGAATTTACTGTAAGTATAAAATAGTTTATAACATTAGTCACGGTAATTTACTACCTTACTCTTAAGGTTAAAAGTAGTTTTTATTTTAAAATAGCTTGTAATACAGTCTTACATTTTTAGCTATTTTTTTGTATTACTTTTTGGATACATGTTTTTATCCCATCGAATTTAATAGAATGATAGTTATCATAAGTCAATTATATAAAATAGGTTTCATCGGTGTGACTGTTAATAAGGAAAAAATACTATGTTTATTTTATCAGTACTACCCTGATTATGATAATAACAATCATTGGTTAATCATATCCATCCTGATACTAAACTTTTACTCTAATTTAATCAAACCATTTTTTGGTTATGATTTTGGAACTTTATTAATCAGACAGAGGGTCGATTCTAATTACCTTTTTTAAAAGGATTTTGGTTAATTAGTTTAATTATTTTAAACTATATTATTAAAACTATAGCTCATCCCCCCTCTTGTAATTATTCTCATCTAATAAGATCTTACGATCAAATAAAAATGTGCCAAATCTGGAATCCACTACTCAAATACTTACTGGGGTTTTTAATTTCTTTACTATTTCAAGTTGTTGTGTTTTTATATAAACATTTTGATTATAAAATTTTGTTAATATTACATGTACTAGTGGAAAAAGAATTTATATATATATAAAGATAGAAGGTCTTAAGGTTGGTTCAATATAAAATATCGATCCAAATAGACCAAATATATTTAATGTTGATAATTTTTCATACTGGAGTGACAGGATGAAGACTTTTTTTATCAACACTAGGCTTGATAATTTTTTTATGCTAACTGGGGACTATAAAATTTTGATAATGAAGTTTTTAGTACCCTTATTTTCAAGTACGCAACCCTTCCTTTATTATTTTTAAGTATGTAAAGTATGTGGGTGATGTTTGGGAGAGTATAGGGAACTTTTGAAAAAAACATTGAGATTTACCAAAGGTTTATGTTTTGTAAATGGTTTGGGAAAACCATGAAACTGCTTTACGAAACCGTACATTGGGAAACAGAGGATAAAGGGAAGGATCATGGGTTGCACATGATTTGTGCAGACCATGTGACGACATAGGATAAACTATGAAACTTGAGACAGTGGGCTTTGGCCTTTCTAGAGCATGTCTTGGAAACCATGTGATCCAACCATGAAATGTTCAAACCTTGATTTAGTACCTTGTTCATGGTTACTACATGGTTTTCCTAACCGTGTGACTAATTGTGCATGGTCTAAAAACAAGATCCACAAAAATTGGATCTAAGATGGTTTAATGTTTTAATGTTTCATTTTTTCTCAAAATTGTCCCTAACTCAGTATTTTTTCCTCTCATTGGTTGGAGAACCTCTCCCCGTAAAATTGGAAGCAATTTGGAGTTGTTCCTTAGTGCGTTGAAGCTCAATTCTTGTGGTATGTCACTATTTATTGTCCTTCTTGATGGTTTTTCTTAGAAACTCTTATATATGTCTCTCGGTTTCTTATATTTACATCCTCAATGGTTATACCTAAGATATTATATTCTATATAAATTTATATTTTGAATTTTAAATAATAGTGGAAGATCAATAAGGTTGGTTCATAGAGATTTAACCCAGTTTTTGGGGCATTTTTGTGTCGTTCTTTGTTTTCATCCTAAAACCTATAGTATGTGGCTTCACAATTGACTAAACTATTTAGAATATGAATACTTGATTTAAAATTTATCTTTTTGTTTGATATTTATTCTGAAATTGTTCTGTAATGATTTTTGAAAACCCTCTTGAGTGATGGTTTGTAGAAACATGGAAATTGGGTGTTTTTGTAGAAATTTCTTTGGTTCTTGATTTTAAAAAATTGATTTCAAATATAAAGATTATCAAGAATTATGGTAAATAGATTAATAAAAAATTTAAATAAAATGTATGATTTTATTGAAATGGATTATAATGGTTGAAGATTTTCATTAAAGGAAAAAAATTATTGAAATGTTCGAAATGATTTATTTGGCATTGGTTTGGAATAATGTCCATGTGTGTTCATGTGAATTGAGGACATATGAGGGTAAGGATTCTCCCCCATAATTAATGGGATCGATATGGTTTGTGGCATTTCCCTATCAAAATGGTTAAATAGGTGATGACTTAGTGAAAGGATAACTCACCCCTCATGAGTATAGGGTGGTCCAGTTTTTCATGCATGGTTGGAAGTGTGGATAAATAGAATGGAATTGTTATTCCAGAATAGAATCTATAAAATTATTTTACATAATTTTTTGGTTTATTTCCTTATATCTTGATGTTTTTCTTAGAAAATTAATTCGTTTACATCAGTTTATATTTTGATATATAATATTTTAGAAATTGTTTTATATAAACTATTTTTATATAAATTTTGCTAACATGTTGTATCATAGTAGAGTGATTAGGGAATTCATTGTTTAAAAACTACTATGTTTCATTACTCACCCCATCGTTGGCACTTTGGTGATTTTGTAGATGTTGTTTATCGATACATGGAAAAAGGTAAAGTATCACAAATATTTAGTAGTACTTCATGATAATTGGGCTATTTGGTAGATTGGGAGCATGGAGATCGATGGAGCATTGGAGTCATAGCTTTCATTGAGTCTGGTTGGTTATGTAGTCTTATGTGTGGGATTTGATGTTCTAGACTTTTTTAGTGTCACTTGGTTTTAGTTTTTTTTGATATAAATGAAATAATTGAGTTTTCTTTCATTGTTTCATGAATCATATTACATTTACTTGGTTATGGATTTTTTTTGTTTTCTTCATTGTGGTCAATCATCCCCACATGTATTGAAGCCCTTCGACATTTAATTCCTACCTCTGGAATCTTAGGGATGTCACATAAGGCCATGTAATGTTCCTCTATAATCTCAAGAAAATGAGGAGAGGGGTACATTACAAGTGGTATCATCCTGGTCCTTCCATTGTGGAACAAGTGGTCTCAAACTTGGTTGGTCTTTGACTTAGTATTGGTTTTTAGTCTTGGAATTGTATTCATTCTGGTATATTCTTTGAGTTGGGATCATAGAATGTACTAGGAATGTTGTAACATGACATGTAAAGAATAAAAGTTAATAGCTAAGTTTTTTATGCTGAACTTCAAGTGACTTGGGAGTTGGGTTCATAGGTGTTTTGGAGACACTTATAGGTTTTGGAATCTCATTATCATGGTTTTATCTGATGACATGAGCATGAAATGCATTAGAAAAAGGACTTCCCATGAAGTGATAATATTTAATTTTGAGTAATTATATATTATTTGGTGCAATGAGGTTATTTAAAAAAATAACTCATTTTCAAAGGAGATATTTTCAAAAAGGGCATAGTTTTAGTATTTTAAAAATGGTTGGATTTTCAAAATAGTGATATATTTTTCAAAAATCATTGAATGTGGACAAGTTTGATATTGGAAAGTAATTAAATGATAGTTGATGTGATATAATTTTTAATGATAATCCATTAATTAATAGAGAGTGAGACTTATGGCTTGTTTTTGTGTTTATAGAAAATAGATCGTGGTAGGTATCATAGAAACCAAATTGATGAATCTATAGAGAATGTGGTTGCACATAAGCCACAAGTTAACCAATAACTAGTTTAGAATATTTTTCTGTAATTTTAGGTGTTGGAAAGAGTAAAAAATAGGGATCATCCAAGACAAGTGGTTCATTCTATCCAATTCCCAAAATAGAATCCACCCATCTTTTGAGGTGATTCTAAAATAGATAAGGGAATGGTTTGGATGAACCGAATGAATTGCATCTTCGATTTAATCGGAACACCAGCAGAGTTGAAAGTGAAACACGTAATTTATATACTAGAATATCATCCATGCTTGTGGTGGGATCTTGTTGTGCGAGATAAATTCAATCAAGATCTTTTTTGGCAGGATTTTTAAGAATTTCACAACAAACAATTCTAAACTAAAATGTTCATCATTCAAATAATGATGGATTTATTCATCCTAAACCAAGAAAATCTTTCTATCATTAATTATATGACTAAATTAATGAATTTAGTGAGTTTTAACTTGATGTTTTTTCTAGTGCATCCCTGAAGGAATATATCTTTGAATCAGGGATGATATAGGAGACTCAGTCAAATATTTTTGTGCTATGTATTATGTACTATATAGAGATGGTCAATAGATCGATGGTGGTTGGATGAGACATCATTGGACATATGGGAGGATTAAGAATGTTGATATCCATGGGAAAAAGAAGGAACTTTAATGCTAGGGGAAAGTGGAAGAGGGATAGTTATTTCTAATGTGGGAGTATGAATTAGAATCAAACGGCTAGATCATTGGATCTTTTTCGAAAACTAAACAACCATCCATGTTGTTTTCAATGTGGTTCATTCAATCACATGAATATAAAATGTATGAAACCACCTAGATCGTTCTATAACTATAATCGATGATGTATCATCAGAAATATTATTTCAGTGTTCAGAGGTCAGATGATCAAGACACTTCTCAGGTATTGCAGGCCTTGTTTGCTTCAATGGGGCGAAGGTAAAATAATCTATATCATTAGTAGAACAAAGATATACATGGTTATTTTAGGAATACCATGACTCATTATGTGGTTCAATCTCAATATGGAAACAAGTAACAGTGTGAAATGATGAAGAAATTGTACGGAGTTGAGAAATTGACTACGGATGACCATGCTAGACCATATTTGATGAGAGACATGATTATTTTGAATTCTACCATTATGAAATATTTTTTTAACATGGGTTTATCTCATTGCATTATTTTTTCTCATGTTTTTTATCCACTATGTTTAAATTTTGAGATGATGTCTTCTGTGATAAAACATCAAAATCCTCTGGATTAAAGAGAATGTTGAGCTTCTATGTGTAGAGCATGGTCTATAACAGTTGATGCGGCCAAAATGAAATGGGAAATATCTATTCTATAGTTTAATGTCTATGATATAATCATGGGTCAATATTTGTTGACCACATTCACACCTCACATCGATTGTTATACAAGAAAGGTCAATTTCACAATTGAAGATGGCATTGACCATCTCTTTTGAGGAGACTGGAGTGTAAAGGCAGGTGCAATGGGCTTGTTAGTACTAGAAGTTGGAATAATCTCATACCATTTTGTATATTTGACCTAGGAATATATGGATGAGATTAATAGTAATAGTTTTCCAAAATTGATTGATCATTTTCCAGATGTTATTCCAAATAACTTCTTAGGGTTACCCCTATAAGGGTAGTATAGTTTATTATTGATCTCCTTTAGGGGACCATCCCTATTTACCTTCTATATTATAGAATGGAATGAACATAATTAAGGTAACTTAATGTGTAGTTATAATATCTACAAGGAAAAGTGTTTATTCTGTCGACCACATCTATGGGGGCATCGTCAGTCTTGTTTGTGAAAAAGGTGGATAGAACTAGAAATCTATGTGTAAATTATCATAAGCTTAACCATGTTTCAATAAAGAATAGATATACACTTCTATTCATTGATGATATATTCAATCAATATTGAGGATGATATTATTTCTCTAACATTGAATTTCAATCAGGATATCACCAATTATGGGTTCGGAAGAAGGATATTCCAAAGACAGATTACAAAAGAAGATATGGCCATTATAAATATGTGGTGATAACTTTTGGTCTTACTAAATTATCGGTGGTCTTTATGGGACTGATAAATTGTATATTTAATATATATATATATTATTTCATGGTGGTATTTTTGGAAGATATTTTTTTGTATTTGTGGACAAAGGTTGAGCATGGGAAACACTTGGAGGCAATGTTGGGACTTTTAAGAGATCATCATTTTTATACCAAATTATCAAAGTGATATTTTTGGATCCAAGAGATCTGATTACTTGGACATGTAATTTTTTAAATAGGTGTTTCAATGGATCTAGATATGATAGAGGTCATAATCTCTTGTCAACCTCCAAATAATGTATTTGATATACATTGTTTTCTTTATCCAGCTAGTTATTACCGACGATTTGTGTCGGACTTCCCATTAATATCTTCACCTATAAAAGTATTGAAAAAGACTAATGTTTCATTCCATTGGGATTTATAATTCCAGGAGACTTTTCAAGAGATAAAGATTCGCCTTACATCAGCACCAATCTTGATTTTACCAGAATTAGTGCAAGGGTACATGATGTATTATGATGCTTCGGGATCAGGATTGGGATGTTTTCTCATCCAAGGAGATCATGTTTTTTCTTATGGATCAAGGAATTTATGATTTTATGAGAATAACTACCCAAACCAAGATAGGGAGTTAGCTATTGTATTCTATTATTTGAATTCTTGGTGTCATTATCTCTTTGGTGAGAAATTTACTATGTTTAAGGATCCTAAAAGCTTGCAAAATATTTTCTCACAATTAGATTTCAATCTGAGATAAAGAAGATGAAAAGAGTATATATAGATTTTTTATTTTGACTCGTTGGATACATTAGGAAAAGTAAATTAGGTAGAATATGTATTAAGCATAAATTTATATGATGAGTTGGAAAAAAAATCTTCATATGAGTGGTATTTTATGTCAGTATCTTCTAACATGAACTTTAAGGTGAAGACCGAGGTGATGTTGTGGTTTTATTTCCAGTTTATTTGGTTCTTGATTTGTTAAATATAGTTAAAGAGGTGTAGACATCTGATTCAGAATGTGTCTATGAGGTCAAAACACAATGGTGGGTAGACCATTGAGGGCTAGTGGCTAGATGAGAGCTTAGTGTTGTGGTTCAAAAATCAAATGGTTGTGCCTATGGCAGGTTAGGAAAAACTTCTTCATGCTTACCACCATTCAAGATGGGTTCTTAATCCTAGAATATATATGATATGTAAGGAGTTTAAAACATAGTTTTGGTGGGCATGTATGAAAAGGATAGTGGCTGAGTTTGTATTGAGATGCTTAACTAGCTAGAAAGTTAATGTATGGCATTAATGACCAGAAAGTATGTTTTAGTTTTTACCTCTCCCTATTTGGAAGCGGGGTCAGATATCTATGGATTTTTAATAGATCTCCCAAGAATAGTTCATAAAAATGATTCCATATAGGTGAGAGTGGATCAACTCACAAATTCAGACCATTTAATTCTTATTCATGAATCTAATATGGTGGAGGATCTATCCAAAATCTATATCCAAGAAGTGGTAAAGAGGCAAAGAATACCAGTTTAGATCATATTATATTGATATATGAGGTAAACTTATTATTTCAGTATATCCCTATAGAAATCCCTTGTGTCTCAATTGTTAATGAGTATGGTGTATCATCCTTAGATGAACATCCAATATAAAGAGATGATGAAAACATTGGAATACAAGTTGTGGGCTTGTGTACTGGATTTTGGTGGCTCATGGGTAGAGAACATTCTGTTAGTGGAGTTATCGTATAAGAACGGTTATCAAGCCTTGATAAAAATGGATATGTTTGAAGTGTTATATGGGTTTCACTATCATTCTCCTATTTTTTGGGTAGAAACAGGCATGAATTCACTAATTAGGCCAAGAAATTTCCTAGAAATAATGGATAAGATTCGGTTGATTTGGAAATGGATGTAGACAAATCATAGTCACCATAAATTTTATGCAGATCCTCATTTATGGACATTTTCATTCTCCATGAGTGATCATGTGTTCTTAAGGATTTATCTAAGGGTTGTTCATCAAAATTTTGGGATGTGTGGAAAGTTATATCCTTGGTATAAAATACCTTTTGAGATACTGGAATGGGTTAGTGTGGAGGCTTATGGGTTGTCATTACCACCATAGTTTAGTGTGGTTCATGATGTGTTCCATGTATCTTAGTTGAAAATGTATCATCATGATCCTAACCATGTGATTATATGGCATCATTTTGAACTATATTCGAATGCTTCCTTGGTACATATCCATGTTGGGATTGTAGATATGTTAGAAAATGTCTTGCATGGTAAAAGCATTGGTATAGTGCAGGTTTTTTGGCAACATGGTTAGATTCAGGAAGAAACATTGGAATGATAGAAATAAATGAAAGAGTGGTGGCCCTAAATCTTTCACACCAAGAATGTTTTTCTACTTTCTAAGTATGAAAAGACCATTAGTGGGGAGAATATAGTACCCACGGTTTCTGGTAAGTAACCCTTTTTGTATGATATTTATATATGTAAAATATGTGGGTGATTTTTGGAATAGTTTGGGGAACATTTAGAATGTTTTGAGGATTATATACAGGTACATGGTTTGGGAAAACCGTAAAAAAACTTACAAGAAACCTTGTATATTGAAATAGAGTCCAAAGGGAAGTCATGCAGGCTGGACAAAATTTTCCCAAATAGTGCGACAACCTTCGAGAAACAATGCTACTTGAGATAGTGTTATTTTGAATGGTTAGTTCTTGTTTTGGAAACTATGCAAGCTAACCATGTGATGTTAAACCCTTTTGGTAGTAGTTTGTGCCAGGCTGGCACATGGTTTTCCTAATAAAGCAACTAACCCAGAACAGTTTGAAAACTAGATCCACAAAAAGTTGATCTAGGTCAGTTTAATGATTTAATGTTTCATTTTTTCCCAATAATGGATCTAACTCGGTATTTTTCCATCTCAATGTTTTATAACCTATTCCTATCGAATTGGAAGGGATCCGGAGTAGTTCCTCGGTGCGTGGAATCTTGATTCTCATAGTAGGTCATCATTCTTGGTCATTCTTAATAGTTTTTCTTAGATCAACTTCTCTATCTCTCTAGTTTTCATAGATCTACATTCATTGTGGTTAGATATAATATATTTTATGCCAAATATATTTATATTTGTTCTATTTAATGGCAAGGGTAGATATCTATGGTGAGATTGTAGAGATTTAACCTGATTTTGTGGGGATTTTCTTGTTGTTCTTTGATTTCATCATAAAACGTGAAGTAGATGGATTCACTATCGAATCCGCTATTTAGAGTATGAAGGATTAATTTATAATTGAACATTTTCTATAAAATTTATTTTTAATTTTTTGTATAATTATTTTTGAAAACCCTCTTAACTGATGGTTTATTGAAACATATATATTTGGTGTTTTGTATAATGTTATTTGGTACTTGATTTTAAAATATTTATTCTAAAAATGTGTATTTTATGGGGTTTTGGTAAATTTATTAATCCAAAAATCAATACAATGTATTGTTTAATTGAATTTAATTGGAATTGATGGCGTTTTTCATTAAAGGAGCGGCTTTATTGAAATTATTGAAATGATTTTTTTGGAATTCATTCAGCGTAATAGTCGTGTGTTTTCAAGTAAATTAAGTACGGATAAGGTTATGGAGTCCCCCCCCATAATTATTGGGATGGATGAGGGTTATGTATCTCCCCTGTTAAAACGGTTCACCTGGTGATGATTTAATGAAAGGGTGAGTCACCAATCGTGAGTATACGGAGGTCTGGGTTTTCTTGCAAGGTTGGATGTGTGGATATATGAAATTGAATGGTTATGCCAGAATATAATTGGTAAAATTATTTTGGATCATTTTTTGTTTTCTTTCCTTGGAACCTCGTGTTGTTTTGAGAAAATGGTTTCATTGAAATTTGTTTTTATTTTGATATAAACTATTTTACAAATTTTTTATATAAACTATTTTTATATAATTATTACTAAAATGATTCATCCTAGTGGTGTGATTAGGGAATTCATTGGGGAATGTCTAATGAGTTTCATTAATCACCCATGCTTTGTTACTTTCGTGCTTCTTCATATGTTTTTTATCGATACATGGGAAAAGGTAAAGTATCACACATATTTAGTAGTACCTCATGATACTTGGAATGTTTGGTGGATTTGGAGGATAGATCTTGATGGAACATTGGATTCATAGTTTTATATGACTATTGTTGGTTTTTAGTCTTCCGCTCTATGCTTTGATATTTTATACTTCTGTTATGTAACTTGGTTTTAGTTTGGTTTTCCCATAAATGAAATGTTTGAGTTGTCTTCCATTATTTCATGGAACATATAGCTTTTATTTTGTGATGAAATTTTTGGGTTGTTGTTTTATTCTTTATGGTAAAATCCTCTCCCACAATTATTTAATCCCCTCATCATTTATTTCCATCCTTTAGAGTCTTAGTGATATTTCTTAAGGTCATGTAATGTTCCTATGTCTTCTCAAGCCAATGAGGAGAATGGTGATTTTACATTGTTAATAGTTTAACTCATCAAAAAATCGAGAATATTAGTTAAATTATAGAGTAAGGAATAAATTTTTATTTTCCTTGGAAATAATTATATATAGTCATATATCATTATTAATATTTTGAAAATAGTAACTGGAAAAATTTAGAAGTCGCGTGTTTTGTAACTTCAAATGTTGTAGAGACCAGGAGAGCTAATGTTAGAGCAAACTAGCATGCCTTTGATTTTCTTCATGGAGAATCATTTGGAAATATGCACCATAGTTTTATGTCTATCATAAATAGTTTACAGTCAGGTTTTTAAAAATTTCTTTATGATGAAATCATTGTGGAAACGATTATTGATACCCTTCCCAATGAATGGGAATCAAAAATAAAATCATGGATGAGATGGTAGATTTGAATAATCATACATTATATGATCTAAATGGATCCCTTATGCAGTAATAGGGTACATTATAAAGATATTATGAGAAAACAAAAAATAAATAAAAATGGTGGTGTTTCTTTTAATACAACTTCTACCTTACCTACTAAAGTTCAATCCTCTAAGAACGTTGTTAAATCATCAAGGAATGAAAAAGTTATTGTTCATTCCTATTCAAGTAATTATGAACATTCTGAAAATGAGTTAGGTAATATCAAAATTATAATAAACAAGATAGTTTGGAATAAATATTTTCAATATCCTTAAAAAGGAGTCAAAATGATAAAGGTGACAAGAAAGATTAAGTCACTTGTTACGAATGTAAGAAACATGAACATATCAGACCAGAAATTAAAAATCTGAAGAGGAAATATATAAAGGATAAGAATTCAGAAATTAATTCCAAAAAGTATTATAAATACAAAGGAAGTAAATTCTTAAATGTTTCTAACACATGGAGTGCTAGATGTGGTGATTACTCAAATAATTATTCTGACAATTAAAGTTCCAAATAGAAGAACATATGCATTTTTGCTAATATACTCATAGTAAATGAATTATTCAGAGATAAGGTACACACATATGAATCCCTCACAAACATGTATTTTAAATTCTATGTATCTTGATGAAGAAAATTTTACATCTTCAGATGAATAATATTCCTCGGTATAAGGTAATTCTTTACATTCTTATGATGTAGTTTCTCATTTTTCAAAAAAATTACAAAATAAAAATTGTAAATTTTTTAAAAAAACATGATAATAAAAAATTCAAAATTGATAAGGATGATTCAATAATGAATGTTTTGAAAAAATAAATATTATATAATTATAAATATGTTTATTAGTTTAATTCTAAAAAGGATAATATTTCACAGGAATTATAAAAAGTAATTTCTAAGAATGATTCCTCACAAAAAATTCTTAGTTCAAAAACTATTACTGATTAAGATAAGAATTTCATTATAAAGAAAAAAATCCCAAATTTGTTATGGGGAGAAATATTTATCAATATTTACCACTTATAAATAAAAATGTAATAAAATATATAAAAAAATTCATCATCATGGTACTATTTCTATAATTGGTTTTCATATGAAAACATATTTTTAGTAATAATATATTTGTTCCAAAAATTACACAGTTTTTCACTAAGTGTAATTGTGGTGGTAAATAGAATAAGAATATTTATTTAAAAAAATTTCAATCCCTAGGTTTTCATAAAGCATATTTTTTTAAAAAAAATGTGAACTCCTGATTTTTTATTTTTTTACATTACCATACCCAAGAAGGTTTGGGTTCCGAAAGTCTAATATTTTTTTATAGAAAACAAAGGTAGTGCCAACATCAAGAATATAAGGTACCTGGATGGTGGTTATTTCAAGGACATGACTAGAAATAAATATTTCTTCAAGATGATAATCAAGATGAATAGTGGTAATATTACTTTTGGAAATAATTCTCCAAGAGAGATTATCAGAATATGTAACATTATTCCTCTTGGAAACTCCCTTATATCAAATGTTTTTTATTAATGGTGTTGAGAAAAAAATTATAATAATAATTAAATTATGTGATGAATGTTAATTTGAGAGATATATTAATGATAAATGTTTTGTACATAGTTCCAATAATGAATTTATTCTTTCAGTCAATCGTTATGAGAATGTTTACACACTTAACATAGAAGACCTTGGGAGCCAAGAATTTCTTTTCCTACGTGAAATATAATATCAATATTGGTTATTGAAAAGAGGGATAGGAAACTTGAACCTTAGATAGATTCTTAAGTTGAAAATGAAAGTACTTGTTAAGGATCTACCAAAAAATAGGTTTGATACTTCAAAATCTTGTCACCCTTGACAATATGGTAAGAAAAATAAGTCTAGTTTTAAATCTATTATTGAAGTATCAACATCTAATTCTTTATAGTCAATTCACATGGACTTATTTGTTCCGAATAAATTAGAAGTGTTAGTGGAAAATAATATGTATATTTTTTGGTTAATGATTAAACTAGTTATACTTGGGTTTTTTTGTTAACGATTAAACTAGATATGATTGGATTTGTATAAGTTTTTCTAATAAAATACAAAATATTTCAAAATCTATAAATTGATTTAAAAATAATGGTAATTTAAAATTCTGATTAAGAATATGGTTTTCTAATAATTTCAATGTTTATGATTTTTTTATAAACGTACATGTATATTATATTTTTTATAAAATTTCTAAAAGGATTTCTTCAAATAATTTGGGTGAGTATAAGTAATGAATTGAATTTTATGTTTCTCTATAAATTTTTCCAGGAGGATGGATTTTAGTTTGATTGTTTATTGGCTATTTTGTGGTATTAATAGATTTAATCGAGGGTTTTACATTTTTTTGGGTGACATGAAATATGTATATTTGTTTCCTCCCTGGAATCGACCAATAATGGATATATTTATATACTTGGTTTTATATATTTCCATATATTTTTTTGTTTTACACATATATGTATATAAATATATAAAAAATAATTTCATATGATTCTTTAATTCAATTATGTAATAACCAATCCAAATTTTGAAAATTTTCGAAAACATCCTTCCTCAAAGTTAAAGGAACTAGCATGTGTTTCGTAAAATAAAGATTGAAACCTAGTTCCAATATGTATATATTAGTGGTTTCCCTGGTATTTATGATGAAATATAAAAAAGTAGTGTAATAATTAGATAGTTATTTTTCCATAACTCATCTCAAAAGTTTGAAAATAATTTTAATAATGGGTAACATCATTTTATTACCCTCCTCTTACAATTATAATTGGATGTCAACTATGATGCTCATAAACTAAATAATTCCTTCTATTTTTTAACTACTTGATTACGAATCTTCATTCTCAAAGAATCAACCACAAAATTCAATTTTATCTGTGTATAAAATAATTCATAGTTGAATATTAATAGATATTAGACCCAAATATTTTTCATAAACTAGTACATCGCCTATGTATATGTACGGAGTCATAAATGAAATATGAACTACACAATGCATTAGAAAAATGAGAAGTGATCAATGGAGAATAATAAATATTGTATTGAAATTATATATCTATTCATAGAAACGAAGTATGAAAATCGAATATCTTGATACTTGAAATAGGAAAACATTGAAACATAAGCATGGTAAGAGAAGATTATATTCGAAACATACATCAGTTGTCACATTCATGTCACATTTCAAAAATAACTATTCAATCTTATTTAACCATGATAAGAGAACATAAATACACTTGTAGGAGATAGATTTTTGGCAAAAATTACAGTATCCATTATTTTCAACAACAGAGGCTGTGCAGATCATATTACAATTCATGTCGTCATAATGTGCAGTCAACATCCTCCAAGTACTATCATGTATCATTGATGTAGAGTATAAGTTTGTATTGTTTGTTGACAGTTATATTGATCCATGCAATATATAATTAGACATTACTGTGAGTAAATGAGACATATTACTATGAAAAAAATTGGTAATGCAGTGAGGTGAAACCAAACAATTATGAATATGAAAAGGATAAATTAGTACTATTTGAAATAATAGATAAATTAGTACAAATTGAAAAAGAACAGTGGTTATTCTAGCAACCTATCACCCCCCATCATTTTTTTAGCAGCTCCTCTAACCCCCCCTACCCAGCTCTACCCCTCCCCTCCCCCTATATCTTCTTGTCTCCCAACTAATACCAGCAGACCCCCCTCCCACCTTTTCCTCCCCTCTGCCCAGCCACATCCCCCCTGGACAAACTGTTCCCTCAGCTGCCCCCGCCCCCTAGCCAAATTGTTCCCTCAGCAGCCCCCTCCAACATGCCCAGTCCCTCCCCTCCATTACCCTACCCATTCACTTCCCCCACCACCCCCTGTCCATAGTCTTCCCCCAGCACCCCCTCCCCCCTTCCCTCATCCTCCCCTCCCCTCCCCTCCCCTCCCCTCCAACCTGCCAAGTCCCTTCCCTCCATTCCCTTGCCAACCACTTCCCCCACCACCTCCCCTGGCCATAGTATTCCCCCAGTAGCCCCCTCCCCCTGCCCTGCCCTGTCCTCCCCTCCCCACCCCTCCAACCTTCCCAGCCCATCCCCTCTATTCCCTTGCCCATTAACTAGAATCTCCCCCGAGCCATTCATCCGTCCTACTCCCCCCTCCTCATCACTCCCCTATGCAGCCCCTCCTCTCACCCCTGCCACCCTTCCCAGCTTGTCACCCCCCCCCCCCAAATTCCCAGCACCTCCTCCTACCCCCTACCCTACTCCACCCCTCCCCCCTACCCAGCCCCTTCCCCCACCACTCCCCCCTACCCAACCTCTTCCCCCACCAGGCCCCTCTCCCCCTTCGCTCATTTTCCCCTCCCCTCCCCTCCTCTCCCCTCTTCTCCAACCTACCCAGCCCATTTATATTTATATGTAAAAAAAATGGAAACCATTGATTAGGAATCATAAATCTATAGACTAAATTAAAACAACTATAGAAGTAACTATTGTATCACAGAGTACATAATTTTTTATAAGTTGTTGCCTTTTAATAAAAATAACACACTATAATACCTTATTTTAAATATGAAATATGCATAAGATAAAATCGCAATAACCTCATAGGATTGGTTTTTGTAGTCAAAAAATAAAGTTGTTCGATAACCAATATTTATGTCTTGTGTAATGTAATTCATATAGACCATCCTATGAGAAAATAAAAATGTAATGCATAACATTACATAAGCACGCACCTCGAATATGTTTATGGAGATCCTTGAATAACACCCCACCCCAAGTTGCTATCGAACCTGCACACAAAAGTTAAAACTAGAGAATCCTAAAATTAATTAATAAGTGAACATCTTTCACTATCAATGATCAAAAAAACATGTATATAATAAGCAGAAACTTAATTAAAAAACATTACACAGGCTCGTCCCCCATGCCCAGCTCCACCCCCCACCAGGACCGTCCCCCCCCCCCTCCAACTCCTCATCCCTCTTGTCCATCACCACCCCCACCCATGCCCAGCCCCTCCCCTCCACCCCCCTACCCAACCCATTTACTCCCCTCCCCCCTTAGCATCCTCTACTGCCACTGCATCCCATAACCTCCCCCTTCCATCTCACCCCCCTCCTGCCCAGCACCAACCCAACCAGGCCCCTACTCTCTACCCATCCCCTTTCCCACCAGCCCCCACCAGGCCCCCCTCCCTGCCCATCCCCTACCACAACCCTTGCTCAGCCCCTCCCCTCCACCCCCTACCCAACCCCTTTCCACCCCTCCCCCCTTAGTAGCCTCTTCTGCCACTACATCCTAGCACCTCCCCCTTCTAACTCACCCCCCTCCTGCCCGGCACCAACCTAACTAGGCCCCTCCTACCTGCCCAGCCCCGTTCCCACCAGCCCCCACCCCCCCCCCTCCCTGCCCTGCCCCTCCACCCACCCATGCCCAGCCCCTCCCCTCCTCCCCACTTCCCAACCCCTTGCCTCCCCTCCCCCCTTATCAGCATCTACTGCCACTTCATCCTATCCCCTTCCCCTTCCACCTCACCCCCCTCCTGCCCAACACCAACCCAACCAGGCCCTTCCTCCCTGCCCAGCCCCTTTCCCACCAGCCCCCCTCCCCTTCCCCTTCTCCCACAAGCACTAAAATACATAAATTGACAATTGATTTGTAATACAGGAAGAATAAACTAAATCACATGACATAAAATAAATTAGAATATACAATCACCTGATATCATATTACCTTTCATATCTGAAGAACATATCAGTCATTCTTTTCTGACTTGTCTTTTAATTTATCCTTCATTTGGATTGCCATATTTTTTTCCTGACTTTTACCACCATCACTTACAGGTGGGATATTTTGAGATTGATTAATAACATATTCATTAATAAATTCAGTCAGTAGGTTTTTTTTCATATAGAACATAGTAAAAAGTAGCATCAGATATAGGAGAAATTAGAATATAGGAATAAAATAAAGGCTTGTAAAGATAATTTTAAGGGACAAAATTTATATATACCTGAATATGGGATGATACCTCAGACGGTGTTTCAAATATAGAGTCATTTTTTCACTGAGTCGAAATGATTTAACATTTCGATGTTCCTATTATAGAACAATAGAGCATTAATCCAGTTTCATGTTATTTACACGTGTGGAAGTAAAAATGTTTATAATGGATTATATTTTACCTGACTATGTTCATGCACACTACTTACATTTGTATAGCCACTGCTTTAATGATGTTGTATATAATCAATAACACAAATAAATATTTGCAATCTATCCATTTTAATGAAAATAGGAATATGTAGTATAATCTACCTGAAATTCCGTGAAGCTATCATTGAACTTGGTGATGTAGTTTTCATTGTCGGTAATGAATATTAACTTTTATGAGTTTTGTTCTGCTGAATGGTGATGATTTTGAATATTATAATTTGACACTTCAATTGACAGGAGAACCTCTTTTGATTTCAAAATATTCAATTCAGTTGGAAAACCGTACTCATCATCAGTTGTTGCACCAAATTTTCCCGTCAACATTATGCACTTTTTTCATGCAATAATTGCATGAATCATAGAACCAAAGGTGAGTTGTTTGAATTTTTTTATGGTCACAGAAATCAAGCACTTTGTAGGTTGTCCAACGTTGAGATTAATGTAGATAATGACATAGTACAGTATTATACTAGTACAACCAGATTTTTAAAGTCCATAAATTAAATTTTAAATTTGTCGTATACTACATACCTGATCAAAATTATTGACTTCAGAAATGGTTTTCTTATTTTCCCAAAATAGCAATGGTGTAGAGGAAGAATATGGGTTTTTTGGTGCTGGACTTCGATTCTCCTATTCCATTATAAACGTACATATTTATATTGAAACATCCCAGTCAAATTTCAAACATAATATGTACATCTACCATATAGTAAACATTGGACAACATATAAAAAATCGCAATTAAATCAATTATAGAGAGCACCTTTTTTGGAATGATTCAACATCTTCAATATCAGGATTGAAAAGGATTTTCACCGCAATAATGGAAATTGTAAGTATAAGAGAGTCTGAAAGTAATTTTAAAATTAATTCAGTTGGAGAAGTCGTTTAAGACTTTTTAAAGAATTGTATAAACAAAAGGGAAATATGGCATTGGGTTATTAGAGAGAATACTATTCAATTTCTTAACACTGACAAGTTGAAATATTAAAACATTTGAAGAACTGATATTTTCTTCCAAGTAAGATGACATCTAATTAGCATAGTCACCCCATAAACTGCATTTACGTTGTAACCCTCTATAGAAAAATATGAACCACATAATGTTAAATATAAACAGTGGGTCAAAGATAATTAAAGGCTGTAATGACTAACCTATCATCCTGTAAGACAATTTGCATCTTGAAATTGGAATAACCCAATGCTTCAAGAGGATGTGAGAAACGTAAATATCCAATAATTTCTAAAACAGATAAAAAAGAAGAAATGGTTGTGAGATATAAGGGAAAAAAGATGAAACTAATCCATACAATTATATATTGAACAACATAGATACATTAGAAACATTCATAAACTGTTAAATAAATGTCAATAAATGTTTACCTATTAAATGTTGCTCTGAAACCCTTCTCTTAATTATTTCTTCAAAGGAAGTAAAATCAAAACAAAAATGTGGTAGCGGTGCATCACATGGTCGGACATGCATTGTTGATTTGAAAAGTAATCGACGTGCATTTCTATTTCCTAATTAGGTACCTTGATTAGTAGATATCTGCAAGTTCTGTATGAAATTGAACATCCCATCATGAAATATATTTTTGAACTTAGACATAATTTGATGCCCTGTAACAGTATAGTGTATCTTTTCTTTCTACAAAAATCAATATCTAAGAATATAAAATTTTGAAACACATTTTATTGAAGTTGAAAAATATGTGGTATAATTTAAATGAAAAGAGAAATAAATTGAATAAAGATAATATGCAGTATAATTTAATTCTGAATTCACCTGTAAGTCTCCAAAAATCATATCAATCGCGACAACATAATTGGAGTACCTGGATGATGTGTTGCACCACAAATTCAAAATACGCACTTGTATCTTTAATGTCTCATTGGTATCAGGTGTGATATCATTCAAAGGGGAAATTGATCGACACATATTTGTAAAAGTGTGCTGTTTTAATTTCTGTACGAACAGATCATAATCAGAAACATTGAGTTTCATAAAATCAGACATAAATAAGCTGAACAGAACCAAACATTCACAATTTAACATATAATATGACATATACCTATCACAATCTATGAAATATTTCTTTGTAGACAATATTTTGCGTTGATTCACGAGATGTGGGATTATTATCACAAACTACTATTTTCAAACCTAATGGTGATGTGACTCTAGATAGAGCAACATATTATTGACCATGACAAAACATAGGTTTTCGAAGATACAACCCAATAGAATATATTGATTGTCCTTGACTTTTGTTAATAGTCATATCATAAGAAAAAGTCAAAGGATATTGTATTATTTTTAGTTTGAAAGGCCATCTATATTCGGAGTGTGTCATATTTAATCTTGGAATGAAATCAAGATATCCTGAATTATAGCCACATAGAATTCTTGCTCCGATAACATGATCACCCAAGTGGGTAATAATCAAGCGATTCCCATTACATAATCCCACAGA
The DNA here is from genome assembly GCA_963277665.1 of Viscum album. Lineage (NCBI taxonomy): Eukaryota > Viridiplantae > Streptophyta > Magnoliopsida > Santalales > Viscaceae > Viscum > Viscum album. The sequence continues at coordinate 1,249,112,832 of OY728156.1, read as the reverse complement.
ATGCTCTACATTTCAATGCAACATGACAGGAATCCCAATTTTGAGTGTAATTTTATTGGTAGATATCCCTGATACATTAATCCCATTTAACATTTTAGATGTGTAAATGTTTTCCAGACTATCTGTATCAAAACATGCATCACAAACTGAATCTGAGATGAAATAATATTTGCATTCAGAACACGTGAGGGACATAATGTACGCATTTACTTCATCAACAATATCCCTATTTGGAGATAATATGGCACTGTATTTATGATAATTAACATCAGCATGGTTACTAATGAAGTTGGGATAAGTATGTTCAACAATTATAGAAATATGATCTTTAGTCCAAGCAAGAAGATATGCTACTAGAATTGAAATTTTGGTTTCACCGTCATTTGGTTCTGCAATGCGACCTTCACCAATATCTAAAGTCCATTTATAAAATTCAACAACCTCTTCTGAAATTGTAGAAGAATTGGAATGAAATATAATGTTCCTTGTTAGTGTTAGAACAGAACAATGTTTCCACAAGTATGAAGAAGCTATACTTGAAACAACTATTTCATTTTTGTTACCACCTGGTACGATATGTAGTATTTTCTTGAAATCCCCACCCAACACAACAGTTATTCCACCGAATGGAAAGATTGTAGAATTATCATTTTTTACCGACATGATATCTTCTAAAGTACGGTCAAGAGAATAAAAACAATGCTTATGAATCATTGGTGCCTCATCCCAAATAATAAGATTTGTTGAGTGTATAAGATTTGCGACATCACTACCTTGTTAAATATTGCAAACAGAATTTTCAGAAATAGATAATGGGATTCGAAATTTGGAATGCGTTGTTCTCCCACCAGCTAGCAGTAATGAAGTAATTCCACTGGATGAAACTGCCAGAAAAATATAACCTTTTAACCGTAGTAAACATCTCAATACTTTCCAAATATAAGTTTTACATGTGCCTCCATGACCATGCAAGAAAAACAATCCTCCAGCGGATGCAGTTAACGAAGACATAATGGTAGTCATCACCTCATTCTGTTCATCAGTAAGTTTACTTTGCAAAGTCATATACTCATTCCGAAGAGCCTGTTTGTCATGATTAAGTTCATCAGCTACCAATTTATTTCATTGAGATACAATTTCAGAATCAAGGACCGGCATTGGTGGAAAATAATGAAGAGATATACCATTACTCTGTAGTAGGTTCTCTATTTCAAGCAAATCATACATCTGTTTTTGATGATCCGTGAGTGAAAAATCTAAATGGAATCATGAAATATTGGTATTTAATTAGTACTTTGAATTAATTGAAGATGAAAAACAAACTTAATTAGAAACTACATTGGTCACATTATATATATTGAGAAATTTAAAATCATATACCTGGCATTTGTAGCCTATTTATTCCACATAGATAATGTCTTTCCTGAGGAGCTCTCATGTTTCAGGCCACATAATGTCTCGGCGAGACATATTGTTTGAGAACAGAATGATGGAAAAAGGTTTGTGCATAGACTGGCCTGTATCCCAAGTTGAAACCTCCTTGATTACTTCAATAAATTATCGGTCATCAATAAGAAGTCCCAAAGAAGAACATGCTTCCTGAAAAGTACCATGAATAATATTGTTCACAGTTTTAATACTGTCAAAAGAAGTTGCACCTCTGATCTTTGTGAGCATTAATTTAAGGTAATATAGCTCTCTAGTTTTTGGTGGCACATAATAAATTCTACCAATACTGAACCCCTACTTTCTTGGACACCATATTTTTTCATGTTGGTGGAATAAAAATCTTGTTGGAAATTCTGTAAATGTGAGACATCTTCCTTTCTGGTAAGAAAAATTATCCTCAAAACATACCGTAAGCATTGATTGACAAATGTTACCCTTATGCAACACATCCTCGATATGAGCAGTGTTATAGCACCTAAAATTATTTTGTACTAGTAAATGAAAATGTAATATTTCAATTAGAGGATATCTATAGTGGATATCATAGGAAAATATCCTCCAAGAGGCCTTGCAAGGAGAAATTTATTATAAATCATAATACATTTTAATCTCATTGACATTATTGCCAGACAGTATCGTAGTGTTGGTTTCATACAAAGCTGCTGTTACATGATCATTACCTTTGCTAATATACTTGAACATATATTTGATGGAAGTAGATTGATTGCAGACTTCAATATTCAAATGAGCTTGATACTTCATTAGCAAGAAAGGATTATATGGTACAATAAACTGATTATCCAATGGGACACCATTTTTCACGATCGTGTTTCCATCATTTCTTCATCGGTATTGAACATACCCATCATCATCAACTGTTGTATTTTCAACAAATTTTTTTGGGAAAATTTTAGTAAGTTTTCCATTTTTCATACAAGGTGTTCTACGATTTGCCTCACCACAAGGTACATGCATCATAAACTTCTTAACACCCTCAGGAAGTTTTGGGAATTCACCTTTATTTGGAATTTCAGCAGAAACACATTTGTCAATTCCGGATGGAGTACCTATTTTGCTCTATCTACAGAAAAATAGTAAAATGTGTATATGAGGCTATCCACGTTTCTGAAATTCCACTGTACGAACAACTGCACAAAAAGTAATCATAAAAATGACATAGTTCAACATCAAATTCATTAAATAAGATAAAGTATGTATCATAAAATAATTTGTATTACAGTAGGTACCTGCATGTGTCTTTCCAAAGAAACATTTGTCTCGTAAATCTTTCATTAACTAGTAAACGTTAATATTGAAAATTCTATATTCAATTTTCAGACAATCCGAAGGGTGAAGATTGTTACGTGATAAAAATATAGTGATTTGAGGCCAAAGTGGATTGCATGTAAACGTTAAAAACAAATTCAGATATCCTTCCCAATTGCAGATTGACATTTCATCTTGGTAATTTTGAATCATATACCTAGGACCACCAGTAAATGTAGATGGTAAAATTATTCACTTCTCGCATGCATACCCATCACGGTCACCTCGAAGAAAAGCATCTTGCAACCCATTGTACAACTCAACACTCAAGCCTTTTTGATTGAAGCGAATGAAGGATAGTCTTTGAGACTCTATCATTGTATAAGCATCAACAATAAATTGTTGCAACAGTCTTCTTGAATGTTTTAATATTGACGTATCACTCGAATGACACTGAAAGTGATAGGGGAAGTATTCACGCATAGTTACTTTCCGAACCTTTCTACAAGTACTCATAGATGTAGATCGATGCAAAATGTGGTCAACATCTCCATCTTGACCACTTTTGAAAATAAGTGGATATTTTAATGGAAGGTAAAAGGGATTATTCTCATCAATCCATTGCAAATCACCACTTCTAATTTGAATGATAATATCTCATTCACAGTTGAGATCTTCAATGTCACCGAAAATAAGCATCGCAATCTCATAAGTAGTAGGCAAGTAGTATGTCGTTGAATCTGTTTGTCTTCTCTTAAGAAGGCGAAAATTTATGTTTGCATGTTCTTGATGATCAAGAACATCCTTTGCACTTCTGAAATGACGAGCTAAAAAATTTGTTTCATGAAGCAGATTTTGTAAGTTGAAAACAATATTATAATCGACCACCGTGTTTGAATTTGCTTCGTCATAAATTCAAAGAGAATTAACTTAAGAATGAAGTGAAAATGTTATTGTCCCATAAATGTGTAAAACTACATGTTAAATATTACCTGATGTTCAAAATCTGGTTTTGAGACTCCTTCGCAGTATCATAAACCTGTAGCTGGGAAAACCTAGGTGGTTGTCCCTCAGGAGGACACATACTACCTATGCGATGGTAGTTTTGTCCATTCCATCTGAATATAATTTGAGCTCTTCCATTATTGAATGATTTGTCAACCTTACTTCCCATTGACGTGAATGAAAACATATAATTGTGAATATGCATATATTCCTGGAATGCTCTTGCCTCCACAGAGTTTAGATTGAAGACTAATGTTTGAAGGTACGGAGGACAGGAAGGTAGTAATTACAAAGAGACTTTACCAAGCATGAAACATATACCAAATCGTGGGTTTTCTTTGGTGCCACATTTTATATTTCTCTCATAAAACTAAAAGATGGAACCACAGTATTGGCAAAAATTAGAGGGATCTCCACTATTCAAATATTTTGCAGGTGAGTAATGGTTAAATTAATGGTGTTAATAAACTTGGCATTATAAATTACATAAAACTGTGATGAATTGAACAACATTCTAGAAAAAGGTAAAAAGAATACATTGACCTTCATTTTCCTCAAGGTGAAGTAGTTGCATTATTTCTACAGTAGTATTTTCATTTAGTTTGTAAGGAATTTCATACGAAATACATGTAAAGTAACAAATGATTATGTAGTAGTTCAAACCTGAATAGTCTCTTTGATCAGTAATTCCAGTGTTGATTTAACCAGTTGTTACATCTCTTTCTGAAATGACATGACTCAATATATATGACACATATTTTCCAGTCTTAATTATGCATTTGAATTACATTGAAATACCGAAAGAATAGAGATTAATATATATGGATAAAAAATGAGAATACATCATGATTAGAATATACATCACACCTGTGCCGGTAAAATAAGCTTCGTTTCCAGTAATTGAAGAAGTAAAACAGTATCAATTTTAAAATAATATTCAAAAAATTACACTATGTGATAATTCAAAATCATTTGATGGCATGATTTGTGCTAACTCTGATAATGAGTCTCGTGAAGGGTAAGTGCATATATTTCCCTCAGTCATTACACCTAGAAAAAGTAATGCAAATTTAGATTCAATGTTAAATACATATGAGAGAATACATGTGTTTTTTTCAGAACTATACGATGATGGAGTACTTACCAGAGGGGTCATAATTTTCTTGATTAGTTGCTGATATATGTTTTCGCTTTCTACTTGGTACAGATCTTGTTGATGAAGATCCACAACCATGATGAGCTGTCAATGAAATTTAATAATTGAAAAAGTATAAAATGTTACGACATAGTAAAATAAATATATATAGTCACTGTTATTTTATAGTGTAATATTACTCACCATTTGATGATAAAGGTGAAATTGATATGCATGATCCTCCTTTGGTGAGTAGACAGTACATGAACACAGTTGTAATGATTAGATATTATTTAATATTGAAACACTCAGATACTTATAGTTAATACTGTTACTACAACCTTTTCTAATGCTTTTTCTAACACTAAATGGTGTAAAGGATCCTAAATCTAAAGCTGTTGTCAATTGAAATGCAGCATTAGTAAAGTAGATTACATTATGTACAATAAATATATTGACTGTATCTGAAAATGTTGGTAAAATGAAAATATACTTACCATTGGTAGGTATATGAGAAAGTGGTATGTGTGATCCTCTGATCAAATTGGAATTCAGTTGCAATGAATCAAAGGTTGCAGTAGAACATAGTTGATGGCCCTCCATGGGTGATTTTCCTATGAAGTTAGGAACCTATAAATCAGTAAGTAAGTTTATAGAATGGTTTCAAGAAAATACAATACTGTTGTACCAATTTTTCATTCTCTCATACGAAGTATCCTTTTCAACCTTGCATCTCTCGATGTTGATGGTGTCTTCATCTTTGTTTTGTTGTCTTTATGTTGAATTGTCAAGTTTTAGAATGCAACCAAAAGTTGTTTTTGTGTATGTAGATTCAATTTATAATATACTGATAAGACAATTGACAGATAATGCATGTTTGAATTATAGTGATCGACACTTATACTATTATTGCAATGAACCACACTTATACCAACATCAAAGAAACATATAAAGATTACATAGAAAATATAAATTCAAATATTCAATTTGAATGTCACATATTGCGAGAAAAGGTACCCATAGATATGCACTTCATAGTTATTTCATTGATCGAATCTTATACCAAAGTTATAGCAACATCAAAAAAATAGAAACATCTATCTAACATATCTAAATTAGATAGATGCAAGAGATGGACTGAAATTTGGAATAATGGAGGAGTCTCTATAGTTAAGCAGTAAAAGGTACCCATAGATAAGAAATGTATAGTTATTGTACGCATACATGGACTACAGTTGCATACTGATGTGAGAAATTAGACCAAATAAAGGAGAAATAAATTACTGGAATATTTCATTCGAACATCATATGGTAGAATGGAGAAATATGTGCATATATTCATCGATGAGAGATCACGTCGAGAGAAACCAAACCTGGACAGTGCAATACCGACGGCTAAGGGAAGAGGATGAGTAATGTTAGGTAGACCTTCGTCGAAGCCACCCAGTAGAAAGAAACCCTTATATGGAGGTAACAATAGACACATCGTCGGACACCGAATGTCATCACGGGAGTTGTGACTGGAATTGGAATATTGTGTACTAGATATATGACGAAGTAACCCGGTAGCTCAAAACCCTAAATCAATTTGCAAGAGGGAAGAGTGTGTGACCGGGAAGAGCAGATGTCGTCGATAGAGGTGTGAATGTAGATCGGAAAAATGTGTAGGGAATCCAGAATGTCAATGAATGTCAGTAACTGCGAAACCCTTTTCCAAAGGGATCCTAAGGAGAGCACGCGCGGGGGTAACTGATGGTGTCGCGTGATGAGTGTTGGAATAGTTGGGGGAAAATTAGAGCATTACGTGGAGGAAGGAGAGTGTGACATGTAGGGTAGGAAGAAGCCTACTTTAGTATAGATAATATATTTAAATATAATTATGGTAATATTAACTATAGACTCATGAGATTATAATAAATCATAAACTTCTATTCAAATTAATTGTATATCCAAACTTTAAAAGAATGAAAAACCATAATTACCACCAGATAAAGTGTGCGATAATTACTATCATGGGGCTTCAAGTACCTTTAAATATATGGTATGATATTCAATCCTTTCATAATAACACACCTTTAACCTACTCTAGAATCATCATGTTACACTAAAAAAGTCTTACTAAAATCTAGAAATATCAATATTGATGTCCAAAGAAGCTAACTTTTAAATTTTTCAAAATTATCCTAACCCTTCTCATCCCATTAAAATGTAAATTTGTTTTAATTCAATGTTATCATAGTTGGGTAAAATTTATAGAATCAAAAAATTATTCATTCATAGTTTCTAGCTAGAAAGAATAAATTAAAAATTTATAAAACATGTTACTGATCTTCTATGTATACATCAAAATGGTAATATTTTAAATATATATATATATATATATATATATAATTTTTTATGAAAACAATATACCATGAAAATTTATGTTAATATCTAACTCAGTTTATCTTGATCATCTACTCAACCTACCCATGATATTGACCAAAGAACATTCCGGATCACCATAAGATAGAAACTAGTTTCGAGGATTCACAAAGACAACTATTGGGAATGATTTCTCCCTCAAATTAAACAAATAAGTATTATAATATTTATAAGAATTTAGAATTTTGTGTCCATACATTTGGAATCCATGTATAAAAAATAAAGTTTTTTAAATAAAATAAAATCTAAACATGAAACTACATAAATTATCATACTCACATTCCATATCATATAAATAATGAAAATAAACAATAATAAATATAATAGATCACAAAAAATTAAAGAAATACAAAATTTAAGGTACATAAAAAACTCATAGAAACCTAAAGGGATCCCAAAATATAATATCAACAATTTCATCAGGACCCATGTTCACCCTTCAATATCGTCACTGAAGCCCACTCTATTAGTAACTGAGGAAAAGGATTCCAAAATGAGTATCTTCTCAAATACCTAGCCCATGAAAAATCCATTAAGTCTACAGACACTAAGTGGTATAATTTTAGTGTGAGAAAAATGTCCTGGTATGTTGTCACAAAAAAAAGTCTTTAGGTGATTCATTTTATAATAAAATTCACTAATTGTAGTTCTAAATATGAATTATTAAAATAATACAAATTGAAATTCAATGAGCAGCGGCGTCTCCTCTCTCTTGAGCATTAGGGTTTCTTCCAAGGCATCTCTCCATTCCCCCCTATGGCCTTGGTCGGCTCGGCTCCAACGTCCCCTTCATCGGAGTTCCTCGGTGGCTCAGTTGTCGTCTTCGTCTCATCTAGGTGGGAGAAGGCTTCTGTCTGGCGGGCAGAGGCGTTTTAGTGGCGGATTAGGGCTTGGTGGATGCGGGTGACGACTTTGGTTATGTGCGGCTCAACGTAGGCCCAAATATGGTGCGGAGGGGGGAGGGGATTTAATGGTTTTTGTTTTCAAGGTTTTTTCAATGTTTTTATTTGTGTGATGCTTCGCTCGAGTTCGCGCATCGGGGTCTCCTCGGTGTTCCCTTCTGCATCTTTTCCTCTTCTTTCTTTACATGGCTCATTCGTTTAAGAATCCATTGAGGGCTCTTCTGTGGTAGCAATTTTTCTGACTCCAGCCCAGAGTGGCGTTGTAGGCTCTAATATGCTCGGATCCCCTCTTTGGTGACTTTCCCCCGAGGTGATGCCGGATCTTCCAGTCCTGGGTGACATTGACCCAACTTCTTTCTTCCTGGATCGTCATCTTTTTTGGGTTGTTGCGGATGCGGCTGGAATATGGTCGTGGCTGCGGTGGGGTGATGCCGAATATGGCTCTGGATCTTGGACTTTGTGTTGTTGTTGGCTTTCTATTTGAGTCCATGAAGGTTATAATTTTGGAATGGAAGGCTCTAGAGGCTTATTATTCGGTTGTCGATTCTCCGAGTGGGGCGTCATTCGCTGGCTTCAATCTATGCTGTTGTTGTGCATGTTGTTTGTTGCAGCTTTCGTTGAAATGGGAGGCCTGGTTCTTCCTTGATGTTCCAATGTCATTTGAAGACGTTATGTGGGTGATTATGGTGCAGATGAAGGTGTCTCCGTTGATGTCGGGCTGATCGCGGACTGAGGTGTCTCGTGTTCTGATTTTGATTTTGAATTCTGAATCTGAATTTTGATGTTTTGGGGGTGGATTTTGGAGCCTATTTATGGTGTTTGAAACTTCGTTTCTTGGTTTTTGAAATTTGGCATCCGTATTGTGCAATTCCCACTCACCCTTAATGTTTATTATTCAAAAAATGAAAAAAAAAGATTTGACAAAGTGAAACCATTATATTTTAATAAGATTGATGAGTTCTATGAAATTCAACTAAACCCAATTTTTAATTAATATAAATAAATTCCATTAAAAAAATAATAGTTTTATAATTGAGTTTACATCCTTTATTTACCAATTCACATAAATGATAATTTGATAATTTGGTTTAAAACTCATAACAAGAAGAAACAAGTTTAGAAATATAATGTGTACCCATATATAGAATCACACGGAAAATAAAAACATAAAACAATAACATGAACACTAAACTACTACATTAAATCGAATATAAATATAAATATAATCCACTCATATAAATATAAAAACAAACCAACATCATGGAACTATCTCCATGGAAACTAAGATCAAGGTACACTTCGAACCTCGTACTAACTCAAGTCCAAACCCAGTGTCTTGAACTGCTTGAAAGCCTCTACCCAGAGTGGAAACCTATACTAGAGGGAAATGTGGAATCCTAGTTATATTGGTACCATAACTAGTTGTACATAGGATGGTATAGTGCTATAATTCCCTAGTACAAAATTTTATTAAGTCCCTACCTATGAACCTTTGGCTCCCATGATCAACCAAATAGAGGTGAGAAATATTAATCATGAAATTAATCTCATAAAATCATAAGTATGTATTAAAAAATATCCCTTATCTAACATTTAAAACCCCTTCAATAAAATAGATCATTATCATATATGGGTAATTTATTCCAAATCAAAATCATTATACTTCAAATTATTATATTAATCAAAATATAGTACAACATAAAGGGGCTCAAATTTAAAACTATTTTCATAATGTTCCTAAGGGAACAATGAGACTTCTTCAATACCAAAAAAATGATATCCTTTTTATGTTTCTTTTAAATGGTAAATCAATCTTTAATCAAAGCACCAAGACAAAAAAACCAATTTTAAGACCAAATATGGGAAAATACATAATAAAAATTATTTTTAACCAAGATGAAATCAAATAACAAGATACAAACATCTAAAATAGGCAATATTGAATCTAAAAATCTTTTATTAAATCATTATGTATTAAATTAAATCAACATGTAAGAATCAAAAATGATGTAAAATGATCAAAAAAGTAAATACCTTCATATCCACTTCAATAATATCATTTTACATTGAGAAATATTATAATTTATAAGTTATTAATTATTGGATTCAATTTAAGATCATTATGAAACATAAACATCCCTTTCAAAAAATAGTTTTCTAAAAAGGTCCTCTAATTAATTTATAAAAGGACACCTAAATTGTGTTATAAAGTATTTATATCAATATAAAACATATATACCATTGAAAAACATGACTTAAATAAGGCTTGAAAATAACAAATATAATGAAAAACGTTATTTCATCACCAAGATTTGTATAAATCAATATACCCTAAATGATGAAAGGGTTCAGAAATATAAAAAACCATTGGATTTTAATATAAATGGTGTTGCATATAATTTCCTACATAATAAATTTTTGGATGACATGAAACATTTGATTCAATAAATAGATAAGTGAGGGGAATAATCTGTACCACCATAAATAACAAGAACAACTAGGTTTAGACAAACCCTAATCCTATGTTTAGGATACAAGATCCCCATGGAAAGGAAATGAGGTGAAATAAAAGAGGTAAAGAATAAAGTTGGGAAATAGACACCTCATATTTAAGAACTCACTTGAAATTGAATAATATGATCTCTAAATCCATGGGATGGAAAGAGAAAATTAGCTTTGTATCTCCCTTTGGCTAAGAGATGTTAATAAAGTAGAGATGGGTCAGAAGTTCTACTTTTTACTCTTCCATCCATTTATTTTTTGAAATCAAAAAAACATACTTAAAACTTTTTTACTAACTTTTTATGCCCAATTTATTTTTTGGAATGTTTTTTTAGAATACAATAACTTTTACAATAATTAGAAAAATTTATAATGTACCATAAAAATAAACATTACATTATTCATTGTGATCATCGTAATGAGTTTGTGTTTGATTCATCATACTCAACTTTATTAGTCAAAAGGATAGACTTTAGTCATGTCTAATTTACTGACAAAGTCATGACTATCAAACTGATATGAGTACTGATATAATTAGTCTAATACTCATAAAGATCATTGTATTTTTATGGTTAAGGAAGCCATCATACTGACTGAAGTTTATAATTAGAGTACATAAGACTTATTTCTAACACAATTAATACATTTAACACTGTGATGGTGTTAATTTATACAACATCATACATTTAGTTACGATGAAATGTTAAGTGCCAGTTGTATGAGGTTGTTGTAACAAAAAAGGAAATATGAATGTTATGAGATCTCTAATAAATATTGTGTCATTTGAAGAGTTTGGGAGTTGGTTGATTACTCACATCTGAAGATAGATCTTCATGAACAACTCGTTCTTATTCAATGTTTTTCTTAAGTATGTTTTTATTCTATGGAATACTCATAATGGTTGTTTCCTTAAGAATTTTTTAATTATAACTCATGTATGATCATTATTACGATCGAGGGATTCTATGGATATGAAGATGGAGAATCCAATTACTAAATAGAGGGATTATGGGGATAGTAAGACAGAGTTGATCATTGGATCGAGGGATTATAGGGATAGTAAGACAGATCTAATCATCATATCTTGGGCTTCTGGGGATAGTATGATGGGGAAAATCTGATCATAGTGTCAAGGGATTTCCTAGTAAGGAAAGGTGGAATTTCCTGTAAGTATAAAATAGTTGATACCTTTAGTCAAGGTAATTGACTACTATACTCTTAAGGTTAAAATCGATTTATCTTTTTAAATAGCATGTAATACATTCTTATATTTTTAGATATTTTTTTATTACTTGTTGGTTACCTGTTTATTTTCCACTAAGATTAATATAAAGATATTCATCATACTTAGCTTTATATAAAATAGTTTTTATCGGACTGAGTGTTAATAAGAAACAAATATTTTGTTTGTTTTATCAGTAAAACTCTGATTATGATAATGATAGACTCTAATTAATTGTATCCATCATGATATTGATCTTTTACTCTGATATAATAAAACCATTTTTTGGTTCTGACTCTGGGACTTTATTAATCAGAATGAGGGTCGATTTTGATAACCTTATTTAAGAGGCTTTTGGTTAATCAGGTTAATTATTTTAAACTGTGTTTTTAAAACTACAGTCTATCCCCCACTCTTGTATGTATTCCCATCTGATAAGATCTTATGATCGAACAAATGATATAAAATCAAGATTCCATTACTCAAATACTTGATGGGGTTTTTAATTTCATTACTATTTCAAGTTGTTGTGTTTTTATATAATTATTCTATTTATAAATTTTTTTACTCTAATATGTATTAGTGGAAAATTAATTTCTATTTGTTTTAAGCTGGATGTTCATAATGTTGGTTCAAAAGAAAATATCAATCCAAATAGACCACATATTTTTATGGTGCTAATTATGCATACTAGAGTGATAGGATGAATACTTTTCTTATCAACACTGGGTTTGATATTTTTTTATGCTAACTGGAGACTATAAAATTATGGATAATGAAGTTTTTAGTACCCTCAATTTCAAGTATACAACCCTTTATTTATGATTTTTATGTATGTAAAGTATGTGGGTGATGTTTGGGAGAGTTTAGGGTACCTTTGAAATGTTTTTAGGGATTTTACAAAGGTTTAGGATTGGTGCATGGTTTGGGAAAACCATGAAACTCCTTTAAGAAATTGTGAACATGGAAACACAGGCTATAGTGAAGTATAATGGGTTACACATGATTTGTGAAAACCACGTGAAAACATAGAAGAAACTATGAAACTTGAGATAGTGGGCTTTGACAATGCGAGAGAATGGCTTAGAAACCATTTGATCAAGCTATGTGATGTTCAACCATTGAGGTAGTACCTTGTGCACGGTTACTTCATGGTTTTCCTAACCATATGACTAACCATGAATGGTCTAAAAAAATATTCACAAAAAGTGTATCTATATTGGTTTAATGTTTTAATGCCTCATTTTTTCCGAAAATGTTATTTACTCTATATTTTTTCCTCTCATATGTTAGAGAACCTCTCCCTATAAAATTGGATGCAATCTGGAGTTGTTCCTTAGTGCGTTGAAGCTCGATTCTCGTAGGAGGTCATTATTCATGGTCCTTCTTAATGGGTTTTCTTAGAAAATCTTATATATGTCTCTCAGTTTCCTAGATTTACATCCTCAACGGTTATATATAAGATATATGATGCTATAGAGATTGATATTTTGAATTTTAGTTAATATTGGAAGATGTCTAATGTAGGTTTATAGATATTTAAAACAGTTTTTGGGGCATTTATGTGTCATTATTTTTTTTCAACATAAAACATGCATTACGTGGCTTCACTATTAACTCATCTATTTAGAATATTCAGACTTGATTTCAAATTTATTTTTTTTAATTGATTATCAACATGTTTGGGAAATGATTTTTGAAAACCCTCTTGATTTATGGTTTGTAGAAACATGGAAATTTTGTGTTTTGGTAGAAAGTTCTTTGGTTCTTGATTTTATAAATCTGATTTAAAAAATATAGATTTTTGGATATTTTGGTAAATATATTAATAAAAAATTTAAATAAAATGGATGGATTTTTTAAAATGGATTATAATGGTCAAAGATTTTCAATAAAAGAATGTCTTTATTTAAATGTTTGAAATGATTTATTTGGAATTGGAATGGTCATGTGTGTTCATGTGAATTTAGGACATATGAGGGTAAGGAGTCTCCCTGATCATTAGTGGGATCGATAAGGGTCAGGTATTTTCACTATAAAAATGGTTCACTAAGTAATGGTGTAGTGAAAGGATAACTCGCCCATAATGAGTGAAGGGTGGTCTTAGTTTTCATGCATGGTTGGAAGTGTGAATAAATAAAATGGAATGGTATTTCCAAAATATAATTTGTAAAATTATTTTATATCATTTTTTGGTTTCTTTCATTAGAAATTGATGTGGTTCTGAGAAAATTCATTCATTTAAATTTGTTTATATTTTGATATAAACTATTTTAGAAATTAATTTATATAAACTATTTTTATATAAATGTTTCTAACATGTTTTATCCTAGTAGAGTGAGTATGGAATTCATTGTTGAAAATATAATATGTTTCATTACTCACCCTGCTTTGGCACTTTTTTGTTTTTGGAGATGTTTTTTATCGATACATGGGTAAGTTAAATTATCACACATCTTTAGAAATACATCTTGACACTTGGGCTGTTTAGTGGATTTAGAGCATGGAGATCGATGGATCCTTGGATTTGTAGTCTTCTTTGAGTCTTTTTGGTTTCGTAATATTCTTTTGTGGGATTTGATGTTGTAGAATTGTGCTATGGCACTTGGTTTTAGTTTGGTTTTGATATATATGAAACATTTGAGTTTTCATTCATCGTTTCATGTATCATATAATGTTTACTTGGTTATGGAATATTTGTTTTTTTGTTTTCTTCATTAAGGTAAATCATCCACCACATGTACCGAATCCCTTCAGCATTTATTTCTTTCCTCTGGCATCATAAGGATGTCACTTAAGGCCACTTAATGTTCATCTATCATCTTAAGACAATGCGTAGAAGGGTACATTTAAAGTGGTATCATATCGGTACCTTCTTTGTGGAACTAGTGGTCTCATTCTTGGTTAGTCTTTGACTAGGTAATAGTTCTCACTCTTGGAGTTGTGTTCATTCTAGTTTATTCATTGAGTTTAGATCATAGAATGTAGTAGGATTGACGAAAGATGACATGTAGAGCATAAAAAGTAATATCTAAGCTTTTTATGATGAACATAAAGTTACTAGGGAGTTGGGTGAATAAGTGTTTTGGAGACACTTATAGGTTTTGGAATCTCATTATCATGGTTTTATCCAATGACATGCATTAGAAAAATGACTTCCCATGAAGAGTGAATATTTCATTATGGGTAATTATATATGATTTGGTGCAATGAGTTGATTTTTGAAAAATGTTAAGTCATTTTCAGAGGTGATATTTTCAAAAAGGGCTTGGTTGTAGTATTTTAAAATTGGTTTAATTTTCAAAAGCTTGATATATTTTTCAAAAATTGTTGAAAGTATAGAAGTTTGATTTTGGAAAGTAATGTTTTGATAGTTGATGTGATATAATTTTAAATGATAATACATTAGTTAATATAGAGTGAGACTTATGGCATGTTGTTGTGTTTAAAGAATATAGAACATGGTAGGCATCATAGAAATCAACTTGAAGAATCTGTAGAGAATGTGGTTTCACATAAGCCATAGGTGAACTTACAAGTACATTAGAGTATTTTCCAAGCATTTTAGGTGGTGGAATGAGTAAAGAAGATAAATGATTCAAGAAAAGTTGTTCATTCTATCCAATTCCCAAAATAGAATCCACCCATCTTTTGAGGTGATTCTGAACAAATAAGGAAAAGATTTGGTTGAAATGGATGAATTGTATCTTCGACTTTATCAGCACACTAGTAGAGTTGAAAGTAAAAAATTTAACGTATATGTAATAATATCTTCCATGATTGTTGTGGGATCTTCTTGTGTGGGAGAAATTGGATAAAGGCCTAGGTTGGGAGGATTTTGATGAATTTCTCAACAAACAATTCTATCCTCACATGCTCATCATTAAAATAATAATGGATTTCTTCATCACAAACCATGAAAATATTTCTATCATAGAATATATGGATGAATTCCTACAATTTAGTGTGATTCATAGCTAAATTTGATGTGAGTTCATCCTTGAAGGCACACGTCTTTGAATCGGGGAAGATATAGGGGATTCACTTAAATATTTTTTATACTCTGTATTATAAAATATACAGAGATGGTCAATATATATATGTTGGATTAGAGAGGCATCATTGCAGCTATGGGAGGAGGAATAATGTTGATAGCCATGGGAAATGGTGGGAACTATAATGTTGGGGGAAAAATGAAGAGGGGAACCTATTTCTAATGTGGGAGAATGAATTATAATCAAATGGATAGATCGATGAATATTTATCCAAAACTAAAAAACCATCCTAGATGTTTTCAATGTGGTTAATTAAACTACATGAAGAGAAAATGTATGAAACAACCTAGATCATTTCATAACTAAAATCAGATGATGTATCCTTAGTGATATTATTTTCATGCTCGGAGGTCAAATGATCAGGACACTTATCAAGTATTGTAGGCCATGTATGCTTCGATGGGGTGAAGGTAGAATAATCTATCACATCATAAGAACAAATATATACATGGTTATTTTAGGAATTCCATGACTCCTTATGTGGTAAAATCTCTATAGAAAACCAAGTAACAGAGTGTAACGATGGAGAAATTGATTGCAGATGACCATGATAGACCATAATTGATAAGAGGTGTGATTATTTTGAATTCTACCATTACAAATGCTTTGTTTAACTTGGGTGTATCTCAATGATTTATTTTTTTCTCATGTTTATGATTCATTTATTTTAAAAGTTGAGATGACGTCTTCTGTGATAAAACTTCAAAATCCTCTTGGTTAAAAGAATGTTTAGCTTCTCTGTGTAGAGCATGATCAATAACTTTTGATGCAACTGAAATGAAATGAGATGTCTATATTCTAGAGTTGAATGTCTATGATAAAATCTTGGGTCTAGATTGGTTGAAAACATTCACATCTCACATCTAATTTTATACTAGAATGGTCAGTTTTACAACTGAATATGGAATTCAGCATCTCTTTTGAGGAGACTGGATTGTAAAGGAAGATGTAATGGGATTTTGGTACCAGCAGTTGGAAAGATATCATACCACTTGGTAGGTTTGACCTATTAATCTATGGACTATATTAAGAGTAAAAGTTTTCCAACAATGTTTGATCATTTTCTAAATGTTTTTTCTGAGAACTTCTTAGGGTTACCCCTTTAAGGGTAGTAGAGTTTATTATTGATCTCCTTTTGGGGACCATCCATATTTTCCTTCTATATTTTTGGATGGAATCAAATTAATTAAGGTAATATAATCTGTGGTTAGAAGATCTAAAAGAAAAGTATTTATTCTGTTGAGCACATATATGTGGGTCGTGCCGGTCTTGTCTATGAAAAATGTGGATGGAACTCTACAACTATGTGTAGACTATTATAAGCTTAACCAATTTTCAATAAAAAATAGTTATCTACTTCTATTCATTGATGATCTATTCAATAACTTAAGAGGATAACACTGGTTATCTAATATTGAATTTCGATCAGGATATCACCAATTATGGGTTCGGAAGAAGGATATTCTGAAGACCAATTTCAAAATAATATATGACCATTATGAATAAGTGGTGGTGCCTTTTAGTCTTACTAATTCCCCTATGGTATTTACGGAACTAATGAATTTTATATCTAAGAGATATTTATATTATTTCATGGTGGTATTTGTGGATGGAATATTGGTGTATTCATGGAAAAAGGTTAAGCCTGAGAAACACATGGAAATAATTTAGGGAATTTTAAGATAACATCATTTGTATACCAAGTTATCAAAGTGATATTTTAAAATGCAAGGGGTATGCTTTCTTGGCCATGTAATTTTTGAAATAGGTGTTTCAGTGGATCTGGAGAAGATAGAGGTCATAATATCTTAGCAACCACCAAATAATATCTTTGATATAAAATGTTTTCTCGTTATTTCTGACTATTATCGATGATTTTTTCATGACTCACATGAACAACTTCACCTATAAAAGCATGGAAAAATACTATTGTTCCATTCCATTAGGATTAATAATTTTAGGAGACTTTTTAAGAGCTAAAGGTTCACCTTACATTATCACCAGTCTTGATTTTAACAAATTAGTATCACGGTACATGATGTATTTTGATGCCTTGGGATCAAGATTGGGATGTTTAGTCCTAAAAGGAGATCATTTTTTTTCTTATGGATCAAGGAATTTAAGAGTTCATGATACGAGCTACCCAACACATGATTTAGATTTAGCTACTATATTCCATTATTTTAAGACATGGTGTTTTTATCTCTTTGGTGAGAAATTTAATATGTTTACGAATCATAAATGCATGAAACATATTTTCTCACAATTGGATTTCAATATAAGATAATGAAGAAGGATGGAGTATCTACAAATTTTTGAATTTGACTTGATGTATACATCAGGAAAAGGAAATTTGGTAGCATATTTATTAAGCATATTTCATATTCTTAGTTAGAAAAGGAACCTTCATATGAGTGGTACTTGATGTTAGTCCTTGATAACATGAACGTGAAGGTGAATACCGAGGTGATATTGTGGTTTTATTTCTAGTTTATTTGGTTACTGATTAGGTAAAGATGATTAAAGAGGTGTTGATGTATGATTCAAAATGTGTGCTTATGATGTCAAAACTCAATGGTGGGGAGACCATTGTGGGCTAGTGGATAGATAAGAGCTCAATGATTTGGATCAGAAATCAATTGGTCGTGCCTATGGAATGTGAGGAAAGGATTATTCATGCTTACCACCATTCAATATGGGTTCTTCATCCTAGAATATAGAAGATATATAAAGAGTTTTAAAATTAGTTCTGGAGAAGATGTATGAAAAGTTTAGTGGCTGAGTTGGTATTTAGATTCTTAACTGGTTATCAAGTAAAGGTAGAGGACCAATGATAAGAAAGTATGTTTTAGACTTTACCTATCCCTATTTGGATGTGGGATTAGATATCTATGGATTTTGTAATAGATCTCCCAAAAATAGTTCACAAATATGATTCCATATGGGTGATAGTGGATCAGCTCACGAATTCATAGCATTTCATTCCTATTCCTGATTCTCAAATGGTGGAGGATCTGTCCAAAATCTATATCCAACAAGTGGTAAAGAGGCATGGAATACCGGTTTAGATCATATCAGATTGAGATATGAGGTTTACATATTGTTTTAGTAGATCCCTATAGAATCCCTTGGGACTCAATTGATAATGAGTATGGCGTATCATCCTCAGATGGACAACCAATCTGAACGGATGATAAAAACTATGTAATACATGTTATGGGCTTCTGTAATACAATTTAGTGGCTCGTGGGAAGAGCACATTTTGTTAGTGGAGATATTGTATAAGAATAGTTATCAAGCCGTGATAAAAATTGATAAGTTTGAAGTGTTATATGGGTGTAACTATCATTCTTCTCTTTGTTGGGTGGAAACAGGAAAGAATTCACTAGTTGGGTTGAACCTCTCCCAAAAAATAACAGAGAAGATTCAGTTGATCAGGAAATGGATAAAGACAGATCATAGTCGTTATAAATCTTATGTGGATCCTCATCGATGGCCCTTTTCATTCTCAATTAGTGATCATGTGTTCCTAAGGATTTATCTAAGGTTTGGACGTCAATATTTTGGGATGTATGGAAAGTTATCTCCTTGGTATATAATCCATTATGAGATACTGGAATGGGTTGGTGAGGTGGATTATGGGTTGTCATTACCACTATAGTTCAGTGTGGTGCATGATGTGTTCCAAGTATCTCTACTGAAAAAGTATCATCCTGATCATGACCATGTGATTATATGGGATCATGTGAACTAGATTCAGATGCTTCATTGGAACATATCCATGCCAAACTGTGGATATGCAATAAAATGTATTGCGTGGTAAAAGCGTTGGTATGGTGCGGGTTTTGTGGAAACATGATCAGATTCAGGAAGAAACTTTGGATAGGCAGAAATAAATAAAATAGTGGTGGCCCTAAATCTTTCACACAAATAATGTTTTTCTACTTTCTAAGGATGGAAATACCAATGGTGGGGATAATTTAGTACCCCCAATTTCTACTAAGTAACCCTTTATTTATGATTTTTATGTATGAAAAATATGTGGGTCATTTTTGGAAGAGTTTGGGGAACTTTTTTAATGTTTTGGGGCTTATCTATAGGTTCACATTTGGGATAAATTTGATACACCTTAAAGAAACCATGTATATTGAAATAGCGTCTAAAGGGAAGTTGTGTGGGTTGCGCATGATTTTCCCAATTTGTGTGACAACCTTGGGGAAACCTTTCTATATGATATAATGTTATTTAGCATGGATGGGGAATTTTTTGGAAACTATTCCAGCCAACCATGTGATTTTCGACCCTTGAGGTAGTAGTTTGGGAATGGTTAGTGCGTGGTTTTCCTAATCAAGAGTTTACCATGCATCATTTGAAAACTAGATCCCCAAAAGAGTTGATTTAGCTCAGTTTAATAATTTAATGTATCATTTTCCCAATATAATGTATCTAACTTATTATATTACCCTCTCAAAGTTGTATAACCTATCCTTATCGAATTGGAAGTGATTTGGAGTTGTTCCTTGGTGCATGGAATCTCGATTCTCATGGTAGGTCATCATTCTTGGTCATTCCTGGTGGTTTTTCTTAGATCAAATTCTCTATCTCTCTCGGTTTATTAGATCTATACCCATTTTGGTTTTATATAAGATATTTCATGCCAAATATATTGATATTTGGTCCTTTTAATGGTATGGGAAGATATCTATGGTGATATTGTGGAGATTTAACCCGATTTTATGGGCATTTTCATGTCGTTCTTTGTTTGTTTCATAAAACTTGAAGTAGGAGGCTTCACTATTGACTCCACTATTTAAAATATGAAGGTATTATTTTTAATTGAACATTTTTTAGAAAATTTATTTTGAATTTTTTGTATAATTATTGTTCAAATCCCTCTTTATTGATTGTTTATAGAAATGTAGAAGTTGGGTGTTTTTGTAGAATGTCTTTGGTTCTTGTTTTTAAAATATTGATTTTAAAAATGTTGATTTTATTGAAATTTGGTAAATGTATTAATCAAAAAAAATAAATTAAAGGTGTGGTTTAATTGAAATGAATTGGAATTTATGGTTCTTTCCATTAAAGGAACGGTTTTATTGAAATGTTTTAAATGATTGTTTTGTCATTGTTTTGGAATAATAGTTTCATGTTTTCATGTGCATTTAGGATGGATAAAGTTAACGAGTCCACCATAATTATTGGTATGGATAAGGGTCAGGTATCTCCCCCATAAAAATGGTTTACCTGGTGACAACTTATTGAAAGTGTGACTCATCAATCGTCAGTATAGGGATGTCCAAGTATTCTTGCATGGTTGGATGTGTGGATATATGAAACTGAATCGTTATGCCAAAATAGAATTTTTAAAATGAATTTAGATCATTGTTATGTTCCTTTATTTGTAATCTGATATTGTTTTTAGAAAATGGTTTCATTGTAATTTGTTAATATTTTGATATAAACTATTTAATAAATTTCATATATAAAATATTTTTATATAAATGATACTAAAATGTTTTATCCTGGTGGTGTGATTAGTTAAGTCATTGAGGAAAATCAAATGAGTTTTATTACTCAACCTTGCTTTTCACTTTTGTGCTTTTTCATATGTTGTTTATCAAGACATGGGAAAAGTTAATGTATCAAACATATTTAGTAGTACCTCATGATACTGGGATGTTTTTTGGATTTGGAGCATAAATCTTGATGGATCCTTGGAGTTGTAGTTGTCTATGAGTATTGTTGGTTATGTAGTCTTCCATTGTGTGCTTTGATATTGTGTACTTATATTATGGAACTTGGTTTTAGTTTGGTTTTGATATAAATAAAATGTTTTAGTTGTCTTCTATTGTTTCATGCAACATATAGTGTCTATTTGGTGATAGAATGTCTGGGTTGTTATTTTATTCTTTAATTTAAAATCCTCCCCGACATTTCTTGAATCCCTTCATAATTTAAGCCCATCCTTTGATGTCTCTGTGATGTTTCTTAAGGTCAAGTAATGTTACTTTGTCTTCTCAATCCAATGAAGAAAAGGGGGATTTTACAATGTTAATAGTTTTACTCAGCTACAAATCAAGAATATTAGTTAAATTTTAGAGTAAGGAATACTTTTTTATTTTCCATGTAAATAATTATATATAGTCATATATCGTTCCTGTGATGTTGAAAATAGTAACTGGAAAACGTTTGAAGTCACACATCTCGGAACTTCAAATGTTGTAGAGACCATGAGATCTATTCATAGAGCATACTATCATGCCTTTGATTTTCTTCTTGTAGAATCAGTTTAAAATATGCACCCCAGTTTTATTACTATCATAAATATTTTAGAATATGTTGGTGAGAATTTTCTTTATGATGAAATATTCGTTGACAATATTATTGATATTCTTTCCAATGAATGGTAATAGAAAAGAAAATATGTGGATGAGATGGGGGAGTTGAATAATATTACATTGTATGATCTCAATGAAACCCTTATGAAGTATTAGGGTACATTAGAAAGATATGATGAGAAAAAAAAATGGTGGTGTTTCTTTTACTACAATTTCAACCTTACCTACTAAAGTTCAATCCTCTAAGAAAGTTGTTAAATCGATAAGGAAGATAAAAGATATTGTTCATTTCTATTCAAGTAATTATGTTCTTTCTGAAAATGAGTTAGCTAATATCAAAATAAAAATTATCAATATATTTGGGAAGAAATATTTTCTATATCCTTAAAAAAAGAGTCAAAAAGATGAAGGTTACATGAATAATGAAGTCACTTGTAACGAATATAAGAAACGTGGACATATCACACAGTAGTTTCCAAATCTGAAGAGGAATGACAGAAAGAATAAGAATTCAGAATGGAATTCCAAAAATAATTAAAAATACAAAGGACATAAAATATTAAAAGTGTTTAATACATGGAGTGCTAGATGTGGTGATTTTTCTAAGAATTATTGAGAGAATTAAAGTTCCAAATAGAGGAAGATAGGTATTTTTTCTAATATACCAATAGTAAATGAATGATTCATGGATAAGGTACAACACATATGAATCCTGCACCAACATGTCTTTAAATTCTAATTATCATGATGTGGAAAATTCTACATCTTTGGATGAAGAATATTCCTCAGTATAAGGTAATTCTTTACATTCTTATAGTGTAGTTTCTCATTTTTCAAAAAAAATTGAAAATTGAAAATTGAAACATTTTTCAAAAACATGATAATGATAATGCTAAAATTAATAAGGGTGATTCAATAATAAGTGTTTTGAAAATTTAAATATTATATATTTCTAAATATCGTGATATAGTTATGTGAAAAAAAGATACTATTTCTAAAGAATAATAAAAATTATTTTATAAGAATGCTTCTACACAAAAAATCTAAGTTCCAAAACTCTTACTGATCAAGATAGGAATTTCATTGTTAAGAAAAAAATCCCAAATTTATTCTTGGAAGAAACACTTATCAATATTTATCGGTACTATATAAAACTTTGACCAAATATAAAAAAAATTCATCATCATGGTACTAGTTCTATAACTGGTTTTCATATAAAACATATTTTTAGAAACAATTTATTTGTTCAAAGAAGTACACATTTTTTCACTAAGTGACAAAGTGGTGGGAACAAGAAAAATAATTTTTTTAAAAAAATTCAATCCCTAGGTTTTCATAAAGCCTATTTTTCTAAAAAAATGTGAACTCTTAATTTTTTATTTTTTTACATTACCTTACCCAATAAGGTTTGTGTTTGGAATGTCTAATATTTATATTTTCTAAAAAACAAAGGTAGTATCAACATCAAGAATATAAGGTACATGGATAGTGGTTATTTCAAGCACATGACTAGAAATAAATATTTTTTCTACATGATAATCAAGATGAATAGTAGAAATGTAACTTTCAAGGATAATGCTCGAGGATAGATTATCAGAATATGTAACATTGTTATTACTAGATGCTCTCTTATATCAAACATTTTTTTATTTATGGTCTCAAGAAAAAAATTATAATAATAAGTCAATTATGTGATGAATGTTACTTTTAGATATATAGTAATGATAAATTTTTAGTACATAGTTCTGTGGATGAATTTATTCTTTCTTTCAATTGGCATGAGAATGTTTACACACATAACTTAGAAGAACTTGGGAGCAGAGACATTCCTTTCCTATGTGACATAAAAGATCAATATTGGTTGTGGAAAAGAAGTTTAGGACACTATTACCTTAGAAACTTCTCTAAGTTTAATAATAAGGGACTTGTTAAGGATTTACCAGATCATAAGTTTGATACTTCAAATGCTTTTCATCCTTGAGAATATGGTAAGAAACATAAGTCAAGCTTCAAACATATTAGTGATGTATCAACATATAATGATTTTTAGTAAGTGCACATGGACTTATTTGGTCCTAAAAAATTAGAAGTGTTAGTGGAAAATACTATGTATAATTTTTGGTTAATGATAAAACTAGATATACTTGGGTTTACTTTTTGGCTAACAATTTAACTAGATATGATTGGATTTGTATAAGTTTTTTTTAATTAAATACCACATATTTCCAAATCATGGTAAGTTAAATGTTTTATTAAAAAATTTGGTTTTATAATTATTTCATTTTTTATGATTTTTTGAGAAAAGTATATGTATTTTATATGTCTAATAAAATTTCAAGAAGGATTTCTTCAAATAATTTTTGTGATTATAAGTGATGAATTGAATTTTATGTTTCTATATATATTTTTCCATGTGGTTGGATTGTATTTTGATTGTACATTGGCTATACTGAGGTATTAGTAGATTTACTCAGGGGTTTTACATTTGTTTGGGTGACCTGAATTGTGAATATTAGTTGCCTCTATGGAATCGACTAATAATGGGTATATTTAAATACATTTTTTTATATATGTCAATATATTTTTGGGTTTTACACAAATATGTATATCAATATATAAAAATTGAATTTCATAGGATTCCTTAATTCAGTTATTTAATAACCAATCAGAATTTTGAAATTTTCAAAAACTTCTTACCACAAAGGTAAAAGAACTAGCATATTTTTCATAAAATAAAGATTCAAACCTAGTTCTAAGATGTATCTATTAGTGGTCTCCCAACTTTTTAATATGAAATGTATAACTTCGGTGTCATAATTAGATAGTAATTTTTCCTTAACTCATCTCAAAAGTTTTAAAATCATATTAATAATGGATAAAACCATTTTATCACCTTCCAATTCCAATTATAAGTATATGTAAACTATTATTCTCAAAAACTATATCTTCCATTGTATTTTTATCTACTTGATTATGAGTCTTCATACTCTAATAATCAACCAAAAAATTCCATTTTCTATGTTTATAAAATAATTCATAGCTGAATATTCATAGATAATATACCCAAATATTTTTCATAAATTTTAATATAGTTGTGGTAATATTAACTACAGACTCATGAGATTAGAATACATTATAAACTTCTCTTAAAATTTATTGTATATCCTAACAATAAAATAACGAAGAACTATAATTAAAATGAGATCAATTGTGTGATAAATACTATCATGAGCATTCAACTACCCTAATATATATGGTATGATATTCTATCCTTTCATAATAACATACCATTAAAATACTCTAAAATAATCATGCTATACTAAAAAACACCTAATAAAATATAGAAATATTAATATTAAAGTCAAAAGAAACTAACTTTTAAAATTTTCAAAATCCTCGAAACACCTCTCTTCCCATTAGAAATTAAATCTATTTTAATTAAATGTTATCATAGTTGAAGAAAATTTATAGATTCAAAAATCGAATCATTGATATTAACTAACTGGAAAAAAATAAAATAAAAATTTAAAAAATATGTTACTAATATTCTAAAAATACATAAAAATTATAATCTTTTCAACATCTATATATCATTTTTTTAAAACAATATACCAAGAAAAAAAATTTAATATCTAACTCAGTTTATCTTGATCAGCTACTCAACTTACCCATGATATTTACCAAAGCACATTCCTGATCACCATAGGATAGAAACTACTTTTGAGGGTTCACAAAAACTATTTTTGGGAATTATTTCCCCCTCAAAATTAAATAAATAAGTATTATAATATTTATAAGAAATAATAATTTTGTTTCCATAATATTAGGAATCCATGTATGAAAATAAATTATTTTAAACAAAATAAAATATTAACATGTAACTATATAAAAAACTTACTCACATTACATATCATATAAATAATGAAAGTAAAAAACAAAAAATATAATAGATATCAAAAAAGTAAATAAATACAATATTTATTGTACATAAGAAACTTAGAGAAACCTAAAGGGATCCCAAAATTTAATATTAAAAATTTCATCATGACCCATGTTCACCCTTCGATATCATCACTGAAACCACCTCTATGAGTGACTGTAGTGAAGGATTCCAAAATGAGTATCTTCTCAATAACCTAGCCCAAAACATGAAAAATCCAATGAGTTTACTGACCATAAGTGGTATAAGTTCAGTGTGAGAAAAATGTCCAAGTATGATGCAAAAAAATAAAGTCTTTAGGTGATTCCTTTTATAATAAACTCCATTAATAGTAGTTTGAAATATGAATTATGGAAATAATACAATTTTAATATTCAGGAAAACAAAACAACTTAATAAAAACACAAATTTATATTTTTAAAGTCAACCCATTATATTAGAATAAGATTGATGATTTATAATAAATTCAATAAAACCCAATTTTTAATTAATATTCATAAATCCCATTAAAAAAATAATAGTTTTATAATTGAGTTTAAATCCTTTATTTACCAATTCACATAAAAAATCATTTGATAATTCGTTGTAAAACTCATAACAGGATGAAACAAGTTTAGAAATATAATGTGTACCCATATATAGAATCTCATGGATAATAAAGACAAAAAACAACACCATGTACACTAAACTACTACATTAAATCGAATAAAAATATAAATATAATCCACTCATGTAAATATAAAAACAACCCAACATCAAGGATGTATCGCCAAGGAAACTAAGATCAACGTACACTAGGATCCATGTACTAAATCAAGTCCAAACCAAGTGTCTTGAACTTCTTTCAAGCCTCCATCCATAGTGGAAACCTATACTAGAGGGAAATGTGGAATCCTAATTATATTGGTACTATAACTAGTTATACATAGGTTGGTATGGTGTTATAATTCCCTAGTACAAATTTTTCTTACTTCCCTACATAAGATCCTAAGGTTCCCATTATCAACCCAATAGAGGTGAGAAATATTAATCATGAAATTAATCTCATAAAATCATAAGGATGTATAAAAATTATCCCTTATCTAACCCCTAAAAACCCTTCACTAAAATAGATCATTATAATATATGGGTAATTTATTCCAAATCCAAATCAATATACTTCACATTATTATCTTAATCAAAATATAATACAATACAAAGAATATCAAATTCAAAACTCTTTTCATAATGTTACAAGAGGAATATTGACACTTCTTTGATAACCAAAAAATGATATCCCTTGTAAGTTTATTATGAATGGGAAATCAAGCTTTAACCTAAGGTCCAAGATATAAAAACGACATTTAAGACCAAATATGTGAAAATACATAATAAAAATTATTTTTAACCAAAATGAAATCAAATAACATGATAAAAAGATCTAACATAGACAATATAAAATCAAAAAAAACTTTTAATAAATCATTGCATATTATATAAAATCAACATGTAAGAATCAAAAAATGATTAAAAATGATAAAAAAAATTAAATACAATCATATCCATTTCAAAAATATCATTTTACATAGATATAAAAGTAAAATTGATAAGTTATTAGTTATTAGATTCAATTTAAAATCATTATGAAACATAAACATCCCTTTCAAAAAATAGTTTTCTAAAAAGGGAATCTACTGAATTTATAAAAGGAAACCTAAAGGTTGTTATGAAGTATTTCTATAAATATAAAACTTAAGTACCATTAAAAAAATATACTTAAATAAGGCGTGAAAATCACAAATATAAGGAAAAAAATTATTTCATTCTCCAGAATTGTATAAATCAATAGGCTCTAATTGAAAAAAGGATTCATAATTCTAAAAAATCAAAGGATTTTTAAATAAATGGTGTTTCATATAATTTCCTTCTTAAAAAAGTTTTTGATGACATGAAACATTTGAAGAAATAAATAGAGAAGTCTGAGGAATAATCCACACCACCCTAAATAACAAGAAAAACAAGGATTATAAAACCCTAAACCTATGTTTAGGACACAAGATCTCCATGGAAAGGAAATGAGGTGAAATAAAAGAGTTAAATAATAATGTAGATAAATAGACACCTGATATTTAAGAGATCAATTGAAAATAATTAATATGATCTCCAAATCCATGGGAGGGAAAGGGGAAATTAGCTTGGTATCTCCCTTTGGCTGAGAGATGTTAATAAAGGAGAGTTAGGTTAGGTGTTATACTTCTTAATCTTCCATCCAATTAGTTTTGGAAATCACAAACACTTACTTAAAATATTTTACTAACTTTTTATGTCCAATGTATTTTTGGCATGTTTTTGTTGATAAAAATAACTTTTCCCATACATAGAAATTTTTTTAAAGTACCATGAAAATAAACATTACCTTATTCATTATTATCATCATAATGAGTATGTGTTTGATTCATCATAATCACCTTTATTAGTCCAAAAGTTCAACATTAGTCACTTCTAACGTACTGACCATGTCATGACTATCAAACTGATATGGGTATTGATATAATCATACTAAAACTTATACGTATTATCGTATTGGAATTTTCAAGGAAGCCCATAAGACTAACTGATGTTTTTAATTGGAATACAAAAGATTTATTTCTGACATAAGGAATACATTTAACTATATGATGGTGTAAATTTATACAACATCATAAATTTTGTTATGATGAAATGTCAAGTTCCAGTTGTCTAAGGTCGTTACAAAAAACATGGAAATATGACTGTTATGATATATATAATAAATATCATGTCATTTGAAGTGTTTTGGAGTTGGTTGATTGCTCACATATGAAGAGATCTACGCATGAACAACTCGTTCATATTTAGGGTTTTTATTTAGTAAATATGTATTCTGTAGAATAATCATAATGTTTGTTTTCTAAAGAATTTTTTAATTATAACTCATGTCTAATCATTGTTACAATCAAGGGATTTTCGGTATAGGAAGATGGAGAATCCAATCATCAAATACAGGGATTGCGGGGATAGTAAGAAGGAATTGATCATTGGATTGAGGACTTATTAAGATAGTAAGATAGATACAATCATCATATCGAGGGCTTCTACGAATAGTATGATGGAGAAAATATGATCATAGTGTCAAGGGATTTCCGGGTAATGAAAGGTGGACTTTACTATAAGTATAAAATAGTGGATACCTTTAGTCAAGGTAATTGATTACATTACTCTTAATGTTAAAAGTGGTTTATCTTTTTAAATATCTTGTAATATATTTGTACATTTTCTAGATATTTTTGGTAATATGTTTTGGTTAAATGTTTTTATCCCACTCAATTTAATAAAAAGATAGTCATCATACTTAGCTTTATATAGAATAGGTTTTATCAGTGTGATTGTTAATATGAAAAAAAATTGTGTTTGTTTTATCAGTACTTCTCTGATTATGATAATAACAGACTCTGATTAATCATATCTATCACAATACTGATCTTTTACTTTGATTTAATCGAACCATTTTTTGGTTCTAAATCTTGGACTTTATTAATCTAATAGAGGGTCAATTCTGATAAACTTCTTTAAGAGGCTTCTGGTCAATTAGTTTAATTATTTTAAACTATGTTCTTAAAACTACAGTTCATCCCCCCTCTTGTAAGAATTCCTTTCTGATAAGATCTTACGATCAAATAGATGGTATCAAATCCAGATTCCACTACTCTAATACTTGATGGGGTTTTTAATTTCTTTACTATTTCATGTTGTTGTGTTTTTATATAAACATTCTCTTTATAAATTTTTTTTTACTCTAACATGTATTAGCAGAAAAGAATTTCTATTTCTTTTAATATGGAAGGTCTTAACAGTGGTTCAATAAAAAATTTCAATCCAAACAGACCGCCTATCTTTGATGGTGTTGATTATGCATAATTAAGTGACAGGATGAAGACTTTTGTTACCATCACTAGGGTTGATAATTTTTTTATGCTAACAGGAGACTATAAAATTTCTGATAATGAAGTTTGTATTACCCTCAGTTTCAAGTAAACAACCCTTTCTTTGTGATTTTTATGTATGTGAAAAATGTGGGAGATGTTTGGGAGAGTTTAGAGAACTTTTGAAAAAAAAAAGGGATTTTACAAAGGTTCATGGTTGGTGCATGGTTTTGGAAAACCATAAAACTCCTTCAGTAAACTTTCCACAGGGAAATAGAGGCTAAAGGGAATGATCATGGGCTGCACACGATTTGTGAAAACCATGTGAAAACCTATGAGAAAATTGGAAACTTGAGATAGTGGTCTTTGACATTACCAGTGCACAACTTGGAAACCATATGATCCAACCATGCGATATTCAACCCTTCAAGTAGTACCTTGTGCACAGTTACTTCATGCTTTTCCTAACCGTGTGACTAACTGGGCATGGTATAATCACAAGATCCACAAAAATTGGATCTAATTTGGTTTAATGTTTTAATTCCACATTTGTTTCCCAAAATTTCCCTAACTAAGTATTTGTCCATCTCATAGGATGGGGAACCTCTCCCCATAAAATGGGAATCAATCTGGATATGTTCCTCAAT
Source organism: Viscum album (assembly GCA_963277665.1). Taxonomy (NCBI): domain Eukaryota; kingdom Viridiplantae; phylum Streptophyta; class Magnoliopsida; order Santalales; family Viscaceae; genus Viscum; species Viscum album. The sequence goes on along the minus strand of OY728156.1, from coordinate 1,249,082,027 downwards.
GTGTTTGTAATGTCCCGGACCCAGGTACCACGCAACGGGTGCCCCGAGCCAGGTTCGCCACGTGACCTCAAGCGCATTTCCCCAAATGCCAGAGGCTGCCGACTAGCAGCGAGGGCCCAGGCCTGATAGTGGGGAAACTATGCCCTCATTTCTCAAAGTGTAGCGCAGTGGAATACCAAAATAAACATACAACAACAGCGGAAGTAGTAAACATACACAATTGAAATAAATACAGTAGTGGATATAACCAACAGTATATAAGTGATTATGTTACATGTTTCAAGTTCTAAGAAAACAACCAGATCATGTTATACATCAATACAGTATAGCAGAAAATAGAGTGCAGCAAAGCAAGCAAAACAGCTAGCAGCGGCATCGCAAGCCTAGGCTCGGTCCCATGCCCTCCTACTCCTCAACAACAGTCAAGTACCTGTATACGGACTCTTGCCCCTGTCTATACCTGCAGCAATGTAATTTGTTTGGGCTGAAAAGTGTGTCCCAAACAGGGTGTGAGAAATATATCTCAGTAGGCACCCACCAAAGGCCCGTTCCCAACTGCGTGTAAGCATGCAACAATAGTGTGCAATAGTAAAATGAAATAAAGTAAGCAGTACTCAAAAGTAACTAACTTTAACAATTAAATTTACATTTTATTATTCATTTAGTCAATTTAATTTAGTATCACCTTGTGCTCAATAGCACCAAGCCCTCAGGCCAACCAGTATCTCGCCCTCAGGCTAATATAGTGAACCACGCCCTCAGGCTTTCCCTCAGGCCATCCAGAATCTCGCCCTCAGGCATTGTAACAGAATTCTCGCCCTCAGGCATACGAAGTGTCGCCCTCAGGCACAGAATTCAAGCCCTCAGGCACGAAAGGTTTCCCTTAGGCGAAGTAGAACGTCGCCCTCAGGATAATACAGTCACGCCCTCAGGCTAATACAATCATGCCCTCAGGCTAATACAATCAAGCCCTCATGCTAATACAATCACGCCCTCAGGATAATAAAATCACGCCCTCAGGCTAAACAGGTAACCGGGCCATTCCTAACATATCAAAATGCAGTAAACAAGCAATTCCTCTCAAGAAAATTCTTGTAATTACTACATTGAAGGCATACCCCTCGGGTATCCTGGCCAAATAGCTAAACATAGAAACACACCCTCGGGGTGGTTCCAGATCCAAGAAATGATTCCAATCAATAATTTATTATCAAAATTTAATCACCTATGCAATTCTAGGCATTAAATATAGAAATGGACTCAGCCACACGACACCCCAACATGGGTTCGTGGCACGAAAATGCACAAAACGCACGACAGTTGGAAAATGATCACAAATCCACCTACCTTATACACCAACGAACGCTATACCCGAACACCGGCTCCCGGAATGCCCAAGAATGGCATAGATATGATGAAGAACAAAACCCATTCAAACGTAAATAACTTACTTTAGGCGAAGAATTGGCAAGAACCAACCAAGGAGGTGGAAGCCCTTACCCGTGCGGTTCCAACAGGATAGTCTGAGATGGAATCGGATTCCAGACGGATGCTCGGAGGTTCTTCAAAGATCTGACCTCCTCTTTTGGCTCCATAACGGCTCAAGTGCCTCCTTTGCCAAATGAGGAGGCTACTGCCTGTTTTAAGCTGAAACAACAATGTACGCAGCATGTACTTCAAAGTACACGGCGTGTACTCCCTTCATTTAACTGTTCATTTGGCGGCACCACAACACTGTTCATCAGTCGACATGAGTACACGGCATGTACTCTTGAGTACACGTCATGTACTGTCGCCTAGCTAGCGGTGACTCCACCGCCTTACTTTTTGACCTGCCGGCTGACTACACGGCGTGTAAAGGACCACTACACGGTGTGTAGTCGGTTCCTACACCCTTTGTCGTCGGTGAGGCTACATGCCCTGTGTACTTATCCCAACACGGCCAAAGAACATGACGTGTGGAAAATACACGGTGTGTAGTTTCAAAATTTAGCATTCTTTTCCATTTTCCATATTTTCTCAAAAACACTTAAGGAAAAGGAAAAAGAAGAAACCCGTACCTCAAAGATAAGAACCGGGTTCTTACAAACTTCCCCCCTTACAGCAATTCGTCCCCGAATTGCCCTTTTAAGGGTGGCGAAGAGAAGGCTCGGAACAGCTCTGGCCACTGAGTACGTACGTCGGCCTCCCGCTCCCAGGTCTCGTCCTACACTCGGCCATGCTGCCATAGCACCTGTACGAGAGAAACTGACTGGCCTCGGAGAACCTTCATGCTCCTGTCAATTGTAGAGACCCGAAGCTTAACGTACATGGACATTACATTACTTTTGCGGAATACTTAGTACATAACAAAAACACACACACAAGGATCGTAATATTTTAGTGTCTTTGGAATCTTGGAATTTAATCTTCTAATCGTGGTGAAAGATCTTCAACATCTCCCATAAAGATCTTCCCTTTTTTTACCTAAAACCTTTCTTTATATCCTGGGTAAAAGAAAACATAAAAGGGTGAGCTCAAATTCTCAGTAAGGGTAAACAAAAGAAATACCAATCACATCATATTCATAAGAACATAACATTTTGGAAATCATAACCTGCAAAAGAGAGCATAATTTCATAACATGGGATAAATCATAGTAGTGAAATAAAATCCCAATAATCATAACTTAAAACATGAAACTATGTGGCATACACACATAATCATAGAGAATCATTTCTTATTAGTCAAGACTCATTTCCAAGACTATCTTAGTGGACAAAGTCCCTTTCTGAACCGAGTTCACTCCTCGTTTCAGTCCAATTTCACTGAACCGGTATAACCTACCGTTCCAGCCATGTCTATCTCATGAGATATAAAATCTTTACCCAATGCATTGGAGGGAGATATAAGTCCCACCCATCTCATAATGAAACCATTCTTATGTGTGCCACAAAATTGTAAATCATACATCGTAGCATAACCCATGTAATAAAAATGGGATTCTTAAACAACATGACATCATAAAACAATTCATATAAGATAAAGGAATTCATAAAAAATAATTCCATCACAACATAATCAAATCAATGTAATAATAGGGATAAAAACAGAACCCTATATTATCTTAGATGGAAAATAATTTTGATAAAACACTTGAACTTCGTTCTTGAGGAAAATATTCTTTCTACTTCAAAAACAATTTTCCTTTCTTAACATGTCATACAATTTTAAACTAAAAGAAGTTGATTAAAAATAAACTTGAAAACTTGAAAAGGAATCTTCTTGTAAATAATGTTTTAAAAATCCATTCATTCCGTATAAGTTAAAAAAACATTCTTCTCGTACTTTTGTCGGAAAAGTCAAAAAGTACCTCATACGAAAAACGACAAAAGATTCCTTTCATATCTTTTACTAAAAACTCACCGAAGGGTAAAATTTGATACAAACTATTGTAGAATGATATAAATATTACATATTGAGGAAACATGGATGTGGATGATAAAATACACCCCAGTAAATTTCAAATTATAAACAATCTCGGATAAAAATGAGATAGTGATATTTCCCTTACCTTAGGTCTGATTTTCTTCGTAAGTGTCTGAACCTCCTGTATAATGGTTTAAATAATGTCATTAACTTATTCCAGAATCATACTCATTGTTATGATATCATATATGGTTCACTTATGACTTTATATTACCCGTTCTTTTGTAAATTCCATGTTAAAGAGCGTTTTGGGTAAAATTGTTTTATTTGTCGTTCGTGTTTTGACTTGTAATTATTCATATGATTACATAGATCATGATTACTTAATTACAGAATATAAAACATGATTTATATATAATATATATTCAGAATATACATATACATAATAAATCAGTAAATGGAAAGAAATACACCGTTCATGGAGACGGTAGGTCGTACGTACGCATGAACGCTGTTTTCGTTTCCTTATTGAGTTCAATGGAATTAAGTAGATGACATACATATATATACACATAAATAAAGTATCATTATTATGTCATATATTTCATGATTAATTATTATATATACTTTATAATCATTCATGAATGGTTAATGTGGAGAATGAATCTCATCGCGTCGTGGAGACGGTAGTCCGTACGTACGCACGAGCGATGATATCATTCTCATGATCGTGGGAATTTTTTGGAGTGTATGTATACTATTTCAGAATGAATATAACTTTAAAATAATCATATATAGTTATTATTTACACCATTATACCCATCCAAGTAAGGTGGTGGTGGAAAATAGATTTCACTACGGCGTGGAGACGATATTTCGTACGTACGCACGTGCGGTGATTTCTTTTTCCGTAGGATGGATAGATGGTGAAATAGTGTTGTTTCATACTTGTAATAACATATCAGTATATTAGTGATACTGATGTTATTACTTCATAATGAAAAAACCTAAGAAGAAGAAGTGGAAGAAGAAATAAAGTTGAAAGAATCGGTAATGGACGTTACCTCTTCTTTGAAGCACCTCTTTCAGATCTCCTTTTAGGGTACTAAACATGGTCTTTGAGGAAGAACAGAACCTATAGGACGTTGCTAAGGAAGTGGAGAAGAGAATTTGGAAGGTTTTGGCCGAGCTTGAAGGATCAAAGTGGTGTGAGGAAGAGAGGGAGGAGGTGACCTTTTATAAGGGAGGAGAGGGGCTCCTTTGGAAAACTAAAACTATTATTTTATTATAAAGTCATATTCGGTTTTAAATAGCTCCAAATTGATTTATTTTGAATCTAAGGTTGTTCTGGGTCGAAATCCTCTCATAAAATAGAATTTAGACAAGTTTAGGTATCAATTTTAACCTTATCATTTAGATTTAACTATAAGTTATATAATTTAACTTTTACCGTGTCTTCTTGTTTTCTTACACTATAAGGTTAATAAACTTAATATATCAAGACAAACGAACCCCAAGTTGTTTATTATTAATATATATAACCTTATCTAAGTAATTGGGCCGAACATTAGATTTTTATGAAAAAAATAACAATTAATAATATAGTATTTGTTTTAAAAACTATTTTATGTCAATTTTGACACTATTTGGTAATTGATTTTTGTTAAAATCATAACAGAATGATTAGTTCGAACAAAGTTAATTAAATCAATAATAACATGTCATATTAACCTATAAAATTACTGGAATTCATAAAAAAGTCTCAAATTATATTTATTTGGGTATTTATAATATCAATTATTCTAATTTTTCACTATTATGGTAATTACTGCATCATCATTGTGTCATAAATAAATTAAATTATTTAATGTCTAAAAATTATAAATAAAATCTGATTATATAGTAAATATTATCAGATTTATAATGAATATTTACAATCTAATTTCTCTTATGTATAACCCTATATTTAAAATGTTTTAATAAATAACCTTTGATTTTAACTCTTTTAACTCTTCTTTGAATTAAATAATAATAAATGTCCTAATCTAATCCAAGTGGGCCTAAATGGTCATATTTTATTCCTAAGGTTTTTTTGGTCGAATTAAACTTATCCAATAGAATTAGGACATGTGTTAGGGTAATAATAATAACATTTTTACCCTTAATTACCCTATTTACTTTTAACCGTGGTAAAAAAAAGTAAAAAGTTATTATTCACCAAAACTTATTTTCATCTCATTGAGCCACATTTTACTTACTAACGTCAACCGTGTCTCTTGGATTTTTGAAATTCCACTCACAGAAGCGGTAAAATTAAGTTTTATGAAAAAATTCTGTTTTTTAACTACCACTTAGCGGTTTCACTATTCATCAAAAAATGAAAGTTTCCATAAAAATACCAAAAATTAGGCCTAAGATATATTTGATATTGTGAATTAAAAAATGATGTTTATTTTACCAAATTAAAAACATACCAGTTAAATTAACTAATTTAAAAATTAATTCCCGTCGTCAAAACAAATAGCGTGTTTTTAAGAGATAATAACTATCAAAAGATTGACACTTGTTTATGTCTGGTTTAAATGTGAAATTACATCCAATAAACAACATTGTATTAAATTGTAAAAATATATTCTAAATATAATTTAAAACCACTCAAATTAATAAATTATCACTATTAATTATTTCAATTAAAAAAGTTGTTTTTAATTAAAATTTAGTAATTTTCACTATTCATTAGAATATGAAAGTTATCCGAAAAGTACCAAAATTTCACCCTAAGCTAATTTTGATATTCCGAATCCAAAAATGAAGTCCATTTTGAAAAATAAAATTTACAAAATTTCAAAAAGTGGTCATTACTATTCATAACGGCTAGTTTTAATAATATTTTAATAGCATATCGTTGTTTAGTGAAACTCGGTATTGCGTACTACACACGCTATCGAGGAAGGTCGCGATTGCATTTAATGCAAGGCAAGTCAAGGATGCGTGTTGTGCAAGATCCTTTTGGTGTAGCGTACAACACAAGACATTAATGAAATTAAAAAGAATATTTTTCATAAAATCTCGGGGTGTTACATTCTACCCCCCTTAAAATGAATTTCGCTCTCGAAATTCATTGGGGTTATAAATGGTTTACTACTCGAAAGTTTCATTAATACAAACACACATCGTAAAAAGTAATTACAAAACCAATCTTTAAAAAAACAAAAGTATGAAACTTAACGGTTACCCAAATAAACTAATCACTGGGTTTCCACATAGGTGAAAATATGGATATGTAAGAGAAATCTAATCATCATGTTCTGATGGAGAGTGGTAGAGAACATGGCTATGGAAAAGATAGCAATCACAAAACTATAAATTTGTGATGATCTAGGGTACCATCTGATTCATCAGATATAAGAGCACTAGGACAACATTTTTGGTTTTCAAGATCATTTCCCTAAAGTTGATGAAATTGGAATTAGAAGAAATACTTTCATGATTTGGGTATAGTCTCACCATTGGTCGTTCTTTGGACAATTTCCACTTCATATCTTAAATAAATGAAGTTGAATTTGTCATTAGTGATGTGTTAGCAGATCATGTGATAGAATGATGGGTCATTCCATCTGTCTCAAACAAAAGGTTAGAAAAGTTATCAAAAAATACATAAGTCCATCTATAGTGAGATTAATCATATATGGTTCCTAAAATTGACTTATACTTCATATATCATACTTCTTAATATAATAAAACTAGTTTCTACTAAACAGGGACTTCCTGTAGGCCAGTGGTAGGCGATAAAGGTCAGTCGCACTTCGGTTGTGGGTTCGATTCCCACGGCCTTGTCCGACGCGATGGGTTATTGCCCGTCCTGCAGGTTGTCCTTTTTCTAAAACTATATAATATCAAAAGTTCTATCCTTAAACAATACTAACTTATGTCCAACATAATCCATTCCAATCTTTAGGCTTATCTAAAATACTTCGGTCCAAGCTCATAATATAAAGAAAATGATTACTTGAAATGTCATCAACCAAGCATGTGAATACCATCATTTATCCCCCATATATCTTGTTGGTCACATTCCAATCATTTGAATACCTTAATCATGTATTATCTTGAAAAATTAATACCCATTAAACCTTAGTGAAAACATGAATGCTGTCAAAAGTTAACTCTTTCCACATACCAAAATCCAAAAAAAATCTATATACTCAAACGATGACATAACCTTCTCCTTATATCAGTCATGAGCTCATGAATACAATCAAACATTTAATTTTCTCCTTATCCCTTCATTATGCGCATATCATCTATATTCCAAAAATATCTAAATAACCTTTAATGGATACTGGTACCATTAATCATACACTTTCAAAACTCAAGGAAAGACAACAGTGTAACAATCCTTAGATGTCTCTTTATTCGATAGTACCATGAGATTACTTATACAACATTACACTTGATAAACATGTAATAATTCCACTACCTTCTTAAACCATTGATCGAGCTTCAACAATTCTTTCAACTCACATATCATTTGTAGTCTCTTCATCATCATCAACATAAATACTACTGATACGGCCGTACTGATTCTCTTCATGAGACTTTCCCTTAGGGCATTGGTTTGCATAATTCCCGTACATTCCACATTTAAAACATTTAACCATTGTTGATGTCGTAGCAATACCATTATCCTCATCCATGGTGTTAACTAAACCTTTTCCTTTGCACTTACTGGCTTTTTGTCCTTCTTTTCCACACCCAAAGCATCTTCTAGTTCCCTCGAAACATTCTCCTCGATGCCTCTTCCCACATGATTTACATAGGGGAAATTAAACTTTCTTTCCTCTATGATCATCATGAAACTCCATCTTTCTCTTATTAGCCAAGTCAGGAAACTTACCAAATTTGAGTTTATTGATCATATTATGAGATTGCTGATTCGGCATAATAATGATGGTTGGACTTCCAAATACCATTTCATTTGGTTTCTCATGAAGAATATCATTCCATTGTCCATAATATCCTCCATTATCGTGAATCATCTTGTTTCCAGCCATTTTCTAAAACCCAAAAAGAATAGTGTTAGAGGCAAAAATCATAATAAAGGGGGAGTAACTTCAATATCTAACATCTTAGGTTAAATTCTACGATTGTTACCATAGTTCTAGGACTATATCCTATACGTATACTTATCCTTAGGGACATCCCTAAACATACCTTAGAAATATCTCTAGGGATCTCACTAACGTTTTCGCATCCTAGTTTCCAAAGGTTGACTAAACCTTTCCTCTGATAACAACTGTAGAGACCCGAAGCTTAACGTACATGGAAATTACATTACTTTTGCGGAATACTTAGTACATAACAAAAACACACACACAAGGATTGTAATAGTTTAGTGTCTTTGGAAACTCGGAATATAATCTTCTAATCGTGGTGAAAGATCTTCAACATCTCCCATAAAGATCTTCCCTTTTTTTACCTAAAACCTTTCTTTATATCCTGGGGAAAAGAAAACATAAAAGGGTGAGCTCAAATGCTCAGTAAGGGTAAACAAAATAAATATCGATCACATCATATTCATAAGAACATAACATTTTGGAAATCTTAACCTGCAAAAGAGAGCATAATTTCATAACATGGGATAAATCATAGTAGTGAAATGAAATCCCAATAATCATAACATAAAACATGAAACTTTGTGGCATACACACATAATCATAGAGAATCATTTCTTATTAGTCAAGACTCATTGCCAAGACTGTCTTAGTGGACAAAGTCCCTTTCTGACCCGAGTTCACTCCTTGTTTCAGCCCTATTTCACTGAACCGGTATAACCTACCGTTCCAGCCATGTCTATCTCATGAGATATAAAATCTTTACCCAATGAATTGGAGGGAGATATAGGTCCCACCCATCTCATAATGAAACCATTCTTATGTTTGCCACAAAATCAGAAATCATACATCGTAGCATAACCCATGTAATAAAAATGGGATTCTTAAACAACATGACATCATAAAAAAATTTATATAAGATAAAGGAATTCATAAAAAATAATTCCATCACAACATAATCAAATCAATGTAATAATAGAGATAAAAACAGAACCCTATATTATCTTAGATGGAAAATAATTTTGATAAAACACTTGAACTCCGTTCTTGAGGAAAATATCCTTTCTACTTCAAAAACAATTTTCCTTTCTTACCATGTCATACAATTTTAAACTAAAATAAGTTGATTAAAAATAAACTGGAAAACTTGAAAAGGAATATTCTTGTAAATAATTTTTAAAAAATCCATTCATTCCGTATAATTTAAAAAAAACATTCTTCTCGTACTTTTGTCGGAAAAGTCAAAAAGTACCTCGTACGAAAAACGACAAAATATTCCTTTCATATCTTTTAATAAAAACTCATTGAAGGGTAAAATTGGATATAAAGTATTTTAGAATGATATAAAAATAACATATTGAGGAAACATGGATGTGGATGATAAAATACACCCCAGTAAATTTCAAATTATAAACAATCTCGGATAAAAATGAGATTGTGATATTTCTCGTACCTTAGGTCCGATTTGCTTCGTAAGTGTCTGAAACTCCTGTATAATGTTTTAAATAATGTCATTGACTTATTCCAGAATCATAATCATTGTTATGATATCATATATGGTTCACTTATGACTTTATATTACCCGTTCTTTTGTAAATTCCATGTTAAAGAGCATTTTGGGTAAAATTGTTTCATTTGTCGTCTGTGTTTTGACTTGTAATTATTCATATGATTACTTAGATCATGATTACTTAATTCCAGAATATAAAACATGATTTGTATATAATATATATTCAGAATATATTTATATATAATAAATCAGTAAATGGAAAGAAATACACCGTTCATGGAGACGGTAGGCCGTACGTACGCATGAACGCTGTTTTTGTTTCCTTATTGAGTTGAATGGAATTAAGTAGATGACATACATATATATACATATAAATAAAGTATCATTATTATGTCATATATTTAATGATTAATTATTATATATACTTTATAATCATTCATGAATGGTTAAAGTGGAGAATGAATCTCATCGCGTCGTGGGGACGGTAGTCCGTACGTACGCACGAGCGATGATATCGTTATCATGATCATGGGAATGTATTGGAGTGTATGTATACTATTTCAGAATCAATATCACTCTAAAATAATCATATATAGATATTATTTACACCATTATACCCATCCAAGTAAGGTGGTGGTGGAAAATAGATTTCACCACGACGTGGAGATGGTATTCCGTACGTACGCATGCGCGGTGATTTCTTTTTCCGTAGGATGGATAGATGGTGAAATAGTGTTGTTTCATACTTATAATAACATATCAGTATATGATTTATACTGATTTTATTACTTCATAATGAAACAACCTATGAAGAAGAAGTGGAAGAAGAAATAATGTTGAAAGAATCGGTAACGGACACTACCTCTTCTTTGAAGCACCTCTTTGAGATCTCCTTTTAGGGTACTAAAATTGGTCTTTGAAGAAGACCAGAACCTCTAGGATGTTTCTAAGGAAGTGGAGAAGATAATTTTGCAGGGTTTGGACGAGCTTGAAGGCTCAAAGTTATGTGAGGAAGAGAGGGAGGAGGTTCCCTTTTATAAGGGAGGAGAGGGGCTCCTTTGGAAAACTAAAACTATTATTTTATTATAAAGTCATATTCGGTTTTAAATAGCTCTAAATTGATTTATTTCGAAGATAAGGTGGGGATGGGTCTAAATCATCTCATCAAATAGAATTTATACAAGTTTAGGTATCAATTTTAACCTTATCATTTAGATTTAACTTTAAGTTATATAATTTAACTTTTACCGTGTCTTCTTGTTTTCTTACACTATAAGGTTAATAAACTTAATATATCAAGAAAAACGAACCCCAAGTTGTTTATTATTAATATATATAACCTTATCTATGTCATTTGGCCGAACCTTAGATTTTTAGGAATAAAATAACAATTAATAATATAGTATTTGTTTTAAAAACTATTTTATGTCAATTTTGACACTATTTGGTAATTGATTTTTTTGAAAATCATAACAGAATGATTAGTTCTAAAAAAGTTAATTAAATCAATAATAACATGTCATATTAGCCTTGAAAATTAGTGTAATTCATAAAAAGTCTCAAATTATATTTATTTGGGTATTTATAATATCAATTATTCTAATTTTTCACTATTATGGTAATTACTGCATCATCATTGTGTCATAAATAAATTAAATTATTTAATGTCTAAAAATTATAAATAAAATATAATTATGTAGGAAATCGTATTAGATTTATAATGAATATTTACAATATAATTTATCTTATGTATAACCCTATATGAAAAATGTTTTAGTAAATAAACTTTGATTTTAACTCTTTTTACTCTTCTTTGAATTAAATAATAATAAATGTCCTAATCTAATCCAAGTGGGCCTAAACGGTCATATTTTATTTCTAAGGTTGTTTTTGGTCGAATTACACTTATCCAATAGAATTAGGACATGTTTTAGGGTAATAATAATAACATTTTTACCCTTAATTACCCTATTTACTTTTAACCATGGTAAAAAAAAGTAAAAAGTTACTATTCACCAAAAATTATTTTCATCTCATTGAACCACATTTTACTTACTAACATCAACTGTATCTCTCAGGTTTTTGAAATTTCACTCACAGAAGTGGTAAAATTAAGTTTTATGAAAAAATTCAGTTTTTTAACTACCACTTAGTGGTTTCACTATTCATCAAAAAATGAAAGTTTCCAGAAAAATACCAGAAATTAGGCCTAAGCTATATTTGATATTATGAATTCAAAAATGATGTTTATTTTACCAAATTCAAAACATACCAGTTACATTAACTAATTTAAAAATTAATTCCCGTCATCAAAACAAATAGCGTGTTTTTAAGAGATAATAACTATCAAAACATTGACACTTGTTTATGTCTGGTTTAAATGTGAAATTACATCCAATAAACAACATTGTATTAAATTGTAAATATATATTCTAAATATACTTTAAAACCACTCAAATTAATAAATTATCACTATTAATTATTTCGATTAAAAAAGTTGTTTTTAATTAAAATTTAGTAATTTTCACTATTCATCAGAACATGAAAGTTATCCGAAAAGTACCAAAATTTCACCATAAGCTAATTTTGATATTCCGAATCCAAAAACGAAGTCCATTTTGAAAAATAAAATTTACAAAATTTCAAAAAGTGGTTATTACTATTCATAACGGCTAGTTTTAATAATATTTTAATAGTATATCGTTGTTTAGTGAAACTTGGTATTGCGTACTACACACGCTATTGAAGAAGGTCGAGATTGCGTTTAATGCAAGGCAAGTCAAGGATGCGTGTTATGCAAGCTCTTTTTGGTGTAGCGTACAACACAAGACATTAATGAAATTAAAAAGAATATTTTTCATAAAATCTCGGGGTGTTACATCAATGATACAGATCAGATGCTCCTCAAAGGACGCATCATGTTGAAGCTAAACCTCCTCTAGATGAAAGGTGTGAGACGGGTCTGAAAGGTAGCGATGCAACTAAGACACATGGAAGACATCGTGCATGGCTCGGTACCACTGCGGTAACTGCAACCGATAGGCAACCAGCCCGACCCTCTCCTGAATCTCAAATGGTCCCACATACCTCAGTGAAAGCTTACCCTTTATCCTAATCCGTTTGTGTCCCACCCTCGGAGAAACACACAAGAAAACCTAATCTCCGACCACGAACTCCAAAGGTTGTCTGCGGCGATCCGCATAAGACTTCTGACGAGACTGCGCGGTAGCCATCTACTTCCAAATCAATTGGACCTGCTCAGATGTCTTTTGCACGAGCTGTGGCCCCAGTAAAGCTGCCTCACCTGCCTCTAACCAGCACAAAGGTGATCGGCATGGCCTAACATATAATGCATCGTATGGTGCCATCTCAATAGTCGCCTGAAAGCTATTGTTGTAGGCAAACTCGACTAAGGGTATATGCTTCTCCCACGAGCCCCCAAAGTCTAGGACGCATGCACGAAGCATGTCCTCTAGCACATGTATCGTCCGCTCTGACTGGCCATCTGTCTGAGGGTGGTATGTTGTGCTCAGAAGCACCTGTGTACCCAGCGCCCTTTGAAAACTCTGCCAGAAACGAGACATAAAGCAGGCATCCCTATCTGAAAAGATATAATGAGGGACCCCATGCAGACGTACGACCTCTCAGATATACAGCCTTCTGAGCTCGTCCACACCGAAGGTCCCCTTGATCGGCAAAAAGTGAGCTACCTTCGTGATTCTGTCCACAACAACCCACACGGTGTCATTGCCACGAGGTGGCCTCGGCAAACCCGTCACAAAATCCATCGCGACATCATCCCATTTCCAATCTGGAATGGGAAACTGTTGTAACAGCCCAGCTGGTCTCTGATGCTCTGTCTTCACCTGGTGATAGGTGGAACATCTCGTAACAAAACCAGCTATCTCTCTCTTCAAACCCGGCCACCAGTACTGACGTCTCAAGCCTCCATACAACTTGGTAACCCCAGGATGAACTGCCCAAGCTGAAGAATGAAACTCCTGCATCAGCTCCTCGCGTATATCCCCTGGAACCCATACTCATCCATGGAAATGCAAAACCTCATCATCGCCTATCGCCCAACCCGGAGGAGGGTCCTCACTTGCCACTGATTCCCGTAGAAATAGGCCTTATGAATCAGATAGTTGCCTCATCCTCACTCTATCTAGTAGGGTAGAAGTCACAGCTAATGAGGAAAGATAAGTATGCCCCTGACTGTCATGCACCTCCATATACATGTCAGAGAACAAAGCCATAAGCTACCACTCACCACTGGCCTCTTGCACTACCTGTATTTGAGTCTTCCTGCTCAGTGCATCAGCAACTGCATTACCTTTACCAGGTGTATAGGCAAGCTCAAAATCGAAGGACTGCAGGTACTCAACCCACCTTCTCTACCTGAGATTTAGGTCACGTTGAGTCAAGATATACTTGAGGCTTTTGTGGTCGGTGAATACCACAAAATTCTCTCCCAACAGATAATGTCTCCAACAGCGCAACGCATGAACAACTGCAGCCAACTCGAGATCGTGCGTCGGGTAATTCCTCTCATGTGGCCTCAACTGCCGAGACCCATACGCCACAACTCGGTCACCCTGCATCAAAATGGCTCCCAACCCAATCCCTGATGCATCACAGTAAACTGTATAGATCTTCCCCTGCTCTGGGAGTATCAGGATTGGTGCTGATGTCAGCCTTCCCTTCAGGTCCTAAAAAGCTGTCTCACAAGCTTCTGACCAAACGAACTTCACACCCTTCTTAGTCAGACCTGTCAATGGTGCTGCTAAGAGGGAGAAGTCATGTATGAAACGTCTGTAGTAACCATCCAGCCCTAAGAAACTCCGTATCTCAAACACGTTCTTAGGCTGATCCTAGGAAACTACTGCTCTCACCTTCTCTGGGTCTACTGCAACTCCTGCCTCTGAGATGATATGACCCAGGAAGGGAATCTGGTCCATCCAAAAGTGGCACTATGAGAGCTTAGCATATAGCCGATGCTCTCTCAGTGTACTCAATAATATCTCGAGATGGGTGGAATGGTCATGTCGAGTGCGTGAGTACACCAAGATTTCATCCACGAATACTACCACAAAAGAATCAAGATACGGATGAAACACACGATTCATCAGAGCCATGAAAACTGCTGGCGCGTTCGTGAGTCCGAACGGCATAACCGTATACTCATATAGACCATACCTTCTTCTGAAAGCTGTGAGAGGTATATCAGATGGTCTAACGCGCAGCTGATGATATCCGGATCTCAGGTCAATCTTCGAGAACAATCATGCTCCACGAAGCTGATCAGACAGATCATCAATCCTCGGCAAGGGATATCGGTTCTTAACCGTCAACTGGTTCAGATTCTGATAATCCACGCAATGTCTGAGGGTACCGTCCGCCTTCTTCACAAAAAGGACCAGAGAACCCCAAGGAGAAGTACTGGGTCAAATAAATCCTTTTTCCAGTAACTCGTCTAATTGCCTCTTGAGCTCCTGCAACTCAGGCGTGGCCATCCTATAAGGAGGAATGGACACCGGTGCTGCTCCTGGCACAATCTCGATAGAGAAATCCACCTCACGCACCGGAGGTAGACCTGAAAAGTCGTCTGGGAAGACATCCCAGAAACGATCAAAAATTGGAGGGAAATCTGTCTGACGAGTCCCCTGATCATCCAGATATAAGCTCGCAATCTGGGCTATGACTTCATAGTGCCCATGATGCTCTGGTCCAGCTCGACTTGCCTAAACATCCCACTCACCCTTGTATAGAAACTCCCTGCCCCCTGGTGACGTGAAACACACCCTGCGATGATAGAAGTCTACAAAGGCTCGAAAGGGAACCAACCATTCCATCCCGAGAATGACGTCATAGCTCGTCATCTCTAGGACATAGAGGTCCCAAAGGAAGTGACACCCTCCAACCTCAAGGGGGAACTCCTTGCACTGATGCACACCAGTTGTTCTCATCCCCAACAGAGTGTCTAGCGTCAAGATATTGGAAGAAGTAGAAACACATAGCCCAAGTCTCTCCACCGAAGGTACAGATATGAAACTATGTGTAGCACTCATGTCAAAAAGTACTGAAGATAAGACAAAAGCTACTAGAATAGTACCTCTGACTGTAGAAGGTCTGGGATCCTGCTCCTGCTGGGTCTATTGCACTGCATATGCCTGCCTAGTGCCGCAGCCCTGCGACACAGCCTGGCTACCCTGAGATGTCCCGCCCTACTGCCTCTGTGATCCTGGTGTCTAGCTACCACGGCCACGACCACCATCTCTGCCCGCACGCCCTGACGCATTCCAGTTCCCTGACTGGTAAGAAGCCACTGGTCCTGCTCCTGCACATGGAGTCTGTACAGAACCCCTCTCTCTAGACATAGGTGGATACGCCCTACAAAAGCATTGCAGGTGACCCATCTTGATGCAAGCTCAGCACTCCACTGGGTCTCGTGGACACTACGGCCTCTTGTGCCCCTCTCTGCCACACTGGTAGCACCTGATCGGGCCACCTGAAGATACTGCATGCCTGGTACTACCACCATGAGAGAAGTTCATCTGTCTCTTCATCTTTCCAGTAGAAATATTACCAGTAACTGGTGTCGAACCACCTTGTCCCACACCACCAGATTCTCGCAAGTTCCTCTCTGTAATCAACGCCTAGTTCACAATCGCATATACAGTAGGCAACCTGAAAACATTCACCAGCACTCTGATGTCATATCGAAGACCATCCTCAAAACATTTGGCTCCCAGCATCTCATCACCCACCAGCATGGGTGGAAAGCGCTGAAGCTCCGTAAAATGAGCAGAATAGTCCATCACTGACATGGCTCCCTACTGATGATTCCTAAACTCTCGAGCTCTATCTTCCCTCAGCGTCTCAGGAAAGAAGAAGTCATAGAAGACTGCCTGAAAATCTTCCCACGCCATGTCCCCGTGATGCTCTGACTGGGTGGTCACATCCCACCACCTCATGGCGGAATCACGCAGCATGTAAGTCGCGAGCTTGACCCTCTGCCTTAGAGGCATCTCTAGATTCTCGAAAATAGTCTGCATTGACCCCTGCCAAGACTCCGCAGCCTGTGGTCCGACATCCCCTGAGAACGTAGGCGGATGCTGCTGATGAATGATACGCATCAGCTCGGCCATAGATGTGGCATCCTGCGGTGCTCCCTGAAAGGTCTGCATGAACCGCAATAAGCCTTCACCGAACTGCGCCTCCACGCCCGTGTCTGGTGTAACAGCTGGTGCCACATCTGGCTCTACTGGTGGATCAACTGGTAGCCCATGGCCCACCATCTCTGGAGTATAATCGTCGCCACTCTCTTGGCGAAAAACTCGCAGTCATCTAGGCGGCATGACTCTACAAGGTCAAAAGCACGCCTCAGATTCAAGATTATTAAGACTAAAAGCGAAGTAACCACAAAGGGAACAAGAGGACTAAGGTATTAAAAATTAGCAAAACAAGAATACACGGTGTGTATAATGACTACACGACGTGTACTTGACTTCCCTTCCCCCTGCCCAGGTCCTTCCACACGACTAAGCCACACGGCTTCCATTCAACAAAACTACACAGTGTGCATAATACCTACACGGCGTGTTCAGTTTTATTTTCCAACTGTCTGTGTCGTCTGTGACACGGCCAACTACTCGGCTTTTCCACACACGGCGCGTTACACCCGTACACAACGTGCTCAACACCCCGTTTCCCAGCCACACGACTAACTCCACATGGTCTGTCCTCGGACGAGACTACACAGTGTGTCCCATAGGTACACGACGTGTTTAGGGAGAGGTGACACCAGCCCGTGTTGTTAGATACACGGCCGAGTCCCCATGTCACACTACACGGCGTGTCTATAACTGAAACGGCGTGTTCTGTCAAGGAGTTCACCGACCCATGTTGTTAGTTACACGGCCGGACTCCGGGTCAACACTACACGGCGTGTACAAAAACTACACAACATTTTTTACCCAAGCCCTTCCCTACCCCGTGTCACTGCCCCCACGGTTTGCGACATGGGAAGAGACTACACGGCGTGTACTCAGGGTACACGGCGTGTACTCAAAAAGTTCATTTTTCTTCCCGAACAGAAGAACACACATGGTGTGTATGAGGTCCTACACGGCATGTATTCTGGGTTTTTCGGACAGTATTCCTCAGAAACTTCCCCGGAACCCAGAAGATACTAAAAAATAACACCTAAGTGTCAAATTCTGATCCGTGAGGGCCCATACTCCCCATGAATCAAAGTTTGACATCTTATCTATGTTATAACCAATAAACAGTCAATGATCCACCAAATTCCGGTCAATGGGGGCCCATACTCCCCCAAAACCAAAGTTTGGTGTCCATCTTATAAAAAAGCTCAAACAAAAATACCATATCACAAGGCAGGTATTTATCAAGAAGCTATCACAACAACATTCTTTTCTAGCACAACCACTATCACAACAACATGTTAATTTCTAATGCACCTACATGGCATGGAAACTATGCATGGAATGTGATATCTAGCATGTGCCTATATGATGCATGAGACGGAATACCCTCATCTCATCGGGTTGTAACTAAATAGAACCCACAGATAAAATATAAACAGCACAATCCAGGTGTGTCACCCAACGGTGAAAACATATCAACCGTAAAATTGAAAAATCAAAATAATGAAAAATACGAGGTGGACTGGTTTTTCCCTGTACATGGGTTAGCTATGCCTGGGCACAGCTTATTACCAACTATCGTTCTGTCCTATCCCTGACTATGGCTCCAAATAGTAAGTCAATGAAAAGAAACCCCTCTGATACCTCTTTGTAACGTCCCAGACCCGGGTGCCACGCAACGGGTGCCCCGAGCCCGGTTCGCCACGTGACCTCAAGAGAATTTCCCCAAATGTCAGAGGCTGCCGACTAGCAGCGAGGGCCCAGGTCTGATATTGGGGAAACTATGCCCTAATTTGTCAAAGTGTAGCGTAGCAGAATACCAAAATAAACATACAACAAAAGTGGAAGCAGTAAACATACACAACCGAAATAACTACAACAGTGGATATAACCAATAGTATATAAGTGATGATGTTACATGTTTCAAGTTCTAAGAAAACAGCTAGAACATGTTATACATGAATACAGTAAAGCAGAAAACAGAGTATAGCAAAGCAAGAAAAACAGCTAGCAGCGGCATCGTGAGCCTAGGCTCGGTCCCATGCCCTCCTAATCCTCAGCAACAGTCAAGTACCTGTATAGGGACTCTTGCCCCTATCTATACCTGTAGCAACATAATCTTTTTGGTCCGAAAAGAGTGGCCCAAACAGGGTGTGAGAAATATATCTCAGTAGGCACCCACCAAAGGCCCGTGCCCAACTGCGTGTAAGCATGCAACAACAGTGTGCAATAGTAAAATGCAATAAAGTAAGCAGTACTCAAAAGTAACTAACTTTAACAATTAAATTTCCATTTTATTATTCATTTGTTCCATTTAATTTAGTATCACCTTGTGCTCAACAGCACGAAGCCCTCAGGCCAACCAGTATCTCTCCCTCAGGCTAATATAGTGAACCACGTCCTCAGGCTTGCCCTCAGGCCATCTAGAATCTCGCCCTCAGGCATTGTAACGGAATTCTTGCCCTCAGGCATACGAAGTGTCTCCCCCAGGCACAAGAGTCAATCCCTCATGCACGAAAGGTTTCCCTCAGGTGAAGTAGAATGTCGCCCTCATGCTAATACAATTACGCCCTCAGGCTAATACAATCACGCCCTCAGGCTAATACAATCACACCCTCAGGCTAATACAATCACGCCCTCAGGCTAATACAATCATTAACTTATGCTAAACAGGTAATCGGGCCATTCCCAACATATCAAAATGCAGTAAACAAGCAATTCCTCTGAAAGAAATTCTTACAATTACTACATTGAAGGCATACCCTCGGGTATCCGGGCCAAACGTCTAAACAGAGAAGCACACCCCCAGGATGGTTCCGGATCCAAGAAACGATCCCAATCAGCATTTTATTATCAAAATTTAATCACCTATGCAATTATAGGAATTAAATATAGCAATGGCCTCAGCCACACGACACCACAACATGGGTTCATGGCACAAAAACGCACAAAATGCATGACAGTTGGAAAATGATCACAAAGCCACCTACCTTATACGCCAATGAACGCTATACTTGAACGCCAGCTCTCGGAACGCCCAGGAACGGCGTAGATCTGATGAAGAACAAAACCCATTCAAACGTAAATAACTTACGTTAGGCGAAGAATTGGAAAGAACCAACCAAGGAGGTGGAAGCCCTTACCCGTGCGGTTCCAACGTGATCGTCTGAGACGGAATCGGATTCCAGACGAACGTCTGGAGGTTCTTCAAAGATCTGGCCTCCTCCTTTGGCTCCAAAATGTCTCAAGTGCCTCCTCTGCCAAATGAGGAGGCTACTGCCTGTTTTAATCCGGAAAAACAAAGTACACGGTGTGTACTTCAAAGTACACGGCATGTACTCCCTTCATTTAACTGTTCATTTGGCGGCAACGCCACTATGTTCATCAGTCGACGTGAGTACACGGCATGTACTCTGGAGTACACGGCGTGTACTGTCGCCTCGCTGGAGGCGACTCCACTGCCTTACTTTTTGACCTGCCGACTGACTACACGGTGTGTAAAGGACCACTACACGGCATGTAGTCGGTTCCTACAACCTTTGTCGCCGGCGAGGCTACACGCCCTGTGTACTTGTTCCAACACAGCCAAAGTACACGGTGTGTGGAAAAATACACGGCGTGTAGTTTCAAAATTTAGCATTATTTTCTATTTTCCATATTTTCTCAAAAACACTTCAGGAAAAGGAAAAAGAAGAAACTCGTACCTCAAAGATAAGAACCGGGTTCTTACAGTGTTGAAGCTTGATTCTCATGGGAGGTCATTATTCATGGTCCTTCTTGATGGTTTTTCTTAGAAACTCTTATATATGTCTCTCATTTACCTATATTTACATCCTCAATGGTAATATATAAGATATTTTATGCTATAGATATTGATATTTTGAATTTTTAATAACAGTGGAAGAGGTATAAGGTGGGTTCATAGTGATTTAATCCAGTTTTGGGGCCATTTTTGTGTAGTTATTTGTTTTCATCATAAAACCTAAAGTATTTGGATTCACTATTGACTCCACTATTTAAAATATAAAGAGATGATTTTAAATTTTTCTTTTTGTTTGAAATTTATTATGAGGTTGTTGTTTAATGATTTTTGAAGACCCTCTTGAGGTATGGTCTGTAGAAACATGGAAATTGGGTGTTTTGGTAGAAAGTGATTTAGTTCATGATTTTAAAAAGTTGAATATAAAAATATAGATTTTCGAGAATTGTGGTAAATGGATTAATAAAAAATCTAAATTAAATGCATGGTTTTATTTAAATGTAATATAAAGGTTTAAGATTTTCAATAAAGGAATGACTTTATTGAAATTTTTGAAATGATTGATTTGGAATTAGTTTGGAATAATGGTCCTCTATATTCATGTGAATTGAAAATATATGAGGGTAAGAAGTCTCCCCCATCATTAGTGGGATCGATAAGGGTCTTGGATTTTCCCTATCAAAATGTTTCACTAGGTGATGTCTTAGTGAAAGGATAACCCACCACTCCGGAGTATAGGGTGGTCCAAGTTTTCATGCATGGTTGGAAGTGTGGATAAATGAAATGGAATGGTTATTCCAAAATAAAATTTGTAACATGATTTTATATCATTTTGGGTTTATTTTGTTTAGAACTTGATGTTGTTCTAAGAAAATTCATTCATTTCCATTTGTTTATATTTTTATATAAACTATTTTAGAAATTGTTTAATATAAACTATTTTTATATAATTATTGCTAACTTTTTTATCCTAGAAGAGTGAGTAGGGAATTCATTGTTGAAAATATACTAAGTTTCATTACTCACTGCTACTTTTGTAACTTTTCTATTTTTGGAGATGTTATTTATCAATACATTGGAAAAGGTAAATTACCACACATCTTTAGTAGTACTTCGTGATACTTGGGTTGTTTAGTGGATTTGGAGAATAGAGATCGATGGATCCTTGGAGTCATTGTTTTCTTTGTGTATTGTTGGTTTTTTATTCTTCCCTTGTGGGATTTGATGTTATAGACTTTTTTTGTGGCACTTGGTTTTAGTTTTGTTATTATATAAATGAAATATTTTATTTTTCTTTCATTGTTTCATGCATAATATAACATTTACTTAGTTATGTCATTTTTTCTTCATTAAGGAAAATTATCCCCCACATGTATTGAAGCCCTTCAACATTTATTTCAATCCTCTGGTATCTTAGGGATATCACTTAAGTCCGTGTAATGTTCCTCTATCTTCTCGAGACAATTAGGAGAAGGGTGCATTACAAGTGATATCATCTTTTTCCTCCCTTTGTGGTATCAGTGGTCTCATACATGGTTGGTCTTTGACTTGGTATGGGTTTTCAGTCTTGGAGTTGTATTCATTCTAGTATATTCTTAGTGTTGGGATCATAGAATGTAGTAATATTTTTGGAACATGACATGTAGAGCATAAAAAGGAATATCTAATATTTCTATGTTGAACTTAAAGTTTCTAGGGAGTTGGGTGCATAAGTATTTTGGATACACATATAGGTTTTGGAATCTCATAATCATGGTTTTATCCAACGACATGAGCATGGTATGCATTAGAAAAATGACTTACCATGAGGAGTGACTATTTTATTTTGATTAATTATATATGATTTGGTGCAATGAGTTTCTTTTTGAAAAATGGTAACTCATTTTCAAAGGTTATATTTTCAAAACGGTCATGGTTGTAGTATTTTGAAAATGGATTGATTTTCAAAATCTTGATATAACTTTTAAAAATCATTGAATGTGGAAAATTTTGATTTTTGAAAATAATGTTATGATAGTTTATGGGATATAATTTTAAATGATAATACATTAATTAATCGAGATTGAGACTTATTGCATGTTGTTTTGTTTATATAAAATGGAACATGGTAGGCATCATAGAAACCAACCTGAAAAATCTGCAGAGAATGTGGTTGCACATAAGCCACAGGTGAACCAATAATAAGTTTAGAGTATTTTCCAAGAATTTCAGGTGTTGGACAGAGTTAACAAGAGGGATGTTCCAAGAAACCATTTAATTCTATCCAATTCCTAAAATAGTATCCACCCATGTTTTGAGGTGATTCTGAACCATATAAGAGAATGGTTTAGAAAAACCAGATGAATTGAATCTTTGATTTTATTGGCACACCAGCAGAGTTGAAAGTAAAACTTGTAACATATATACTATAAGATATTCCATGCTTGTGGTGGGATATTTTTGTGTGGAATAAATTGGATCACTGCCTTGGTTGGGATGATTTTGAAGAATTTCTCAACAAACAATTATATCCTCACATGTTCATCATTCAAATAATGATGGATTTCTTCATCCTGAACCAAGAAAATATTTCTATCATGTATGATATTTATAAATTCATGAATTTAGTGTATTTTTACCTAAAGTTTCTACTAGTGCATCCTTGAAGGAACACATCTTTGAATCAGGGATGATATATTAGATTCACTCGAAGATTTTTTACTTTGTATTACAAACTATATAGAGATGGTCAATAGATCGATGGTGGATTAAAGAGAAATCGTTAGAAATATGGGAGGAGTAAGAATTTCTATATCCATGGGAAATGTTTGGAACTCTAATTTTGGGGGAAATTGCAAGAGGGACACCTATTTCTAATGTGGGAGCATGAATTAGAATCAAACGACTAGATTGCTAAATCATTCTCCAAAACTAAACAACCATCCTATATGTTTTCTATGTGGTTCATTCAAACACATGAAAAGACAATGTATGAAACCACCTAGATCATTCCATAACTACAGTCAGATGATGTATCTTCAATGATATTATTGTGTCTCTTAGATGTCATATGATCAAGACACTTCTTAGGTATTGCAGGCCTCATAATCTTTGATGGGGGAGCAGGCAGAATAATTTATCACATTATCATAAAAATGCTATATATGGTTATTTTAGGAATACCATGACTCCTTAGGTGGTGTAATATCAATAGGGAAATAAGTAACATAGTTCAACGATGAAGAAATTTTATGGAGTTGAGAAATTGATTTTGGATTACCATTCTAGACCATATTTGATGAGAGGTGTGATTCTTTTGAATTATACCATTATAAAAGTTTTTTTTAACATGGGCATACTTTATTTATATATTTTTTCTCATGTTTTTGATTCACTTAGTATAAAAGTTGAGAATATTTTTTCTGTGATAAAATGTCAAAATCCTCTTGGTTAAAGAGAATGTTGAGCTTCAGTGTGTAGAGAATGATCAATAACTATTGATGCAACCAAAATGGAATGGGACATCTCTATGATAAAGTTGAATGTCTATGATATAATCTTGGGTCTAGATTGGTTGAAAACATACACATATCACATCGAATGTTATACTAGAAGGGTTAGTTTCACAACTGAATATGGAATTGAGCATCTCTTTTGAGGATACTGGTGTGTAAAGGCACCTGAAATGGGATTTTTGATACCAGCAGTTGGAACGATATCATACCAGTTGGTAGCTTTGACCAACGAATATATAGACGAGATTAAGACTAAATCCATTCCATCTATGTTCGATAATTTTCCAGATGTTTTTTCTAATAACTTATTAGGCGTAACCCCTATAAGGGTAGTAGATTTTATTATTGATCTCCATTCGAGGACCATCCCTATTTACTTTATATCTTATAGGATGGAACCATCTTAATTAAGGTAATTGAAAGTGTAGTGGGAATATCTAGAAAGAAAAGTGTTTATTCAGTCGAGCACGTCTATGTGGGCTGCACCGATCGTATTTGTGAAAAAGGTGGATAAAACTCTACAACTATGTTTATATTATCATAATCATAACCAAGTTGAAATAAATAATAGATATCCAATTCCATGAATTTATGATCTATTCAATAAATTAAGAGAATAACACTGGTTCTCTAACATTGAATTTTGATTAGGATTTCACCAATTATGTTTTTGGAAGAAGGATATTCCAAAGACATATTTCCAAAGAATATATGGCCATTATGAATATGTGGTGAAGCCTTTTGGTCAAACTAATTCACCTGTGGTATTTATGGAATTAATAAATTTTATATTTAAGAGATATCTATATTCTTTCACTGTGGTATTTGTGGATGGAATATTGTTATATTCATGGACAAAGTCTAAGAATGGGAAACACCTGGTGACAATGTTGGGAATTTTAAGCGATCACCATTTGTATACCAATTTATCAAAGTGAGATTTTTAGATGAAACAGGTATGATTTCATGGCCATGTAATTTTTAAAGTAGGTGTTTTAGTGGATCTAGATAAGATAGAGGTCATAATCTCTTGGGAAACACCAAATAATATATTTGATATACAATGTTTTCTTGGTCTATCTTGTTATTACATATGATTTTTGCATGACTTCCCATGAATAGATTCACCTATAAAATCATTAAAAAAGACTAATGTTCCATTCCATTGGGATTAATAATTCTAAGATACTTTTCAATAGATAAAGGTTCACCTTACATCAACACCATTCTTTATTTTATTGGAATCCTTACAAGGTTACATGATGTATTCTGATGCTTTGGGGTCGGAATTGGGATGTTTTATCATCCATGTAGATCATGTTTTTTCTTATATATTAAGAAATTTTTCAGTGGATGAGAAGAAATACCCAACCCATGATTTGGAGTTAGCTACTGTATTCCATTATTTGAAGTCTTGCTATCATTATCTCTTTTTTGAGAAATTTTTTGTGTTTATGGGTCATAAAAACCTGAAACATATTTTATAACAGTTGGATTTCAATCTAAGATAAAGAAAATGGATGGTGTAGATATTTTTTTTGAATTTTACTTGATGTATACATTAGGAAAAGGAAATTCGATAGCATACATATTGAGCATAAATTTTTAAGGTCAGTTAGAAAAAAGAAGCTTCATATGAGTGGTAGTTGATGTGAGTCCTTGCTAAGATGAACTTGAAGGTGAAGACCAAGGTGATTTTGTGGTTTTATTTCTATTTTATTTAGTTTTTGATTTGGTAAATATGGTTAAAGAGGTGTAGACATCTGATTCAGAATGTGTGTCTATGGGGTCAAAACTCAATTGTTGGGAGACCATTAAGGGCTAGTGGAAAGATGAGAGCTCAGTGTTTTGGTTAAAACATCAAATGGTCGTTCCTATCGAATGTCAGGAAAAACATCTTCAAGATTACCACCATTCAATATGGGTTCTTCATCCAAGAAAATAGAAGATGTTAAAGGAGTTCAAAACATAGTTTGGGTTGAGATGTATGAAAAGGATAGTGACTGAGTTTGTATTAAGATGCTTAACTGGATATCAAGTTAAGTTAGAGCCTTAATGACCAGAAAGTATGTTTTAGTTTTTACCTATACCTATTTATAATTGGGATCAAATATCTATGGATTTTGTAATAGCTATCCCAAGAACAGTTCATAAACATGATTCCATATGGGTTTTAGTAGATCAGATCAACAAGTTGTACCATTTCATTCCTATTCCTGAATCTCATATGTTGGAGGATATTTCCAAAATCCATATCCAAGAAGTGGTAAAGAGGCATGGCATACAAATTTAGATCATATCATATTAAGATATGAGGTCAATATATTGTTTCAAGAGATCCCAATAGAAATCCCTTGGGACTCAATTGATAATGAGTATGTCGTAACATCCTTGGATGGAAATCCAATCTTAACATATGATAAAAACTTTGGAATACTTTTGTGGGCTTGTGTAATGGATTTTGGGGTCTCATGGGAAGACCACATTCTATTAGTGGAGTTCTTTTATAAGAACAGTTATCAGACATCGATCCAAATGGATTTGTTTGAAGCGTTATATGGGTGTCACTATAATTTTCCTCTTTGTTGGTTGGAAATAGGAAATAATTCAATAGATGGTCCAAGACTCTTAAAAAATAACAGAGAAGATTAAGTTGATTAGGAAATGGATGGAGACAACTCAGAGTCATCATTACTCTTATGTGGATCCTCATCGATGGCCCTTTTCATTCCCCATGAGTGATCATGTGTTCTTAAGTATTTATATAATGATTGTAAATCAACAATTTGGGAAGTATGTAAATTTATCACCTTGGTATATAATCCCTTTTGTGATACCGGAATGGGTTGGTGAGGTGGCTTATGGTTTTTCATTACCATCGTAGTTCAGTGTGGTGCATGATGTGTTCTATGTATCTCAGTTGAAAAAGTGTCATCCTAATCCTGACCATGTGATTATATGGGATCATGTTGAACTAGAGTTATATTCTTCGTTGGTACATCTCCATGTCCAGATTTTTGATATGTAAGAAAATTTCATGTGTGGTAAAAGCATTGGTATAGTGCATGTTTTGTGGCAACATGGTCAAATTTAGGAAGATACATGGGAATGGGAGAAATAAATAAAAGAGTGGTGGCCATAAATCATTCACACCCAGAATGTTTTTCTACTTTCTGAGTATGTAAAGACCAATGGTGGGGAGAATTTAGTACCCCCATTTTCTAGTAAGTAACCCTTTAATTATGATTTTTATGTATGTAAAATATGTGGGTGATTTTTGGAAGAGTTCGGGGAACTTTTGGAATTTTTTGGGGCTTATCTACAGGTACACTGTTTGGTAAAACTATGAAACACCTACATGAAACCATGTATAGTTAAATAGAGTCTAAAGGGAAGCTATGTGGGATGCGCACGATTTTACAAAATTGTGCGACAACCTTGGACAAACCGTTCTACTTTAAATAGTGTTATTTGGCATGTCTGGCACGTGTTTTGGAAACTATGCGAGTCAACAATGTGTTTTTAACCCTTTAGATAGTAGTTTGTGCATAGTTAGCACATGGTTTTCCTAATCGAGAGACTAACCATGCACAGTTTGAAAACTAGATCCACAAAAAGTTGATCTAGTTCAGTTTAATGATTTAATGCCTCATCTTCACCCCAGAACGGATCTAACATATTATGTTTGCCTCTCAATGTTTTATAACCTATCCCTATAGAATGGGAAATGATCTAGTGTAGTTTATTGGTGCGTGGAATTTTGATTCTCAGGGAAGGTCTTCATTCTTGGTCATTCATGATGGATTTTCTTAGATCAAATTCTCTATCTCTCTCGTTTTCTTAGATCTACATCTATTGCGGTTAGAAATAATATATTTGATGCAAAAAACAAATATTGATATTTGGTGTGTTTAATGGTAGGGGAAGCTATCTATAGTGAGATTGTGGAGATTTAACCTGATTTTCAGGGAATTTTAATGTTGTTCTTTGTTTTCTTCATAAAACTTGAAGTATGTGGCTTCACTATCGACTCCACTATTTAGAATATGAAGGCATGATTTCTAATTGAACATTTTTTATGAAATTTATTTTTAAATTTTTTATAATTATTGTTCAAATCCCTCTTGACTGATGTTTTATGGAAACATATAAATTTGGTGCTTTTGTAGAAATTTCATTGGTTCATCATTTTAAAATATTGATTTTAAAAAAGTGGATTTTATGAAATTTTGGTAAATTTATTAATAGATAAATCAATAAAAGGTATGGTTTAATTAAAATGAATTGAAATTGATGATGTTTTCCATTAAAGGAACAGTTTTATTGAAATTTTTGAAATGATTATTTTGGAATTGGTTTGGCATAATAGTCGCATGTTTTCAAGTGCATTCAGGATGGATAAGGTTAAGGAGTCCCCCCGTCATTATTGGGATGGATAAGGGTTAGGTATATCCCCCATCAAAATGTTTCACCTCATGAAGGCTTAGTGAATGGGTGACTCACCAATCATGAGTATAGTGAGGTCCAGGTTTTATTGCATGGTTGGATGAATGGATATGTGAAAATTAATGGTTCTGTCAAAATATATTTTTTAGAATGATTTTAGGTCACTACTTTGTTTCTTTCTGTGGAACCTAATGTTTTTTTTGAGAAAATGGTTTCATTATAATTTGTTTATATTTTTGATATAAACTATTTTAGAAATTATTTTATATAAACTATTTTTATATAAGTGTTACTAAAATGTGGTTTCCTAGTGGTGTGATTAAGGAAGTCATTGGGGAAAATCTAATGAGTTTCATTACTCACCCCTTCTTTGGAAATTTTGTGTTTCATATGTTTTTTATCAAGACATTGGAAAAGGTAATGTATCACACATCTTTAGTAGTACCTCATGATACTTGGGATGTTTGGTGGATTTGGAGCAGAGAGTTTGATGGAACCTTGGAGTTATAGTTTTCTATGCGTATAGTTGGTTTTGTAGTCTTCCATTTTGTGCTTTGATATTGTATACTTCTATCATGGAACTTGGTTTTAGTTCGGTTTTGACATAATTGAAATGATTTAGTTGTCTTACATTTTTTCATACAACATATAGTGTTTATATGGTGATGGAATGTCAGGGTTGTTGTTTAATTCATTATGGTAAAATCCTCCCCCACATTTATTGAATCCCTTCATCATTTATTTCCATCCTTTGTCGTCTCAGTGATGTTTCTTAAGGTCGAGTAATGTTCCTCTATCTTCTCAAGCCAATGGGGAGAAGAGGGATTTTACAATGATAATATTTTTACTCCTCAAAAAATCTAGTATATTTTTTAAATTATAGAGTAAGGAATACTTTTTTATTTTCTATGGAAATAATTATATATATTCATATATCATTCTTATTATATCAAAAACAATAACTGGAAAAAGTTTGAAGTCATGCATTTTGGAACTTCAAATGTCATAGAGACCATGAGAGCTATTGTTATAGTAGACTATCATGCCTTTGATTTTCTTCTTGGAGAATCAGTAGAAAATATGCACCGCAGGTTTATGACTATTATAAATAGATTACAATCTATTGGTGAAAAATTTCTTGATGATGAAATCTTTGTTTAAAAGATTATTGATATCCTACCCAATTAATGGGAATTGAAAATAAAATATGTGGACGAGATGGTAGAGTTGAATAATCTTACATTGTATGATCTCAACGGAGAACTTATATAGTATTAGGGAACATTAGAAAGATATGGTGAGAAAACAAAAAAGAAAAATGGTGGAGTTTCTTTTACTACAATGTAAACCTTACCTACTAAATTCCAATCCACTAAGAAAATTATTAAATCGTCAAGGAAGAAGAAAGTTATTGTTAATTATATTCAAGTAATTATGAACATTCTGAAAATGAGTTAGCTAATCTCAAAATAATAATAAAAATGATAGTTGGGAAAAACTATTTTCAATATCCTTATAAAAACAGTCAAAAGTATGAAGGTGAAAAGAAAGATAAAGTCACTTATAACAAATGTAAGAAACATAGACATATCAAACCAGACTTTATAAATATGAACAAGAGTGATAAAAAGGATAATAATTCCGAAAGATATTCCAAAAATTATTAAAAATACTACGGAAATAATTTCTTAAGTATTTTTTTCTAATATACCCATAGTAAATGAATGCTTCATAGATAAGGTACATACATCTGAATCCCTCACCAACATGTATTTAAATTATAATTATCTTGATAAGGAAAATTATATATCTTTGAATGAAGAATATTCCTTAGTATAAGTTAATTCTTTACATTCTTATTATGTAGTTTTTCATTTTTCAAAAAAAATAGAAAATAAAAATTGTAAAAAATGTTAAAAAAATATCATAATGATAAAGTTAAAATTGATAATTCTGATTCAATAATAAATGTTTTTAAAAATTAAAAATTATATATTTATAAATCTCTTGATAAGGTTAATTCTAAAAAGGATACAAATTCTAAAGAATGGTAAAATTAATTTCTGAGAATTATTATTCACAAAAAAAAATATTAGTTCCAAAACTATTACGGATCAAGATAAGAATTTCATTTTAAAGAAAAAAATAACAAATTTATTTTTTGAAGAAAACATTATCAATATTTACCACTGCTAAATAAAACATTGACAAAATCTATAAAAACATCCATCATCATGGTACTAGTTCAATAACTGTTTTTCATATAAAAAACATATTTTTAGTAACAATTTATTTGTTCCAAAATGTTCACATTTTTTACTAAGTGTAAAATTTGTGGGAATGAGAAAAAGAATTTTTATTTAAACAAATTTCAATCCCCAGATTTTCATAAAGCCTATTTTTATAAAAAAAATATTTAATCTTACTTTTTTATTTTTTACATTACCATACCCAATATGATTTGGGTTTGAAAAAGTCTAATATTTTTGTTTTCTAAAAAACAAAGGTAGTAACAACATCTAGAATATAAGGTACATAGATAGTGGTTATTTCAAGAACATGACTAGAAATAAAGATTTCTTTAAGATGATAATCAAGATGAATTGTGGAAATATAACTTTTGGAGATAATTCACTATGAGAGATTATCATAATAGGTAACATTGTTCTTCTTAGAAACTCCCTTATATCAAATACTTTTTATTGATGGTCTCGAAAAAAAATTAAATTAATAAGTCAATTATGTGATGAAGTTTACTTTGAGAGATATAGTAATTATAAATTTTTTAGTACATAATTCCAAGGATGAATTTATTCTTTTCGTCAATTTTCATGAGAATGTTTACACACATAACTTAGAAGACCATGGGATCCATGACATTCCTTTCCTATGTGAAATAAAAGATCAATATTGGTTGTGGAAAAGAAGGTTAGAAAACTATAACCTTAGAAACATTTATAAGTTGACTAAGAAAGGAATTATTAAGGATATACCATAACATAGGATTGATACTTCAAAATCTTGTCACCAATGACAATATGGTTACCAACATAATTCTATTTTTAAATCTTTTAGTGAAGTATCAACATTTGTTTCTTTAAAGTCAGTGCACACGGACTTATTTGGTACTAAAAAAATTATAAGTGTTAGTGGAAAATACTATGTATATTTATTGGTTAATGAATAAACTATATATACTTGGGTTCATTTTCTCACAAAGAAATATGAATCCTTTATTTATTTTAAAACTTTTATAGCCTGGATTAAAATTGAGAAAATCCTATACTTGATAACTATTTATAGTGATCATGTTAGAGATTTTTTAAATTATGATTTTGAAAAAAAAATTTGTATGAATGGTATAGATCATATCTTTTTGGAACCTATAATTCCCCAAAAAAATTGTGTAATTGAAAGAAGAAATAGATTTCTTCAAGAAATAAATAGAACTATGTTTAGTTAATACTCAATGGCTAAATATTTTTGGGATAAAGAATTTAGTACTAAGTGTTAAACTATAAATCAAGTTTTAATTTGACATATTCTTAATAAAAAATATTATGAGTTTTGAATATGAAGAAAACCAAATGTTTCTTACATTGAATGTTTTGGGTTACAAAGTATTCATTTTAAATAATTTATATAATTTATATAAATTTTCACTCAAATCCAAAAAAAAGAATATTTTTAGGTTTTTCAACTAATTCTAAGGAATATTGAGTTTTTAATTAAAATTATTGTACTTTTGAGGAATAGTATAAGTTATATTTGATGAAAACCCCCTTTTATTTTTAAACAACCTCAACCACCATCCTCAAATGTTATTTCTAAAACTGGTTTTCAACATTTTTTAGAAAGTTCTTTTCATAAGGAAATAACTCAAGAAATATATTATGAAGTTGTTATCATGGAAAATTTTCTACCTATTATTGAATAATGGACTTTTCAAAACCCAATAAGTCATATGTTTCTTAGTTATCATTCTAGTGAGAGTATCATTAGTGATGTTGATCGATCATTTAGGACTTGAAGTTCCTTAAGAAATGAAATTTGACATCTAGATTTCTTAACCTAATTTGAACCTATGAATCCGGATGCATCTTTAGGTGATAAAACTTGGATTGAAGAAATGAAAGATAATATCAATGAGTTTGAAAATAAAAAAATTATATAATTAATTGAATGACATGTAGAAACTTCTATAATTAGAGTAAAATGGATTTTTTGGAACAAGTGTAATGAAAATGGAATAATTTTGAGAAATATAGTTGGACTTGTTTATGAGGGTTATAATAAACAAAAGGGAATTTATAATAAAGAAACATATGATTGGGTATCTATACATTAAACTTTTACAATACATCTATCCTTTAAAGTATTATATAATTTTAAACTAATTTAAATGGATGTAAAGAGTGAATTTCTTAACGAATATGTTCGAGAGGATGTTTTTATTGAATAACCCCCAGATTTTGAAAATAAAAAACCTCTTAAATATTCTTATAATCATAAATATTCATTATATGTACTTAAAAAATCCCCTATAGATTTTTATGATAGCTTAATAGGATTTTTATAACAAAACAATTTTTTTATGGGATCTAGTGATCCAACTTATTTTAAAAAATATGCTAATAAAAATATTATCATTGTGCACATTTATATTGATGAAATAATATCTTTTCTAGCTCAATAATAATTAATATATTCCTTTGTGGATCTTATGAAATATGAGTTTGAAATAAATATGATGGGTTAGTTACCATATTTTATAGGTTTCAAAATTTAACAAAAATCTGAAGGAAATTTTATATCTCAACAATTTTATATAAAATATATTCTTCAGAAATTTGTATATGACAATTCTAAAAGTATTAGTACACATATTGGTTCCTATAATACCCTTGAACTTGTTGGGGATAGTCAACCAGTTGATCAAAATATTTTTATAGGTATGACTGGAAGTTTATTTTACTTAACTGCTAGTCGACCAGATTTAATGTTTTTTGTATGATTATGTGAAAGATATTAATAAAATCCAAAAGAGTCCCATTTAAAAGTTGTAAAATAAAATTTTTATTATCCTAAGGTAACTAGGGATTTAGGAATTTTTTATTCTTCTATAAAAAAATTGGATTAAAAAGCTTTTTGGAAGTTAACTTTTTCGGATATATAATGAATATGAAATGTACATATGAAACATGTCATTTCTTAAGATATTATTTAGTTTCATGGTCTTTTAAGAAACAATACTCAGTAGCACTTTCCACTACTTAATCTAAATATGTGGTAGCTAGATGTTGTTGTGCTCAAGTGTTTTGAATGAGACACACACTAATTGACTATGGATTTAGTTTTACTAAAACTAAATTTCATTGTGATCATACAATTTCCATTTATTTATGTAAAAAACACATCACATCACTCATTTGATAAGAACATATATATATATATAATGTCATTTACTCAGGTATCACACACTTTAATGAGATATAATTTTACAATTCATCAGAACACAAGAACAACTTGCAGATATTTTTACAAAACCCATTCCTTTTGGTATATTTGGATATATTAAATAGAAGCTTGGAATGATTATCATAATTTAATAATTCATAAATAATTCTTATTTAACTATATCCTAACATTAAGGTACCCCTTTTCATAGAGAGTACATATGTTTGTTTTTTTTTAAATCCTTTAGTTTTGTTTTAGTTTTTCAAAAACATTTATGGTGTTGAGTTTTTTGGACTCAAATAATTTTTAAAACAATTTTTATATTCAAAATTATCAAAATTATTCTCATACCCTAAAAAGGATTTAAAATTTCCAAAGTTAAATTTATATTAAAAAAGTTTCATATTCAAAATTGTCATAATTTTTTTATTGAAAACAGTTTTTACTTCTGAAACTTATACATTTAGTTTTCTATAAAACAAATATTTTCATAAGATAAAAATATTTTAATTAGTTTTTGTACTGAAACTACCATATTTTTTTTCTATAAAAACTATCGTAATTGGTTTAGTTTACAAAAAACCGAGAAGAACAAGTAATCATATCGATGAAACTTTTTGCTCTGAATGGTACTCTTCTATTATTTTATGATTTTTTCACTATCTCATTATGATTTGTTTATAAATAATTTTTTTATATTTATAGTAATATAAAACAATTATTTTCAATGTTTTTAAATATTTCTCTAGACGGATTCATTCTCAATCTAATCAGAATTTAAAAAAATTGAGTGTTCAAAAAATCATTAAATCACTCGTCAGATCAATATCAACTATCAGATTAGTTTGATTTCAATATCAATCAAAGATAATCTTATGGAAGAAGAACCATCAACCAAATTTCTTATATTAAGGAAGGATACCCCTCTTCCCATATCATTAATTCCACGTTTTTCTTCTGAGTTGTTGAACCAAAAAATTTTATGATCCTGATAACTTTAATTTTCATCCAATTCTTGGTATTAGTTTCAGATTCAATAGAAACATATGAATATTTAATGAAGTGGTATATATTCAAGGAAATATTGGTGGGGAGATATTTTTATGAAAAATATGATTCTACTCTTAAGAAAATCATTTACTTTTATGGTTGGGAGTCAGTTTTTATAGAAACCCTCTAATAAATATTTTGATTTCTTATCTAGATATAGTTTATGAGTTCTATGGTTTAGTAATGATTTATAAGTAGTATTAGAAAAAAAAAATTCTTTTACTATGTGTGGTAAGTGGTATAATTTTTCATATAAGAAATTGGTGGATTTGGCAGGAGTTCTTGGTGAAGGACAACCATATTTTCCTTCACATAATCTACCAAATTATCTTAGTACCTTTAACAAGTCGAAGGAAGAAGATTCACTATTTTCTCATTAGGATAATGTTAGGAAGGTTTAACACCTACCTTTAAATAACTATGTAGTTTCCTGGTGGATTCATTGATTCTTAATACCATGAAAAGGACTGTGATATATGTTAAAATTGTTAGATATTTTTGTGTTTTATTTCTTGGTGAATATTAGAAATATCGACAATGTAAAATTCATCGTTATCAACATAGACAGCATCAAAAAATGCTTAACTAAATCAAGTTTCATTATGTTTTTGTCCTTTATAAGCAAAAATGATGAAAAGTGGATTTATTTTTTCAAAGTAGCAAACAAATAATATATGATGAGGGAGAATATTTCATTCATTAGTGACAACACGATGAATGAAATGAATTTGGTTTTCGATAGTAAGTCAAAGAATTGTTTTAAAATAATTTATGGTGTTGTTTTAGAAGCACAACCAATAATAAAGTAAAAATTAGTTGATAACAAGAAAAATGAAATGAAAATATGTGACCTATCCTCCTAAAGAAATTAAGAAATAAAATAAAGTACCAAAATAAGTTTTTGACAAGTGGATAAAAGATAATGTTGACAAAACATGTAGATCTAGAGTATGGACTTGAAATTTTTGAAGTCTAGAAATAAATAATACACTATTTTGAGGTTTTAGAAGAAGAAGAAAAGAATAAGAAATAGAATAATTGGTTCCAAGAAGCCTTATTATGTGGAAATTTGTTCAAAGGTGTAGAAATGGACTCTGAAAAGGTTTTCCTACCTACTTCCCAAAACCAACCAGGAAAATTCATAAGGTGGATAAGTCCTTCAATAACCCATAGTTATTCATGCTAAAATTCCTTCAGTCAAAGACAAAGGTAAAGAAAAAGTTAAAGTTAAAGAATCGGTCCCACTTATCCACTAAAAGTAATTAGTACCAGACTCAACTGGTAAGAGTGTTTTAAGAACTACTATATAGCTAGAAGATAAAATCATCAAGGAAATTAAAGAATAAGTTGATGGGTATGGAAAAGAAGGAAAATAAATATATGATAATGAAGAAGAAAAAACAGAAATAGAATATGAATATGCTGAAGAAGATATTGAAGAAGAAGTTGAAAAGGAAGAGGAATATTAATAAGATGAGAATAAAGAGGAAAATGAGAATGAAGTGAAAAATGATAAGGATGAAAGAACAAATTCAGATAATAAATCATCATAATTATCATCATCATCATTATCATTGGATCGACCTTACAAAAATGATACAAAAATTAAATCTGAAAGTTTTAAAGAAGAAGAAGCCTCATTTGAAGACTAACATGAATCATCATCAAATAAAAAGAAAGAAGATAAAAACTCAAAAACAAAGGCTGATGACAAACATGACACTAGTGATGTATATATAACGTAAATATTTGATGACAAGATTTTTTTTAATTAATTAAAAAAGGTTGTTTCAAAGAATTAAATGAAGAATGGAAAGGAATCTGATCCCAAAACTAGAATAATAAAACCTCTTGAAGTTCATCTGAAACAACCATAATCTATACAAATGATAGCTCTTGAATTTATTTATTACATTTTCAATGTGTTGAACATATTAGAAGGAATTATTCCTTATTTTCCAAGACTTGAAGAAAGTGGTAATCTTACCCATGATAGTCTCAATCATAAGTTATAATCAATAAAGGTTTTAACAGAAAATGTTATTCAGAATGAAGCTGAGTTAAAGATTTTACACATAACTTCTCAGACTCATGAGAAGTAATAAAATCAGATGGTGAAGTGGTATCATCAATTTTATTTAGATATTTGAATGCATGATGAACAATTTTATGAGATTAAGAAACTTATGGTAGATTCATCTAGTTATTTCAATAAGTTATCAAAATATATGGTTAACATAGTGAAATTTGGTAAAGAGTTTCTAGATATGACCAATGAATGTTATAATGTTGTGAATGTTTTGAAATAGAATATTAGAATATGGATTTAGATATTTGTAGGCTATGATCATGGGAAAATGAGCGCATCATTCTGAGAGAAGAAAACAATGATTTTTCTATGAAAGTTAAGTTTCAAGAAAAAAGGATTGTGAAGATGGAGAAAGACCAAAGGGATTTCAAAAAGATAAAGGATTTTGTGAAAACCCTAATGAATAAATATTGGTTTTTATTCTTTTAAACTCTCATTATACTTGTATTATAAAAATTTTGAATGGGTTTTTAAGAATGAATTATATTTTGAACCAATTCTGATTTGTTTAAATGTTTTACAAATATGATTTGTTGAACATTATATCATATTTTATTATGGTGGGGGAGTTTTAATAAAAAGGGGGATAATTTATATTAAGGGGGTAATACAATATTTAGGGGAAGATGTTACCCAAATGTGGAGATCATCATATTCAACATCATACAATCTATTATATTCAGAAGAGTTATAAACTCAAGGGGAGTTAAAGTTTAAATATTAAATCTGAATATGAAATACTTAAAAGATCAAATGGCATGTATGTTTTTAAAGTTATTTTTCATTTACATTTTGGGGTTTGTGGTTTACAAAAAGGGAGATATTTTTTATTTATAATTTCTACATCTTACTTTTCCATTCATTTTGTTTCGGAATTCACAAAACCATACATAAAACTTGTTTACATCCTTTTTTGTCCCAAGTGTTTTTATCTTTTTTTTGTAGAAAACATTAATTTTTACCATACTAGGAAAAATATATAAATTATTTTCAAAAACTAATTCACATTCATAATTAAAATCAACATAATTAATGTGTTTCTAGTAAATTTGACTCACCATTATCAGATCAGAACTTAGACTTTAGTCATGTATACCATACTAAAAAATCATTACTATCGGACTGATACTAGTACTGATACAATCAAACAAACACTTATAAATATTATCATAATAACATTGTTAATAAATTCCATCAGACTGAAGATTTCATATAATCGTAATATGGAACACTTATTTCAAACATACGGAATACTTTTGACACTATGATGTTGATAATCAATACAATGTTGGACATTCAGTTGTGATGAGCTATCAAGTACCAGTTTTTTATTCCATTATAAAAAACATGGAAATATGAATGACTGGAGATAACCTATAAATACCATTTCATTTGAAGGGTTTAGATCTGTTTGATTACTTTCTTCTGAAGAGATCTTTGATGAAAAACTCATTCTTAGTTGTTGTTTTCTTTAGTAAATTTTCATTCGAAGGAATCCTCATAACGGTTGTTTACTTAAGAAATTTGTTATTTATAAATCACATACAATCGTTGTTACGATCGGGGTAATCCAAGGATTAGAATATTAAGAATATGATATTCATATCAAGGGATTATGAGTATAGTAAGATAGTGGCAATCATCAAATCGAGGGATAATGGGGACAGTAATACAAATACCATCATTGTATTAAGGGCTTTTAGGGATACGAAGACTATGAAAATCTGATCATTGTATCAAGTGATTTCCTAGTAAGGAAAGGGAAAATTTATTATAAGTATAAAATAGTGGATACCTTTAGTCTTGGTTATTAACTACCATACTCTTAAGGTTAAAATTGATTTATCTTTTTAAATAGATTTTAATTCATTCTTAAATTTATTAGCGATTGTTTTTATTAATTTTTGTTTACATGTTTGTATTCCCCTACATTTAGTAGAAAGATAGTCATTATACTTAGCTTTCAATACAATTGGTTTTATTATTGTGATTTTTAATATGATAAAAAATATAGTGTTTGGTTTATCAGTACTACTCTTATTATGATAATTAAATAGTCTAATTAATTGGATCCATCATGATACTGATCTATTAATATTATTTATTCATACAATTGTTTGGTTCCTATTTTGTGACTATTAATCGGATTGAGGGTTGAGTCTAATAACCTAAATTAAGGGGATTTGAGTTAATTTGTTGAAAATTGTAAAACTATGTTTTTAAAACTAAAATTCACCTACCCTATTGTATGTATTTCCATCTGAGTAGATCGAATGATCCTACAAGGAGTAGTAAACCTAAATATATTTTTAATTATATAGGACTAAAAAGGTATCTCATAAAATTAATAATCGTGGTGGGATTCATGGTTGGCTACATGGTTTACCAAACTGTGTTTTAGTCATGTGTGAGACACTGAAAAACCTAAGGACTACTGAATAGTTGTGCCACATGGATTACCAAACTCTGTATAAAATAAAAACTAAGGGACCCATACATAATGGTAATTTTCAGGGTTTACCATGCATACATAATAATAAGTCGCATGGTTTCCCCAAACCATGAGCTACCCAAGAGCCTTCCATTCAAATAAAAAACACATGTAAAAGGGTACTCTGTATGGTTACTATTAAATATGTTTTTTCATTTAGGGGAAATTCAAATGTTAGAGTAGGACATATAGTTTCTACAAGATATGTAATAGCAAGTTCATGATTCCCGATGACCATGCGCTAATAATTTGGTTGTAAAAAACTCTAAAATTTTAAAAATTCATCCAGAGACTCACTAATTTTTACGTAATCAATGAATAAATAAAATATTAATCGACTGTAATATTTGGCTGTGATAGTTCTCACTACAATGTCAATTTCTACCCCTAGAAAGTCAATAGATATTTATTTATACTGAATGTCAAAAGAACTCAATAGGGAAATAGAAACATGGGATGGAACAATTCCTAAACTATATCATAACTAAGAAAACCCAAACATCAAAACACTTCACCAAATGTATAAACGAAACCCAATAATCTTAATCTATAGTATAACTAAAGCACTAATAGAATTGAATTCCAATGAGAAGATCTAAATGTTAATACCTTCATTTTATCTCCCCAATATTTACTGTTTATGATAACAAGGTGAGACAAATAAGACCAAGATATACCATGTAATTTCACTACAAATGACATCATTCTCCCCACAACCAGATAGGATATGATTGTTTAACCCTTTCAATGGCACAATTGTAGTCTCATAAAAACAAACATGAAATCATCTAAGTAATATATAATCTTTAACATCTCAAAATATGATAGTATAGATTAAGAAACTAGAAAAATAGAGAGAAATGGGATGAGAAGAAAAAATGAATGCAAATAAAGGTAGATACCTTTAATTTTTTTCCATAAAACTAATTCTTAGATCCATAATATGATAGTGATTTCTTCCTTTGTTGATACTTTAATTCATAAAACTTCCAAATATAAATCGATTTACCACAATTAAGGTAGGTTGGATAAAAACACTTTAGTATTTTTTCCTTAAAGAAGTAACCTTCCAAGAACTAAATTTCCAATGATTATACAATAACTAACTCTGGAAAAA
The DNA here is from genome assembly GCA_963277665.1 of Viscum album. Taxonomy (NCBI): domain Eukaryota; kingdom Viridiplantae; phylum Streptophyta; class Magnoliopsida; order Santalales; family Viscaceae; genus Viscum; species Viscum album. The sequence goes on along the minus strand of OY728156.1, from coordinate 1,249,040,925 downwards.
AGATCTTATCGCATAGAAAAATAAACTGATATTGAGTGAATAATTCTTGGACTTCCACCGAGAATGGTTCATCTCTAACAATATATCCAGATTGTGGGTAAGGTTGATAATTTGAAGGACTACACCCATTCCATGATAGATATGAATCTTAGGAATTCCCCATGATATATAATTTCCATAATTAATTGAATATTGTTTAGGAGGAAAAATTTTAAAATGAGGAATAAAAAATATACACAACAAAAGAAACATTCCTCGCCATAAAAAAATAAAACAACCTATAATTTAAAAATCCTACAAAATAAATGATTTGAATAAAATAAAATAGATTAAAAATCATAAAACACCACTTAAAAATAAATTTTAATCAAAAATACTTTATTAAAATCATTTCTAATGTCCAAAATATCAGATTTATTTCAAATCATATGAGAAACATCATTATTAATTTCGAAACATAATATTTACTACTTAAACCCAGGATCCAACATGGATTATCAATAATATATAAATAGTTATAATAAATTCATTATAAAAACTCATTCATCCAAAATACTATATATAAAATCAAAATGCAAACTATAAACTAATGAGGGTTTACTATAAAAAATAAAGGGGCTAGTGAATGTGCTTGGTTTTTTTCACTATAACACCATGATATCCTTGTGAAATAAATTTTTTTAAAGAAATTTTATCTCTTTATTACTTTTTTTACATAGAACATAGAGTTTATCTTGTGTTACATATAACAGTGATTGTAACTTTCAATTTACGTAACCCAAAGTTCAAAAGGAACGTGACATACTAATAAAATATTATTATTTAATATGATAGTTACAACTAGTTATTGTGATGGTGATTATGAATGAGATTAAATAAATTATAAAAATATATGGTATAGGTGTGTTTATCTAATGATTTTATTTGGTGAAAATTAATTAAAAATGATAATTTAAAAATAATATAAATCTTTTTCAAAAAATTATTTTTATGCAAACAAACACGTTTTACCTCAATAAATTAAAAAAAACTTTTTTTGAATGATTTTAAGAAAACATTTATATTATATATTCAATCAAAAATTTTAAATTTATCCTATGTTTTTTATATACAAGAGATAATAATAAATCGAATTTTACACATAAATCATTATTTTTTAAAAAATATTTTTATCACCTTTTGTGTGCACATGTTTTTAAAAAATGGTTTTCGATAATTTTATAAATTTGTTTTGAAAAATAAAATTATTTTATTTAATAATCATATAAAAATTATCTTAGGTTTAATGTTTGATAATTTTCTGAAACGATTTATTTTTTCAATGAATTGTGAAAAATAGTGAATTTTAATTCAAAACTGCCTTTTGATTTGAATTATTTACATTATTAAATTTAAATTTAAATTGGTTTTAAAGTAAAATTAGTCTTATTATATATCTAATAATTCAATTTATTTCATTTTAATTATTATCATATGGAATATTGAAATAAAAACTTTGTAATATTTTTAACATTTTCTCTCTAAAAACATGTTTTCTCACCATATCTACGGGATTAATTTTAAATTACATTTTTTACACTTATGTGAATTGAAATTTTAGGAATTGATTAAATTTTATTAATCAGTATAATTCATATTATCTAATAATTTAAACTTAATTTTTCACTAAAAGGAATAATGAAAACATTACAAATTAAATACCACGGTTACGGTAAAAAATGTGTTTATCAGGGGCACAAACTAAAACAATACAGTTAAAATGACATACAACCTTTCTTAAAATCCCTTTTATGGAGGTATTTTGACACTGTAATTTATAATAATATTTATTAATCCATTTTGGATCCTTTTTCTTGATAAAAATGTGAGTAAGACTTCTTCTTTTAAAAAAACTGCAAGTATACAATGCACCTCACTTATACAAGGCCACCCCTATAATCATTTAGTCACACTTTCAAAGTATTTTGTTTCAGAAAAATCCTGACTAAATAACTTCAAAATTCACACCTCTCCTCTAAGAATCCTTGGTTTGGGCATAAATCTAACCTAGTTAGAATATTTGTTCAAACCTAAGGAGGTTACCCGAAGAAGAGGTAACATTCATCAACAAGCATTTTTATTTTATTTTCTCCTCCATCTCATTATATTATTATTAAACCATAATTATATAATTAAAAAAATATATTCCATATTCTTATATTTTTTTATTTTAATTTTATGATGTACAACCATATTTAATTCCATCAAATGGGTCATGAAATCATCATTCATGTGTACGGCCGACTACCGCCTTGTGAACCGATGTCATTCGTTTTTACATTACCACATCCCAAGGTTGGGTATGATGATTGATATAAAGTATATATATGATATTTATAACATAATTATCCATATTGAGTCATTAAAACTTATATAAATTTTACCTTTTATTCCTTTGGGGATACGATAATGTCACCTGTGTGTATAGAGAATTACCCCTGGTGAAGCGATGTGACTCATTTTTAACTAATTATTTACATTTAAGATAATAAATACAAATTTAATGAATATATGTGATATAAATGAAATAACTATGATATTAATGGCATATTTATCATTCTAAAAATATAATATATCATTGTATTTCTTAATTTTTAACTCATAGAAAGATGATATTGTTCTCTATGTGCCTGTACACTACCACCTTCACGAAGTGATATAACTCTATCCTTTAATCCCCACACCACATGGATGATAAGTATAATTATAATTAAAAAAATAATATGTATTTTGTGTCATTATAGATATATAAAATTTTACATATCTTCTTTACATAATTTTTTTTAAAAAAATGGAAACATTTCTCATGCATATGTACAACCCACTGTCCTCATGATCGTAACACCCCTCATTTCTCAAAAAAATCTATTATGGTTGGTATTAAAAGTATAATTTATGTATAAATATGATAATTATATCATGATTATTTTTATTTTTATTATTTTACCATTATCAATGTAATAGGTCCAAAAATAACAAATCAAAACATAAAAGAAAAACAAATATGTTATTACCTGAAACATGATTTTAAAAAATAATAGGTAATAAATGGGTAATAAATGGTCATAAGTAAATCACATATGGTAAAATATATATAATTATGGTTCTATAATAGATTTATAATAAAATTATACATATTATATAATAATTATTTACTTTTAAGAAATCATTTGATGCTTAATGTAAGAGATTCATGTCTCTCTTTCTACTTCTGTGACACAAATTCCATATTCTAAAACTATTTATTTTATGTGGTGTATATACTTCCCAAGAATTTATTTTATTATTATTATCATGAAACATTTTAGAATTAAATTCTATTTTATGATCACAATTTATTAGAGTTTTTATTTCTAATGTTACAAAAGTGGTAATGGATTTGGGTTACAATATCATTGTTTATCATGACTGTTTAGGTTTTAGTCTCTAATATTAAAATATTATTATATACCTCTCAATAATTCTCATGAATTTTATTTTCCTCTATTTATTCACAATATTTTCAGGAAATAACACTTTTTTTTAATCTTTGGTAATTAAAATAATTGAGAAAATAATTTTAATAAATAAACTTCATTGTTTCTCTCTTCAATAAAAAAACCGTTTTCTTCCAAAACCATTTTTTCTAAAAAAAATTAAAATTGTGTTCAAAATTATATGGATGATTTATTAAATATATTTTCACCCATTTTGAATTTTTGTTAAAAATAAATTAAAGGAATATTCATGTCATTTTCTAAACAATGCTCGTTTATCTTTTTCTAAAAATATGAGAGGAATATTTGTTTTAATGTGTGCGGTATAAATATAACTATACATAATCATGAATATTTTTTAATATTCCTTTTTTAATTTTTAATTTCATTTACAGATAATATGATATTCAAAAAATTTAATGAATGTTTATTTTTAAAAAGAAAATTGCAAAGAAAATTTATTTTCCTTTATAAATGGTCAAAGTGATCTTTCAAAATCAGTCACCATCTAAGATGATGTTGTTTGATATAACTTATAATTTTCTATGGGATTTTTACCAAGGATTAAATTATTATAATTTCTCTAAATTTTTTATCATGAATTTATATTTATGAAACTTGTTTCGCTTCCACAGGTTATACCATGATAAAATTCTAATGAGACTCAATTATTTTTCCACAGATTTTTTTTTATGATGGAATAATGAAATGATTGTTAAAAAGGTCTCCTTACATTAGTTATTAGATGATAAAGTGTTTATGATACCCATTTCATTTCTTTTGTTATGATATGATGATTTTTTTAGGATATTTTTTCACAAATACATATGATTTTCATTATGTGGCGAGTGGGAACTATGTCTCCCTCCAATGAATTGGGTAAATATGGATAACGCATGAGTAAATATGTTATGCATGTATCCGATTACAAGTTCTTAATGTTATGTGTGAAACTGATAACATTTTTATAAGGTTATACATAAACCTGATTACATGTTCATAGTTTTATGTGTTGACCAATCTTTCATGTCCATAATGATATGCGTAAACATAGTTCTATGTCCCAAACTTTATGTGAGGGCCAAATTTCATATCCTTAAATTAGTGATTGAACCATTATCTATATGTATATGTTCATAATGTTATATGATGATGTTTATGCCCAAAATATTTGTCTTATTATATTATTATGTTATAATGGTTCATGTTCATTGATTTCTATTATGAATCAAGTTTTATTAACATCCAATATTTATTATATGACTCATGTTTATGATATATGATATGCATGGTATGGTTTTCAAATGTTATTCTCATTTTCTCATACCCTTATGTTCATATTATGCTCATGTGTATCCTTTTTTTAACCTTACTGGGCATCTAAGATCACCATTTCTTATGTTTCCTCTCCCCAGGTTATAAAGAAAATGTTTTATGTAGGTAATGTCTATAAATAATACTAAATGGGAGGATCATTGTGGGAAACAATGAATATCTTTCAAAAAATTTGATGATTTTCTTCATAGTCTCCAAAGTCACTAAAATATTATGGTCTTTAGGTATGTGTTTGTGTAATGTATTTAATAATCATCTAAAATGATGTAGTATCTATATATGAGAAGTATGGGTTGTTATAGTTGGTATTGGAGGAAAGTTTTAAAGAACCTATAAGTTGCTAAAATTTTTCTGAGATCCCTAGGGATATTTATAAGGATTTGTCTGGGTTTTATTTAAGAATTATTCTAAGAATTATTTAAATTATAGGATAATTTCTTGGAATTTGGGTAAAGGATAGTGTGACTGGTTTCTTAGAAATTATAACCATGTATGTATACTAAAATTTGATGTGGATCTAGCATAAAGGTACCTATCTGTAATAACTCCAAAAAGGGTGCATTAATATGGAATTGATCACCATGTGGTGCTTGAAAATAAAGATTGATTCACACCTAGTTTTACAATATTAGGGGACATACATCATAAATTCACAAACTCATTATGAACCAACATAAAGGATTTAAATAGATGATGTCTTTGAATGACCTAGGATAAACCTCATGTTTCATTGATTAAAAAGAATATTTCTTGACTTAGACACCATATAAGTGTTTTATCATGATTATGTGGTTACCCACTATGATTTTTGTTGCTTACACTATTCTTTTTGGTTATAATCAATGGTTATAACCTAAAGGAACCAACTTAATTCTAAATAAAACCAAAAATAAAATGATTTTCCTCCTAAGAAAATTAATTTCATACAATCTAGAATGAAAAAATTAATTTTTATGCCCACACAACATTCTCAAGTTATGAATCATCTTGAGCTCCCAAAAGAGAAAACGAGGGGACAATGTTGTGTTGATTCCTTCATGCGGAACCACCAGCCTTCATTCAGAGATTCTTCCAATCAGCTAGTTTCTAAGAAATTTATAAGTACCAACTAAAAGATATTTTTCATTATCCAGTGTTCAATGTATGAATTTTTTTCCCTACTATTTGTATGGTCAGAAAGATAAATGAAGGAATGTTACTAAGAATATGACATAGTGAGAATAAATTGACTTCATGAAGCGGGATGAGTTTAATGTATTATTTTTCAATAATTACTTTCCTATTATTATTTATAAAAAATAAAAAAATGAATTCCTTGAGTTTAATAATAAGGATAATGAATCTATTGGTACCTATGAAGAAAATTTTACATGACTTACAAGGTAATCTTCCTTTATTATCATTCATCCTCGAATTAAGGATGGAAAATTCTTTAGTGGATTAAAACAAAGTATCCAATGGTCATTTGGAATAAGGGACATTGGATGCTACATGAAAATCATTCTTTGTTCATTAAAACTATAAATTGAAGCTATAAATCATCTTGGTCATAGTGATAATAAAAGGAATATGGTATTTCATTTAAATCCCATGGATATTCCATATAGATGGAAGAAAATTTTTCAGAACCCTAATTTGAAAAACTATGGTGTGGATCACTTAGGTGAGTGGATGAAAGAAACAAGAATGAGTTTTAAGTGTAGGAATCCTACCTATTTCACAAAATAATGTAGAAGTGGGTTGAAATAGGATAGTTAATGAAATGAATAGAGATAGATCTCATCAGAATACACAACCCACACTCTAGTGTTTCAAGTGAAAGGAGCTTGGGAATTATGAAAATCAATGACTCAATCCAAGGGCTATTGTAGATGATAATCTATACCTGTCTCTAAATATACAGGTTAATGGGAAATTTTATACAATATGAATGGATGAAGTGAATCATGATAATTAGCTCATACTTATCCTCCCATACGTAGTTGGGAATTTTATGTTTTATTTTGTATGAATAATCCCAATGAAAATCTCATTGTTCATCCTTTAGTGAAATTTAATCTCCCTTTACATGGATTATGGAATAATGAATCACATTTTATATTCTATCGGTACAAGGATGAAAATAATCATCCAATGGATTTTTTTAAAGAAAAGATCTTATATAAGGAATAAAGGGTGAATTATAATTTGTAAGTCTATATTTATCCATGTAAGATTTAATTAATAGTTTTGGATTCCATCATGGGTTTTTGAATTTAAGCTTGATCATAAGTTCAAAGTCACTAACACCCCTTTTTGAGGTATTATTTTATTGGAGATTATCAATGTTGTGAAGTGTATTATTCTAAAAAATCTCTTCTCTATGTGTTTTGATGATTCAAAAAATCCCTACTCTTATTCTGAAAATTGTGTTCAGTGTTTCATATTATATTCATCTTATGTTGGAGGCTCAAGTATTTATCTTAGACAATTATGTTATCTTATAAAGCTTATGTAACTTCTTTAGTTACTCATAAATAGAAATTAAAACATAAGAATTTACCTTACTAAGATTTTTCTAAGACAAAACAAGTAGAAGAAAATTTAAATCCTCTTCAATAACACTTTATCATATATCGAAAAAATGTCTTCTGAGTCACTGAAGAATGATTATATTATGAAGAAAAAATTTCTTACCTTATATAAAAGTTATCCTTCAAAGATCTATTGGTACATAATGTCATGATTATCCTTGATAATCTCATGATAAGTCATTGCATGCCTTTATACTACATCAAAATAAGGCTATTGATTTAAGGAATGATCGGTCGAATCAAAACTTACACTGAATATGAAATTTTATTAAATGGTAAAATCTCTAACATTGTTGTTGCAAAATAAATTCTATATATGGAATTATCGGATATATACTCTCCTTATACTATCTTATTAGGACAACTATATAGATCATTTTTTCATTAGAATTATTATATGCTTAAGTTTGAATTGCCATATATAAATAATAGTTGTTCAGAACTCAAAAAGAGATATGTGTGTGGAATAAAGATTGTGATGAGAATGAAGTAAGGTTTCCCCTGTCTAACAATGTAGATTTATTCATATTGAAAATAAATTTTCCAAGTTCTACACTTATTTTCATCATCATTTTAACTGAATATAATCTTGATCAATACTTGAAGCTAATCTTATCTCAGGGAAAATCATCATTTATTGGTTTTTTCTTCATAAAATTGTGTATGCAAAATGTTTCTCAAACCTTGTATATTTTATACTATATTTTCACTTGTTGTATGAGTGTGTTTAGGACTGAGGATAGGTATTGTAAAGTTAAAACATGGTTAAAAACTCTAGTACCTTTTTATTAAGTGACAACTACTTGTACTCAACTTGGAGCCCCAGATAAAATGGTTGTTTAGTAAAAATCATCATCCTCGTGGAGTATAGAGTTTGTAGAGTGTACTAGGGAATTTTTATTCCCTAAACTACTATAAACATATGGGTTCAATTTTTATTTTTCATGCTTTAAATTTCTGCAACATATACTCTTACGAAATAAAATTGGACATGCATACTTGGAATAGGGCGGTCTATATTTCAAAGATTTTTTTTAGACCCCCCCCTCCTTCTTGATTTATTTAGTCAGTCATTAATTGGGAAAAAATTGATATCAGTTCCTATGACTTTTGAGTTCACTTCTCTAAAAATAATAACTCTAATTATCTATCTTCAAAGGGATGTTTTGATGATAAATAAGAACCTATGTCAATAGATAGAGCTACTTACTTCAATGGTGAAACTATGATAGCTCGATAGCATGCATAGTCATTTATCTAAAGAATATTGTCCTAAAAGACTATCCCAAAGAATTTAAGCCCCATAAAATTCCCATGTTAGAATATGAAACATTGGATGTGGTAGCTGAAACAAACAATCATCTAAATTCAAAGTCTATGAATACTATCATTTGTGGGTTAGGACTATATGAGTTTAACCAAGTCTATCAATATCATAGAGTGCATTAAATGTTGAATAATATAGCAGTAGATTATAAAGGTTACAAACAAAGTAAAATATATTAGATATGATACAACCAAGATTAATTTTGATACTTAAAAAATGGATGTAGGAGAAAGTAATACTCAACTAAATTGACTACTCATTGAGATCGTGAACAATATTATTTCTCTTGGAATTCCATCACTAAGCCTGAAAATGCGTTAAAAGTTCATAAATTATTATAAACAAAGTGGATTTTCATCTCAGAAGATATCATAAAATATAAATAAAATATTATAGGATAAAATATATTCTTTGAATACTTATGATGTATAAAGTTGAGATGGAAACTAAAAATGAGGATCCTAAAATAATTAAAAGGGAAAATTTTTTCCTTGAAATTATCTACTACCAAAGATGAAAAAAATGTGAAGTGAACAAATCTATGAAGCATATGAAGAGAAACACTACTCAATTAAAGTTCAATCAAATGATTATCTTTCTCAATTTACAAGAAATATCAAAAAAATTATTACTAGATACAAGGATCCATAGAACCTTTCAGCAAGCATAGAAAGCATTATAACAACTCTAATAAGTTAAGATGTTATGAATGAAAAGATATAAAACACATAAAGGCTCAATGTATGATATTAAAATATGAAAATAATATTGAAAATAAGTATTTCAAAAAGACTGGATATAATAAATCCAAGAAATCTTTGAGGTCTACTTGGATTTCTTCTGAATATTCTTGTGAAGGGAAATTATCAGAATCAAAAGTTAAAGCTACAAATCAAAAGGCCAATAAATTATTTATGACACAGTCAGATGAGGTACATTATTACTACTATTATGATCATGATTCATATAATGAATATTGTTTATACAATGAACTAAATGATTACTACACCATGTTAGAAATTAAGTATGATAATTTGAAGAATAAAAATAAATCCATTCTAAATTCGTATAGTAAAATAATTTGTGAAGAAAAAAAATATAAATAATATTATTTAAAAACTAAAAAGTCATATTGGAAAATATAAAATTTTGAATGTTGAAAAATTCCAAAAATTAAAAATATACAGAATTAAGTTCAAAATTTCAATTATGTTGTAAGTGTTTTTACAAAAGGAGAATACTATTTAAAAAATTTCTTTGTCAAAATCATCTAAAAAAAAAGAAAAAATTGGAATTGGATGAAAAGAAGAGAAATCCAAACTTTATATAAAATATTTTCTTCCCCATTTAAAATATAAATATCTTCCATACCTAACTTGTATTCACTGTAGTGAAGCTGGACACTATAAAAATAATTTTTTTTTCTAAAAATCCACAAATCATGGGAATTAAAATTATTTTTCTTTCAAAAAAAATAAAAACAAACTAGAAACTTTTCTAGAAAATAGAAACAGTTCTCAATGTGTAAATATTTTATAGATAAAATATCTAAATCCAAAGGAATTTGGGTACCAAATAATATTTTTTAACTTGTCATTATAGAAAACTAGTCATATGAACAACAATGAAAAATAGTTCACGGAAAGTGGTTTTTTGAGACATATGAGTTGATATTATTCCAATTTTAATTCATTACCCAAATTAGATAGAGGATAAGACATGTTTGGAGAAAATAATAAATTAAAATTAGTTTTCAATGTATTGGTTAGAAATCCAAAATCTATCCTTATCATCAAATTACATTATGTTGAAGGAATGAAGAACAACCTGATAAGTATTTCTCGACACTATAATGATGGATATTCTTCTGATTTTTCAAATAATAACTATTTATTTTTTAAAGATAAATGAATCTAATTTAAGGAACACTGAATAGATGATGTTTACACATTAGATATCAATTAAATGTGTTGATAAAATGTAAATTGTTTAAATATGAAAATTGATGAATCGTGGATTTTATATAGAAGGCTTGGACACTAAAATGTTCATTCCTTAAGAAAATTTTCTAAATAGCATTTGATTTTTAACTTTCCTGATCTTAGATTGTAAAAAAAGAAATTATTTGATGCATGCCAAATGAGAAAGAAAATAAGTCGTCTTTCAAATTTATTAAATAAGTTTCTTATTCTGGACCTTATAAGGTTATCCACATGGTTTTTTTCAAACCAATGAGAACTTCAAGTCTTCCTAGAAATCCATTTTTTATGTTTTAGTTAATGTATTTTTGATATTTAAATGGGTTTACTTTTTTAGACTTAAAATTGAATCTTATTTTAGGTTTATTGATTTCTATAAACTTGTGAAAAATAAAAAGGATGTCAAAATTATGTCTTTAAGAAGTGATCATAGAGGTGAGTTTGGTAATCATGAATTTAATTTGTACTTCTCTAATCAGGGAATTAAACATACATTCTCCACCCCTTTGATACCTCAAAAGAATGGTTTTGTCAAAAGAATAAATAAGGCATTGTATGAAATTTTCAGGACTATGTTATGTGAATATAACATTCCCACTCATTTTGGGGTTGAAACTATAAACATAGCATGTTATGTCATTAACATAATATATATAAGACCTATTTTAAATAAAAAAACCCTATGAGTAGTAGAATAATAGAAAACCAGAGGTAAGATACTTCAAATTATTTTGATGCAAGGTTTGTATCATGAAAACCAAGGATAAACATGGAATTTTTTTTCCAATGGCTAATGAAGTTATCTTCCTATGATACTCTACCACTTCCAAATATTATAGAGTCTTTAATAAATGGTCAAGGATTGTTAAAGAATCATCTCATATGAAATATTATAACAGCGACACCTTTGGTCACAAAATGATTCAAATTTATGATAAAATGATTCAATCAAATATATGAGACCTAAAACTTCGTTTCATAACAACAAGGATGATTATTCGAAACTGGATTACATTAAACCATATCCAATGAGGTAAGGAACTAGAGAACCGAAAAGTGTGTTGCTTAGAACACTCAAAAACCATTAAGACCATCCTTAATTAATGGTTATAAGAAACCTAGATGAAGGATTATGAACCAATAGACATGTATGAAATTTAGTAGAATTGTTTTACTTTTTATCCACATTGGAACATAAATTTATAAAATAATCATTATTAGATGGAATTTTTTTTAGAAATGAAATAATATCTAAATTACATAAAAAGAAATAAATCATGGTGGTTAGTTGAAAGATCCCCAAGAAATATTGTAATTGGAACAAAACGGTTTTTTAGAATTAAGATAGATGAACATTGTGTAATATTTAGAAATAAAGATAAATTTGTTTCCAAAGGATACAACCAAGAAGAATGAATAGATTATAAAAAAACCTTTTCTCCTAGAGCTAGATTAGAAGACATTATAATTATTTTAGAAAATGCATCTTACATGAATTTTAAATTATATCAAATTGATGTAAAATATTCCTTTTAAAATGGTTTTTTAATGAGGATGTTTACATAGAACAACCTCATGGTTTTGAAGACACTCATTTTTAAAGTTCTATTTTTAAACATAACAAATCTCTATATGGACTAAAACAAGCTCCAAGAGAATGGTATTTAAGATTAAGTTCTATTATTCTGTCAAATAGTTTTACAATATTAATAGGATATCCAAACATATTTAAGAATTTTTTTTATATTTTACTAGAAAAAATATTTGTAGATTATGTTATCTTCGGAACAACAAATCAAAATCATTTCAATTATTTTTCATATGTTATGAAATAAGAATTTCATATTAGATTTTTGGGATAATTGAAATAATTTATAGGATTTCATGTTTATGAAAAAAGATTTAAGAAATGTTTTAATTCAAAGAAAATACATACATGACTTAATTAAGAAGTTTGGGATTGAAATAGTAATACCAACCCAACTCATATGAGCTCAAATATCAAAATTACCGCATATGAAACTTGAAGACCAGTTGACAACAATTTTTATTGAGAAATCATTAGAATTTATCTATACATTAATTAAAGTAGATAAGAAAATATGTTTTCAGTATATATTTCTGAACGATTTCAATATAATCCAAAATAATTGTATTTTAATACTATGAAAATAATTTTAATATATTTAAAAGAAACTGTAACTCTTTCTATTATTTTTTCCAAAAAAAAAATCTAATTTTAATTTAATTTCATACTTAGATATTGACATTTATAGATGTATATTAGATAGGAAATGAACCTTAGAAACCTGTTATTTTCTTGGAATATCTCTTGTGTCTATGTCATGTAAAAAAAGAATCATTTTGTAGCACTATCAACTACCAAAGCTAAATATATTGCCTCTGAATGTTTTTGTGCATAGGTGTTGTGGATGAAACACACCTCAATGGGGTTTTTTTTTAATTTTAATTTTATTCCAATCATTTTTCATATCACTAGTGATATCAACATCTCAAAAATCCAATAAACCATTCAGTAACAAAGAACATTGACTTAAGATAGTATTTCTTGAGAGATCATGCAAAAAAGGGAGATATCTCTTTATAATTTGTTTTCATAGAAAAATAATTATCATATATCTTTACTAAACCCTTTTCTACTAATAGATTTTATTTTATTAAATCTTAATTAGGATTGTATAATTTGATGAAGTAATATCTTATATTATATATCGCTTTTATTATTAGAACGTTATTTAATTTATCTAAAAATTATTTTACATGTCCTCTTTGAGTAAAAGTCTCATTTTGTAGGCTGTGTCACCTATACATAGTAATAATTACTCTCTCATTATTGTGTGACCCATCATTTATCTCAAAAATATAAAAAATTAGACTGTGTATCAACTCTATGCTTGAAAAAACTCTCAAACCTTTTAACCCTTATTTATCTTTGTAGGAACCCTTTCTACCCTAGCTCTCTTGACCTTCCCATCCATAAACCCTCAATAAATGACCAAAACCAAATGAACCTATGCTGGTTCATCTAGTAGGCTGAAATGATATGAGATATCAGGGAAATTATTTACTGGTAGATACATCGATTTCAAGTGGTTATATACAACCGATATGTTGTTGAAGAAGTTTATAAATAATCAATGTGGGAATACTTTTTTGATGTATCGATAAACTATATAGTTATTAGAAATAACCTTGTGAGTTTTATGAATCTACTTCTTTTGTATTTAGTAAAGATAATGACATAGTCACTACAACAGTCAATGTGAAATATTTGTCCCTAACATCAGTCAAACTCAATAAAATGTTGAAAGTACCTCATAAAGGTTAAATGTTTGTTAAAACATCTCTATCTTGCATAAATGGTGTAAATATAGCTGAAATCATGAAATTTTTCTTTGGAATAGAAATTTGGAGAATAATAGAGTAAATACAATTGAACTAGAAAGTAAGTTGTTGGTGAAGTTCATTCGGTCTAGAATTTCCAAAAGAAATGGTGATTTTGAGAAACTTCTTTTTCCGGATCATTCCTTGATTTTTTTCATGCTTGGAAAACTTGTCAGCTTAGCCCAATATATCTTGAGATATATGTGCCACATTTTGAATAAGTTTCCTAAAAAAATATCCTTATGGATGAATCATTACCCTAATATTTAGAAATACTGGAGTTTTCTATGATTATGACACAACTCAATGTCATGGATTGATGACTCTCAATCCAAGTGTTTTAGTAATGAGTGGTTTACATTAGGATTTATCTGTGAAAAATTAAATTCCTTATAGTTTTATGCTTGAAATATACCCTACTCAGATTCAGGGGGAGTGTTAAAATTTATATAAAAATCCCATAATTGTAGAAGAATAATTTCATCAGTCTAAGACCAGAAAAATCTGTGTTGAAGAAGAATAAGAAACTCTCAGTTTGAGAATGAGTGTTTGAATTGGTATTCCTTTAAGTTACCAAGTTATTGATTTGGAAAAAACACTTTGTGTTTCTTCCACTCCACTAATTCACACTAAAATTTAAAGGATAGAATTAGCTATCACTCAAATGTTTTCCATTGGTCAAGAAAAGTCTATTTCTATAAGGAGAAGATTGTCTTCACCTATAGTTCCCTCTCACTCTCAAGTTATGTAAATAATGAATGAAGAATGATTTATAAAAACATATTAAAAAGAGTCACACCATTAGGATTACATACAAAATTCTTTGAAAAATCAACCTGTTCATGAAAAGAGTATATAAGTTCACCAGGAAATGGATTCCCTTTATCCTCAAAGTACTTAGAATAAAGAAGTACCGGGATTTGAAATGAACTTTTAATGTTTATCCTCTTATGTTTGAATTATAAAAGTTCAATTTTATGAATCACATCATCAAGAAATAACCCTATGTAAATAGATTTCCTCTATGGATGATGTTCAAGAAATTAAGAGTTTGGTACATTATTTTTTTAAATGTTCATAACAACCTTCTCCTAGAATCATTCTATGTTCTGATGTTTTGTAAAATCTCTTGGAACTATCACAAGATTTTGATCCTATCATTATATTTTTTGATTCAATTTGGTTTGAATTTGTGACAACATAAGTTTTTCAAGGTTTTTAGAACTCATTTGTTGATGAAGTTGGAAGATTTCTAGTTGTGATAAAAGAATTTGTTAGAAGTGTGTATAAATTAACACAAGAGTTAATTTCTATACTTAGTAAATGGATTATAAAATCTTAGGAAATATCTTTTCAAGTGAAGAACTATGTAAGGGTTTTTTTACCCTTATAGTAATGATAAATGGAGCCTTTATGAATAATTATTCTGAAATTGAGAAGATGATTTATGATCTTTATGAAGTAGTCATGAACAACATTAAGAAAAGTTTCTCAGATGATGATGAAGTAAAGATTGATGGTTTTTCAAAATCCCTTGACAGAGATGAGCCCCCAAAAGAAAAGGAAATTTTCTCTATTATGTCTATGTCCAATAATCAAGTGGTTTTTTTAATAACCTAATCTCTACTTGTGTAATGAAATGGGATCTCCATAACATTATTGGAAATTTCTCCCAAATGATGTGGATTGTATTTACAATCATTCTATACTTCTGCAAAAATGAACTAGTGACTATATATGATGTGTATGAAGATTAACTCTTTCATATACACAGTTTAAGGATGATGGACCCCAAATATCTGATTATTATTAGTATACCTTTTATTGACTAAAGAAAATAATTGATCTGTCATTAGATCAATCCAGGGAACAGAAAAGGTTTGACAAAGAGAAATATTCTTTTATACTGAATGTTTCTTTAAACTACCCTTCACATGTGTAGATAATTTTTACATAGTTAGAGAAAAACTAGCTGCCCACAACATTCAATCAACACCATTCAGGGTTTCTCATGAATATAGTGCGGGTCTAGGAGCTTCCTCACTGACTTTTGAAGATGTTTTTGGTATAATAGTTGATGCTCCTCTGCCATTGTCTTCGTTAGCTCAAAAACATCCCCTCTAATTCAAGAAACCACCACCTAAAAATAATTTCCAATAGACCAGTTGATGCTCATTCTTCAAGAATCAAGTGAAGATATTTTCTCAATGGTTTTCCCTTGATAAAACATATGAAATATGTTAATTTTTTTATATAATTTTGAACATTTTCTTCAATTTTTTAAACATTTTCATCATTTCTTTAACATTTGAATATTTTTTTTAAAAACATCTACATCAATTTACCCTAATATTTTATTATAATTTTTATGATTTGATTTTAATAAATTTAATTTCCTATAACTTTTATGTGATTTTTCTCATTTCTAATTCTTTACTTTTAAAAATTTTATGTTTCTGAATTATAATTCCATTTCATTGTTTACATATTTACTATTTCCATTATTATATTATTTCAATGTTTCATTATGGAATAATCTTTTTTCAAAAACTATAATTATTCGATAATATATGTGTGAAATAGAAAATATTTTCCTTCTTAAACATATTTTTGATATCACAAAAAGGGGGAGTAGAAAAGGATAATACAAAATTTCTCATGTGTTACAAAATTATTTCTTATTCAAATCTAAATTAAGAAATATTTTTTCTCATTTCATGGGTTTTGTGATCATAAAAATAAAGAATATTATTTGAATTATATTGATCCTACTCACCTCTACTCTATTTATTTTTATGGTTCACAAAATAACTACTCTTATTCTGAAAAAAAAATTAAGTGATTCAGATTATATTCATCTTATGCTGGATGCTCAAGTATTTATATTATGAAAGTATATTATCTTAAAAAGCTTAAGGAAAATCATTAGTTAATTAAATAATGAAATTTAAATGTAATACTTTATCTTACGAGGATTTTTATTATCCACGAGAAGTTGAATAAAAGTGAATTCTTCACCAGTAACACCTTATCTTATGCTGAAAAATTATCTTCTGATTCACTAAACACTAATTATCTTCAGAAGATAAAATTTCATTATCTTATGGAAAATATATCCATTGATGATATTTTAGTATAGACATCCATGTTTATCCTTTATAATCTCATGAAAATTCATTTCATACCTTTTGTGTATATCAAAATTAGACTATCGATTTAAGGAATGATTGTTATACTCAAAACTTACCATGAATTGGAAATTTCAAAGAGAGAGAAAATATTTGACATTGTTATAGAAAAATTAACTCCATATGTGGATGAAATTGATATATACTCCCCTTAGATGATCTTAATCATGATCACCATATAGTTCATTCGACCATTAGAATTATCTGATCCATAATTTTGAATTGTCATGTATAAGGAATAGTTGGAAATAACTCGAAAAACGATATGAGTGTGGAACAAATAATGTGAATAGAACAAAATAAGGTTTCCCATATCCATAACTAGAGATATTTATATATTAAAAATCCATTCTTCAAGTGATAATCTTATCTTCCTCATCAGTTGTACTGAATACCATCCTGAGCTATGCTTGAAGCTTATTTTTTCTCAAGAAAAATCATTAACTAATGTCTCTTGTTTCTTGAAACTGTATTCCAAAAACAATTCTCAAACCTTCTATCATTTCAAATATAACATAAATTTTTTGATGAGTGTGTTTAACACTAAGGATAGGACTTCTAAATGGATAACCTGGTTGAAATCTCTTGGACCTTTGTATTGAATGACAACAACTTTTAGTCAACTGGAAGCCCCATGTAATAAGATTTTTTAGTGAAAATCACCAATACCATGGAGTAGATATTTGGTGTAGTGGAATAGGGTTTTTTTATTCCCTGAACTACTATAAATCTCTGTGTTCAATTTCCTTTCATCATGTTATACATTTCCACTACATATACTCTTAAAAAACAAAATTGGGCGTGCATACTTCAAAGACGGTGGTCTATATTTCAAATAATCTTTTATAAATAAATTCACCCCCTCTTGAGTTATTCAGTAATTCATTATGTAGAAGAAAATAAATATTAATGACATTTTAAGTGACATTTATTATAAGAAAACCCATTGGTTTTGTATATGTTTCAGTGAAAAAAATTATTTGAGGAGGAATACCTTTACACATTAGGGACGTAATATTAATGGTACTGGTAGCCTTTATTTTTTATCTAATATTCAATTTTGAGGTAATTATTTGTCTTATTTGATCTTCTTATGAAGTAAGTAAACTTTTTTAGTGACCTTAACCCCACTAGCCGGAAGTTAGTGCCTACTTCCATTATATTGGAA
Source organism: Viscum album (assembly GCA_963277665.1). Classification (NCBI taxonomy): domain Eukaryota; kingdom Viridiplantae; phylum Streptophyta; class Magnoliopsida; order Santalales; family Viscaceae; genus Viscum; species Viscum album. The sequence continues at coordinate 1,249,022,435 of OY728156.1, read as the reverse complement.
TTATATATAAAAAAATCATGTCCAAAAATAACCAAATAGTTTAGTATCCTTAGTAAAAAAGATACATATATAAGAATTTAATTATAATTTAATATAAAAATTATAACATAATTTTTTTTCAATAATAACTTTATTGCATCTCGAAAATCATTGTATATTGGTCACAGTATGCTTCATGGAATCTTGGGGAAAATAAACAAAATAAGGGTGAGATCAAATTCTTAGTAAGCGTAAAATATAGTGAATCAAATAAATAATCAATGAGAATAATAAATTTGGTAAGGTAAATAACTAAACACATATTATTTGAAAATAACTGAAAAATCATAAAAAATATAAAAAGATAAATAACTGAAAACCATTCCATTTAGTCAATAAACTGAGAATGAAATGCATCCAAAAAATTTTAATTATAAAAATATCATGGATAATAATGACTAAATTTTCATTGTATGAAATGGTTAATTATTGGACATCATGTTTCAAGAACATGAGAACCTCTACTATCATGATCTATACTCTAGAAGTATAAATTATAGGCAGAAACCCTCTTAATTTGGATAATTAATTTTTCTCATGAGATATGTTGATACATTGAGTGTCTATATAAATTATGGTCTCCACCTGTCACTTTATGTCCAAATAAATCTTTATATATCAAAAAATTTATTTAATTAAAGAACAATTTCTCATATAATCAAATATCTGTATTGAGTAAAAGATATAGATTTATTAATATTTCCACAGATAAGAAAATGAATTTTAATTTGTAACACCATGCATAAAAATTACATATGGTTTAAATAATAATCATATCCATAATAAATAATGGGATTATTTAGGAAAAATTTAATTTCTAATGATCACAGGAAAGTGAACCTTTTAAGGGAATGTTTTTTACAACAATAATGGATTAAGAAAGTGAATTTTAATACTTTACTTAGTAAAAATGATCATAAAACTTCCATATGAAAAATAATGATGGTGTTAATATAATATATACACCTTTAAGTATTAATAAATGGTTTTTTATATTGATGAATTTAAATACCTTAACAAGATCATTAAATATATTCTTAAAAAAAATATTCCTTTCATTTTGAAAAACATTTTGAAAATAATTTTATTTAAAAATAACTTTTAAAAAAATTTCATTAAAAAATATCTTCATAAACATGAAATGTAATCTTTAAATAAATTAAGGTGGGTAATTTCATACATGTCATACAAGGTAAAAATAACATTCCTTTTCAATTGTAAAAAGTTTAAAAAAGTGCCTTATTCAGAAATAAATAAGAAGATTCATTTCAAGACATTTAGTAAAAAAAATTGTATAAATTACATTAATAAATAATTTTGAAAATGTTAAAAACATTTTTATAACATTTTTAGAAAACAATAATTTGTAAGAAAATAGCTTTCTAACTGAAGAGGGTACTAAAGTTGGGTTTTCTTAACAACATTTTCTAAATACTTTTAAGTACCAAAGAGTATAAAATAGTATTATCACTTGATAAAGATAATGAATATCAACATGATAATGAAATTAAAGGGTTTGTTAAATAGTGAACATATAATTTCCTTTAATTTAATTTCAAGAATAATCAATCTTGATTAGAATGTGATTGTGAAATAAACCCATAAAATGATAATAAGATTGTAGTGGGAATTAATAAATGAATGAATTATGTGTATAAACTATAAATACACATTAAAAAGTGTAAATATATTAATAAATATTCAAAATACAATATATAAATAATCATATAATATTAATGACAATGAGGAAATAATATAACCTAATGAAAAGAAATTGAGTTATGAAACATATTTACCACTTCGTAACATTAAGTTCAAATCCCCTTAGATGAAATAAATAAAATTTATAATAAAAATAACATAAAAAATTAATTATTCATGATATAAAATGTATAATAGAAGTATATAGATAATATAAAATAAAATTGGTTCATAACATTACAATATGCCTCAATGAAATTAAATTAAGACGGAATCATTTTCCTTAGGTTTCCTTTTGGTTGAACACTCTTTAAACTCTTGTATAATAGTTTTAATCATGTTATTTAATTATTTTAAAACTATATTAATATTTATAATATCATATATGATCCTTTTACAACATATTATTTCTCATTCATTAATAATCAATCATTATTTTTAATGTTTCGGGTAACAACTACTTTGTTTTTCGAGTAAATTTTGACTTGTTAATTTTTTGATCCTATTACTTAAATAATGATTTAATAAAATATAGAATTTAATTAATGATATAAATATCATATATATTTATTATAAATTTACTGATATTAATCCATAAAATTTTGTGACAAGAAATGAAATATAGTGTTCATGGAGATGGTAGGCAATACATAGCCATGAATGTTGTTTCAATTTTCTTGTCATATTGAATAAAATAAAAGTAAATTTTATATATATACTATTATTACAGTATCATTTATTTTCATATATGTCACTTATTTTAATTTAAAACATCTTTAATTCATTTTATGTAAAGCAAGAATGAGATACATCGCTTGGTGAGGCAGTAGACCGTCGTACACATAGACGATGTTATCATTTTCCCAACAAAATTGAAACAATGAATTCATGTGTTATATTGAAATTAAATAATAATGAATATATCAAAAATAATATATATATATATATATATATATATTATTTTAATAATTATTCCAAACCTTGATATATGTTAATGGAAAAATGAACATTGTTAGTTCGCTAGGCGGTGGTCTGTCGTGCACATGAATAGTGATTTTTTAACCCGTTAGATGGTAGTGTGTATGGGTGTAGGTCATAACATTAACTTAAAAAAATCTCATAAAATTCATGGTACTTATTTTAATATATAATTGTGTTATGTGAATAATTGAATGGGTAGAGAAAGAAATAAAACCGAAATGCACATTGATGAACATTACTTCTTCTTTAGGTAATTCCAATTGGTTTGCACCAAAGGCATTCTTTGGGTGGATTTATTCCAAAATAAAGGACTCTAGGGTGAGGTTATGGGATATTATGAGTTATTTTTTTAGTTATTGTTTGACAAAAATGTATTTATATGTGTGATGAGAGGAGGAGAGGGGGAGGCCTTTTATAGTGGGGTGAGTGGGAAACATGTAATTTTTTTAAAGAAGGATTTACAACCATGTTTATTTGATGTAAATTGGATCCAATATTAAACCACACTAGATGATATAAGTTATAATATATAAATTTGTCCAAAATATTCGTTTTTAACAATTTTACTGGACATTTGGCCCCATAATATTAAAGTTCAGTCCACCGGTAAGCTTGTTTTTCAACTAATGGATGTAATTGATTTTAATGGTTTTCACTAATAGCTTTTGTAAATGATTAATTTGTTATAATTATAATTATAAATTATTATTATTAAAAATATATAATCCATTTTAAAAAACTCCATTAAATTAAGTGTCATAATTTAATTTAAAATTAATCTCACTGACGTGATGAGAAAGCCGTTTTTTAAAATGAAAATGTTTAAAAGTTTAAGTTTTTATTTCTAGATTCAATATAAAAATGAATAAAGTTAACTAAATTGAATTAATAAATACATAATATTTATAATTTTACTTTAAAACCAATTTAAAATATAATTTAAAATTATAAATTATTTACAACGAAATATGGTTTTCAATTAAAACTCTGTATTTTTTCACTATTCATCATAAAATGAATCTTCCCCAAAAAATGCCAAAACTCACCCTAAGATGATTTTTAAATTCATATTTCAGTAATAAAAATTATTTTTTCATATAAAATTTATAAATTCTTCATATTTTATATTTGAAAAAAGTGATATTCTAAAAGGCTACAAAACATCCTTTAGAAAAATACAGCCTTTTATCCATAAAATTGGATTTGTTATTATCTAATGACCATAAAATCTATTGGATGAATGTAAAAACATTTTATTGAATATAATATATATATATATATATCATTAATATCATCCAATAATTGTAATTATTTTAATTTATCAATATAAAACACCTTTGGCACATAGAAATTTTTTTTATAAAAACATTCCCTTTATATTCAACTGGTTTTTATATTCATTTATAATTAATTATTAAACTATGAATTCAATAATATATTTTTATAATTTAGTTAATTATATTAAAAACAACTAATTTATTTTATAGGAGATAATTTTCATTTTAAAAAATATTATTTATTGTATATAATTGCTTAGTAAAACCAAATCATGCTTTTAATACAAATTTTCAAAGGAACTTGTGGTTCCATGTGACGCAAGATAATCTCAGTGTTTCATGGATTTATAGATATATAATTTTTTATTTAAAATATTAAATATATCATAGGGTCTCAGGATATTATATTTCCTTCTATGCTTGGGGTTGTCTGTCATTAACACTATAAAATAAAATGTATTTATTTTATAATTTTGGGTGTTACATTCACCCCACCTAAAATAAATTGCATCCCCCCAATATAAATTTGATCTTCGTAATCTAGGTTTTGATGTTTGGAAATTTCTTTGTTGAAAAACACAGATCTTATTAAGGGTTGGTAAAACATCATCTTAATAAAAGATAATTGGAAATTCCAATTTCATATGGAATAACATAAAACTAAGTTTCTGCATAGGAGAATATTTTTAGCAAGTGAAGATATTGACTTGGAGGAAAAGTGTAAATAATTATAGGGAGCTATTGAGGTCATTAATCCCAATACATTTCATGATGAATGGAATTTTTAGGGGTTCAAAACCTTAAATCCAATAGGTGTGAAAAATTAATTGATATCATCATTAATATGGTACTAGGATATAATTTTATTTCAAAATATTTCTTCTAAATTTTATGAATTATTTTACTATATATGAATATAAGTAAATATAATTACTTGATACATTTCTATTTCATAAGAACAATTTCAAAATTTTATTTCTCTTTGACCAATTTGAAATTCCTCACTTGTTCCAAGAAATAAATATCCAAAAACAAATTTTTTATACCTAAATCACTAAAATTCACTTTTAACATTTCATAAAATCTATAAAAAAGTCTTCACATATGTCTCCAAAAAATTCCAATAACAAATATGGTTAATACATTAATCTATAACCCTAAAAAGTAACACTATTATTTCATCATTAATATTTCCTCATGAAATTTTTTAACTACAAATAATGACATATTTACCCGGACATTGCGTATGTTAGTGGTCGGTGTTAAACCCTTATTTTCCTTCTGTTATGGGTTCAATCTCTATGGCCTTTCTGAATATGATTGGTTTTTACCCAGTATACAATTTTCTCCTTATCTAAACTATATTCCTATAATGTTCCCAAAAATATTATGGACATCCTTGAAATAAAATTAATTATTAAATAACCTATTCACTGGGGTTTTCAATATAATTTTTTTGCAAGTCTAATAATCTTATTGGACTATTATTATAATTTCATTAATGATCATGTTAATCCTAATGGTTATCAATAAAATTAAACTTTTTTTATAAAACTTAAAGGAATTAATCCTCAAATAACTTTTAGTTTAAAATTTATACTAAAAAATGGGTTGTATTTCCATAAATTTCATCTAAAATTTCATTATTCTTGGTAGAAACTCATCACATAAAACCTAAAAAATTTGTTTATGTAATTGATCTTATTTTCAATCATAAACTCATTAACCCATTATGGTATCCTTAACTCTTATTTTAAGGAATACACAATGTATTATAAAATTTATAATAATTCTTAGATGTTTCATGATTCTTGTAACCAATATACAATTGATAAAACACTTCAATAATTTATTTCTTGAATCATAATACATAAGTAATTCATCCATTTTAATTCCTCTTAGTTCCTTCCATAGTCTTGGGGTAACCATTTATAAGAGGTCATCGACTCAGATAATTCCCATGTTTCTCTTCATTTAAGGTGATGAACTCTAAATGGATCCTCATGATGAGATTTATTTCCTTAAAACATAATCTTAATTTTTCCACATAAATTCATTTAATGATGGCCTCATTTTCCAGTCATAAATTATTTCCATATTTCATTGTGATATATTCATGGTTGTATCCTTCCATATTTCTAGAATGATAGAAATCTATCCTTCTTTTCTCTATAGTTCCCACCACTTGAGTTCTTTTAATACTCCATCATTATGTTCTTTGGTGTGTCCAAGAGTTGGTTAAGGTATTTTTTATTAATAATATTTCATGAAAATTGATAAGGTATACACACAATATCTTTCACTCCTATCAGCATACCATTTGGTTGTTTGTTATCACCATCTTATCCTTCATGTTCATTTTTAACATAAATCATTTAGGTTCTAGGCATTGACTAAAACCAAAATGAATATTGGGAGAAATAGTAATACTAGTGATAAATTCATTTAATCTTTTATAGTATATCTAAATCAAGACATCATATTTTTAATATAAAACACCTTACATTTTACCTTTGTTGATCATTTTTATCATCTTTTCAATTTTTTTATAATTGTTTGTAAAGATAATGTAAATTATCCTAATAATATCTCCTAAGAGTATGAAATTAGGTGTGCAGTAAGTCCTTTTTTCAAGCACCATGTTACACTTAAGTCTAGCCTGATACACCTTTTTGGAGTTGTTACCCCTAGGTGTATTCGTTTTAGAACCATGTCCACTTGTAGTATCCAAACAAGGATGTATTTCATTGAAAACACACATAATTTGTAAGTTACCCAAACATAAGTATGTTCCTATATACTTATCCTCAAATTATATCTTAGGGTTATGTTCCCAAATATATATTTTCCTAAATCTAGTTTCCAAGTTTTCTATTATAACATCCTGGACTATTATAAATAAAATTGCCCTTCTAATTTAATTAAATGACTTATTAAGTAAATATGGTTATATAAAACACAAGAAATATTTTATTTTAATTATATCCTATCATATTTAATTGACTGTTTTGAATCATTTCAATTAATAATGTATCCATTGAATAGTGATCACATGGTCGGCATAAATATATGGTTTTAACCATCCATTTTACACAAAAAAAATATGTGATGGCCTCAACCAGTAGGATTGTACCCTACGAATCCAATTTATTAGATCATCTAGGGGAGATAATATCTATGGGATTTTCCCTTGACCAATCCTAATAAGTTATCCATCTGCATTAGAATTACTTAAACCATTTATGGGATAATTTCAAGCTTATCGATATCACTACATAAATCATGTCAGTCGAACTACCCCATTAATGTCCCACAATCACCCACCTTACTCTTAGTGAATATTCAAGTGTATTTAAGGGATATATATGAAGACCCTAGAAATAGAAAAATCTATATTATTTTGTATAGAATAATGAATGTTTTTTCATCCTATTATTGTTACTTTTTAAACGTTTTTTATTTTGATTCAATATAGAAAAAAAAAATTGTGTTTTGGTTATTATTCAATTAAATTAATGAATTTAGAGAATTAATGGATTTTTTAAATAAATAATATTTTAATAAAATATTATTATTAAATAATTTTTATCATATATAAAATATCATATAATCATATATAATTTTTATAAGTATTGGAAAACATTTATTATCAAAAACCCATCATTTATTAATGATCATTGATTTTATTTTAAAAGTGAAAAATCATATATTTATAAAATTAGTTGGATAAAATATATATAATTTTTTTAATTAGTGAATTTAAATTATCCAAGGGTTAATTTTTCATAATTTTATGAAATAGTTTAATTTTTGGGTAAAAATTAAATACTGTATAAATATACTTTATATTTTATGACATCATAATGACCCAAAATTGATATAATAATTACAATAAATGGGATTAATAACCCAATAAATGTTTTCCCTAAAATATAATGTGATTTTATTTTAATTTTATTTATTTTGTAAACCCATTATGAATCCTCCAAAACCTATAATATATTTTAATGTTTTAGAATCATTTCTTTAAGAGTGTGACACACATCCACATAAGAAAAGGAATTAATTTATTAATATCAAAATTTTCTCTTATAAAATAATAAAAACCAGTCCCTTTTTTTAGAAACCATTGTATGGTTTTTGTTTTTAGTTATTTTATTTTATACAGTCTAAAACCCAAATAATAAAGAAATCCCCCTCATTTCCTATATGAACCCACACAAGATCAAATTTATCTTTAATAAAACTCCTTTTAACATGTATATATTATTTATTACACTCTCTAGAGTCCTCCCAAGGTTCCCCCAAGCTCTAAAGAAGCCCCTCCCAGGCCTTTGGAGTCACACACTCAAGTAAGGGATACTCACCCTTCTCTCCTCCTTTCAATTCAAGAACCTTCTTTGGGATTTATCTTCTTAAATGAAATTTTTATAATTTAATTTATTTATAAAAATTGACAAACAGTAAAATTGATGTTATTTTAATGAGATATTATTTATCCTCCTTCATTTTTACATTTACCTAGCCATTATTATTCTGAATTTTTCTTAGGGATTCTTCACTCTACTGTTTTATCAAACACTCCTTTTATGTTATGAATTTTATTTTCAATTTTAGTATGTTGGGATATGTTATTCCATATCCCCATTTCAACCCATTTGATTTACAAATGATGAGAGGCCATTTAACTCTCATTTTCCATCTCAAAAACCCTTATGAACACTCGATAATTCATCTCTTTATTTAGAGTCATTAGAGTAGGATCGGTATATGTGGGGGAATTAAAGCCTATAGAGTTTCTTATAGTGAATGTACTATTCTTCTATATGTATATCCTTGTACTGTTCTTTTAGTGTAGTAGTCCGTATCAACACATGATGTGTAATGTCCTTATAAAATATAAGGCTTTCTATGTGCTCATAAAAAATATAAATTATAAAATGAGAGTTATTATACTAATAACATAATGGAATTTAGGGTCCATTATAGTCCCTTCATTTCCAATGTATTCCTCATATATTTAATGATCAATTTAAATCATAAAAACCCTTATAAAAAGAATCAATATTGAGTAAAGAATATATAATATTAGGATTCCACTAATCAATTTAATAACTTTCATGGTAAAAACCATATGTAGAAATGGTATAAAATTTATAAAATATTCATATCCATGATACAAAGAGTATAAATATTTAATAGAAGTATAGTTTCCAATGAAAATAGATCATAAGAAATTTAAAGTTCCAAGAGAAAGTTAATAACAAAAAAACTAATAATAAATAAAATATAACCATCAATTCGTCATAAATATATGTTTTATAATAAAATCATGTCTTTTGGAGAATAAAGAAATTGAGATAAAACCTTAAAATAACTATTTATTAAATATTTTTATTTATAAAACCATTGAAACTTTTAAAGAAATTTAATATTGTAGAGCCGTTTTAGTGATGGGAATTTTTTTTAACGCCATATATATTCAAAAAACCTTCATTTTTAGTTTTTGTAATGAAATTATAGAATTAAATTTCCAAAATTATTAGATAGATTCATTTAAACATTATAAAAAATAAATTATAACATAAAATTCCCTTAATAAATTATTATTGTGAATAAATATGACTTTTTTAAAATAATTTTGAGAAATATCTATATATAATAAATGAGTCACATCGTTTTGAAGATGTGGTATTCCACAGCTATGCAGGAGTAACATTTTCATTTTTAATGGTTATAATGGTAATGAAGTAGATGATATATTATTTTTAATGAATTATAATTATGTCACAACTACATTAAATATTCATTATTTTCATAATTATGACAATCCATGTGAGATACTGCTTGAAAAAATTACATAACTTCATGAGGTATTAGTTTGTCGTAAACATGATCTGTGGTTTTGCTTCCCATTTTATGAAGAAGAAGATAGATAAATAATATGAAATAAACATAATAAAATCTTATTATATGTGATATATTGATTTTATTATATTTTAATAGGTCTAATATAATTTATGGTGGTTAAAAAAAGAAAAATGAAATTATTTAGGTAAGATGATTATATATTCTTTGCAATATTTTTTTTAGATCTCTACTTAAGGGCATAATGTTGGTATTTTGGGAAGAAAATAACCAATATACCTATTATAAGGATTTTTAGAAGAGTTTTTTTATGATTTTTTGTGTTAATAATCTCTAGTTGGTGTATAAAGAAAAGCATATGTGGTGTCTTTTTATAGTGAATGAAAGGATATACATAGAATTAATAAAAAGATATAAATATAATAAATCATTTTCATGATAAAGTGGAACCATGTGGAAAAAATTATAATATATGATAGGATATCATTTAAACCCCTTTAATAAAAAACTTTTACTTGTTTGAGTTTTATTTTAAACCATATCTTTTGGTTTAACCTCTTTGATAACCAATTTTAACATTCACTTCCCTAATGACTTTCTCAATCTTGAAGGGTTATAATTTTACTTAAAAATTAAAAATTAAATAAAAAAATTAAAGGTATGAAATTTTAGACCATTTATGATCTTATTTATCCAATTTAAATATTTTTTTGATTTTCAAGTAATTTAATAAGATTTTATTCAACATAAAATATTATGAAATCCATTTTGAAAACTTTTCACATAATTTTTCTTTTTAGAATTCAAGATAATGATTGAATTTGAATATAAGTTATTTTAACCAAAAATAATACATTATTATTAACTATAAAGATTATTTATAACCTTAATTTATCCTAAATACATTAATTTTAATTTTCTCAAAATTATTTACTTTTATTTTTCAACGGCTTGCACAAGCACTGTGTCAACATTGTATATGTACTTCATGTAATTATATGTTCCCCAAAAATTAAACATAAATTAGCCACATTAGAATAGTTTATTTATTATCAAAATAAAATTTAATATTCATTCAGAAATTATTTCGGTCCCTATGTAAACATATAAAATATATTTAAAGGCAATAAAGTGATATTTTATATTTTTCTTTTACTTAAAATAATATAAATGTCATTATCATAGGAGAATGACACCAAAATAACATATTTTAGAAGTTAGGAAGGACATGGTATAATTAATATTATCTAATTAAATAAATTAATGTTTTTTATATATTTTTATTTCCTTTCCAAATTATTCTTAACCTTAATTACCAGATTTACCCTTTACCAATGTGATAAATTGTACTATGGTTACTATACATAATGCTTAAAAATTAAATTAAATTATTTACCAAAATAGAAACATATGATTACAAATATGGAATCCATTTTTTCATGATTATATTTCTATAAGTCTATGAAATTGATTTTAATATAAATTTTTCAAATGCAACGAAAAATAGTTTTTAGAAAAATGAATTTTTATGCCTAAAAATAAACTTATATCAAAATCATGTAAAATACTAATTCTAATAGAACTAACTAGATTATATTAAAAAAAATTAATATTATATCACTTTAATATAAATATATAACATATACTGGTTCTTTTAAATTACTTTTTTAAAGAAAAAAATTTCAGTTTTACAAAAAAAATAGTATTTTTACTATTAAATGAAAATAAATCCTTTTAGAAAAATCCAAAAAAATAAACCTAAAATTATATTGAGATGACGATTCAAAAAATATTATAACTATCACATAATATTTTTTAAATGTTTTTTATAGTACTTTTATACTCGGTCTTTCATATAAAGTCGGGTATCAAAATATTTTAATTTATTTTAAGAGAATTATATCATAAAATCATAGGGTATTGCATTCAATCCCCTAATAATAATATCACCCTGAAAATTAAACATTTGAATAAAGTAATAAGGATAATTATTCCATATAAAATACTTTAGTTTCCCTGAATCTACCTAAAATTGATGTTTTCACCACAAACTTTGACCAGATGAGTGGTCTTGTTTTATATCACTTTCTCTCTAAAATCCAGAATCCCCACAGGACATTCCTCATAAGACAGATCTTGCTCTAAAGGTATGACCTCTGAGTACAGTACATGTAAATGATTAGGAATATACTTTATAGGATATATGCATGGAACATATCATGAAGATGAGAGAGATCCAGTGGAAGCAACATGCAATAAGCTACCACACCAATACGATCAATAATTTAAAAGGGATTGATATATCTAGGGCTTAGCTTTCCCTTCATTCCAAATATCATAACCTTATTTCAAGGATATATTTATAAGAATACCTTTCCACTAACTTCAAACTCTATATCTCATTAATTATTTTCATTATAACATTTTTATCAACTCTGGTCTTACCTTATGTGTTTTTGAATAGATCTAGCTTTATCTTCCATTTCCATGGCTAAATAGAGTTTCAATAACTTTACTTATCTAAATATATCCCAAAACCCTAGAGTTATACACTTCTTTTCATAGATGGATTCATAGGGATCCATATGAATTCTTGAGTGAAATATATTTTTATATAAAAATTGTACTAATATAATGTGTTAATCACATCCACCATTCAAATCCATAGATAAATATCTCATCATGTATTCTAAAGTTTGGATGGTCCACTCAAATTGACCATCAATCTAAAGATGATAAGTAGTACTAAAACTCAACTCTATATCTAAAGTAGGTTAAATACTTATCCAAAACAACGAAGTAAACCAAAAATCTAAATCTAATGTGATTGAGAGTTTTACTCCATGAAATCTTACAACTTCATTAATGTATAATTGAGTATAATTGTAAAGAAATAAATCTTCTATAATAGTGAAAAATGACCTTATTTTGTAAGGTTATCAAATATAACCCAAATAGAATTATTCCCTTTTTATTTTTGGGGATTTTAATGTTGAAATACATGGTAATGTTTTTTTTCATTTTCATTCTGTATAGTAAATGGTTGTAATATCACTTCAGACTTCTTTATCTTAGCCTTAACTTGCTAACACACTAAGAATCTTTATACATACACTTTAATATCCATTTTCATGGTATCCCACCAGAAATATTCTTTCAGATATCTATACATCTTTATACTTCCAAGGTGAATAGAGAATGATGGATTACTATCTACATCTAATAGATCCTTTAACGATTATGGTATTGATAGAGCGCACACTCAATTTTTTGACCTTATCATTCTTACATGGTCACTATTAAACTCTAAAAAAATTCCTCTTATTTTTCATAATTCCACATATTCTTTCTATACCCTCTTAATCCTCTCATGGATAGATAGTTATGCATTCATCTATGAAAGATAATAAAAGTCCTTTTTTCAATATTTCAAGATCCATCTTCTGAAAATTCATTAAATTGGATCACTTTTAATCCTCATCGTGGAAAAAATAATATGCTCATTCTAACTCAAATCATTAACCATTGTCTTCACCTTACTAGGGAGGTAATGTATTAATCAATAATAATATTTGATCAATTAAAACCATGTTATCTAGCATATAGTTAACTATTTTATGTAAATATATACCTAAAGATTTTATGATCAATATATATATCACACCATTCACCGCATAGATAATTCCTCCACATCTCGAATGAAATAATTATGATTTCTAGCTCTAAATCATGAGTCGGGTAATTTTTATCATTAATTTTATGTTAATGAGAGGAATAATCTATTTCCATATCATTATGCATAAGGATGTATCTTATTAATTTCTTTGATGTGACACTATATATCAAAAACCCTTCTCCACTATAGGGTAGTGTAAAAACTGATATGATGACCAACCTTCTCTTTATTTCATTGAAATTATCCCCAAATTCATGTATCCACAAGAACATGGATCCATTCTAAGTAAACTTGGTGAGTGGATTATATATTCATGAGAAATATCTCAAAAATAATTTGTTGTTTCCATCTTTCCCACGAAAACTATATGTCTCAATTATTGTGGTTGTTCTTGTCCATTGCTCAATAACATTCTCCTTTGAAGGATCCACTAAAATACCCTCATTTGAAATTATATAACCTAATAATGATAATTTTGTAGATAAAATTTTCACTTGGTAAATTTGATATATAGCTTCTCTATTTTTAGGTTTATTATAATGATTCTAAAATGTTCTTAATGCTCTTCCTTTCTCTTCAAATATGTGATAATATCATCTATAAAAACTACCACAAACTGGTCAATATTATTTTTAAATAATATATTAATTAAATATAAGAAGATTGTAGAATTATTGGTAAGTACAAATGGTATTACTATAAATTCATAATGATCATACATTGTACGAAATGAGTTATTGGTTATATCCACATTTTCGACCCTTAGCTAATGGTATCCAAATAAAAGATAAAACTTATAAAAATATTTATCTCCTCATAATTGATCAAATAGATCATCAATATGGTATATATGATACTTTATCTTAATAGTGATTCTATTAAGTTCCTAATAGTTAATTAAAATATTCATTGACCCATTTTTCTTCTCAAAAAAATAATAGGTTCCCTTCATAGTGAAATACTGGGATGAATGAATCTCTTTATTGGATTCTATTAGAGTTAAATCTCAAATCCCTTCAATACAATCAAGGTCATTGTATATGGATACTTTGAAATAGGTGTTTCACCATGTATGGGTTCTATTGAAAACTCAACATCACGATTTGGGGGAAGACTATGAAACTATTCTAAAAATACATCAACAAACACACATAAAATAGTGATATTTTTAAAATTGAGTTTCTCCCCAACCATCTGATATAAATATCCCTCATGAATATATAGTAATGAATATATGATGGAATTAATTTCTATTTGGAGATCATGTTTATCCCCACAATGAAAGACCATCATAGGTTGATTCGGAATATAAAATGTAACCGCCCTTACTTACTAATAGATATGAGATATATACTAAGATAGCCAATCCATGCCCAAAATTGTAACAAATTCCACTAGTGGTAGAATAATATGAGTTTTAAGAAGCAAATCCCCACAAACATCTATCAAAGATGAGCTATATATTTGATATGTGATCTTTATACCATTATGATTTTTCACAGCCAACTCAACATATAATCATTGAGGTGGTGATGTGATACCATTATAATATTATTTAGATATAAAATAGAGGTTATAACCTTAATAAAATATAAAATTTTTACTTATAGAGTGGATTATAACTATAACATTCACTAAATCACATGGAAATTTCATTTTTTATGTACTAGTTCCATATGCTTGGATTTCTCCCCTAGGATTACTTTAAGGTATGTTTCTATGATTCTTGGGATTTTTTAAAAAAAAAACCCCATATCTTTATTTTTGGTGCACTAGATAATAGTGGTTTCTTTCATGTCCTTATATTCATTATCTTGAAGGCCCTTATCTTTTTACTTGTAAGAAACTCTCATTACCTTCATAAATTTTCTAGTATATCTTATTTCTTTTATTTTTACATGATGTAAATGGTTTTATTCCCTTATTATTCTATGAAGAATTCCCTTTTTATTAATGCTCAATCAAACTCTTATTACCCTTATTTACTTTGAAGATATATGATCTATAAAATTATTTCATTATCTTAATGGATATTGATACTATATAATAATATGATGAAAGCATTTGAGAAACTTGTTCCCTTCAGAGACACATCATAATATATTCAAATAAATGATCAACCTTTATTTTTGGAGAACATGTGTTTTTTGTATCATGTCTAGCTAATCTTGTAAATTTATCCTCATACTATACTACACCCTCTTCATACTTCAGAATTAAATTAGGAACTTCCTCTCAATTTTATCTTGTTTTTCTTAAGCTAAGTATTTCTCAAATAATATCACATTAAAAATTCTATATTTTATACTTTCTATTTCTTCAAAATCTTTAGAACTCTGAATCGATGACCACCATTGATCAGCATCCCCACTCAAATAATACACATTCAGAATATCCTTTTCACTATCAATAATTTATAAAGCCAATAAAATATTTTTTTAGGTGGATTATTCCATTATTCATCTACTAAAGGATTAGTACTTTCAATAAAATTTGTAAGCTTCTATTGTATGAAGAAATATAACATTAGTGAATCATTCTCAAGACCAATAGGTTGATCTAAATGGGTAGGTTTATATTTCATAACCTAATTTATCTACCCTAATATTTTCATTGTCCACTCTATTCCAACACCATCTATATTATCTTTCTTAAGTAGGGAAATTCCATTATTGACTATGATTTTTGATTCTTGTTATTCCATTAGGTTCAATTTCCAAATAATGGAACACATTGAGTTTTCTCATAACCATCATGAATATTTAACCATAAAATAAACTTCCCTATAATTGTAAACTTTCTCAAATACTATAAAATATTATCAAAATTCTCAAGTTAGTTATATTCATTTAAAATATATTACCCAATGTTTCTAATAAACTTTATATGAAACCTACTCTAATAACCCCAAATATAGTAACCCAGATTCAGTGTCTAATTTATTTTATTAGAATAAGATACATGGGGTGTCATCATTAATGATAAATAATTTTATTAGTCTTAAAGAACCAAATATAAATATGATTCCCAATTTCATGGTAAATGAAAAAATATAGCTGACAAAAAATTATTACCTCCTTGGTATCAATCATAATATCCTTCTTCATATAATGGGGAAAGAAAAACAAATAAAGGGTGAGATTAGATAATTGGTATGGGTTTTTTAAATTATAATCTATCATGAGTAAATAAGTTAAAATAAATATTGCTTGGTAAATAACAGAAAATACATTCCATTTAATTAATAACTTGATAATGAAACGCATCCATAGATAATATCAATGTAGTAATATAAAGAATAATAATAACTGAATTTTCAATGAAGGAAATATTTAATATTGGGTGCCATGATCTCAAAAATCATGATATTGTGTTCATCAATGCATTGTATCAAGTTAGTTTAATATATGGGTGGGTAAACATGAAAAACACATTTAATAAGTCTATCCTAATAATTTTTATCATGTGACCTATTAATACATCAAGGGGATATGTCATTTCATTCCCCACATATCATAGCATGTCTAGTGAATTAATAATATATTGAATGATAAATTTAATACATAGACAGTATATCATATCAAAAAATATCAATATTTAGTAAAGAATATAGAATATTAAGATTCCTAGTTAATCGAATAATTTTTATAGTAAAATAATGTATATATAAATGGTATATGGTTTAGAAAATAATCATATCCATGTTATAAAGAATATGGATATTTAATAGAAATTTAATTTTTAGTGAAAAATAACCATAATGAATTGATTTACTCAATATAAATTTAATGACAAAAAATTAATAAGAGATAAAATATGACCATAAATTAATCCAAAATATAGGTAATGTAATAAAATCATGCCCTTTGTAGACTAGAATAAAATGGAAGAAAAAAATTAAAATGATATTTCATTAAATATTTTTCTTTTTAAAACCATTTAAAGCTTTTATAACAATATAAATAGAATAAAACAGTTATGGCATTGGGAAAATAGATTAAATTTGTATACTTTAAAAAAAGAAACATTTCTTTTAACATTTTGTAAAGAAATTCAAAAATGACCCTTTTGAAAAAAATTATAAATATTTCTTTCAAACCTTATAAAAATTCAAGGATAACATAAAATGTATTTAATAAATAATTTGAGTGAATATAGATAACTTTTTAAAAAAAATATGGACCTAGAGGAAAAATATACCCTATCAAAAAAAATAATATTTCACTTTGTTTTAAATATTAATTTTCTTGATTCAAGTTCCAAGGAGAGAAAAAGTTTTTAATAAAACATGTAAACCCTATAAATATCCAATATATAAGAATATATATTTATTTTATAAAAGATAGATTATAATATTCCTAAAAAGAAAATATTATCCGTCCCAAATAAAATAGGATTGTGAAAAAAAATACTACCTATTTGGTAACTTATAAATTATAAGGCCTTGAAAAATAAAAATTAATTAAAAATTTAATCACAATGAATAAATATTTATTCATATCAAATAAAAAAATTGGTTAGTATATACAGCACATAAAAGTAAATATGTGCATAATATCAAATATATCTCAATGAAGTATAAATTGAGATGAAATCTCTTACCTAAAGTATAAAATTGACTCAAAAGTGATTTCATCATCCATTATAGAAAATTTATATTTATTATAATTAAATAAAATAATCATATACATATCTATAATATCATATGTGATCCATTTATAAAATCTTGTCACCCATTTGTTAACAATCTAATACTATTATAATTGTTTTGGGTGTTAACTATTTTGTTCTTCATGTATGTTCTGATTTGGTGGTTATGGTCATTTTATATTGATCATGGTAACATCATCTCTAAAATTTTAATAATTATATAAAAATAATTATTATTAATTATATACATATTTATAATCATCCTAGAAAAGTGTACATGAAAAAAATTAATCATGTCGCATCATAGAGGTGTTAGTTTACTTGTATGCATGAGAGGCGTTATCATTTTTTAACTAATCAAAGGTTAAGGAATTATATGATATATTAAATTGAAAAAATTATAATTATTTCATAATTTTCATAAAAATTCATTATTTACTTCACTTTTACAATCCATGTGTGGTGGTGATGGAAACAATTACATTTTTTTACCAGGCGACAGTCTTTTGTACACCCGAGCGATGGATTTATTTCCTACTTAACAAATAATGAGATGGATAAATATTCCGAAATAAACATAATAAAATATAAATATATTTTGAATACCAATTTTATAATATTTTAATTTTTATGAAAGATTTTATAGTGGTAAAATAATTTTAAAAATTAAAGTATTCAATGAAGATGATTACTTATTCATTGAAAGACCTCTTTTAGATCTCCTCTTAAGGGCCCTAGGGTTGGTCTTTTGGGAAGAAAAGAACCTCTATAAATTGGATAAGGATTTTTATTATATTTTATATCAGTTTTTTTTGGAAATATGTGGCTCTATATGGTGTATATATGAGAGGATAGGTGGTGCCTTTTACAGTGAACAAAAGGACATGCATGTAATTAATAAAATTATATAAATATAATAAATTTCTTTTTCCTAAGAAAGTGTAACTATGTGGATAGAATCTATAATCTATTTAAAAATATGGTTTTAAACCCTGAAACCAATGAAATTTTATAGTTTTTAGTGGTATTATAAAGATTACATTTTAGTTTAATCCCTTTGTTAACCAGTTTTATCTTTAACCGCAGTAACGACTTTTTCAAACATAATGGGATCTAATATTACTTATCAAGAAAAAAAATCTTATAAATAGATGATGGGTGATATTTTTGACCATTTACAATCTTACTTGTCCTATTAAAATATTTTTAGGATTTTTAAATAATTTAATAAAATTTTATTTAACATAAAATTCTAATAAAGTTATTCTAAGAAATATTCATATAATTTGAATTTAATGAAATAAAGAGAAAGATGGAATTAAAATATAATCCATTTAACTATAAATAATAAATTTTTATTAACTATAAAATTATTTTGGAAGCATAATTCATCCTAAATACAATAATTTTAGTTTTTTCAAAAGTATTTACTTTAATTTTGGTACTATTTACACAAGCATTGTGTCATTATTGTATAATAGTTTAATGTAATTATATAATCACAGAAAATTATAAATAAATAACCATATCAAAAATAATTTAATTACTATCAAAATAACATTAAATATTCATTGAAATTTTATTTTTATCACTATGCAAACACATAAGAGAAATTTAAAGGCAAGATTGTGGCATTTTTTATTTTTCTTCACTTAGAATAATATAAATGTCATTACCAAAAGATAATATAAAAACAATTCCATATATTATAATATAGTATGGTTATAATATAATTAATCCCATAAAATTAGATAAATAAAATTGTGGGATATATTCTTAATGCCTTACCACCCTATTTTTAACATTAATTACCCAATTTACCCTTTAAAGAGGTGATAAATTTTACTATGATTACTATTCATAATTCCTAAAAAAGGGTTCCTATATTCCAAATTTTAATTTCATGATTCCACGAATGGAATAATTTTTTTTCAATTTCTATACATAGTATAAATTAACTTTAATATAAATGTTTAAAATGTATTAAAACATTTTTTTGAAAAATGTATTTTTAAGGATAATAATTAACTTATATCAAAATCATGTAAAATGATGATCCTAAATGATTTTATTAGATTATGTTAAATAAAATATATCTTATATAACATCAATACCTAATAAAAAATATAATGGTACTTTTAAATTACATTATTTAAATAAATTAAATGGTGGTTTTATAAAAATAAGTATTTTCACTATTCACTAAAAAATTATTTTTAGAAATATAAAAAATTCAACCTTAGATAATATTGACATGATAATTTAAAAAATTATATAAAATTTACATAATAATATTTTATTAGTCTTTTATGGATCATTTAAACTCAGATTTTAATGTAAAAAAAGCTATCAAATAAATTAAATTTATTTAATGAGAATTGTATCTTAAAATATCTTGGTGTTATGTGACTAGCATGTTTTAGGAACTATTAAAATGTTGTTAAAGAGAAATATATAACGATATATGTGTGGTTTAAATTTAATTCACTTTTTTTAATTTTTAACTTTTTAAATTCTACTTCAGAACGTCTCGGGTATCTCCATGTAGGGGAGTTTTGTGTCAGGTTTTCAATATCATTCCACAATGGATTTTGGCATCCAGGGGTTCACATGACACATAAATATAGGAAATTTCCATATGTTATATATATAAACACACACACACACACACATATATATATATGAAATAATAATCTTCACATAAATTACAAACATGTGTGATAAAATGATAAATGCTTACTAATGATATAGAACATTTCAATCTCATAGCGTATTACTAATACATGGTCCTTTTGAAATTATATAGACATATTAAAATATGTTAATAACACACATAAAGTTTTATTTAAAAATAATAATACACATAATACCAAGAGTGTGATTAGGCATAAAATAGATATGGATGAAGCAATTTCAATTTCAATTTTTTTCATGAATTTCTTCTTAAGAACTAAAAACATTATGAAAAATTATTCATAAAAATTAATAATAATAATAATAATAATAGAGAAGTTACATTTGATTTAATTTTATATAAATCATTTTTTAGGTGTAAAAACTCATCTATGATTCCTTCACCAAAATAAGATAAAATTCATGATTTTCCGTAGTTGTTATTGTAGAGAGAGAAATGGAGTGAGCAATGAAAGTGAATACTTAGAATATTTCCTTTGAGATAGAGAACATAAAATAAAGAATTTATTTTTAATATATAATTTTAGTAATGTAAAAATAGGTTTGGTTAATAACCTAAGGTAGAGGAAATGTTATTACAAATTAATTCATATTTCAAAGCATGTTTTACATAGATTTAAAATTATCATTTTATATCAGACGGAAATTTTTTTAAATTATAATATTAAATCTTTTTAATAACCCTTTATGAAAGGGGATTATTTTATAAAATTTATATTTTAAGCTATCAAAATATTCCATTGTTTTTATGGTTTTTAAAAAAAGTCATTTAATATGTAAAATTTTTTTATTTAAAACAATCACCCTCAATATTCTTAATTAAAGCACGTTTTATTTTGAAAAAAAAAGTTACTTCATGAATTATGTTTTTTCTTGTATTTAATTCATATTTTTAATATTTTATTTCCATGAACTATTTTTAACAAAGATGTTCCAGGATTTTATTCAAAATCATATCTTCTCAATATTTAATTTAAGGTTGTTTCCCTATGAATTTTAGTTTAAATCAGATCATAAAACTTTTTTAATATTTCATAAAGTGAATATTCCTCAAAAAACATTTTTTTACTTCTTATTGATTAACCACACATTTAATTTTTTTTCCCTATGATTAAATTTCTGTACTGATTTTTATCTCTGAAAGTAAAATTTTAAAATGAATTTATGAGAAAGGGAAGCTATTAAAAAATTACTATAAATTTGGAACTTGGGAATTGTAAATAAATATGGTGGATGAAAAGTGAAACCAAACCTCAATGGAATTTGTATATAATGTTATGGGTTCCCCTATATATTATTTAATTTTCCAGGTGTCCTCAAGGATTTTCTATACTTTTTGAATATCATAATATTTTATTTTGAAGAAAAATGTTGCTTTATTTTTTTTAAAAGTAATTTTTTTTTCTTTTTAAAGGGGAATTATTTAATTTAAAAACTGATTTTTAAAATGATTTATAATTTTTTTAATAAATGGGTTTTCATCATTTTAAAAGTAAGTTTCAAAGGGATTCTTTATTTTATAAAGTTTTGAAGGTTTTAAATTTTAATTAAATAAGACTTTAGTATTTTAAGTCATATAAAAAATTAAAATAATTCCTTTTAAAAAGAATATTTATGAAAGTATTATTTTATTTTTAATAGTAATTTTAAAAATAAATATAAATCTTGAAGTTTATTGTTTTAAATAAAATATCTTAATACATTTTTAAAATTTTCAAAAAAAATAGAGTATCCTCGTTTATTATAAAATCTCTTACAGAGATTTTTGTACTTGTTCAAAGATTTTAAAAAAAGTTTTTATTGGGTCTTATTGATGATTGAGAGCTATTAGGAAGTCATGAGTTACTTAAGCTGAGTTATTGTAGTCTTAAAAAATTTTAGTTATTAGTAAAAGGTTTATTTAAAATGAAATATAATGATTTTTGATTTTTAATAAAATTCTTAATTCTATGAAGCTCTAGACCTAAAAAGATATTGGGATTATAGTGAATCATTATTTTTATTTTAATATGTAATTATGTAATGTTATAGTTTTTTCAATTCCTAAATATCAAATCCATTATATTTATAAAAAATTAATGATCTTCTAGTACTAGATCTGGGAGTGTGGGTCAAGGGTGACTCAGAAACCCCCAATGTTTCCTTTGCATAAGTGTAAAACATATATGAATGTTTATGAACTAGAAAAAATAACTAGGATTCCATGGAACTCAACCATACCTACTTTTCCCCCATTCTGTAATAAATTGTCTCATCGAACTACAAATATTATCCAAAACATGGCATGTACCATGTCACTTAAGGTACAAACCCACATCAAGTACAACATTATATCTTAAATCAATCGCCATAACACATCATATCCAATATTAATAACCTTAAAAAATCCTTTTCACTCAAGGTAAGTCACCCATCAAATTCTTAATAAGTCCTCGACCACACCCTCTTACTTAGGGTAGGTCACACATTGCATCCCAAGCTAATCCTTGTCATTAAATGAGGGTCTCAAATTGCATCTCATACCGCACATTCTCAGTTAAGGATTGTATCAAATTTCATCTTAGGACCTAATATTTATTATTATGGTCAGCCTAAACATCCAAAAGCGAATACATCACAAATAATTTCACTATCTTCTCACTCGTAACATGGTCGCAACCATCAGTCTACACAAGTCTCATGGCATATAACAACAAAAATAATATAGTATCCAACACTAGGCGTAGTATTCTCCCTTAATAACCTCTCAGGGGTTCCCATATATCCACATTTCCAAAACTAACATTATTTAAAGGGAAGTAACTCATCACCCATACCCAAATACCACACTTCCAAGGACAATATGGCCTTAACCAAGTCAAACAACTCATTTTAGTCCTAATTTAACCTGAGGGATAATCCCATATCCACCCATCGGATGAGTTGGGATCCCATCCTTTACAACCCATTAACCTATAAATCCATATCTGAGAGGTTATACATGTTAACACAGACCCAACCAATCACATTTATACCAAAAATAGAACTCTATAGGGCTAATACATGCACCTACATATAACTCAAATAATACAACATCTTACAAAAGATAAAACGAGATAAGAACTTCCTACCACAGGTTTAAATGGAGTATACTTATCATGATATCCTATTCAATTTGATAGAGATCCTTTGAAATAGTAAATTCACACATAGACCCTTATAATTAGGTTTTTGATATGGGAATAATAAAATAGAAGGAAAATGAGACATCTAAAGAATGGATTGTCTTATAATCATGGATAGAAAACCTTCACAATGAATAAAAAATCCAACAAAAATGATCAGAGGTTAAAATTCTAAGTAGGAGCGCCAAAATTTCCTAAAATTGAGTGAGTCTTGAAAGAGGGGTATGTGTGTTTAAAGTGTTATAAAAGGAACTTCCAATTTTACCCTTTAAAAATACCTAGTATCTTGGTCATAGTGTGACCATGATGTTCATTATGTGATGAACCCCTACTAGGGGCACATTTTGTCATGGAATTTAGGTAATTGTATAACCTCCCTCAAAATATTAGAGATCCTGGAACACGACATATCACTTTCCTAGAATTAAATCATCTATCATGTCATGGAATCTCTCATTTACCCTTATCTTCATGTCAACCATCACAATTTGGAAACCTCACCATGAAATGACCATACATAAGGATAAATCCTTATGTATGGGAGCCTTATGTATAGGGATTTAAAATTTTAAACATCTAATGGACTTAAAAAATAAACCCCCCTTAGTCATGGTGAAGCCTCCTCCTTCACACTATCCATCATGTTGTGATTATAAATTGCCATAATATGAATCTGTATCAGTTTCTCATCATTCCATGAATCCTAGTCTCCATGGTAGGGTAACCTATCTACATAAAAAATTTAGCTACAAACCACATTCAACTCTCCAAAACTAAATCCAACATCACTCTTAGGACCTATAACAACCCAAACCCATCAAGATATATAATATTTATCAAAAAATTAAACAAATTTCACTTCAAAACACAAGAGTTGTTGAAAAATCTCTATCTAATGGAATTTCATCTCGAAGATGCATCCATAAGGTTCCTCACTAAACTTATTTGGACACTTCCCCTAAAAATATTACTCTCACTCCCAAGTATCCTTCTAGATATACACACATTTTCAAAACACTCAAATGAGAGGAATTTTATTCATGTATATCACCATATATATCTAGTCCACTATATGCACAACTTGATCCTCAAATGACGTATCCACCTCCAAATCTATATCATCAAACCTGATCATATGTTTAGGATTCATATCAAACATTTGGAGTATTTCCGCATGAAATACATCAATCATACCTTGATTTAATGTAGGAAAAATAAATTGATAATCCACTGTTTTGATCCATTTCAAAATCTTGAACATAATAAGACATTGTGGCGTAATATTTCCATTGCTCCTGAAATATTAATACCCCACTCGAGGTGATGTCCACAAAAATACCCAATCACCCAAGGGTAACTCCAAGTTTCATTATTTCCAGTTATTATAAAATCATTTCCTAATATAAGAAGTAACAAACCCCTTTTTGGTCCATTTCACCTACTCTGTGGTATCTTACAACAAAATCAGCCTAATCACTGCTAACTTTCCCACTTCTAACCAACACAACAATAAGTGTAATGGCCTAAAATATGATACTTAAAGGGATCCATCAATATTTAATCTTAAAATATATTTTTTTATAAAAAAATATATTAAGGCCAAATGGTTATCCAATGTTTTATCTAAAATCAATCATGAATTCTTAGAGAATATTCTCTAGTTTCTAAATCATCTTATCCAACTTCCTATATGTCTATAGTTGATATGTTGTATGTAGGTTTAGCTAATTACCTATGTCCTTATATAGTCCCTTCCAAAATATCAATGTGAATCTCACAGATCAAACTGATACTATACTCATAAGTACCCTGTGCAGCAGCACTATCTCTCATTAATATAGTATATCTATCTTTTCCACCAATTGAGTCTTCTGACACCCACACTATACCATGAACTCTTAGGGTCCTAGGTGGTCTTGTGATAAATACCAAAGTCTCCTAATCCCACATCCATACCGAATTCAAATTTTGTTGAATTATCCCACTTGATCATTGTTGATCTTCCTTAATATTATAACATGTATGTAAATACGTGAAAACCCCTTCATATCATTCCCCATACCTAGCCAACATAAACAGTTATTGATATCATAATACATCTTAGTCAACTCCGGATACACTTCCTATCTTGAGGCATGGTCATCCCTCATTATATCTTCTCTCATGAAGGTAGCGACTGCTTCCCTACCATGGATATAAATAACCTCATCCTCATCCAAAGACTATCTTAGGAGTGGAGCATCTCACATGAGTTAATCCTTCTTTAT
Source organism: Viscum album (assembly GCA_963277665.1). Classification (NCBI taxonomy): domain Eukaryota; kingdom Viridiplantae; phylum Streptophyta; class Magnoliopsida; order Santalales; family Viscaceae; genus Viscum; species Viscum album. The sequence goes on along the minus strand of OY728156.1, from coordinate 1,248,996,118 downwards.
GAGACAATCAAAATCAATATCCAATTTATCTTTCCCTCAGTCCACCAAAAAATTTGTAATGGATAATGGATCACTGATCTTAGCCTATCATCCCTCTGATACATCCATCTACCAGCCATCAAGAAAGATCACCAGCTCCCACTACTCACCAATCATCCAGACTCTCTAATATAGAGTCATCCTACTGAGATCATATGTGAGGAAATTATATTTTCCTAAGGCATATTCCATTTCAAAATACGTCTGGAGGTACTTTACCCAATGCTTATGTCATGAGATTAAGTCCTAGGGAGAGAATATGCATTGTAATCTCTTATAGTATGTGTAGAGAAAAGGTCTATCACTAAATAAATAAGGATGTCAGTACTTTAAGACATGATTAACACTACCTAGATCAAAATAAATGGTAGTTTAGTTCCACTTGTGGGGTTATATCTAAAAGGACTCATATGTGACTACCCTATCCTATTACATCAGAATAACTCCTAATCAGACCCTTGAGGCATTAGAATGGATGGCATAACATATCCCTAAATCTATAATAATTGGAATTCCAGAAGAATTTAAACTCATATATAAATTTTATAAGGCCTCTTCCCATATATTAATCCACTGAAACGTTACTCCCTTCTTGTTCATCCCTATCATGAGTTCCTTAAACAAATAGAATTATTGGATGAACCATCTATAAAACCAAGCCGACCCAAGAAAACTTTGGATATCAAACCCAATCATAGGTCACACCCAATACATCACCACCTCTACCTTCTTTGGATCAATTTATTTCCCAACCTTTGAAATGAAACGTCTAATGAAACGAAACTCCTGGATTAAAAAGGGACACTTTGAGTACTTTTCATAAATCCAATGTTCTCAAAGTGATCAGCATGAAAAAATTCAGTCTATGAATATACCAATATTTCATCCCCATAAACAATGAAAAAATATTTCTTGATAAGATTAAAAATATATTTCTTTATATCCATGTGCACTACTATATCATTTATCAATAGGAATGGTATCATAGGGTATTCATATAACACATACCTTATCTTAAATTTCATCTTTTGTATATCCTCCACTCTAACCTGCAACTGGTGGTATCCCAACCACATATCAATCTTAGAGAACCACCAAGATTCCATCAATAAATAATTCATGTTCTTATTGGTAACATTAATCAACCCCTAGTAATTCATGCACAACATATGGTTGTTATCCTCCAACATGATGAATAAAACTAGATCACTTCTTTGAGAGGTACTCAAGTTAATAAAGTCTTCACTCAAAGGTCCTCAATATATAAGTTTATTTTACTAAATTAAAAGAGTTTCATGTGACATGAAATAAATTATATGGGATCTAAACTTGGAATGAGATCAATTTATCATACCAAATCTATTTTCCTCTCTGCTTTCCTCAATATCCCACTCCCTCGCAAGAACATACGCCTCTCACATAATGTAATCAAAATACACCCACCTATATTAATAATCAATTTTATCCCTAAATATTTTTAATAAATCTATCCCAAAGATGACATTGAAATTTTTCATACCTAAAACAATGAAATACTACAAATGTATATAGCCACCAACCACCATGAAACATCATGGGAACCTCTGAATAGATTCCAATCACTTATTTAGAGTTGTATCAGGAGAAACAATTATGGGGGGAAAATCAGTGGTCAACCCCAAACTAGAAATAGATCAGGTATAAATAAAATGATACACCCATTTATCAAATAAAGCAATTGAAAGTGATGAGGAAACAAAAACCATACATTAAATTATAAAGGGGCCCAATTATCCATACATTGAAACCTATTCCAATGCACATATCCTACCTACATCAAAAATATATCCCTAATACCATGATCATTAGCTTTTTATTGGATTGAAACCTTGATGCGCCAATGGTTGTTTCTACACTTCATATCCACATCCAACTCCTTGTCATAACTTCATAGATAATCCCCTACTATCGATCTCAGTTCCCACTAACTGATACCCAAAATCTTGCATCTTCAATAAACCACTACTTAATCCCAACTAATACATCATCACACCGAATATCTAAACATTCCTTATCCTTCAACAAGAATAACACTCCATCCATGAACTCATACATGAACTATGGAGATACCCGATCAACCTGCACTAATAACATGTAAGGGGAACTCCTATCATAGGAGGAAGTGATAAAACCCTTCATTTCCTAGACTATCTCCTTCAACCATAGAATATATCCTTAGTTGTATTCTTTCTACCATGATAAGTGTCACCAACAACCCCAAAAAAAAATCACCACCTGACTCACTAAATATATAAAGTAACCATGTTGTGTTATCTAGTGATCGACCCTTATCGATAGTGAGGATCTGGTTGAAAAAATCTGAGTAATATTTCAAGTTGAGAAACCTAAACTAGATCATAAACTATGATTAAGAACTAATCTCAAATTTATATTTCTTTTGGGACTCACATCTATCTAGATACAATGAAAAATGAAATATCTCGATAAATTGAGTAGCTTAGTCTACCAAAGAGTTCATACCCTATGAATTTATATAAAATTTTGTGCTTAGAAAACATTACTATCTTCAGGAAAAATCCTCAAACAATTGTTCCTTGAAGTGCTCCCATGAATATACCACATGCCTCTTGACTTGTACTATGACACTCCCCATCTCATGAAGGTTCCATGAAGCATGAAGGTCTCAAACATCCCTCACCAATTATCTAATGTCTTTATTTTCTCAAATATCCCACCATGAACTCAAAATTATCCAAAACAATCTAAGGACCAATTTTATCCTATAAAGACATAGTATGTTGTAACTAAAAATACTAGGTGATTTCTACCATAGTAGGTCCACCCTAATTAGAACCATCATCTCCCATAGTTTCTCAATTAAGAACCTTCAACTGATGTGGCTTCACTACCAAAACCAATGGTATTTCCTAGAGATCATGATTGGATACACCCTTTTGAACATTTGGAGGTAAAACTAGATAATTCTATTACTAAATAACTTCTTAAATTTGATCTTTGGGTTCCACCAAGGGACATCATCGAGGTGGAATTTTTCTTAAATGAAAAACAATGACTTGGAACATCTGTAATAACTAAAATCCTTAAAAAACTATAAAATTTAATAAGCACATGCTGACAAAAAAAAAAAATAAACACTCTTTAAATGTATAACTGAAACCACTAGATATAACCACATACTACTATCCAAATGATTAAACTCATACAAATGGTATTCACATGTTAGTAACAGTCATATAAATAGAATCATAAACATGCTTAGGTTAAATTAACTATATTTCACCAATAATGTATTTGGGAAAATGAAAAATATATTATTATTTTTGTTTAATTAATTTTAACCTATATAAACCATAGGAAAACACTTTTGTTTAATATGAACCTACATAAATATCCATGATGTATTAACTCAATAACTCTCACCTACTCAGTAAGAGATAAATCCTATAAATTGTAACAATGAAATAACACTTAAAAAAACATAAAACTATAACTAAATAACCAATAAAATAAATTCCACTACCCTAATAACTCATACATCTACTATATAAGTGTTGGATAGACATTAGCATAATCTCCCACTCGAGTCTCAACCATCCTATATATATTCTATGAGTCTCCAAGAGTAATGAGATAAAATGGGATATTATTTTATTTCATAAGTCCTCAGTCCAGTTCATCGGGACCAAGTAGGTGCGATAATGACCTCATATGTGACTCTTAATAAAAAAATAGGTTACAGCCTTGAATTGGAGGCCTAATTCATTTGACGAGAATAAAATTGAATTATATCAAGTAACAAACAATAATAAACATTGGTTAACCAGTAATAAATGAATAACCAGAAAAAAGAAACATAGTTGAAGCCTACAAGTATTAACATCACATGAAATATAAAAATAAGAACAAATATATAATTTATCAAAGTAAAAAAGGATGTACATATATAGAATATCAATACTATAAAATGAAAAATCTAACAAAATTATAATATAGACAGAATAGAAAAGTCCATGAGGTATATCTTGGCATCGCTTCAATCCCTACTAGCTCCATATGCTGAATAGATCATAATCGAGGTCTTTCCCATGGTTGGATCCCTAATAAAAACGTCTACACATGGACCAAGGTTCTTATGTAGGGTGTGAATAATAAAACTCAATATGAAACAACCAATGCATCTTTATAATAAGTGATTCATATATATGAAGGTGTATACATTGAATGTTTAAAAATAATAACAAGCATACAACTATACAGTGTCATCAGGTGAAAATCATGCCACCATAAACCACAACCATACCAGCTTCGACCCCATGTTGTAAGGATATATAAGGTTGAACCACAAATAAGAACACTAACATTTCCAAATATGTGTTCCTTAATGTATGACTCTACATCAAGTACCATATCATATCTCAAATCAATCACCAAACCAATAACACCCCATATAAATCACAAAACCAAATTTTTCTCACTTAGGGAGTTCACCCATAAAATCAATACCAAGTCCCAGACCACACCCACTTACTCAATATTTTTTTCACTTGTCATCCTAGACCACACCTTCTCACTTAAGGTTGGTCTCACATCACATCTCAGACCACATCTTCTAATTTAAAATTTGTCTCACAATGCATATCATACCACACATTCTCAGTTAAGGTTTGGATTACATTACATCACAAATACTTACCTTATTACATAGGGGTTTCCCATAAATTCATAAGAATATAAATCACATAACAACCCATTTTCTTTCCACTCAATATGTAGACACTACAATCAGTCTCAACAAGTTGCATGGAAAACAATAGTACAAATAATATGCCATTCACCACTAACCTTTAGATTATTCCTTTACATGCTCTCAAATATTCCTAAAAATTCATTTTCAAGAACCTGACACTATATCAATTGAATGTAATCACCATCCATACCCAAATATCACTCTACTAAGATCACATTGGCCTTAACCAAGTCGAAAGGATCACTTGAAGCTCAATTTACCATGTATAATAACACTACTTCTATCAATGGGGTGAGGTTATATTCCACTATTTCCAAGACATTAATTTGTAAATATCCCTATAAGGGGTCAAAAATGTTAATATAGAACCACCCAGTCACTTTGATGCCAAAATAAAAATTCTATAGGACTAACACATGCAGCCTCCTGGAAGATAACCCATGTAATTTCATAAAAAATTCATAACACGGTAAGGACTTCCTGCCTTAATTTTGAAGGATTATACATGTTAAGATTCATTTTTTATTCAATATCAATCCTATAAAACCCTAAAATCATACCCCATACCATAATAATTAGGGTTTTGATATGGGAAAAATAAAATAGAGGAAGAATAATACATTTAGTATATAGATTCACTTAGAATCACCAAGAGATAGCCTTCGAAATGAATGATTCTTAAAATAGGCATGTAGATTGAGTGGAGGATATTATAACACCAAGGAGGGGTTAAGAATTGGACAAAAATAAGTTAGGTTTAAAGAAGGATTAAATGTATCCAAGGGGAATTTAAAATTCTACTCGTTTAGAAGCCCACCTAACAGTTTTTTCATAGAATGAATTTGATGTTCATATCGTGATGCATCCCTTCTATGGACACATTGTAGTGTGGCCTCTAGAGCATGGCACAACTTCCGTAAAGAGGTAAAATAACCCAAAACAGTAGATTATAGTCATGGTGTGTCATCCTATACCATTTCATGGCTCCCCACTTTAACCCATACCTTCATTCCAACTGTCATATCTGGAACCCTTGCCACATCATGACCATACATAAGGATAAATCTTTATATGTGGGACCCCTACATATAGAACTTTACAAATTTTTACATCATCAGACCTCATAATATGAAACCCCTTGTTCAAGGTGTTTCCTCCCCCTTTACACCATCTATCACATTGTGGTACCTTTAATCCATGGTGTGACCCTAGATCAACCACTTATCATGTCATTGCACCTGTTCCCCATGGGGTGGTGACCGTTTTATAGCAAAGTTTCAACTATAAACCACATTTCACCCCAAAAAACTCAATATTATACCACTATAAAGAAACTAAAAACATGAACCCATCAAGATACATAATAATCATCAAAAAATAAAATTTAATTTAATTTTAAATTTAAATTTAAGGGGGTTTTTATCCCACTCGTAGAAATAATATATCCATAATACCAAAAATACATGGTATACATGAGTATTTGGATAATGGAACTATATGAATATAAATATGTTTTAACATTATAACAATTTTTTAATATGGTATAATGAGATTGAATAGTGATATCTCATTGATTTTACAATAGTTAATTTTTAACATGAAGCATAAAAACATTTCATTTTGAATGGAGGGAGACTTAAAAAGGATTACACAAAATAAATGAAGTGATGATATTATAAACCCTTACCTTAAAAAATAGCTTCTAAGAAAAATATAAAGAATAACTGAGAAACTTAAAACCTTATTGTGGGAATATTAATAGTTAAATGAAGAGTAGAACCATATCAATGATTTTGGATTGAAGAGGAATGGGAGAATGAGTGGGTATTTATAGAAAATGTGGGATAATATTTTATTAATTAGAGGCATAGGATTTTGAAATCTAGGTTGTGGACAATGAAAAACATTACCCTACCAATGGATTTAAACCATGGTTTTTTAAATTTATAATATGGTTTTGGATATTTATTAATTTTTGAATTGAAATCCATTTATTCACACAGAAGTATTTTTAAAACCTTATTTTCCATTTTATACATTTAAAAGTTCATTAAAGGTTTGGAAATAGATTTCAATACTTTAAATTTAATTTTTCAGAAAATTGGACTATTTTTTGTAAAATATTTACTTTTATTAATTATGAAATCATTTTTACATCATAATTAATTCATAGTACATGTTGTATATTCATACCATATATCATTATTTACTCAAAAACTTAACAGTCTCAAGAAATTTAAAAAAACACTCTATTGGATAATATCGATGTGATAGTTCCAAAATTGATGTATTTTTTTATGAAAATAAATATATATATGGAATATTAATTTATTAAAATACTCTTTTTATTTTAAAGTCATATGTTTGTGTCTAGAAATCTAAAAACACTTTTTTATATAAATTTTTTTAGTCTAAAAATATAAATATATGTAATTAAAATCTGATTCACCAATCAATATATATAAATTTTTATTATTAATTATACTATTATCAAATGATTTTAGGAATTTTATTATAAAATTATACCGATAATTGTTATATTACTATTATAATGGTCATAATGGGAAGTTACTATTCCAATACTCACATTACCCTTCTAACAGTCTTATTACGCCTATAAAATACACTTCATATAATATCTAAAATCATTCATATCCTTTTCATAGTTCATATACCATGTTTATTCCATTTAATTTAATTTTATTCATGATATCAGTATATCTTATATTTTTTTATTCTTTTTATAATATGATCCTTCAAAGTTCGAGATCATGTTGTTTCCTAATATTATTGTGTGTTATATGGAACTAGTTATGTTTTTTATAGTGCATGTTATTTTCTAGTGTGTATTGTATTATGATTATGTAATAAAAGTTATTGTTTTATGTTACGAATATTATAATAATATTTTCATGTATTATATTCATGTATAAAGTCTTACATTCTACACCATAAATAATTTCATACTCGTGATTTGGGGTAAACATCAATTTAGGATAAATATGTGTATTTTTTCCTCTTTTAATCCTCAAACTCTCTTGTTACTTCCTCTATCTTCTAATTCCTTTAATGTGACAACAATTTTTAGGTTTTCTTATTCCAAAACACTTACTATCTAGTGTTATAATATAGAAAATCTCTTTATTATAGAATAATTTAGGCTCCAACTCTATTTATTTAGTAGTGAGTATGTGTGTTGGGTCTAGCATGTACTTTCTAAATAGTGAAACTTGAAATACATCATGTGTGTTATAAAGGTTAGGATAGAAATCCAAATGATAAGATAAACCTCTAATTCTATTAGAAATATAAAAAGGACCAGTTTATCATGGATTTAGATTCCCTTTATTATTAAAACTTATAACTACCTTCCATATTGATGCTTTAAAGAAGATGTTATCCCCTAATTGAAATTCCAAGTCCTTACTTTTCTTATCATCATATATTTTTTGCAAATATTTATCCCTAATAAAATAATTCTGAATAGATCTAACTTTATCAACTATCTCCTCAATAAGTTTGGAACCTACTAGCCTCATTTTCCAAACATCATATCAAGGGGTTTGAGTACAACATATTTTCTTATAAAAATCTTTATATGTTGTCATTTTTATACTTGAATATAAAATATTATTGTAATAAATTTCCACCAGAGGTAAGTATTGATCCCATGTTCCTTGGAATTCAAATGAGAATAAACTCAATATGAACTCTAATGTTTGGATAGTTTTTTAAAACTACCCATCATTATAAGGATGATAATAGTTTTTAAAATATATCTCAGTTTTTTTATCCTTCTAAAGACTCCTTGGGAATTTTAATGTGAAACAAGGGTCGTGATATGAGAGGTGTGCTATGAAACCTCCAAAATTCATCAATATAGAGTTTCTAAAGATACTAAAGAGGTATATCCTACATCATTTATAAGAAATATAAATATTTTTCAAGGTGTCCCATAGTAACCCATATTACAACATTCCACTTATATGTATTGGGAATCCTTGTAACATTATCCATTATGATTTTATCCCACTTCCACATTGGTATAGGGTGAGGTTTGATAACACCCTTTGGAGTTTGTCTCTCATTTTCTACAAGTATTCATAAAAATAATCTTCATACATATTCAACAATTTTACATTTCATGTTGTCCCATAAGATATTTTCTCTTAAATCCCAATATATTTTGTTGATACCCAGGTTTATAAAAAAATTTGAGCTATGAGTTTTATTTTGATATCAACTCTTTATCTCAAGTGATGATTATATAAATAGTCTCTTTTTAAACATAAAAAGACCATATTGATAGTTTTAGTTTATCAATTTTCTATATTCCATGGATTTTATCTTATCTTGTAGACACTTTCCAATTTTGTGAGACTTATTTATCTCTTATAGTAAATATGGTTGTGAAATTACATGTAAAAAGAATTATGTTTCCCCTTCCCTAATAATTTAAATGTATAAAATTATTATATCTATGAAAATTGGATACATGACCGTCTTCTTGATTTATAAAACTATATAGTCCCTCATTCTCAATGCATCTTTCACCATTTTCCCCTCCTATGGTGGTAGTGTATCATGCAGTTACAGCCCTTGAGTAGTTTTATCCATCTCATTTATCTCAGGTTGAGCTATTTCTATGTAAATATATAATTCAAACTCTTTTGATAAGTATATATGTCACATAATTAACTTTAAAGATAGTATATCTATAACTTCAAGGAAAATATTTCATCAAAAAAATATAGTTAATGGGTATGATAGTTTTTTATGGGTTTTTAATTTCCTTGATGAAAAAGTAACAACTCTTCCATTTTTCATAACGAAACCTCCTTTTCATTTATGTGATTCATAACTAAATATAAAAAATTATTCCTTACATAATGGTAATTTTTATATCACTTCATTGATTAATATATTCTTCAGTTCCTCAAAACATTATTTACATTTATTTAACCATGTGAATTTTACCCTTTTATGTGTTAACTTGGTTAACAAGTTAGCTAATCCGGAAAAGTTTTTGATAAATGGCAGATAGTAACTAGCTAAAGAAATGAAACATTGTATCTCATTTTCATTCATTAGTGTGGGACACTATTTAAATATATTCTTCTTTTATGGGATAATATATACTCTATACTTATAGATAATATGGTTAATAAAAGAATCTTTTTGAAACCAAAAATCACACTTATTGAATTTCCCATATGACTATTTTCTATGAGAATCCTTGAAACAATTCCTAAAGGGTTTTCACGTTTTTTATATCTCTAATATTATATTATGATATCAATATTGAATAATACTAAAAAAACATCAAGATGATCCTTGAATACACTATTCATCAAATCTAAAAACAAAAAACATGTATTTATTAATCCAAAAAGAATTACTGTGAAATCATAATACCCATAACTTATATGTAAATGTTTCCTTGGTATATATTCATTCAATAATTTTAATTGAAGTTAAAATTAATGAACATCAATTGTTGAGAAGTATTAAGCCACTTGAATTTGATTAAATAAATCATTAATGTGAGGTAAAGGATATGAGTTCTTAATTGTATTGGAATTTTTTTTTCTATATAGTCAATGCAAAACATAAATTAACCATTATTCCTCAGCATAAATAATATTGGTTCTACCTATGGTAAGACACTAATGTTTGTGAATCCCTTATTACACAACTCTTGTAGTTACTTCTTTAATTCCACCAATTCAACTAGTTCCTTTCTATAGGGAGGCTCAAATATAGGATTTTCATCAAGGATGATATTGATATAAAATTTAACTTCCCAATTATGTGCATATATAGGAAATTAGAGAGGAAATTAATCAATATAAGTTTTCATAATATATGTATATTGTATTATTTGGATATCCTTTTAATTCATCATGTGTATTTGATATTATTCTTTCCCAACAATTTCATTAATATGGGTTAATAGTGGACGTTCCAAACAATACTAAAAAAATTATTCCTCTCCTATAAAAATAATAGATTCTATTGTATCCTCACAAACTATAATCTCCTTATCTTGGAAAACAATTCTCGCATTATACATTGAGATCCCATTTATCCCATGAATTATGTCAGACTCAACCATTAGTATAATAACTATGTTTGGAATTGAAAAACCTCTATGGATTTTAATATATATATCCCAATATATTTTTCTTGAAATAATATTTACACTGTAAGTTATAAATGAAAACTAGTCCATTAATTTATTAGGGGATGTTTTGATGTTCATAGAAAACATATAAGATATAAAAAATTTCATATATCCTAAATAAAATAATTTATTATTTAATACTGATTTTATGATCAAAGTACCTATTATGAAATAATTTAGAACCTTCATGGTATTATTATATTCTTATCTTTTCTCCCTTGGCGTCTTTTGAGGTATATTCTTTGAATCTTGTGGAATTTATAAGAATAGTGTATCATTTTCTTGAAATTGAAGCATCAATGTTTAGTTTATTCTCTCTTGACTTTGAACTCATGATCCTAATATCCATTAATTCCACACTTGTAATATATTACCATAACCTTCAAGAATTAATTGGGAAGTTTCTTTCTAAAATTAATACATGTTAAAAAAATATACCCTTCTATTCTTCTTCTTTTCAAAATTTATTCCAATATGGAACCCATTTGTAAACTTCTTATCTTACATGAATATTAAAATATAAGACTTGTAAACTTATTCTCTATCTTTATTTCACTTTACATTATCTTCAAAAAAGATGAAAATTTTTGAGAGATTGATTCCCATTGAAGTATTAGCTTTATTTCAATGAAAAATGGATTGATATTTATTTAAAGATTATATATATAATAATTAGAATGTCTTGATAAACTTTTAAATTTATCCTTATACTCAGTAACAAATTCATATTCTTTTTTCCATAAATATATTTCTATGTCACCTCTTTTCTCTTTAAAAAATACTTCTCAATGAAATTCACTTTAAAATTAACCAAATTCATGCAATCTATTTTTCCCTCATTCTTAGTGTTTTGAATTAATAATCATTTTTTGTTAAAATATCCCATAAAAAATACATATTCATGGTATCCTTATCCCTTTAACTACATCCCAAAGAAAAATATTCTCTATAGACTTTATATATTATTCCACCACTTGTGAATTAGTGGTTTCGTTAAAAGATAGTGGTTTTTTCATCATGAAGTGATCTAATGTTTTTGTGCCTTCTTAGTAGAAAAAGGAAATTCCATATAAGAAACTATGGTTTCCATAACCTCAATTAATTTATCTAATATATTCATAATTTAATCATCTCTAAAAATAGCTTCATTAGTATGATAGTGATGGAAATTCCTACATAGATTGTGGGTGTTTAAATGGTTTAAGTTCATTGCATTATAAATTATTTCTAAAAAATGGAATGTATGTAATTAGTTCATGAATAACACTATTAATTAGGAGTAATTTTACATAGTTCTTATACTTTTAAAAAACCATAAAAATTTATAGAATATCCTATGGCTTTATCATAATGTGGTGTTTTCTAATTATGTTTTTCAATATATGGTTCCTAAGGTTTATACTAAACTTTATTTGATACCAACTCTAATATCCCAAACTTCAAGAAAAAAAAAATTATGGTTATTCTATTATAATTTTATAGAAAAAATAGATCAACTACATAGGATACAACAGTTTAGTAGTCACAAGAGATGATATATATACATGATTAATACATTTCAATGGAAATTAAAAATACATTATTCAATATAAAAAAAATTAAAAATTATCCTTTATTATTCGAAATTCACATCTAATAATTTATAGATGAAGTAATGGAATTTTATTTTGATGATATTTATTTCATTTTATTCCCTCTACTTTATTAATTAAATATGTTTTAGAATGTTTTTTAATTAAAGGAACGTTTCATTTGGATTTTGGGATTATTTATTAAAATTTATGAATTGGAAAATTAATTAATTTTATTAATTAATAGTTTAAAATTAATGTAAATAAATTTTAATATGTGTTTTCATAATTTCTAGGTTATACAGAAAACCTTATATATGGTTTAGTTCATAAGTAAGAATCCTACAGCCTATTATACGTAATAAATTACACTTTATTAGTGAGGATTAATTGAGAAAATTAATAAATGGGGAAACCATATGTATAAAACACTTGATAAATAAGGATTTTTGTGGGTTACCATATGATATGTAAAGATTCCCATACCTATACGTAATATGTTTCCCTTTTTCACTAGAGATATATGCATTATTTGTAAGAAACATCAATTAAAAACCAAATGGGGTAAGTGATAAATTATAAGAAATATAATATCTTCAAATGATGTCTAAGATATTTTTTCCATTTTGTAAGGAATTTTCCCTTTAATCTTAAGGTAAAGGGTCAATATTTCCAGTGGATAGGTAAAATATTCCTTCTCAAGTGTAAGATATTTTGGGTAGAATGTATGATATTTTATTCAAATGCATGAGGTTTTTTACTTGGATAAATTTGATTGAACTATATAAGTAATATTTTTTATATTATATATTATATATTCTTGATTTAATACCAATTACATGAGGTTTTTCCTTCTTTGAAAATCATATAATGTAAGAATGAAATGTCATGTGAGTATAAATATTTTTAAAACAATAAAAAGTAACTATATCTATAAAAATCATCATGATTCTATGTGAATCCAATGCATTCTAAGATAATATAGAGAATATAACCATACATGAATGCTTAATTTAATTAAGAAATAATGAGGATCACATTCCATTTTTCAGCTAAATTTGGAAAGAGAACATACAAAGTGAGAGTTTATGGGGAAACTAAAATCTATAAGGAAATTTTCAACATCATGTAGAGATATTGGGAAGGTATATATACATTAAATCATCACTAAATTAAGTAAGGATGGGTTAATCTATTTAAGAAGCTAGAGAATCTTCTGGAAAAGGAGTGTGGGTCATTAGAGTTCAGTTTTTTTCAAATTTTTGGTTGTATTTTCATTCTTATAGGGCAATAATCATATTCATAATGGGATAAAACCCTTTCTTGATAGGGATAATTAGAAGGATATCATTTTACTAATAATTTTTTTGGATATAAATAGTAATTCATATACTTCTATTAGTTCTTAGTTTTAATTATTGAAATATTTAGTTGAATGTGATTTTATTTGGATAATATTTCGTGCATTGTACTATATATGGGGTCATATATAATTTTCTCCCTCCACTTAATATTGTCGACATACAATGGAATGGGTATGAGTTTTTTGTGAATTATAGATAGATTTTTTATATTTATATAGAAGAGAGTGGAAATTAATGGATTTCTTATGAGTACGTTCACCCGATGGGAGTTTCTTGAGTAATTAAAGAGAGGTAATTATGTATTCCACAATCCTTGGAAAAAGGATCAATCATTAGAGTTCACTACTAATTTGACTCTCACACACACTACCACCCATTAGTAAGATATAAGTGATTATGGATTATATTATTGATTTAATCAAATTAGAAGGGTTAATTAATTTATTCCCAGGAAAGTATAGCTATTGGTAATGCAAACCTTGAAACAATTACCTATTTTACCACTTAATCAATAAAATTTTCCTTATTTTTCAAATTTTTTAGTTTTCTCAATTTAATTAAAATACCCCCCTTATTTCACTATTTTTTACTATAATAATATTCACCCATTCTTAGAGACCACATTTATTCTCCCACAATGTTATAGATTAACCATTTGTATTAATATGTTTTTTACACCATATGGTGATAGGAGCTGTGAAAACTTTGCAGCATTCATGGGGAAGTGGTATAAAAAATTATTTATTTATTTTGGTTACTAGTTATATCATACACTATATTTTATATCTTGATATAGATATTGAGTAAAACTTCCTAATTAAACTTATAAAATTAAATCTATAACAATATTCGGATGAAGTTTCATTATTAAACTCAAATAAAACTTCAGGTGTTCAATATAAATCTAATACCATAGATAAAGATCCAAACCAACCCCTTATAGAACTATGTACTCCTCATTTAATTAATCAAAATAATCAAATTTACATAATTTCACTATATGTTGGTTTTGAATTGAAAACTCATCTAATTGAACTTTTATCCAAATTTTACGTCCTGGTAGGTGAATATAAAAATAATAATATCAAGGAATTCACCATGGTATATGATACACTTAATCCATTAGGAGTGGATAAAGAATAATTCAATTAGGGAGAATTTATTTTATCCCTTAAAGGTGCATCTAAAGAATGGTTATACAACATACATCATCGAGAGTTGAATCATCAAGATTACCTTTAAAGTAGTTTTCTACAGTGGTTCTTTCCAATATCAAGGATCAGTGGTATAAAAAAAATTATGTAATCCATAAGACAAGGGAGAAGTGAGACACTCTATGATTATTGGTAATTATTTGGAAGTTATCTGCATGTTTTCCACACCAATAAATTTAGGAACATTTTTACCTAGTTTTCTTCTAAAAAGGTCTATATTATAGTGATATAAATCTGATAGATTCATCATACATATGAACATTGATCAATAAGTAACTAGTTGAATCCAGAGGACTAATTTAGATGATAACTTAAAAATAACATTTATTTGGTATAAGATGTACTAGTACAAGAGGATTTCATGAGGTTAGCTCTATTGAATCATCTTTATTAGATTCAAAACTTGAAGAACTAGAAACATTGGTTAGGCAGATGGGTCTTATATAATCGACTAATTAACTTACACTAGTGAAGGTATATTTATTTCATTATTACAAAAATCATTATATTGACCTATGTGACTAATCAGGACACAAAGTTTCAAAGAATTTTTAATATTTTCTTTAGGTTTCTCAACTTTTTTATTTTTTTATTTGGAATAAAAGTATTCAATATAATAGTAGAGTGAATTTGGAATTTATTAACTAAACATATTAAAACATTATTTTTAGTGTTTAATTTATATTTTAATAAATCTAAATTTCATTCATTTATTTTTATATTTTGGGTTTAAACTAATTTTAGGATTTTTAATATCATATTTAATTTCTTTAAATATAATTTTTGAATTACTAGAAAAAAGATGCTCTAATTAAGTTGTTTTTATGGTTTTATGTCAAAAAAAGATAATGGGGTGGTGTGTATGACTCTTTATTTATGTTTATGAATTTCACCCCATGTAAGACTCCTTCCATCCCATAAGACTATATTTTTTAAGACTTTATCCCCAAAATATGAATTCACCTAGAGATGTGTAAAACAATGAATCTATCTTGTATGACTTTGGCCCGTGCATATGACTTCCCTATAATTTCATATGACCTTCCAACCAATGCATCATACATTCTTAGTAATCTCATAAGACTTTCTGGGAATGTAATAATTTTCACATAGAACTTCTATGTGGTGTATGAATTCATTCCCCCGTATAACTCTTCCTAGGAACCTCATATGACGTTTAAGTCATATGAAGTGATATTCTTATTGTGTGTATGACTTTAAGACTTTTCTAATTTTTAAACCATTGGAATTAAAATCTAAAATTTCCAAAATAATTTGGGAATAACCTAAAAATGATTTTCATTTCCTAGATCTACCCAAATCAGAGAATAATTATCATGATATTATATATGGATATCATTCATCAAGTTGAATATGGATAAGATCATCGGAAGGAACTTTGAGTATGGGGATGTTCGAGAAGAACATGCTAGTGGAATATGGACCTTTGGCCTATACACATGGATATCATCGATGAAATGGGATTCATCTATTGAAATATAATAGGATACTAAATTTATTTCAATTTATGAAAGAGGAAAAGAATTATATGTTTCCAGTGTTGGAGAAGAAGTAATTGAATCTCTAAAGGGAGCTCAATTTCATTCTATTACTTCTTTATAGTGGGTGATTGTTCACTATGATAAGGGGTCAATTGATTGATCTAGAAGCTATAACTACATACTTTATTTTATTTTCTAGTCTAAATATTCACCAATTATTGAACAATAGACCCTTAGTGTCCATTCCGAGGAGACCCCCTACCCACCCTGCACACCTAATAATAAATTCTGATTTTAATTGCTAATTTTCTTCTACTTTATTTCTATTGAAGTGTTTTATTTCATAGACTATATGAGATTTCCATTTATATTTATAGTTAACTTCTTCTTCAATTTTTCAGTGGTTCTGTAACGACCCACACTTTACATACATTGTTAATACTTCAAAATTGAATCACACTTATTACAACATATGACAAAACCACAAAGGACCGTATAGGTATAGTGTCTTTAGAAACTGGGAAACATAAACAACCGGTTCATAAATCTTCTACAGTGTCTCCCATTTATTTCATCATATCTAGGGTCCCTTTTAGCATATTCTACTTAATATCCATCTTCCTGGCCTGGGGAAAAGAAAACATAAAAGGGTGAGCTCAAATGCTCAGCAAGGGCAAATAAAGGAAATAAAAATCATATCATATCTTTTTGAAAATTAAAACCTGCAAAAGAGATCATAATATCTTAACATGGAATAAATCATAGAAGTGAAAATGAGATCCCCATAATCATAACATAAAACTTGAATCTTTGTGGCATGCACACATAATCATGGAAAATCATTTCTTGTTAGTCATGACTCATTGCCAAGACTATCTTAGTGGACAAAGTCCCTTTCTGAACCGAGTTCACTCCTCGTTTCAGTCCTGTATCACTGAACCGAAATAACCTTCCGTTCCAGCCATGTCTATCTCATGAGATATAAAATCATTACCCAATGCATTGGAGGGAGATATAGGTCCCACACATCTTATAATGAATCCTTTCTTATGTGTGCCACATAATCATAAAACATACATCATCGCATAACACATATAACAAAAATGGGATTCTTGAAACATCATGACATCATAAATCAATTCATATATGATAAAGGAATTCATAAACATAATTCCATCACAACATAGTCAAACCAATGTAAAAATATGGATAGAAACAGAACCCTTTATTATCTTAGATGGAAAATAATTTTGATAAAACACTTGAATTGAATTCTTGAGGAAAATATCCTTTCTTCTTCAAAAACATTTTTCCTTTCATAACATGTCATACAAATTTAAAATAAAAGAAGTTGATTAAAAATAAACTTGAAAACTTGTAAAGGAAGCTTCTTTGAAGTAATGTTTTAAAAATCCATTCATGCCGTATAAGTTAAAAAAAACATTCTTCGTACTTTTGTCGGAAAAGTCAAAAAGTACCTCGTACGGAAAAACGACAAAAGATTCCTTTCATATTCTTTACTAAAAACTCACCTAAGGGTAAAATTGGATTTAAACTATTTCAAGTGGATGGAAACAATATTACATATTGAGGGAACATGGATGTGGATGATAAAATACACCCCAGTAAATACTTACGAATAAACAATCTCGGATAAAAATGAGATTGTGATATTTCCCTTACCTTAGGTCCGATTTGCTTTGTTCGTGTCCGAAGCTCCTATATAATGGTTTAAATAATGTTATTGACTTATTCCAGAATCATACATATTGATATGAGATCATATATGGTCATATTATTAGCTTCTTGTTAGTAATATTTCATTGTTACTTGTTACTCGGGTCTTTATAACTTTTTGTTCTTATGCGTGTTTTGTCGAATAAATTCTTATTCTTATCTTTAGGTTATAGATAATTCATTTCCAGAATGGTATTAGTGTATTATATACCATATTCATTCATTCAATTCATTTATATAATCATTATGAAATGAAGATCATGTAGAACGAGTCGCATCACATCGTGGAGACGGTATTCCGTACGTACGCACGAGTGATGATATCGTTCCTATGATCGTGGAATTGTATTGGAGTATATATATATATTATTTCAGTATCAATATTACTTAATAATAATCATATATAGTTGTTGATTACACCATTATACCCATCCTTGTAAGGTGATGGTGGAAAATAGATTACACCACGGCGTGGAGACGGTATTCTGTACGTACGCACGCGCGGTGATTTCATTTTTCCGTAGGATGGATAGAAGGTGAATTAGGGTTGTTTCATATTTATAATAACATATCAGTATGTAAGTAATACTGATGTTATTACTTTATCATGAAACAACTAAAGAAGAAGAAGTTGAAGAAGAAAGAAATTGAAAAGATCGGTAATGGATATTACCTCTTCTTTGGAACGCCTTTTTGAATCCTCCACTTAAGGAACTAAGATTGGTCTTTGGAGAAGACCAGGACCTCTAGGATTATTCTAGGGAAGTGGAGAAGGGAAAATGGCAGGGGTTGGCCGAGCTTTAGTGCTCAAATTGGTGTGAGGAGGAGGGGGAGGAGGTGCCCTTTTATAAGGGAGGAGAGGGGCACCTTAGGAATATCTCAAAATATTATTTTATATTAAAGTCAAAATCGGTTTATAATGGTTCCAAAGGGTCTTATTTCGAAGCTAAAGTGGGGATGGGTCGAAATCCTATCAACCAATAGGATTTAGACAAGTTTAGGGTATTATGTTAACCTTATCAATTAGATTTAACTCTAAGTTAATTAATTTAACTTTTACCGTGTCTTTTTGTTTTCTTTCACTATATGGTTAATACACTTACTATAACATGCCAAACGAACCCCAAATTGTTTATTATTAATATATATATCCTTATCTAAGTCATTTGGCCGAACCTTAGATTTTTAGGAATAAAATAACAATTAATAATATAATATTTGATTTAAAAACTATTTTGTGTCAATTTTGACACTATTTGATATATGATTTTTGTCAAAGTCATAACAGAATTATATGTTCGAACCAAGTTGATTAAATCAATAATAATATATCATAGTAACCTAGAAAATTAGTGGAATTCATAAAAAGTCTCAAATTACATTTATTTTGGTATTTAAATTATCAATTTTGTCAATATTTCATTAATAAGATAATTACTGCATCATCTTTGTGTCATAAATAAATTAAATTATTTGATGTCTAAAAATTACAAATAAAATACCATCATGTAGGAAATATTTTTAGCTTTCTAATGAATATTTACAATCGAATTTATCTTATGTATAACCCTATATTAAAAATGATTTACTTATTAAACTTTGATTTTAACTATTTTAACCCTTCTTTAAATAAA
Organism: Viscum album; assembly: GCA_963277665.1. NCBI lineage: Eukaryota > Viridiplantae > Streptophyta > Magnoliopsida > Santalales > Viscaceae > Viscum > Viscum album. The sequence continues at coordinate 1,248,976,105 of OY728156.1, read as the reverse complement.
TTAATAATAAATGTCCTAATCTAATCCAAGTGGGCCTAAATGGTCATATTTTATTCCTAAGTTTGTTTTTGGTCGAATTACACTTGTCCAATAGAATTAGGACATGTGTTAGGGTAATATTAATATCATATTTACCCTTAGTTACCCTATTTACTATTAACCGCGGTAAAAATAGTAAAAAGTTACTATTCACCAAAAAATTATTTTCATCTCATTGAACCACATTTTAGTCCTTGATATTAACCGTGTCTCTCGGATTTTTGAAATTCCATTCATAGAAGCGGTAAAATTAAGTTTTATGCAAAATTCAGTTTTTAACCTACCACTTAGTGGTTTCACTATTCATCAAAAATTGAAAGTTTTCAGAAAAATACCAAAATTTCACCCTAGGCTAATTTCGATATTCTGAGTCCAAAAATGAAGTCCATTTTGAAAAATAAAATTTATAAAATTTCAAAAAGTGGTTATTACTATTCATAACGGCTAGTTTTAATAGCATATTGTTGTTTAGTGAAACTCGGTATTGCGTACGACGCAAGCTATCGAGGAAGGTCGCGATTGCGTGTAAAGCAAGCCAATAAAGTGTTGTGTAGAAAAAGATTCCTTTGATGATTTATATAACATAAAAGTCTCGGGTGTTACATTCTACCCCCCTTAAAAAGAATTTCGCCCTCGAAATTCGTCACTTTGCAACAAACAAATGAGGATACTTCTCCCTCATCATATCCTCAAGCTCCCATGTAGCTTCTTCAAGTTGGTGGTTTCTCCATAAAACTTTCACCAAGCGAGTGGTCTTGTTTCGTAGGACTTTTTCGCTACGATCCAGAATCTCTATCGGCTGTTCTTCATAAGAAAGATCTTGCTCCAGCGGTACAACTTCTGAGCTGAGTACATGTGAAGGATCTGGTATGTACTTTCTCAGGAGAGATACATGGAACACATCGTGAACTTGAGAGAGATTCGGTGGAAGCGCCAATCGGTAAGCTACCTTCCCAACACGATCCAGTATTTCAAAAGGACTGATATATCTAGGGCTCAACTTCCCCTTCTTTCCAAATCTCATAACCCTCTTCCAGGGAGATATTCGTAAGAACACTTTATCACCCACTTCAAACTCTAGGTCTTTTCTTCGGTTGTCGGCATAACTTTTCTATCGACTCTGAGCTGCTCTTATGTGTTGTTGAATAGATCTGACCTTTTCTGCCATTTCATCAACGAGATCAGGTCCTAATAGCTTTCTTTCCCCAACTTCATCCCAGCAAGTTGGAGTCCTGCATTTCTTTCCATAGAGAGCTTCATAAGGAGCCATCTGAATACTGGAGTGAAAGCTATTATTATAAGAAAATTCCACCAAAGGTAGGTGTTGATCCCAACCTCCTTTGAAATCCATAGAGCAAGCTCTCAACATATCTTCTAGGGTTTGAATTGTTCTCTCAGACTGACCGTCTGTCTGGGGATGATAAGCAGTGCTGAAACTCAACTCTGTATCTAGAGTATGTTGAAGACTTCGCCAAAACTTCGAGGTAAATCTCGGATCTCGATCAGATATAATAGAAAGTGGTACTCCATGCAATCTTACCACTTCCTTTACATATATCCTGGCAAGCTGATCTAGAGAGAAATCCTCTCTAATAGCAATGAAGTGTGCAGACTTTGTAAGACGATCAACTATGACCCAGATAGCATTATTGCCTTTGGATGTTTTAGGAAGTCCTGTGACAAAGTCCATAGTGATGTTTTCCCATTTCCATTCGGGTATGGGTAATGGTTGTAACATCCCCTTAGACTTCTGTCTCTCAGCTTTAACTTGTTGACAAACCAAGCATCGAGAGACATATTCAGCAACATCTCTTTTCATGCCATCCCACCAGAAGTACTCTTTCAGTTCCCTATACATCTTCGTGCTTCCAGGATGAATAGAGAATGAAGAACTATGAGCCTCATCCAGCAGCTCTTTCTTTAATTCGGGGATGGGAGGAACACAAACCCGATTCCTGAACTTTATTATCCCATCACAATCAAGGTTGAATTCAGGAACATTTCTCACCTTCTTTTGTAACTCGACATCTTCTTTCTGTGCCTCTTTAATCTTCACATGTATAGATGGTTGAACATTCATTTGAGAAAGATAAGATTTTTCCCCTTCCATTATAATTCCAAGATCCATCCTTTGTAAATCCATAAATATTGGATCTTTTGTGATCCTCATCATGGATAAACTAGCATGGTCTTGTCGACTTAATGCATCTGCCACCTTGTTTGCTTTCCCAGGGTGGTAATGGATTGAGCAGTCATAATCCTTAATCAGCTCCAACCATCTTCTTTGGCGCATATTCAGCTCCTTTTGTGTGAAAATATACTTTAAACTTTTATGATCAGTATAAATATCACACCTTTCACCATAAAGGTAATGCCTCCAAATCTTTAATGCAAAGATTACCGCATCCAACTCCAAATCATGTGTTGGGTAATTTTGCTCATGGATTTTCAACTGTCGTGAGGCATAAGCTATCACCATATCATTTTTCATAAGAACACACCCCAATCCCTTCTTGGATGCATCACTATAGATCACAAACCTTTCTCCACTACAAGGCAGTGTGAGCACAGGTGCACTGGATAACCTTCTTTTCAACTCCTTGAAATTCTCTTCACATTCCTCTGTCCAGACAAACTTAACTCCTTTCCGAGTCAACTTGGTGAGTGGATTAGATAATCGTGAAAAATCTTTTACAAAACGTCGATAATATCCAGCCAAACCAAGAAAACTTCGGATCTCAGTTACTGTTGTTGGTCTTGACCATCTTTCGATAACCTCTGTTTTTGCTGGATCCACAGATATCCCCTCTTTTGAGATTATATGACCCAAAAATGCAACTTTTTGAAGCCAAAATTCACACTTGGTAAATTTGGCATAAAGCTTCTCTTTTCTCAGGGTCTTCAATATAATTCTCAAGTGATCTTCATGCTCTTCCTTGCTCTTTGAATAGACAAGAATATCGTCTATAAAGACTACCACAAATTGATCAAGATAGTCTCTAAAGACTCTATTCATTAGATCCATGAAGATAGCAGGGGCATTAGTAAGACCAAATGGCATCACTATAAATTCATAGTGTCCATACCTTGTACGGAAAGCCGTCTTTGGTATATCCTCCCTTTTGACCCTTAATTGATGATACCCTGAACGAAGATCAATCTTGGAAAAGTATTGAGCTCCACGTAGTTGGTCAAATAAGTCATCAATGCGTGGGAGGGGATATTTGTTCTTGATAGTGATCTTGTTAAGTTCTCGATAATCAATGCAGAGTCTCATTGATCCATCTTTCTTCTTAACAAATAGAACAGGTGCTCCCCAAGGTGACGCACTAGGGCGTATGAATCCCTTATCAAGATTCTCTTGGAGTTGCTTCTTCAATTCCTGCAACTCAATTGGGGCCATTCTATAAGGTGTCTTTGAAATAGGCAAAGCACCCGGTACGAGTTCTATTGAAAACTCAACTTCACGATTTGGTGGAAGACCCGGTAATTCCTCTGGAAAGACATCATCAAACTCCCGTACAATGGACATATTCTTAATCGTGAGTTTCTCACCAACTATTTGAGATAAATAACCTTCATTTAGTGGAATCAATACCCATAAGATGGAAGAAATTTCCACTGGAAGGTTATGTTCATCCTTGCATTGATAGACGATCGTAGGTTGATCTGGAATATGAAATGTGACTTCCCTTCTTTGGCAATTGATATGAGCTCCATGTAGAGAAAGCCAATCCATGCCAAGAATCACATCAAATTCCACTAAAGGAAGGATCACAAGATTTGCAGGAAGCACTTTCCCACAAACTTCGATCGGAGAAGAATTATAAACTTCTGATGCGATTGATGTGCCATTAGGTGTTGTCACAGCTAACTCAACATCTAATTGTTGAGGTAATACGGTGATACCCTTAGAAAATTTTTCAGAAATAAAAGAGTGGGTGGATCCAGAATAAAATAAAACATTTGCTACTTTAGAGTGGATGGTAAGTGTACCTTTCACCACATCGTTATCGTACTCGACATCGCTGATAGAAATTGCATGTGACTTTCCTTTGTCTTTAGCCTTAAGAGTTTGTTGACGTCGACCATCATCATCAACCCTTGGATTTGGGCATTGATTGGCATAATGCCCCATCTCCTTGCACTTGAAACATTGAAGTGTAGCAGGTTCATTCTGTGTATCCCTTCCTTTGTTTGCATCATTAGACATCTTCTTCCCATTATCACGGCATTCAAATGCCCGATGACCTTCCTTTCCACATTTAAAACATTTACTTGTCCCTTTAAGACAACTCCCTCCATGTTTCTTTCCACACTTTGAGCATAAGGGAAAGTTCATCTTCTTTTCCGTGTGCTCTTTAGATTTTTCTTTGAATTCCATCTTCCTCTTCTTATCAAACCCATGTGACTGATGGGTTACTCCAATCTCCATCTCGACTTTGAGAGCACATCGAACGATTTCCTCGTAGCTATTGAAGTCCCTTATGGCTAACGCCCTTCGAAGACTTGGTTTTAAGCCACTAAAGAATCGATCGATCTTACTCTCAGGTTGGATAATAATACCAGAAGCGTACCTTGCAAGTCTGGTAAAATTTGCTTCATAGGTACCAACAGATTCATCATCCCTTTGCTTCAGTTCAAGGAACTCTTTCTCCATCTTTGTTCGGAGAATACGAGGGAAGTACTTATTGAAAAATAAGTTCTTGAACTCGTCCCATTCCATAGACTCAATTTCATCCCTTTGCCTTGTATTCTTAACAAGATTCCACCATTGATCAGCATCTCCTTCCAAACGATACACTGCTAGGATAAATTTATCATGTTCAGAACATTGAAGAACTGAAAATATCTTTTCAGTAGTACTAATCCATTGTTCAGCAACTAATGGATCAGTAGACCCGCTGAAAGATGGTGGACGCTGCCTCATGAAGGATTCAACAGAATTTTGCTCCCTCCTTTGTTCGTTTGGAAATCCTGCATGATTCATAGCTTGAGAAAGTTGTGTGAGCATGGCTACAAGATTTTGCATTCCAGCTCCCATATCGTTTGGTTGCTCAGGGGGACAATCATTGCATTGCCCATCGCATTCCGCATTAACACGGTTCCTTCGGGTTCCAGCCATTGACTAAAACCAAGAAGAATAGTGTGAGCAACACTAATTATAATAGGAAACCACATAATTCAAGAATAAAATTTTCATGCTTAAGGTCTTATCCTAGGTTATTCAAGGCCATTTCTAAAATTGTGTTCTATGCTTAGACTTATCCTTAGGGTTCTTACTAAGGCTTTCACATCCTAGTTTCCAAAGGTTGACTATACCTTTCCTCTGATACCAACTGTAACGACCCACACTTTACATACATTGTTAATACTTCAAAATTGAATCACACTTATTACAACATATGACAAAACCACAAAGGACCGTATAGGTATAGTGTCTTTAGAAACTGGGAAACATAAACAACTGGTTCATAAATCTTTTACAGTGTCTCCCATTTATTTCATCATATCTAGGGTCCCTTTTAGCATATTCTACTTAATATCCATCTTCCTGGCCTGGGGAAAAGAAAACATAAAAGGGTGAGCTCAAATGCTCAGCAAGGGCAAATAAAGGAAATAAAAATCATATCATATCTTTTTGAAAATTAAAACCTGCAAAAGAGATCATAATATCTTAACATGGAATAAATCATAGAAGTGAAAATGAGATCCCCATAATCATAACATAAAACTTGAATCTTTGTGGCATGCACACATAATCATGGAAAATCATTTCTTGTTAGTCATGACTCATTGCCAAGACTATCTTAGTGGACAAAGTCCCTTTCTGAACCGAGTTCACTCCTCGTTTCAGTCCTGTATCACTGAAACGAAATAACCTTCCGTTCCAGCCATGTCTATCTCATGAGATATAAAATCATTACCCAATGCATTGGAGGGAGATATAGGTCCCACCCATCTTATAATGAATCCTTTCTTATGTGTGCCACATAATCATAAAACATACATCATCGCATAACACATATAACAAAAATGGGATTCTTGAAACATCATGACATCATAAATCAATTCATATATGATAAAGGAATTCATAAACATAATTCCATCACAACATAGTCAAACCAATGTAAAAATATGGATAGAAACAGAACCCTTTATTATCTTAGATGGAAAATAATTTTGATAAAACACTTGAATTGAATTCTTGAGGAAAATATCCTTTCTTCTTCAAAAACATTTTTCCTTTCATAACATGTCATACAACTTTAAAATAAAAGAAGTTGATTAAAAATAAACTTGAAAACTTGTAAAGGAAGCTTCTTTGAAGTAATGTTTTAAAAATCCATTCATGCCGTATAAGTTAAAAAAAAACATTCTTCGTACTTTTGTCGGAAAAGTCAAAAAGTACCTCGTACGGAAAAACGACAAAAGATTCCTTTCATATTCTTTACTAAAAACTCACCTAAGGGTAAAATTGGATTTAAACTATTTCAAGTGGATGGAAACAATATTACATATTGAGGGAACATGGATGTGGATGATAAAATACACCCCAGTAAATACTTACGAATAAACAATCTCGGATAAAAATGAGATTGTGATATTTCCCTTACCTTAGGTCCGATTTGCTTTGTTCGTGTCCGAAGCTCCTGTATAATGGTTTAAATAATGTTATTGACTTATTCCAGAATCATACATATTGATATGACATCATATATGGTCATATTATTAGCTTCTTGTTAGTAATATTTCATTGTTACTTGTTACTCGGGTCTTTATAACTTTTTGTTCTTATGCGTGTTTTGTCGAATAAATTCTTATTCTTATCTTTAGGTTATAGATAATTCATTTCCAGAATGGTATTAGTGTAGTATATACCATATTCATTCATTCAATTCATTTATATAATCATTATGAAATGAAGATCATGTAGAACGAGTCGCATCACATCGTGGAGACGGTATTCCGTACGTACGCACGAGTGATGATATCGTTCCTATGATCGTGGAATTGTATTGGAGTATATATATATATTATTTCAGTATCAATATTACTTAATAATAATCATATATAGTTACTGATTACACCATTATACCCATCCTTGTAAGGTGATGGTGGAAAATAGATTACACCACGGCGTGGAGACGGTATTCCGTACGTACGCACGCGCGGTGATTTCATTTTTCCGTAGGATGGATAGAAGGTGAATTAGGGTTGTTTCATATTTATAATAACATATCAGTATGTAAGTAATACTGATGTTATTACTTTATCATGAAACAACTAAAGAAGAAGAAGTTGAAGAAGAAAGAAATTGAAAAGATCGGTAATGGATATTACCTCTTCTTTGGAACGCCTTTTTGAATCCTCCACTTAAGGAACTAAGATTGGTCTTTGGAGAAGACCAGGACCTCTAGGATTATTCTAGGGAAGTGGAGAAGGTAAAATGGCAGGGGTTGGCCGAGCTTGAGTGCTCAAATTGGTGTGAGGAGGAGGGGGAGGAGGTGCCCTTTTATAAGGGAGGAGAGGGGCACCTTAGGAATATCTCAAAATATTATTTTATATTAAAGTCAAAATCGGTTTATAATGGTTCCAAAGGGTCTTATTTCGAAGCTAAAGTGGGGATGGGTCGAAATCCTATCAACCAATAGGATTTAGACAAGTTTAGGGTATTATGTTAACCTTATCAATTAGATTTAACTCTAAGTTAATTAATTTAACTTTTACCGTGTCTTTTTGTTTTCTTTCACTATATGGTTAATACACTTACTATAACATGCCAAACGAACCCCAAATTGTTTATTATTAATATATATATCCTTATCTAAGTCATTTGGCCGAACCTTAGATTTTTAGGAATAAAATAACAATTAATAATATAATATTTGATTTAAAAACTATTTTGTGTCAATTTTGACACTATTTGATATATGATTTTTTTCAAAGTCATAACAGAATTATATGTTCGAACCAAGTTGATTAAATCAATAATAATATATCATAGTAACCTAGAAAATTAGTGGAATTCATAAAAAGTCTCAAATTACATTTATTTTGGTATTTAAATTATCAATTTTGTCAATATTTCATTAATAAGATAATTACTGCATCATCTTTGTGTCATAAATAAATTAAATTATTTGATGTCTAAAAATTACAAATAAAATACCATCATGTAGGAAATATTTTTAGCTTTATAATGAATATTTACAATCGAATTTATCTTATGCATAACCCTATATTAAAAATGATTTACTTATTAAACTTTGATTTTAACTATTTTAACCCTTCTTTAAATAAATTAATAATAAATGTCCTAATCTAATCCAAGTGGGCCTAAATGGTCATATTTTATTCCTAAGTTTGTTTTTGGTCGAATTACACTTGTCCAATACAATTAGGACATGTGTTAGGGTAATATTAATATCATATTTACCCTTAGTTACCCTATTTACTATTAACCGCGGTAAAAATAGTAAAAAGTTACTATTCACCAAAAAATTATTTTCATCTCATTGAACCACATTTTAGTCCTTGATATTAACCGTGTCTCTCGGATTTTTGAAATTCCATTCATATAAGCGGTAAAATTAAGTTTTATGCAAAATTCAGTTTTTAACCTACCACTTAGTGGTTTCACTATTCATCAAAAATTGAAAGTTTTCAGAAAAATACCAAAATTTCACCCTAGGCTAATTTCGATATTCTGAGTCCAAAAATGAAGTCCATTTTGAAAAATAAAATTTATAAAATTTCAAAAAGTGGTTATTACTATTCATAACGGCTAGTTTTAATAGCATATTGTTGTTTAGTGAAACTCGGTATTGCGTACGACACAAGCTATCGAGGAAGGTCGCGATTGCGTGTAAAGCAAGCCAAGAAAGTGTTGTGTAGAAAAAGATTCCTTTGATGATTTATATAACATAAAAGTCTCGGGTGTTACAGGTTCACACACATATTCCACCTAAATATTTGTCACTTCCTATGACGGTGAGTAATGGGTTGACATAGTAATTTATATGGATATCCAATAACTTGGACATGAAAGAATGGGAAATACAGTGGTTATTTTACATATCTATTCATACTAAAACTATCAAGTGAGGTTGATCATTTTAGGTATTAGATGATTAGAGAGAGATATAAGGAGATTTTAATTAAATAATGATTTAAAAATTTATGTTAGGGGATATCCAAGTTTAGGATACTACTTATAAAACTAGATTAAAAACTCTATTAAATTGAATACTTAAACACACACAAAACCCATCCAAAAAACAATGAAATCCTACCGATACACCCTCCTCTCTGAACGAAACATATGTTATAATTTTACTATAATTACTTGGGTTCAAAATTCATATTCTTCATGGATCATCACATATGTCATATCAATGACCCAATTATAAGAAATAGAAATTTTTGTTGTTGTTTATCCAAATAGGCAGTTCCAACACCCATACCAAGGATAGAGATACCCTTCCAAATCCTAATATGGATTTGGAAACTAGAAATATCATTCTAGAACACCCTTTTAATAATAATATCATCATCTTACATCATTCCATAAATCCTATAAGAAAACATACAATCAATAAACCTTTTAACCACTACCCTTTTAAAAAATGAAATCCTATTAATATCCTTCAACTAGTCCACAACCACATATGCAGAACTAACCAAATTTACGAATTGAGGATTTTAGGATTTAAATTAAGTAATTAAAAAATAATTATGGAATCCTTTTATAGATAATGAAAAAAAATTCTTGGAAACTACAAGCACATCCCATTCCAAACCCAATGGGAAATTTATGTGTTCTAACAATGAGTTGAAAAGAGAATCAGCTTATTCTCAAATCTGACTCCAAATAATATCTGGTATATAAAAGGGATACCAATGGGGATGATAAAGGTAATAATAAAAAGTTTAATAAGAAATATGAATCACTATAATAAGATAGTTTCAAAAAAATAAAATATTCTATTACAACTTCCCTTGAGAATAGAATAATCAAATAAGATTCATGAGGAAGAAATCCCAAGATAAATTTAAGAAACCTTTTAAAATTTTGAAATCAAAATACCACTTCTTTAATACCTCAAATATATTCCCTAGTATGTTAAGATCCTCAAGGAACTTTTCACCAAAAAAAATACTTCAAGGGAATACGAGAGTAAATTTTGAAAAAATATTTTATCATTGATCACACTACAACTTAAAACCAAATTTCAAGACCCAAGGAAATTTTATATTCCTTGTATAATTGGATTTATTCTTTTAAATCATGCATTATGTGATATAGGAGCCTCTATTAATGTCATGAAAAATACTATATTTTTTTCTTTGAAGATGATATATCTCATATTAGTAATATTTTTTGTCTAATTAGATAATAGACCCACAACATTCCAAGATAAATTTATTGAATATGTTCTAGTTAGAGTGTATAATTTGATCTTCCCAACTAATTTTTAAATACTAAAAATATAGTAATATAAGAAACTAGCTCATTAATCCCTTATTTTTAGAGTAAAATTCCTAAAAATAAAAAATATAATCATAAATTTCCATAAAGATTCTCTAACAATGCAATTTGGTAAGAACACTATAAACATTAATTTTTTTATTCTATGAAATATCCACAAGAAGATCTATTTATTTACATTATAATATTATATTAAATCTAATCCATATATATAAACTTTTTTGTTATAAGAAATTTTAATTTTTTTCTAAAAAAATATATTTTTAAAATATATTAAAAATATTTTGGAGAAATGTGAAAATTGTTTGCAACCATGAAAATATGGGGTAGAATATGATTCCTTTCAATTGTTTTGATTTTATAATGAAAATAGAGTGATAATTCATCAAGTTTACAATAAGTTTAGTCCACTGATGTAGGTAAACAAAATCTAATTTCAACATTACTCTAACTCTCAAATATGGAATTAAAACATTTTTCATCTAATTTAATGTTTTTGTTTTTAATGGAAGGAAATACAATTATTGTAATTATATCTAGAAACATAACTTATAGTCAAGAAAAGAACTAAAAAATATTTTATGTGTAATGTCCCGGTTCTAGAATCCACCCAGAGGGGACCCATACCCGGTCGGTCACATGGCCTCAAGCGCATTTCCCCAAATGCTAGAGCCTGCCGACTAGTAGCGAGGGTCTTGGGTGTGATAGTGGGGAAACTATGCTCTCATTGGAAGAGTGCACAGTGGAAATGAGAAATAATAAACAATAAATGAAGCAGTAAACAATCCATACACAAGTGAACAATGGATGACTAAATATGATAAACAGCAAGAGATCATATATATAGAAATGATGAATGATGCATATATGTCTAGGAAAGCATCCAAACAAGTCACAATGGTGAATACATTACTAAACCAAAGTATAAAAGAAAAATACAAAGCAACTCTTCAGCATCGCAAGCCTCGACTTGGTCCCATGATCTCCAGCTCCAATGTAATCAAGTACCTAAAGTTGAAGGGTTCTTTCCATTTTCTATACCTGTAGCAATATAATCTGTTTGGGACCAAAATCATGGAACAAACATGGTGTGAGACTAAATCCCAGTAGGCAACCACCAAAATATCTGTACCTAACAGTTAGTGATCATATGGTAGGTAATGGTACAGTAATAATTTAATAATAAACAGTAAAGAGGATGATACACAACAGTAGCAATCCACAGATCAACAAGCAATAGTGAAGCAAATATCTAACCACAAATAGAAAACCTTCTGGGAAGTACTCACAGCCAACCCCTCTGGTCTTATCCAAGAAAATACCAACAACCCTCCAGGAAGTACACTTAGCCTAACCCCTCTAGTTTGGTTATATGAAATTATACGACTCTCTGACGAATCATGGTCAGTCAATTCCCCTTATAGTCTAAGGTAGTCAGGGAATCTCTGAGGAAGATCATGGGGTCAATTCCCCTTATAGCCCCAAGGTCTATAGACTCTCTAAGGAAGATCACTCGGTCAATTCCTCATATAGCCTCAGGTCTACCATAGACTCTCTGAGGAAGCTCAATCGGTCAATTCCTCCTATTGCCTGAAATGGTTTAAGGAAATTCAAACAAAACAAAGACTCTCTGAGGAAGCTCACTTGGTCTATCTTCCTATAGTCTATAGTATCCAAGACACTCTGGGAAGCTCACTCGATCTGCCCCCTATAGTCTATAATATCCAAGACTCTTTGGGAATCTCACTCGGTCTATCCCCTATTGTCTATAATGTCCAACAATCTGAGGAATCTCACTCGGTCTATCCCTTTATAGTCTATAGCACCAGGTTATCTCGTCCATGTTCCAGTCAGTGCATAATAATGCTATAAGGCCAAAGTAAACCTACAGAGCTACTTGACTAACCAGTCCATAGCATAACAAGCATGTTAGGGAACAACACTACATCCTACGGTCACAAGTTATGGAAAACAGGTATAACGGCCAAAGGCTGAACAAGACCAAAAGGTTGTAAACAGAACAAGTCATGGGAAAAACATCAAATCATAGAAATTATCCTCATACATAGCCAAATTACCTCTACACAAGCATAAAATCAAGGAAGGAAAACAACAGGGGAAAAACAGTAAACATACAATACCTCGTTCAAGGGTATTGGTGGAAATTGCACATAAAACTAAAAGACTTTGAACGGAAAGGCACAAACCACCTACCTTGATTCTAAGAGATATATACACTTGAATCATGAGGCTTGAATCTCCTTAGAACCTCGTAGATCTACGAAAACGTTCAAAATGCTCAACCCATGATAACTTGAGAAAGAGGAGGAATTGGAAAACAGAGCTCTAGGAGAAGGAAGAGCTTACCACTGCGGTTCCAACACAATCGACGGTGGTCGATTCAGAGAACGGATGGAGGCTCAGGGGATTGGAGGAGGTTCGTAGCCGTAAGTGATGCTCTCAGTCGAAGAAGCTGGAGAAGAAGACAGTTCTATGGTTAAGACGTGACCCCGGTGCATTTAATGAAGAAAAAGAAAGTACATGACGTGTACTTTTGGAGTACACAGTGTGTACTAGGATTTTCCATACTCCACTTTAAGCGGCATCCACATCACCCCTAAATGGTCGTGTGTGTGGCCCGGACACGGCCAGCACATGGCCTCGTGCGGCAAGGGAGTACACAACGTGTACTTATAAAGTACTCGGTGTGTACTTCAAAAATTTCCAGAAGCTCCACTTTTCTAAAAAACTCCAGAAAAAGGAAAAACATACCTAAAACAAAGGTCTGAGTTCTTAAAAACTTTCCCCCTTAAAAGAAATTAATCCCCGAATTTCCCTAGAAAGGCGTAGAAGAAGAAACCCTGAACAGCTCCGGCCACTGCGATCGTACATCGGCCTCCCTCTCCCAAGTCTCATCCTGTACTCACCCATGCTGCCATAGAACCCATGCCAGAGGAACAGACTGGCCACGGAGAACCTTCGTACTGTGATCGACAATCCGGATAGGATGCTCCTCAAATGATGCATCTGATTCGATCTCAACCTCCTCAAGATAAAAGACATGAGATAGGTCTAAAAAGTAACGTTGGAGTTGGGAAATGTGGAAGACTTCATGCATAGCCCGGTTCCTCTGAGGTAACTTCAACTGATTGGCAACCGACCCAACTCTCTCCAACACCTCAAACGGCCCGACGTACTTGGGTGAAAGCTTACCCTGTCTCTAAATCCTCTTGTGTCCCTACCTCTGTGCGACATGTAGGAAAACCTGATCCCCAACCTCGAACTCCATAGCTTGTCTCCGTTGATCAGCATAAGACTTCTGTCGAGACTGTTTCATAGCCATCCTCTTCTGAATCAACTCTATCTGCTCTGAGGTCTCATGAACAAGACGAGATCCCAGCAAAGCTGCCTCTCCTACCTCCAACCAGCATAATGGTGATCGACATGGACTACCGTATAAAGCCTCGTAAGGTGCCATCTGGATAGTCGCCTGAAAACTGTTGTTGTAGGCGAACTCCACAAGTGGTATGTGCTTCTCCCAAGAACCTCCAAAGTCCTGAATGCAAGCTTAGAGCATATCCTCAAGAACCTGAATCGTACGCTCGGACTAGCAATCCGTCTGGGGATGGTATGCTGTACTCAAAAGTACTTGTGTACCCAAAGCCTTCTGAAGCACCTTCCAGAACCGAGAAGTAAAATGCACATCCCTGTCTAAAATAATGGAGTGTGTAACTCCATGTAGATGTACAATCTCTTGGATGTACAACCGTCCCAGCTCATCAACACTGAAGTTCTCCTTGATCGTCAAGAAGTGAGAAACCTTTGTAAGCCTATCGATGACAACCCAAACAGCATCCTTCCCTCGAGGAGACCTCGACAAACCGGTCACGAAGTCCATCGCAACATCATTCCACTTCCACTAAGGAATGGGTAACTGCTGTAAAAGACCTGCCGGTTGTTGATGCTCCGCTTTCACCTGCTAAAAAGTGGAACACCTCATGAAAAACCCAGCAAGATATCTCTTCATACCTGGCCACCAATACTGGTGGTGTAAATCAAGATACATCTTGGTGACGCCAGGATGAACTGCCCAAACTGAGGAATGAAAATCCTACATTAGCTCATCACGTATGTCTTCTAGAACCCATACGTGTCCCTAGAAACGCAAGATATCATCCTCGCCTACTGTCCATCCAGGAAGAGGGTCCACTCCTGACACACTCTCTAGCAGGACTTGGCCTTCCGAGTCTGATTGCTACCTCATTCGTACCTGATCAAGAAGAGTAGAGGTAACAGCTACAGAATTTATAAAAGTCTGACCCTGTCTGTCATGCACCTATAAATGCATCTCAGAGAACAAGGCCATAAGTTTCCACTCACTTCTATCCTCATGAATTGCATGTATCTGAGTTCTCATTCTCCACGCGTCATCCACTGCGTTGCCTTTCATATATTTATAGGCAAGATCAATGTCAAAATACTGAAGATACTCAACCCACCTACGCTATCTCAGACTTAGATCACGCTGAATGAAGATGTACTTCAGACTTTTGTGGTCAGTGAAAACCAAAAAATTCTCACCCAAAAGATAAGGTCTCCAACAGCGTAGGGCATGAACAATAGTTTCCAACTCCAGATTGTGCATTGGGTAATTCCTCTCATGTGGCCTTAACTGCCGAAACTCGTACTCAACGACTCCATCTCCCTACATAAGACCAGCTCCCAGACTGATACCTGAAACATCACAGTACACAAAATAGCTCTTTCCTGGCTCTGGAAAGACTAGTATTGGTGCTGATGTCAATCTCCATTTCAGCTTCTGAAAGGCTGACTCACAAGAATCCGACCATAAGAACTTCGTCCCTTTCTTGGTCAGACCTATTAATGGTTCTTCTAGGTGTGAAATGTTCTATATAAAGCATCTGTAGTATCCAGCCAGCCCTAAAAAACCCCTTACCTTAAATACATTCTTCGGCTGCTCCTAGGAAACTACTGTCCTTACTTTCTCTGGGTCTACTGATACTCCTTCCTCTGAGATAACATGACCCAAAAAGTGAATCTGGTCCATCCAAAAGTGGAATTTCAAGATCTTAGAATATAACTGATGCTCTCTCAGTGTACTCAGAATGATCTCAAGATGGGTAGCATGGTTGTTTGAACTGTGAGAGTACACCAAGATGTCGTACAAGAAAACCACCACGAATGAATCTAAGTATAGATGGAACACTCGGTTCATCAGTGGCATGAAAACTGCAGGTGAGTTCGTGAGACCGAACGGCATAACCATATACTCGTATAGACCGTACCTGCTCCAGAAAGCTGTAAGAGGTATATCAGATGGTCTAACGTGAAACTGATGATAACTGAATCTCAAGTCAATCTTTGAGAACTCTCGGGCTCCTCGAAGCTGATCAAAGAGATCACCGATCCTCGGCAAGGGATATTGGTTCTTGACCGTTAAATGGTTTAGCATCCAATAATCCACACAAATTCTAAGGGTGTCATCTGCCTTCTTCGCAAATAGGATAGGTGAACCCCAAGTAGAAGTACTGGTTCAGATGAAACCCTTCGACTACAACTCCTTCGACTGCTTCTTGAGCTCCTGCAACTCAGGTGTATCCATTCTATAAGGTGGAATGGACACTGGTGTCGCTCCTGGCACGAGATCAATAGAAAATTCTACCTCATGCTCTAGAGGAACACCTGAAAAGTCCTCTAGAAAGATGTCCTTAAAACGATCTACCACTAGATGAAATTCTAACTGTGAAGTCTCTAGGTCATCTTGATAAAGAATAGAAAGCTGGTTGGTAACTCTTCCTATCCCATGATGCTCGGGTCCTTCTCAACTCGCATGGACAGCCCACTCACCTATATGAAAAAATGATCCACCCTCTGGTGATATGAAACTCAACCTATAGTGATATAAATAGATGACTTCTTGGAAGGGGACTAAACAGTCCATTCCGAGATTGACATCACAACTCGTCATCTCTAGGACATAGAGGTCCCATAAGAAGTGACACCCTGCAACCTCAAAAGGGAACTCTCTACATTGACTTACACTAACCAATCTAGTCCCCAACGGTGTGTCTAGAGTCAAAGTATCAGCAGAGGAAAAGATGCAGAGCCCAAGGCTCTCCACAACAGCAAAAAAGATAAAACTATGCATAGCACCAGTATCGAAAAGAGTTGAAGATAAAACTGAGGTTACTAATATCGTACCTCGAACTGTAGAAGGGCCATGATCATGCTTCTGATGGTTCTGCTCCACTGCCAAGGTCTGGCCTATACCGCGACCCTGTGACCCTGGCTAACCACTCCGAGCTGATCCACTCTGCTGTCGCGGGTAACCTGGTGACTGACCACCATGGCCGCGACCTCCACCTCGGCCCGCACGGCCGGAAGAACTCTAGTTCCCAGACTAGTGAGAAAATGGCGATGCATCTCCTGAATGCGGGGTCATAGAAGAACCCCTACCAACATCTGTAGGTGAGAAGATCTGACAGAAACGCTGAAGATGTCCCACCTTGCCGCACGATCGGAACTCTATCGGGTCTCTCTAGTACTGAGGCCTAGTATGGCCGCTCCTCCAATATTGGTAGCATACTACCTAGCTGCCCGAAGATACATTCCAGCTACTCTGATCTCCTCAAGTAGAATCCCTGCGGCGCTTCCTACTATTAGTAGGAGGAACACTGACTCTAGATGTCGAACCGCCCTGTCTCACTGCTCCATAATTCCTCATATTGCACTCAGTGATTAGTGTCTAGTTGATGATAGATGATATCGAAGTCAACCATAAGATGTTCACCTATGAGTGGATGTCGTGCCTCAGACCATCCTCAAACTTCCTCTCAAGGAAAAACTCATCGCCTCCACGAATAGGCGTGAAACACTATAGCTCAGTAAAGCGAGATAAGTACTCCATAACCGAAAGAGTACCCTGCTCCAGACTCATAAACTCTCGGGCTTGATTGACCCTCAAGGTCTTCGGGTAGAAGTAATCATAGAAGATGCGCCGAAACTCATCCCAATTCATACTCTTATGGAATCCTGACTGTGAGATCACCTCCCACCACCTCTTGGTGGAGTCTTAGAGCATATAGGTCACGAGATTCACCCTCTTATCTGGAGGTATCTCCAGATGCTCGAAAATTTTAAGTGTGGCCTCTAGCCACAAATCTGCATCTTGAGGTCCTCTATCCCCTAAGAAATTAAGAGGATGCTACTACTGGAAAACCTGCATCAATCCTTCCATCGACAGGGTAGGAGGCGTCCATCCCTGTAAGGTCTGCATCATCCTAATAAAATCTTCCCTAAACTATGCATCGGTTCCTGTAACTGGTATAACTTCTTGTGCCAAGGCTGGAATAGCAGGAGTATCTGCAAGAGATCCCTCATCATCCATATCCGGTGTCTAATCACCATCTGTCAGCTAATGTACAACCGGAGGCTGTCTCGGAGGAATAGCTCTAAAAGGTCAAAAGCACACCTTAGATCAGTATTATCAAAGACTGAGAACACAAGAGTACAAGAGGGGAATAGGAGAAAGAAACAATCAAGTTTTACAAACACGACTACACGACGTGTATAAAAACTACACGGCATGTTCTTTGAACCCATTCACATGGGCGTGTACTTCTTCCACACTGGTCGTGTAATGCCCCAACCACACGACGTGTTGTCCCCACACACGTCATGTACTTGAACTCTATTCCCCTGCCCGAGTCTCCTTACACGGCTAACCCACATGATCCTCTAAATCCTACACTACACGGCGTGTTCACGAAGGACATGGCGTGTACTAGACAAGGTCTCAATGACCCGTGTAGTTAGTTACACGGTCGGCTACACGGTTCACTCTACACGGCGTTCTCCCTGAGAACACAGAGTGTACTTGAAGGTCTTCCCCGACCCGTGTTGTTCATGACATGGTCGGGTACTTAGGTTACATGGAACGACATGTGATAACAGAACACGGCGTGTATAGTCGAAGTTTCATCCATCAGTGTCATGAGTCACACGGGTAGACACACGGTCACTACTACATGGAATGTACTTACCATACACGGCGTGTTCCTGAATATTTTTCACAACCCCGTGTTTCTGCCCACATAGTCAGTGAAAGGTTTAAAAACTACACGGCGTGTATTAATAAAGTACACGCCATGTAATTTGGGTTTTTCCGGGAAGTAGCTCAAAAACTGCTACGAAGCCCATGAAACACATAAAACAAGAGTTAAGGTGCCAAATTCCGATCCGTGAGGACCCATACTCCCTACAAATCAAGGTTTGGCATCTCAAACAAGTTATAAACAAAGAAACCAGGCAATGATCCACCAAATTCCGGTCCATGAGGGCCCATAACACCTCAAGAACCAAAGTTTGGCATCCATCTAAGCAATGTACTATACAAAAAGATTCTCTATCAAATAGCAGAGATTCTATCAAAGAATATATCACAACAGAATGCATAATATACACAACGTCTATCACAATAGCATGCAATCGCTAATGCATCATAGATGGCATGGCAAGAATGCATGGCATGTGATTTCTAACCACTGTCTATATGATTCATGATATGGCATACCCTCATCTCATCGGGTTGCAATAGAAATAGAACCTCAATAACAACAATGGTAATGGCACCAAGCATGTGAATCACTCAAGGTGAAATCAAATAAACTGTAAAAATTTCAAAACCTGAAAAAAAATTGCAATAAACGAGGTAAATTGGCTTCTCCCTATACACGAGTTAGCTACTCCTGGGCACAGCTTATTACCAAGTACCTATTTTGTCCTATCCCTGGATATAGGCTCCAAACGGTAAGTCAAAAGAAAATAATTCCTCTGAAACCACTTTGTAAAGTCCCGATTCTGGAAGCCACCCAGAGGCACCCCATACCCGGTCAGTCACATGGCCTCAAGCGCATTTCCCCAAATGCTAGAGGCTGCCGACTAGCAGTGAGGGTCTTGGGTGACAGAGTAAAGAAACTATGCCCTCATTGGAAGAGTGCACAGTGGAAAGGAGAAATAATAAACAATAACGGAAGCAGTAAACAATCCATACACAAGTGAACAGAGAAAGACTAAATATGATAAACAGCAGGAGCTCATATATATATAATTGATGCATGATACATATATGTCTAGGAAAGAATCCAAACAAGTCACAATGCTGAATATAGTACTAAACCAAAGTAAAAAAGAAAAATACAAAGAAACTCTTCAGCATCGCAAGCCTCGACTTGGTCCCATGCTCTCCAGCTCCAATGTAATCAAGTACCTGAAGTTGAAGGGCGCTTGCCCTTGTCTATACCTGTAGCAATATAATCTGTTTGGGCCCAAAATCATGGACCAAACAGGGTTTGAGACTAAATCCCAGTAGGCAACCACCCAAATATCTGTACCTAACAGTCAGTGAGCATATGGTAGGTAATGGTATAGTAAGAATTAAATAGTAAACAGTAAATAGGATGATGCACAATAGTAGAATCCACAGATCAACAAGCAATAGTGAAGCAAACATCTAACCACAAATAGGAAACCCTCTCGGAAGTACTCACAGCCAACCCCTCTAGTCCTATCCAAGAAAATACCAACAACCCTCTGGGCAGAACACTCAGCCTAACCCCTCTAGTTTGGTCATACGAAATTATAAGACTCTCTAAGAAAGCACACTCAGTAAATTCCCCTTATAGTATAAGGTAGTCAGGGAATCTCTGATGAAGATCATGCGGTCAAATCCCCTTATATCCCCGAGGTCTAGAGATGATCTGAGTAATCTCACTCAGTCAATTCCTCTTATAGCCTCAGGTCTATCACAGACTCTCTGAGGAAGATCACTCGGTCAATTCCTCTTATAGCCTGAATGGTTTAAGTAAATTCAAACAAAACAAATACTCTCTGAGGAAGCTCACTTGGTCTATCCTCCTGTAGTCTATAGTATCCAAGACTCTTTGGGAAGATCACTCGGTCTATCCTATATAGTCTATAATATCCAAGACTCTCTGGGAAGCTCACTCGGTCTATCCCCTATAGTCTATAATGTCCAAGACTCTCTGAGGAAGCTCACTCATTCTATCCTCATATAGTCTATAGCACCAGTTTCTCTAGGCCCTATGCCAGTCAGTGCATAATAATGATATAAGGACAAAGTAAACCTACAAAGATACTTTTCTAACCAGTCTACAACATAACAAGCATGTTAGGGAACAACACTCCATCATACGGTCACAAGGCATGGAAAACAGGTATAACGACCAATGGCTGAACAAGACCAAAAGGTCGTAAACAGAAAAAGGAAAAGAAAAAAATCCATGAATTTAAATTATCCTCATACATAGCCTAATTATCTCTACACAAGCATACAAGAAAGGCAGGAAAACAAAAGGGGAAAAATAGTAAACACGCAATACCCCGTTCAAGGGTATTGGTGGAAATTTCACATAAAACTCAAAGACTTTGAACGGAAAGGCACAAACCACCTACCTTGATGCTAGGAGATCGATATACTTGAACCACAAGGCTTGAATCTCCCTAGAACGTTATAGATCTATGAAAAAGTTCAAAACTCTCAACCCATGATAACTTGAGAAAGAGTAGGAATTGGAAAACAACGCTCTAGGAGAAGGAAGAGCTTACCGCTACAGTTCCAACGCAATCAACGGAGGTCGATTCAGATAACGGACGAAGGCTTGGGGGCTCGGAGGCGGTTCGCGACTATATGAGATGCTCTCGATCAATGAAGGTGGAGAAGAAGACAGTTCTGGGGTTAAGATGTGACCCTAGTGCATTTAATGAAAAAAATAAAGTACACGACATGTACTAGGATTTTCCATACTCCTCTTTAAGCAGCCTCCACATCACCCCGACATGGTCGTGTGTGTGGCCCATAAATGGCTAGCACACGGCCTCGCGCGTCAAGGTTGTACATAGTGTGTAATTATAAAGTACACGCCATGTACTTCAAAAATTTCCAGAAACTCCTATTTTCTCAAAAAATCTAGGAAAAGGAAAAACATACCTGAAACGAAGGTCCGGGTTATTACATTCTGATAAAATGTTGAAGATATAGGATATAATTTAGGAAAAATTCCCAGGATAACATATAAAATATTCATGCACTGGATTCTATTATAAAGTACGGAAACCCCTATTAGGAAACTATAGAGGAGTCTTAACCCAAAATGATCAAAGATGTCAAAAGAATTGAAAATATATTGGAATCAAAAATTATTTACCCAATTTTCAATTCAAATGGGGTCAACCAAATTTATATACTATCCATAAAATCCGGACCGACCATTGTGAAGAATGAAAAAATAATGTAGTTCCTATGATAATCCAAAATAGTTGAAGTGTTTTCATTGGTTATTGAAAACTAAATCAAATCACAAGAAAATATCATTTTGATATTCCATTTATTGACTAAATACTAGAAAAAATATCAGGGAAAATCCATTATTGATTTTTAGATGGATTTTTAGTATACTTTTAGGTTCCTATTGTACTTGAGAGCCAAAAAATACAACCTTCACTTATAATTATAGTATCTTTTCTTATTAAAGAATTAAATTTCGATTTTTAAATACACTAAGTAACTTTTAAAGATTAATGTTAAGAATTTTATTTGATTTTATAGAAAAGATTATTGAATTATTTCTAGATAATTTCACTATGTTTAAAAATTCATTTGATCACTATTTGGAATATTTGAAAAAGATCCAAAAAACTTCTATTGAAAATAATCTTTTCCATCATTTTGAAAAGTATCATTTCAAGGTTGAGAGGGAAGTTGATCATAGAAATGTAATTTAATAAAATATGATTAATTTAGATAAATATAATATTAAATATATCAATTAATTATCTTACCCAATTTTTTTGAATCTTGATAAATCATTTTTATGTAATTGAGGATTTTATATAAGATTTAACAAGTATTTTACTAATATTTCTTTGCAACTCCCAATATTTCATTTAAAATTTTTCTTGTCACAAATCCAACCTAGGGAAACCCCTAAATCGAGAACCCAATACCAGTTGTGACATACATGAGGTAAATTCTAGATCACCTTAGGTTCAAAAATAGTGTTATGGTATCAAAACTGAAGAACTTGGAGTGATATCACCCCCGAAAACCAAATAATTACAAATTAGATTTCACCACAAAACATGACATAAACTATCAATATATTGGATTCCCATGCATAATAAATAAAAAATTATAGATAACAAGTTACCAATAAAGAGACTAAGTATAGTGAATAAAAAATATATAAAATTTATTCGGTATTAAAAGAAAAAAAAATCACATAAATATATAAAAATAGATCTGGGTCATTAAAGCTGACATAAAGGAATCCCAAAATAAATATAAGACCAAACCAGAATGACCACAACTTTGTAACCCACGACCACACTCCATATACCTACAAACTATCACTAAATAACCCAAATACCGTAACATGACAGATATGGCACCTAAAAAGAAAAATATAATTGGTCTATACACCAAATGGCATATGCAATGTGTGAGTGAAAACAAGCCAAGTATGATTTCACTATGGAATTTTTGTTATTACTTTTAAAAGAAATTTCATCCATTCTAGTTTTAAATATGATTAAATGATTTGTATTCATACATAAGTACATGAAAACCTAGCATCACATCCATGATTTTTTTTTGAAAAACTCCATTTCATTTTCATTAAATGAAAATAATCACTTTAAAAACATTACCTTTTCTTTACCCTCATTTACTAAAACTCCCATTTGAAACCCATTATTTTAAATCCCTTTAGAAATATAATTTTTAAAATATAATTGGAAACTAACTTAATTTAACATGATATGAGAAATAATGATCAAACAAAACACAAAGGAACCAATCACTAATGAAATAAAGTAAGAAAAACTAAATCATGGTTCTATATATGATAATCGAGCTAGGAAACCTAAATGAAGGTCCCCTAGGGAGTCATCCAGTATCATGGGAAACACAATAGGTCCTAAATTTAGATGTTTATAGGCCTTACCAATAATTGAGAACAATTTTTGGAATATTTTGTGTCTAAACAACATAATCCATCCAACAAGCCTTCACCTAGAATCATTAGGGGAACTACCCACTAGCCCTAGAAAATAACACAACCAGGTGGATAATTGTAACATGTGAATATCTAGTGTATCAAAAATATATAACGCTCACTCGGTTCCTAGTGTAATCTTGAAATAAAAAATTGGAGGTGATAAATCAATAAATTCATGGAATCATTTTACATTTTAAACAACTCTCACCTCACCTATAATTCCCTCACAAGAAACATCCCCTTTCACATCATATATTCCATAAAAATAATAAAAATACACTTTGGGTTCAAAAATCTATATTAAAAATAATAAATCAAGGGGCTTTAAAGGGTCACACATTCCCATAAAACTTGAGAAACCTATTAGATTATCAGATAGGCCTAGCTCAAATCACATCCTAGTAATCCAAGCCACTTTATCCCTCTATAGAGAAAATAATTTAAAAATAATTCTTACAAAATAATTTTAAAAAGTATTCAAACCTATTCAAAATTTTAACCCCCATTAATTAAAACAATTTGTTTTAAATTACATTTCCTTCTATCAATCTATGACCCAAACAGTTTCAATGCCTTTGAAATGAAAAATTCATTTAAAATAAGACATTGAAACCTTTTTACATACACTTATAATTCAAACATAATTTTAGAAATCAAAAAATCATGAAATTACCCATTATTATAAGTTAATAGTAATATCCAGAAATATATATAATTCATTTAAATACTAGATATATCAGTAAATTCCTAAATCAATAATTTTTAACTCTCAAGTAGTAATTAAAAATCCAAAATGAAATATATAAAATCACCTACCTTAGTCTAGTATAAATCAACTAAAAAATTATCTCCTTTAGCGGAGAACACACAAAAATGTAACAAGAGGCTCTCCATAATCCCTAGCAAACAAACCCATAATGAGTAAGCCACCCTAAACCCTAAATTTATACCTAGTGGACCCTAGGGTTCATTGGAATGAAGGAACCTAAGGAAATGATGTGGGGAATGAATGAGAAGGAAGAAATAAGTGTAATATAGGATATTAAACTGAAGAATCAATTGATAATGAGTGTGTAAGAGATAAAATAATCAAATGGATGCGGAAGAAGCTCCCTTGGGAATCTTAAACTATTTTGAATTGGAGGATTTGGAAGATGAGGCCTTAGGAATTTAAAACTAAAAGGGGAAAATTCAGAAAACTGAGTTTTACTAAAATTGGGTAAAATATATGGTTTTAAAAACTATGTGTCAACCATTCCAATAAATAGTGTTGATCTATAGAACACATCACACAATTTTCACACAGTGTTCCCTAACCCTACACAAATTGTGTTACACATAACCCAAATGTAAGGGTACCCCACAAATTCTCCACTAATATGCATACAGTTATTCCCAATCCTTTCACTCCTCATGCACAATCAAACTTTAATGTTCACAAAATAATTGTTGAACCTTCTATGTTAGGTTACTCCCATGGTTTGAACTAAATCGTGCACATTAAACCATGAACTATAGAATTCTTATTTAAATTTCATATGAAAAATTCACTCTAAACATGAATAGGATTTGATAAAATCTTGTAACAGGATAAAATTATTGAAAATTAAGGTCTGAGGCCGTAAAACATTCAAAAAATAAACAAAAATAAAATTAATTAATATAAATATATCTAAAGTGGCATAAAGTGTTATAATCTCCCAACCCTTTCACTTTCTATGCTCAGAATGTATCTTATAAATGTGGAAGTACCATAAATAACACTTAAATTTTACCCCATGAAAGAGGTCTTTTGGATAGGGAAGGAAATAAGAGAAGGTAATAAGGAATAAAACCATAAGACACCACCAAACTCCACGAGTTTATGGGTTGAATCCACAAAACAATGAGACATCTCTAAGAACAATGAAATAATGATTATAAAGGGTGAACCCTAAGGAGACAGAGACTAGGTATAGGTCTCCCATCCATTTATATTTAACTTAAAGTGAAGAACATGGGATAAACAAGAACCTTAGATAAGAACATAATCAAGAGGCACAATTTCCAATAAAACTCCACAAAACCATAGGACTTCTAAGAAACTAACTTGAAACTGCTCAAGGAGAACAAAACCCAAAAGAACTTGACATCCACAAGATGGGGAAAAAATAAAAAATCTATCATATGAAATAAAATAAATAAATAATCACAAGCCTCAGTATAAAGAAACATGGGATTTATAACTCATTCCACTATACTCAAAAGGTAAACTAAGACCTCCAAATCAGAACGTCATCCCATAGTGAACCATACAAAGGAAAACCAACATTAACAAGTGCTTAACTTCCCAATGGGCATAGTAGTACTAGTGACTAAGAATGAAACATGATGGAATCCCATGTTCAAACCAATAATAATACACCATAAATATACAATTAATAAACATGCATCCCTAGGTAAAACAACCCAAGAAACAAGGCTTGGACAAAACCATATTTCACTACTATATATAAGTATCAAACCCAAAAATCCCTGATACCTACAAAGATAAGGTCTACGAAAAAAGAAACCACCCAAAATCATATTACACCAAAGTATTTCCTTTATAATATCAGAACTTGAAAAACCTATTAATATGGATTAGTTTGTCACACCAATAATAATCCCTCATATATTTTAAATAAAAAAATATAGAATTCCTATGTGTTTTTTACTAGAAGAACACAAAATGTAACTTTTTATTCTTATTCTAACTCAACTACTCCTAATCAAACTTCCCATCCAAATTAGTTTCAACCAACTCCTACTTTTCATTTAATGGAACATACACATTTTTCAAATCCAAAACACCCTAAAAACTTCTACTGATGGGGATATAGAAACTACCTCCACATAATACGATAGACTAGATTCAAATTCGATATATCTAAAATCATGATGATAAAAAATTTGATTCAAGAATTCCTAGATAGAGTCTAAGGAATTGAATAAATAAGGATAACCCGCTTTATCATTAGTCTAGGTAGAGTTGATGAGTGGAGAAACCACTCCTAAACAATGAACCCTGAAGGCCATCCCAACAAATAGGCATCTCAAATTTTATCAAAGTCACTATGGGATACAAATTCTAAATGAAAAAATCATTTAAATTAATCCTTCCAGGTTCCATAATAAAAATCATGAAACTCCATCACAAATAAAAATAACTCTAAAAAATAACTCACAAAAGCAACCACATAAAAGGATTTTCCTCTAAAAGGACACACCTAGTAATAATTTTTTGGAAACTCTATTTTTTTTAAACCTATATTCATTAAAAAACATCCATTTAAAATATTTCAAATCATTTTAAATTTTTGAAAAAAACTCATTTTTAGAAATAAAGAACCTATCATTTCTTTATAAAATTAATATCTTGCACAAAGTTTTCTCGCAAATCCAAACACACTTCTAGAAATTCATTTCAAAACAAATGGCCCTTCCAAAAAAAGTTGAAGAATAAAAATCCTTTTTATCACAAAATAATCTAAAATTTTTATTTTTAAATCTATTAACTTTGAAAAAACTCTAAATAACTATTTGAAACATCATTTCATGGTTAAAACGTTTCACAAAAAAAATTTAAAATCCACTATTTCATTGAAAAATTTTGTTTTCTGAAACATAAAAAAAGGAAATGCTCAATACCAATCCATAACCATCATTAAAAAACCAATACTAAAAATATAAACTCCATAACAAAAACTACCTTATTAAACTTCAAAAAAAATTAAAACACCATTGGAATTAGTTTGAATAACAAGGGATAAAAAACAACAATTATAGAGGAGAAATAGAATTGTGTAAAGTTTGGCAAGATAGGCTGGTAAACCATGTGCCAAACATACAACTAGATCTATAATGTTTCTAGGACCATCTACATAGGATCTATACAGTTTACCATATATAATATATTATATAACTGTGAAGATCATGTTATTTCACTAAATGTACTTCAGACAATCAAGATTATCCCTAAAATAACTAATATACTTGTCGGGAAGAAAAATTATATCACTGTATTTAAAAATTCTTCATATATAATTTAAAATGAATTTAACATCAAGACTCAAGTCCTAACCACCCATTGAGACTTGAGGTTTGAGGTGAAGAAGAGTTGGTCAAGCACTTCCCTACAGTCTCCACCCGAATTCCAACAACAGTCACAGCCTCCATTCTACCAAGACACACCCAAAATAGAAAGAGGGTTCTCTTATACTATTTTATCACAAATGAAACCTAGGAAACCTCTGAATTGGGAACTTTGAGTTGGTATGTGACATACCCAAGTCATGTTCTCAATCACCTCTGGTTGGAAACTAATTTTAGGGTACCAAAACTAATCAAGTGGGAATGATTTCACCCATAGAAACTAAATAATTACAACTTGAATTCCATCTAGAGAATAGGAATAACCCATTTATATAATTAAATACCAATTATAATAAATAATTAGTTATAGATAAATAGGAAAACTAAAAATATTATGTAGAGTGAATAAATAAATCATCCCATGAACTGTACAGTAAAAGAGAAACAACATATCATAAATAAACCCAAAGATATGTGGGTCATCAAGGCCAGTATAAAGGAATCCCAAAATAAAAATAAGGCCAAAATAGAATGAACACCTTTATGTGACCCATTTAAATACTCCAGATCCCAATAAACCTTCTTCAAAAAACCCAAACACTCTAAGGATTCCCAATCCGATGCACATAAAATTAAAACCATAAGAGATGTATACACCAAATGGAATATAAAAGTTGTGGGTGAAACTGATACCAATAGGATCTCACCATGTATTTTTTTTATTCCATTAAAATGAAATTTCATCCATGCTAGTTTGAAATATGATTAGGATACAATTCCTTCATAAAAAATTACATAAAAACCAAATATTACATCCATGAAATTTTTTGAAATCTTCTATTTATTTTTCTTTAAATGAAAAAAAATCACATTGAAAATATTTCCTCAACCTAAACCTCATTTACTAAAACACCCACATAAAAACCACTATTTGATACCCCTTTAGAAATATAATTTTCAAAACAATTTTTGAAACCACTTAATAAAATTTTATATATTCAATAATGATCAAAAAAAACACTAAGGCACCACATGACTAATGAAATAATGAAGGAAATTAGAAATCATATTGCCATAGATTCCAATGGATGTAGGCAATGCAAATAAAATTCCATTATAAATTTATCTATTATCATGAGAAACCCACTAGATTATAAAGTAATATGGTCTTAGACCGTAATAAGACATGGTACCAAGAACCAGTATATGTTGCATACAAACAACACAAGACTCCCAACAATCCTACAACAAGGATCTTCAGGTACTCTATCCACTATAATTAAAATATAGAACAGTTAGTGGGATATTGGAGGAGTGTGACTATCTATTGAAGAATAAATATTAACCTATATTTTAGTTCCTAGTGTACCCATGAAATAAAAAATAACAGGGGATCAATAAATAAATTAACATAACAATTTAGCAATGTAAACCAATCTCATCTCACATCCAATGACATTGAAAGATGTATCCCCTTTCACATGGCTCATGCCACAATAATAATAAAAATCCCCTTTGGGTTCATATCCTATATTAGCACTACTATAAATAGGGCCTTTAACAATTCTAGTAAAAGGGATTTATTAGTGCTATAGAAGAACTGAAAATGTAAGTGATGTTAAAGACTTAGTTTTAACAGTTCTTGTAAAAAGAGATAATAAATGGGGCCATTATCATTTATTTTTTCGTGCTTTTAATGGGTTATTTTATTAGATTTTTTTAGCACTAATAAAGGACCTACTGATAAAGGGTATAATTTTTTTTCACGCCCCCCCCACCTTTTTTCACGCCCCCACACCCCCAATAAATGACCCTTCCTCTAGTAATTTTCAAACCTGAGACCTCCAGCTTATTAAAAAATGTCTTTTCCACTCCATTATACTATTTTATTTTATATTTTATGATATATCAATATATTTCAATATATTTCATTATATTTTTTATCCATATATCTATATATTTTTATGTATATGTTTATATATGTAGTTATATATATATATACATATTTATTTACATATATTCTAGAAAATGGATATTAACTCAAAAAACCCTTAAAACACATAAAAACGTTAAGAAAATCCAAAAACCCAAAAACCCTAAAAACCATGAAACGACCATGACTTCTATTTCATTAGTCTTTTTTATCTCTAAAACTTGTAAAATCAAATATAATGAAACTATCTTTGATATGATATGTGGTATAGGCCAAACGGACACACTGATCATATATTATAAGCTTTTTAATTTTATTAATTGGGGTCAGTGAAAACAACTCAGTTTTGGAGTCCCTATGGGCCTTTCAAGGATTGAAAAACTAGAAAGAGCTCTTTGACCTTAGATGGAGACCATATGGAGCATATATCTCATTGTATTCTTCGATTTAATATGTGTTAGAGGAAAAATAGACACCCGGATCAAAAGTTATGGTTGTTCAAAGTTCCAATTCGATTTTGAATTTTTTTCAAAAAAATAATATATTTTATTCCTTTTATTAACATATGATTTAAATATCATGTGTTTTTTAGATAATTTCATATTCATTTATTTAACTGGTTGTGGAGCTAAAATAGACTCCTAGATCAAAAGTTATGATCTTTGTAGGGTTTTTTACGATTTTTCTGGTTTTTAGGGGTTTTAAGGATTTTTCACATTCTACGGCCTTTCAAATGGGCATAAGTTATGAAATGAGTGTCTGTTTTGCCTCTACCACATGTCAAATCAAATATTACGATGATAACTACACCGCGTTGACCTGTAGAAACCATCAATCACCTCTATTGAGTACAAAAAAGGCCACAAATACCTCTAAATGACCATAACTTCTTCTACGGGAGTCTATTAATGAAATTATAATTTTTTTAAGACATACCCTTTATCATTTCTAATAAAAAAGCACTGATAAAAGGGGGTATTTATCAACACTTATAAACCCCCACCCCCATTGTATCTTTTTTAGAAGTGCAAATAAATTTATGTTTTATCAGAACTTTTTTACTAGAACTAATAAATACGGGGCCTTTATAAGTGTTTTTTTACAAGCACTGATAAATGGATCCCTTTAATAGAAACAAAAAACCATTGTAAAATGCCACCTTCAGTAGCACTTTTTCTAGAACTGAGAAAGGGGGTTTTAATAGTGTTTTTAAAAAGTTCTAGATAAACTCAATTATATAGTAGTGCAAACATAATAAAGCATGGGGCTTGTGAGGGTCACACACACCCATGTAATTTTAAAATACACTTAAAGTGTCAGATGGGCTTATCTAAATTTCTATCTCGTTATACCAAGATAATTTATCTTTCTTTTTAATATTCATTTCAAAATCATTATTTAAAAATAATCATTCTAAACCATATTTAAAAACTTTTAAATTTCAACCCCTCTCTAATTAAAACAATTCAATATACAAGACCTTTCATTCACCCAATCTATGACCCAAATGAGGATAAATACTTTTAAAACACCAAATTATTTTAAAAAAATCATGGAAACATTTATTTGAACAATTTTCATTGATACATTATTTTATAAATCAATACTTCTTGAAATATCACTTTATTCCAGGTAAAAAAATAAACATAAAAAAATTATAAAACTCATTTAACTACTACTACATATAGGAATAACATCATATATTAATCATTAATAAAGATCAAGAAATAAATGAAAATCCAAATATAGTAAATAAACAGAATCAGATACCTTATCAAAGATGAAATTGAGTCAGAATTCATTGCCTTCAACAGCGAACACCCAAAAAAGAAATAATAGCCTCTCCAGAAGCCCTAGAAATAAAAACCCTCAAGGCTAAGCCATCTAAAACACTAAATATTTCCCTTGTAACCCCAAGGGTTCACCAGAAGGACTGAAACCAAGGAAACAAGGTGGATAAATAAAGAGAAATAAGAAACAAGGGGAAGTGAGGAAATTACCTTCAGAAATTGCATAAGAAAGAGGGTGGAGGATCTCCAAATAACCAAATGTAAGGGGGAGTTCTATTAGGAACCTTAGACACAACTTAATTAGGGTACAAGGAATGGGAGGCCATGGGCCTTAAAATTTAAAAATGGAAAACCCAGAAATTAAGTTTTATTAAAAGTGGGTATGTCTCATAATTATGTCACCTGACATGAAAAATCATGTTCCAACCGTGAAAAATAGAATTGTTAAACTAAAAAACACATCACTTGGTTTTAAAAAAAAATTCTATAACTTTACACAAACCATACACTACACAACCAATACTTAAGTGTAAGAACCTGGTTCTTATTCTTGAGGTACGAGTTTCTTCTTCTCTCTTTTTCTTAAGTGTTTTTGACAAGATAAGAAAAATGGGGAAAAATACTAAATTTTGGGACTACATGTCATGTACTTTTCCACCGGCTGTGAACTTTGGCCATGTGGGATGAGTGCATAGGGTGTGTAGCCTTGTCAACGAGAAGGGGTGTAAAAACTGACTACACACCGTATAGTGGGTATTAACATGTCATGTAGTCAGTTGGCAGGTGAATAGTAAGGTGGTGGAAGCAGCCGCTAGCCAAGTGGCAGTCCATGCCGTGTACTCAGGTTTCACACACCGTGTACTCATGTCGACAGATGAACAGTGCCACGCTGGTGAGAAGATGTCTATGGAACAGTTAGGAAATGAAAATTACACTTCGTGTACTTGAGAAGTACATGTCGTGTAGTTTGTTTTTTTTTCACTTAAAATGGACAGTATCCAACCCTGTTCATGGGACTAGATTATAATCGGAGGAAAGAGTCAGGAGAGAAGGACGGACCTTCGAGGATCTCTATATCGAGTGTCAGGAATCCGTTTTCACCTCTGACGATCTCGTTGGAACCGCACGGGTAAGCCCTCCACTATCCTTAAGCCGTTCTGGCCAATTATTCCTCTAAGGGAAGTTATTTAACTTTGAATGGGTTTTTCTTTCACCTTAGATCTACGTCGTTATTAGACAATTCGAGGATCTTCAGTCGCGTATACCGTTCAGGGGTGTTTAAGGTAGGTGGCTTGGTGTTTAATTTCCAACTGTTGTGCGTTTGTGTGTATCATTATGCCACGAACCCATGTTAGGGTGTCATGTGGCTGAGGCCTTCACTGTTTTAAATACCTATAATTGTATAGGTAATTAAATGTGATAATAAACTATTTTTTGGGATCGCTGATTGGATCCAGAACCACCCTGGGGGAGTGCATTCCTCTGTTTAGCCATTTGGCCAGCATTCCCGAGGGTATGCCTTTATAATAATGATTATAGAATTGCCTTGAGAAGAATTGAATGTGTATTTCTTGTTTACATGTTTGGAATGGCCCGATTACTTTTTTATCCTGAGGGAAGTGTTTTATTTAGCCTGAGGGTAGTGCATCTTTTAGCCTGAGGGAAACTTCTTCCATGCCTGTGGGAAATAGGCTCTGTGCCTGAGGGCGACACTTTGTACGCCTGAGGGAAATATCTTTTATGCCTGAGGGAAATGCCTAAGGGGAAGATTCTGATTACTTGAGGGTAAGGGTTTGCGTGTCTGAGTAAACTGAATATTTACATATAAAATTCAATGTGGTGGTTTTCCTTATATGGAATGATTAAATGAATATTAAAATGGAAATATAACTGGTAAAGTTAGTTACTTTAGAGTACTTCTTATTTTATTGCATTAACTTTTGAACACTGTTGTTGCATGTTTACACATAGTTGAGCACGGGACTTTGGTGGTTGCCTACTGGGATTTATTTCTCACACCCTGTTTGGGTCATGTCTTCAGCCCAAACAGATTACATTTCTGCAAGTGTGGATAAGGTCAAGGGTCCCTATACAGGTACATGACTGTTGCTGAGGAGTAGGGGAGCATAGAACCGAGCATAGGCTCGCGATGCTGTCGGCAGTTTTATTTTGATTTGTTGTACTATGTATTGTATTGTACTACTGTGTAACATGTTCTGGCTATTTTCTTAGAACATGATACATGCTGCATCATATCTATATAACTGTTTGGTTATCTTTTACTTTAGTGGTTTATATTAAATATGTATGGTTTATTGCTTCCGTTGTTGTTGTATGTTTTATCTTGTATTCCGCTGCGCTACACTTTGAAAAATGAGGGCATAGTTTCCCCACTATCAGACTTGGACCCTCGCTGCTAGTTGGTAGCCTCTGGCGTTTGGGGAAATGCGCTTGAGGTCTTGTGACCAACTGGGTTCAGGGCACCCATTGAGTGGCACCCGGATCCGGGACGTTACAAAGTGGTATCAGAGGAGTTATTTTCTTTGACTTACTATTTGGAGCCTTAGTCAGGGATAGGATGAAAAAGGTAGTTGGTAATAAGTTGTGCCCAGGCATAGCTAACCCTTGTATAGGGAAAATCCAGTCTACCTCGTATTTTTCCAATTCTTCATATTTTGCAAATTTTACAGTTGATTTTATTTCACTGTTGGGTGACGCACTTGTGACTATGCTGTTTATATTTTATCCATCGATTCTATTTAGTTAAAACTCAATGAGATGAGGGTATGCCATCTCATGCATCATTTAGTCACATGACAGAAATCACATGCCTTGCATGGTTCCATGCCACATAGGTGCATTAGAAATTGCATGTTATTGTGATAGTTGTTGTGCTAGAAAATCATGCTATTGTGATAGCTGCTTGATAAATACCTGCTATGTGATAGGGTATCTTGGTATGAGTCTGTTGATAGAATGGACGCAAAACTTTGGTTTTTGGGGAGTATGGGCCCTCATTGACCGGAATTTGGTGGATCATTGACTGTTTATCTTTGTATAACACATATAAGATGCCAAAATTTGATTCGCGGGGAGTATGGGCCCTCATGGATCAAAATTTGGCACTTAGGTGTTGTTTTTCAGTATTTTCTGGGTTCTGGAGTAGTTTCAGAGGTGTACTGTGTGGAAAACCCATTATACATGTCGTGTAGTTCCTCGGACACACGTTATGTGTTCTTCTATTTGG
This sequence comes from Viscum album, assembly GCA_963277665.1. Taxonomy (NCBI): domain Eukaryota; kingdom Viridiplantae; phylum Streptophyta; class Magnoliopsida; order Santalales; family Viscaceae; genus Viscum; species Viscum album. Next base: position 1,248,941,394 of record OY728156.1, on the reverse strand, counting down.
GAAGAAAAGAAAACTTTTTGAGTACACATCGTGTATTCTCTTCCCATGTCATAGACCATGTGGGTGGGGACACAGGGAAGGGAAATTCTTGGGACAAACACGCCGTGTACCGGATGTACACGCTGTGTAGTGTTGACCTAGATTCCGCCCGTGTAACAAACCACATGGACGAAGGAGACCTTAAGACATACACTTCGTGTCCACTATAGAACACACCGTGTAGTCTGACCTGGGACACGGTCGTGTAACTAACAACAAGATTCGGTGTAATCCTTTCATGTACACGCCATGTGTATATGGAACACGCCATGTAGTTTGAGTCGTGTATCCGGCCATGTAACTAACAACATAGGTCGGCGTAGCTCGTCCCGTACACACCATGTGCCTGAGGGACACGCCATGTAGTATTGACCGATGATAGACCGTGTGGACCTGACCATGTGGCTGGGAAAACGGGTGGTGTACACGCCGTGTGCGGGTGTAACACGCCATGTAGTATCAAGCCAAGTAGTCGGTCATGTCATAAATGACACTGGCAGTTGGAAAATTACACCATAAATGCTGTGTAGATTATATACACGCCGTGTAGTTTTTTTCAATGGGAGTTGTGTGTCTTAGCCATGTAGAAGGTCCCGGGCAGGGGAAGAGAAGTCAGGTACACGCTGTGTAGTCAGTATACACGTCGTGTAGTCTTGTTTTTCAAATCTTGAAACGCTTTCTTCCTCCTGTTCAATTTTTTGGTCCCATCGTTTTCAGTCTTTGATAATCTGGATCTAAGGTGTGCATTTCACCTTCTAGAGTCATGCCGCTGAGACGACCATGTGTTGTTTTCTTGGAGAGCGGCAATGATTATACTCCAGAGATGGTGGGCCATGGGCTACAAGTGGATCCTCCAGCAGAGCCAGATGAGGCTCCAGCCGTTATACCAGACACAAGCGTGGAGTCGTAGTTATGTGAAGGCTTTATGCGGTTCATGTAGACCTTTCAGGGAGCACTACCGGCTTCCACATCTATGGATGAACTGACTCGTATCTTCCATCAGAAGTATCCGCCTACGTTTTCAAGGGATTGCAGACCACAGGCTGCGGAGTCTTGGTTGGGGACTATGCAGACTATTTTCAAGCATCTTGAGATGCCTCCGGGGTGGAGGGTCAGGCTCGTGACGTATATGCTGCGTGATTCCACCAAGAGGTAGTGGGATGTTACCACTCAGTCTGAGCATCACAGAGACATGGCGTGGGAATATTTTCAAGCAGTATTCTATGACTTCTTCTTTCCAGAGATGCTGAGGGTAGATAGAGCTCGAGAGTTCATAAACCTATAGCATGTCGCTATGTCAGTGGGGGATTATTCTACTTGCTTCACCGAGCTTTATCATTTTGCACCCGTTCTGGTGGGTGATGAGAAGTTTTGAGCCAGACCCTTTGAGGAAAGTCTTCGATATGACATATGAGCACTGGTGAATGTTTTCAGGTTGCCTTTAGTACATGCTATTGAGAACCAGGCACTGATTACAGAGAAGAACCTATGGGAAGCTTGTGGTGTGGGCCAGGATGGTTCAGCACCAGTTTCTGGTACTATTTTTACTGGCAAGAGGAAGATACATACGGACTTCTCTCAGGGTGGCAGTACTACCTAGAAGAATGTTTTAGGTGGTCAGGTCATGTGATACCAGTGTGGTAAGGAGGGGCACAAGAGACCGCAGTGTCCACAAGACCCAATGGAGTGCCTAGCTTGAGGCAAGATGGGTCATCTGCATTGCTTTTGCAGGGAGTTTCCACAAGTGGCTAGTGAGAGGGGTTATGTGCAGACTCTGCGTGCGGGAGCAGGACCAGCAGCTTCTTACTAGTCAGGGAACTGGAATACATCAGGGCGTGCAGGCAAGGATGGGGGTTATGGTCGTGGTAGCCAGACACCAGGATCTCAAAGGCAGTAGGGTGGGACAGCTCAAGGTAGCCAGGCTATGTCGCAGGGCCACAGCACTGGGCAGGCATATGCAGTGCAACAAACCCAACAGGAGCAGGATCTCAGACCTTCTACTATCTGAGGTACTATTCTAGTAGCTTCTGTCTTATCTTTTCTACTTTTCGATACGGGTGTTACACAAAGTTTCATATCTATACCTGTTTTGGAGAGCCTTGGGCTCTGTGTTTCTTCTTCTTCTGCGGTTATGATGCAAGACACTCCGTTGGGAACTAGAATGGCTGGTGTAAGTCAGTGAAGGGAGTGCCCCCTTGAGTTTTGTGGGTGTCACTTTTTTTGGGACCTCTATATCTTAGAGATGACATCTTATGATGTCATTATCGGGATGGACTGGTTGGTTTCATTCTAAGACTTTGTAGATTGCTATCATCGTAGGGTGAGTTTCATGTCACCAGAGGACGAAGAGTTTCTATACAAGGGTGAATGGGATGTTCAGTCAAGTCAAGTTGGACCAGAGCATCGTGGGTGAGGTTGAGTCACAACCCAGATTGTGAGTTTATATCTGGATGATCAGGGGACTTGTCAGACGTATTTCCCTCCAGTGGTTGATCATTTCAGGGATGTCTTCCCGGATGACTTCTCAGGTCTACCTCTGGAGCGTGAGGTGGATTTCTCTATTGAGCTTGTGCCTGGAGCAACATTGGTGTCCATTCCTCCTTATAGGATGGTCACTCCTGAGTTTCAGGAGATCAAGAGGCAGTTAGAGGAGTTACAGGCAAAGGGTTTCATCTGACCCAGTACTTCTCCTTGGGGTTCTCCAGTCCTCTTTGCGAAGAAGGCGGACGGTACCCTCAGACTCTGTGTGGATTATCGGAAGTTGAACCAGTTGACAGTCAAGAACTGATATCACATGCTGAGGATTGATGATCTTTTTGATCAACTTCGTGGAGAACGAGTGTTCTAGAAGATTGACCTGAGATCAGGATATCATCAGCTATGCGTGAGTCCATCAGACATACCACTTACAACCTTTCGGAGTATATATGGTCTATACGAGTACTTGGTTATGCCTTTTGTACTCACGAACGCGCCAGTAATTTTCATGACTCTGATGAATCGTTTGTTCCATCCATACCTAGATTCCATTGTGGTAGTATTCATGGATGACATCTTAGTGTACTCTCACACTCGACACAACCATACCACCCATCTTGAGATCGTATTGAGTACACTGAGAGAGCATCATCTTTATGCTATGCTCTCAAAGTGCCACTTTTGGATGGACCAGATTCACTTCCTAGGTCATATCATCTCAGAGGCAGGAGTTGTCGTGGACCCAGAGAAGGTGAGAGCAGTAGTTTCCTGGGATCATCCTAAGAACGTGTTTGAGATACGGAGTTTCTTGGGGCTGTCAAGTTACTATAGGTGCTTTCTATAGGACTTCTCCCACATAGCAGCACCTTTGACGGGTTGGACTAAGAAGGGTGTGAAGTTCGTTTGGTCAGAAGCTTGTGAGACAAAATTTCAGGACCTGAAAGGAAGGTTGACATCAGCACCAATCCTGATACTCCCAGAGCCGAGAAAGAGCTATATAGTGTACTGTGATTCATCAGGTGTTGGGCTGGGAGTTGTGTTGATGTCAGCCGATTGAGTTGTTGTGTATGGGTCTTGGCAGTTGAGGCCACAAGAGAGGAATTTCCCAACGCATGATTTCGATTTGGTTGTAGTTGTTCATGTTTTTCATTGTTGGAGACATTATCTCTTGGGAGAGCATTTTATATTTTTAACTGATCACAAAGGTCTCAAATACATATTTACTCAGTGTGACTTAAATCTGAGACAGTGAAAGTGGGTCGAATACCTTTAGTCCTTCAACTTCAAGCTTGCATATACACCTGGTAAAGGTAATGTAGTGGCTGATGCACTGAGCATGAGGACTCAAATATAGGGGGTGCAGGAGGACAGTGGTGAGTGGCAGCTTATGGCTTTGTTCTCCGAGATGCATTTGTAGGTGCATGACAGTCAGGGGCAGACCAACCTTTCTTCTTTAGTTGTGACTTCTACCCTCCTGGACAGAGTGAGGATGAGACAGCTATCTGATTTAGAAGGCCTAGTTCTACAGGATTCGGTGGCAAGTGAGGACCCTCCTCCTGGTTGGATGATACACGATGATGAAATTCTACGTTTCCATGGATGTTTGAGGGTTACAGGGGATATACGAGAGGATCTTATGTGGGAGTTTCATGCTTCAGCTTGGGCAGTTCATCCCGGGGTTAAAAAGATGTACTGAGACTTGAGACATCAGTATTGGTGGCCGGTTATGAAGAGAGATGTAGCTGGTTTTGTTACGAGGTGTTTCATCTGTCAGTAGGTGAAGACAGAGCATCAGAGGCTATCCAGACTATTTCAGTAGTTACCCATCCCATAGTGGAAATGGGATGATGTTGTGATGGATTTCGTGATAGGGTTGTCGAGGTCACCTCAAGGAAATGATGTTGTGTGGGTTATTGTGGATAGACACACGAAGGTAGCTCACTTTTTTCCAATCAACGAGACCTTATGTGTTGAAGAGATCGGAAATTTGTATATCCGAGAGGTCATACGTCTTCATGGGGTTCCTCGTTAAATTGTTTCAGATAGAGACGCATGTTTTACGTCTCGTTTCTGGAAGAGTTTTCAGAGGGAACTGGGTACACAGGTGATTCTGAGCACAGCTTACCACCCTTAAACTGATGACTAGTTAGAGCGTATGATACAGGTTCTTGAGGACATGTTGCGTGCATGCATCCGATACTTTGGGGCCTCTTGGGACAAGCACATACCCCTGGTCAAGTTTTTCTATAATAATAGTTTTCAAGAAACTATTGAGATGGCACCATACGAGGCTTTATATGGTAGGCCATTCCGATCACCTTTGTTCTAGTTAGAGGCAGGTGAGGTAGTTTTACTGGGACCACATCTTGTGCAGGAGACTTCTAAGCAGGTCCATTTGATTCAAAATTTTATGGCTATCGCACAGTCTCATCAGAAATATTATGCTGATTGCCGCAGACGACCCTTGGAGTTCGTGGTTGGGGATCAGGTTTTCTTGCGTGTTTCACTAAGGTTGGGATGCAAAAGGATCAGGTGATAGTGTAAACTTTCACCGAGGTATGTGGGGCCATTTGAGATTCTGGAGAGAGTCAGGCTGGTTTCCTATCGGTTTCAATTACCACAGAGGTACAGATCCATGCACGACGTCTTCCATGTATCTCAGTTGCGCCGCTATCTTTCATACTCGTCTCACATCTTACAGCCTGAGGAGGTTGATCTTCAGATCGATGCGTCCTTTTAAGATCATCTAATTCGTATCGTGGATAGGAGCACGAAGGTTCTCCAAGGCCGGTCATTTCCTCTCGTATGGCTGCTATGGCAGCATAGCCGAGTGCAGGAAAAAACCTGGGAGTGGGAGACCGATGTACGTGCTCAGTGGCCAGAGCTGTTCTGAGCTTTATCTTCACTACCCTTGGAAGGGAAATTTGGGGATGAATTGCTTTAAGGTGGTAAGTTTGTAAGAACCCGGTTCTTATTATTGAGGTACGGGTTTCTTATTTTTTCTTTTCCTTAAGTGTTTTTGAGAAGATAAGGAAAATGGGGAAAATCCTAAATTTTGGGACTACACGCCGTGTACTTTTCCACACACCGTGTACTTTGTCCATGTGGGATTAGTACACAGGGTGTGTAGCCATGTCGATGAGAAGGGGTGTAAAAACCGACTACACGCCGTGTAGTGGGTATTTACACACCGTGTAGTCAGTCGGAAGGTGAATAGTAAGGCGATGGAAGTAGCCGCCATCCAAACGGCAGTACACGCCGTGTACTCAGGTTTCACATGTCGTGTACTCATGTCGACCGATGAACGGTGCCACGCTGGTGAGAAGCCGCCAATGAAATAGATAAAAAATGATAATTACACGTCGTGTACTTGAGAAGTACACACCGTGTAGTTTGTTTTTTTCGCATAAAATGGGCAGTAGCCAACCCTGTTCATAGGATTGTCTTAAAACCGGAGGAAGGACTCGGTAGAGGAGGCTGGACCTTTGAGGATCTCTATATCGAGCGTCGGGATTCTGTTTTCACCTCTGACGATCTTGTTGGAACCGCACGGGTACGCCCTCCACTCTCCTTAAACCATTCTTGCCAATTACTCCTCTAAGGGAAGTTATTTAAGTTTGAAAGAGGTTTTCTTTCACCTTATATCTAAATCGTTCTTGGACGATTCGAGGATTGTCATTCGTGTATACTGTTCAGTGGCGTTTAAGGAAGGTTTCTTAGTGTTTAATTTACAATTGTTGTGCATTTGTGTGTATCATTGTGCCACGAACCCATGTTGGGGTGTCGTGTGGCTAAGCCCTTGGCTTTTTTAAATACCTAGAACTGTATAGGTAATTAAATGTGATAATAAACTGGTGTTTGGGATCGCTGCTTGGATCCAGAACCACCCCGGGGGGCTGTGTTCCTCTATTTATCCATTTGGCCAGGATGCCCAAGGTCATGCCTTTATAATAATGATTATAGAATTTCCTTGAGAGGAATTGCATGTGTATTGCTTGTTTACATGTTGGGCATGGCCCTATTACCTGTTTAGCCCGAGGGAAGGGTTTTACATAACCTAAGGGCAGTGCATCTTTTAGACGGAGGGCAAATTCTTTTGTGCCAGTGGGCAATAGACTTTGTGCCTGAGGGCAACACTTTTTATGCCTGAGAGCAATATTTGTTATGGCTGAGGGAAATTCCTGAGGGCAAGATTATGATTACCTAAGGTTACAGGTTTGTGTGTCTGAGGACACTAACTGTTTACCTAGAAAATTCACTATGGTGGTTTTCCTTATATGGAATGATTAAATGAATATTAAAATGGAAATATAACTGGTAAAGTTAGTTACTTTTGAGTACTGCTTAGTTTATTGCATTTAATTTTGCACACTGTTGTTGCATGTTTACACACAGTTGAGCACGGGCCTTTGGTGGGATCTACTGGGATTTATTTCTCACACCTTGTTTGGGTCATGTCTTCGGCCCAAACAGATTATGTTTCTGCAGGTGTGGATAAGGGCAGGGGTCCCTATACAGGTACATAATTGTTTCTGAGGAGTAGGGGAGCCTAGGACCGAGATTAGGCTCGCGATGCTTCTAGTTGTTTTATTTTTCTTTGATGTACTCTAAATTGTATTCTACTACTGTGTAACATGTTCTGGCTATTTTCTTAGAACTTGAGACATGTTGCATCATATCTATATAACTGGTTGGTTATCTTTTACTGCAGTTTTTTATATTAAATATGTATGGTTTATTACTTCCGCTGTTGTTTTATGTTTTATCTTGTATTCCACTGCGCTACACTTTGACAAATGAGGTCATAGTTTCCCCACTATCAGACCTGGGCCCTCGATGCTAGTCGGAAGCCTCTCGCGTTTGGGGAAATTCTCTTGAGGTCGTGTGACCAATCGGGTTCAGGGCACTCGTTGAGTGGCACCCGGATCTGGGACGTTACTGTAAGGGTATATTACATGGTTTCTACTAAGACCACCTGAGTTAACTCCAAACTATAATCATTCCATGCTCACTAAACTATGCACAATCCAAAATTAATTGAGGACCCTTCTACACGAGGGTAATCACATAGTTTAAACTAAACTATGTGCACTAAACCACACATTAAAGAAAATTTATGTAAATGTTATTATCATGTTTTACTCTAACCAAGTGCAATTCATTTAAAAAATACGCAACAAAAAAACTCTTAAAAATTAATTTCTAAAGACCTAAAACATTAAAATATACCAAAATTAATTAATAAAAATATATATATAATTCAATGGGGTGTTAAATCCAAGATTTATTATATTTTTAGGGTGAGGTTAATTCACTGATCATTGAGGCTCATATATTTATTTCTAATTTAACTATTTTCTCCTCTAAAAACATTATTCTTTTTTGCGATATAATTGTATTTAATTTTAATTATTCATTACCTTTTGGGTAATCTTAAATGATAATGTATAATTTTTTATACCATCAGAAACAATGGACGGATTCTTCCACCATGAATTTATATCTTTTAAACATAACATGAGTGGAATTACATGGAAAACTTTCTTCCTTCTAAAGGAGTCTATGATGAGGCTTTGATTGTCTACTCAATTTTTGGTTCTATTATTTCTAATTTAAAGGATTTTATTAAAGTGTATGTTCTTAGTCTGCATCATTTTATCCTCAATGATGTATATGTTTTTGTTTCTCCCTTTCCCTATGTTTTTTTAATAAAATGTCTCAAATTTTTATTCAAATGGATAAAGTGTAAATTTTCCAAACCCCTAGTCATACAACCCCTTAATTGGGAGAAACCATTTGAACTATTATGTGTTTCTTTGATCCATTATATTAAATTAGTTTTTCCTACTATAATTTAAGAAATGAACCATGTTATTTCATATTATTTTAAAATAAGAGATGTATCTCAATGTCGTTACAAAACCTCTATAAAGATTTTTTGTAGTTGTTTTTGTTTTGGATAAATTATGGCCATATATATTTAGTACTAAAGTGATTATTTTATTGTATAAAAAATCTATTGGGTACCTAATAAAGAAAGAATATGTAAATACAATTCTGGTGGGATTGATATTGATGCTATAGGATTTTGATTTCAAAATAGAAGACTGAGGATGATATGAAAATCAAGTGGTAGATCGCTTAAGTAGGCTTCCCCATAAAACAGATCTAGAAATTATAGAATAAATTCTATTTAATATATATATTATAGGGGAGTAGATTTATTTTATTAAATCCTAAGTTCCATGTTAAAATAACATAGTAAATTTTCTGGTAACTTCTCAAGTTCTTTATTATCTTAACCCATAAAAAAAATTATACATGAAGATGAATCAATATTTTATGTATTGGATGATCCAAATCTTTGGAATATTTATATTGTTTAAATAATTAAGATATATTTTATTGAATGTTACATATAATATATTCTATAATTTTACTATATGATAGCTTTTAAAGGACACTTTAGACCATAAGGTATTGCTAATAAAGTCTTGGAATCTGATATATATTGTCCCACACAGTTTAATAATTCCTCTAAGTTTTTTAAGAAATGATAGAAATTACAATTAGTTTGAAACATATCAAAGAGGTAAGAAATTCCTCAAAGACCAGTGAATTTTGGTAAATTATTTTAAGTATGGGGCGTATATTTTATGGTATCCTTCCCCATATCAATTGGATACTATAACATATTTTTACCAATAGATTATGTTTTAGAAATTCATCGAAGATAAATTTAACAAAAAAATGATTCAACTATTTTTTGTGAATTTGTGAGGAATAATATTTTTTTATTTAGAAATGAAAGATAAATCATCAATGAACAAGGAACCAAATTTTGTGATGGTATTATGGAATATTTAATGAGAAAAAATAGATTCCACCATAAAACATATCACCCGATTATTCACAAACTAATGGACAAGATAAATTTTACTATAGATTGATTAATTAAATATTGGGAAATAATATCCCTATAAATAGAAAATATTAGAGACAAAGTTTAAATGAAACCTTTTGGTATTATAAAAAATCCTAGGAAACTCCAATTGAAATGATCTCATAGTAGTTAATATATGGGTAATTTTTCATTTACCTATGAACCAGGAAAATGAATATGGATGTCAAAAAAGCTAGAAAGAAAAGTAAATTTTAGATATAAGAACTATGAAAAAATAAAGATATACTCATTTGAAAATTATATATTGTATAAGGAGATAACCATACAAGCGCATGATATGATGATTTAATAAATTTACTTTTATCCAAGAGATCAAATGTTGCTTTACAACTCAATACTAAAACCGAACCTAGGTAAAATTCATTCCATATGGGAAGACCTATTTATCATCAATATTTTGTATCTATTTTATAATTCATAAGTGTTTAAAGAGAGAAAAAATAATTTATTCATAATAAATGGACACAAGTTTAAGAAATTTCATATAAATTTTTCTTGAGAAATAGTGGAGAATATCACACCCCTCCAACATTTATATTTGTAATACCTCATGATAGTTAATTTACATAGACTTATTGAATATCATCATTATATTAAAATTTTTAAAAATTACATTGGTACTATAATGAATAGAGGATACTAAAACATTCAATTTTATAGGTGAGAAATTTTTTCTAGTGTTAGTTTTTAGGGATTTCAATTTATTGTGTTTTTCTTTTTTATTTTATTATGTTTTTGTTATTTGAGTGTATTTGAAACCTATTGAGCTAAAATTGAATATACATTAAAGTTGGGAACCAATATTGATTAATAGAAAATAATTTTCCCAATGAAATTCAACTCATACGAATAATGATATAAACTAATTTTTAGATTTAATGTTTTGGAAATTCATGGAATGTAAAATTATTTTTGAATACCATGCCATAAAATATTTACCACTTCCAAAACCACTTAACATTTAGTGTTAAAAACCATTTTTAACATATTCTTTTAAAATACCAAATATCTTAAGAGAACCAATCCAAGATTTAATAACCAAAATTCTCTATTAAATTTCATCAAAACCTTGGATAATTAAGAAACTTGTTTTAAAAATGACTGAGGAATTATTTTGATTAAAAATATATTTTTTCAAAAACCATATATCCTACACTAACATGAAATCTAACCATTTTTAACCACCAGAATCCTAGAAGAACCTTTTTAGGAAGTCACATTACAAGCCTAAAATCTTAAAATACCAAGTCATAGATGTTACTGCATGGTCATAGTTAAAATTATGTGTGTGGGAATTAATTTTGTGATAATATTTGTGAAAATTCTATTTTATGAGGATATTTGAGGAAAAATATCAAGTATCAGAAATATGGAAGGGGGAAAATTCCTTCAAATTTGGGAAAGTAATTTTACACAACCATTTGAATATAAAAGATTCATCCATTCATTCGAAATTCAAATCTATTCCAAAAATATGAAAATAAACGGAAAAGAAGAAAAAAACTACTAAATGAAGAAGTAATAAAAAATACTTATTGTTATTAAAGTGGATATTATGTGGAGATTAAATAAGAATTAGAAGGATCTGAATGTCAATATTTCCAAGGAGGGTGAGTTAGGATACCAATCTTGAGTGTACAATTTTCATCATGCATTTTTCTTTATTTTAAGTCCAAATCCTCCTCATTATTCCTATGAAGTTTTGAACATCAGAACCTACTAACTGTTTTTCATAAAATAGCATTAAAAATTCCTCATGATAAATAAAAAAATGACTCATTGGGTGGATATTTATAAACATAGTAATTTTATGGTGGCTATTGTGTGAATTTGGAAGGAGAATAACCTTTCATGAAATGTATACTTTTATCAGAGAAATAATTATATAAAGAAGGTACAAATGAGTATACGATAAGGAAAAAAATAAAAAATTAATTGAACATACCTCATGGAGAAAATGTAATTAAGTTCATGTATGAGAAATTAAAATCATGAATGACTTGGTTTTTTAAATCAGAACTCATGTTGGAAAGTGTTTTAAATTTTACTTGGGTGGTATTTTTTATGTTCACTTGTCCAGGATTATAAGGTTTAAGTATGCGGGAATTGATAGAGGAAATAAATGAAATATATTTTCTATATTCAATTAATTTTATTCTATAACATTTATCAATTAACTGAGTTTTATAAAGTTTTAAAATTAAAGGAACATTTCATTGTATTTTTTGAATATTTCTTAAAATGGAAAAATTAAGAACATAATTGATTTTATTAATATATTAGAATAAAATGAATGTCCATAATTATTAATTTTTTATAATTTTTAAGTTATGTTAAGACCTTGCATATGGTACATTTCATATGTATGAATCCTCCAACCTATGATATATAATAAATTACACTTTTTTACTTGGGAGTAATTGAGTATAATTAACCAAGCATAAAACCATAAATATAAAAAATATGACATGTAAGGGTTTTTATCGGTGCTATTGTGATATATAATGATTATTTAGTCAATGTGTATTGTATTTTCTTTTTTATATCAAGTGATATAATTGATATATACAATTATTAATTCAACAAAAAAAATGTGATATGTAATAAATTTCATGATACATAATATCTTTAGCTGATGCATATAATATTATTGACAGTATGTAAGGAATTTTCTTTCATCACTTTAGATAAAGGTTCAAGATTACCTAACTAAATGTATTATTTTCTAGGTCAAATGTAAGATATTTTATTAATATATAAGATATATGGGGGTGAATACATAATATTTTTTACTAGTGCATAAGGTTTATTACAAGGATATATTTTAATGAACTATATATATAATTTTTTTGGATCATACGTAAGATATTTTCAATTCTCAGACCACTTATATAAATATTTTCCATTAGTAAAAGTCATATTTCCCTAGAATTAAATGCCATGTGAGGAGAAATGTTTTCAAAACACTCAGAAGAAACTTTTGTCATAGAGATCATTTTAATGTTATGTGAAGCTCATCCATTATGAGGGAACAGATAGAATATCTAAATATATGAATTCTTAACAAAATTGGAAAAAATGAGAATCATAGTCTAGTTATCATATGACCTTAGGAAGAGGAAATTAAAAGTATGAATTTTGGGAGAACCTAAAATCTAGATATAAATGTTTAAAATTTATATAGTAGGGATCTTAGAAATGTGGATACATATGGAATCATCACTAAATAAAATAAAATGGAAAATATTTAAGAATTTATAGAGGTCTCATGGAAAGAATCCTAATTTTTTGGCAGTCTAATATTTTTCATATTTTCGGTTCAATAGTCATTATTATATGTTTATCACAATGCACATAGAGGGTTAAAACCATTTTTATTATTGTGATAATAGATAAAAAAATATTTTTTCATTTCTTGAGTCTAAATATAAATAGTAAATTCTTATACTTTAATTTTATCTCAGTTTACGGTGTTAAGATTTTTAATTTAATATGATTTCATTTGAATTATATTTCATGAATTTTACTCTACCTATAGTGATAAATTATTTTGTTTATTCAATTAATATTTCACATGTATAGTAGAATGGGTATAGTTTTTTTTCCAGTATCAAGGGATTGATGATATGAGTGTAGAAGGTTGTGTATATTTTATGATTTTATATGATTACCTTCACCTGATTGAGAGTTTCTTGAGAAATTTGGGAGAGCCCATTGTCAATCCCAGAATAATTATAAGGAGAGTGGTTAGTAGTGATCAATTCCAATTCAAAACTCACACTCACTACCACCCCTTAATTAAAGAGAAGTGATTGTGCACTCTCTCATTGATCAAATCATAGAATGTGCATTAATAAATTTAAGAGAAGGATTGCATATAAATTAGTAATCATCCCCCTAAATGAGCCACTTATTTCATCTTGTGATTAATCTGTTTTTCCTCCTTTATAAATTATTTTTATTTTTTCTCAAATAAATTCAAATCACCCCCCCCCCCATTTAATTAATCATCACAACAAGCATTTTAACCCCTCATTGGGGGATACCTTTGGTCCCATATATCCAATAGTTTAACATTATATATTAATATCTTTTTTACACCACTGAATAACATGTGTGTTGGAAATATTTAGTGTTCCCAAGGGAAATAGGGAAGAAAAGTAAAGGGATGATCTCAGACACATAGTAAGGGGTAGTATACAGTGGAAACTGTTATGAAGTAAATAAGGAATACATAATATGATGTGAATGAATATTCAAATAATGTCATATAACAAATAACATGATCAAAATACATCTTTCAATAACATAAAAATTGAAATAAATAATCATATGGATAATAATATTTGATCTTATAGTGATGGAATGTATAATTTTACACATCAAAACCATATGGTCATGGCCTCATCCAAGACATAATTCTTTAATTAGAAGGAATACACAAAATAACCAAGCTAGTTTATATAATAAGACCTACTAATGCATCAAGATGATATACAATTTTTTGTCTCACCCATCACATAATAAGTCTCATGCAACAATTATATAAAAATAATGGTTAATAATTCATATCACAATTTTCTCTAAGGAACCACTTACAAAATCAAGGAAAATTAAAAAAAATTGTTATCTTTATAGAAATTATGGATATATGGATTTTCAATATTTCCATAGTTAATGGAATAATATGGTTATCTAGGTAAATATCCGTAAATAAAATAAGAAACTATTGGATATTTACTATGAAGAAAAAATTACCCTTATCAAAGTGATAATAATAGAGTAATAGTATTGGATATAATTAATATATGAGGATATCAATGAAAGTAGTCATTAGATAAAATATTTTTCATTGGTTTGAGACTAAATCAATGATCAAAAAAACCTCTAAAATTTGGACTACATGTCACACATATTTCAATACACAATACTGATACAAAATTTCCTTTAGGGAGAAACTTCCAGGTCAATAGGATTTTATCACCAAAGGTGAACCTATTCCCATATCAAGTTTATTCCATGATGGACATAGTAGAGATTACCCTAAATGCTTCATAGTACTCCTTTATTAAAGAAATTCCTCCTCTTGGAAATAATATATCCATGATACCATCAATACATCATAGACATAGGGATTTGGATAATGGAATTTTATGAATATAGAAATTTCATTTGCATTATAATGCCTTATAATAGTGGTATAATGAGATATAATAGTTATGTTTTTTTAAAATTAAAATAATAAATGTATGAAATGAAAGCACAACAATATTTCCTATTGAAAGGAAAATAAATTGGAAAGGATTACATAAAATAAACTTAGAGAAGTGATTGGGAACCCTTACAATACAAAGTAGATTCTTAAAGATTGAGAAATAACACCTTAGAATATTAAAATCTCTTTAGGAATAATATTGAGAGGGTAATGGAGTAGATAACCATGATCAATTATTTTTTAAAGAAGGTTAATGGGAGTACAAGTGAGTTTTAATATAAAATGTGGCAGTACTAATTTTAGGACATGGTATTTAGAAATCTAGGTTGTGGAAAATAAAAATCCATTTGGTTACCAAATATTTTAAACTCTGAATTTTCACATTTATAACATGGTTTTTTATATTTCATTATTTGAGAACCAAAATCCACATTTTAAATATTACATTGTCAATGGAAAATCCATTTATTTATATATATGTGTTTTCAAACCCTTATTTTCCATTTTAGTCTTTGGAATTTTCATTATAGGTCTTGAAATTAATTTTAATATATTAAAATAAATTATTTTAATAAATTATTAAAAAAAAATTACATCATAATGAAGTCATAATGCTTACTGTATATTCATACCATGTTTTACTATTTACATGAAATTATAACTTTTATAGAAAATTATGAAAAACTCGCCATTAGATAATTTAGATGTGATAATTCCAAATTTAAATCATTTTTAATAAAATAATTACATATGCATGAGGTATTTATTTATTAAATAAAACACTTTTTGTATTTCAAAATCATGAGCTTAACACCTAAAATTTAAAAAAGATATATAATATTATTTTAATTCAACATAATATGTATTTAATTACATTATTATTCAATGATCAATATAATTTTTTTTGATTTTAATTATATTATTACCAAATTATTTATGTATTTTATTGGAAACTTGTATATTTAATGGTTATATTATCATTATAAGATTCATATTGGGAAGTTATTATTTCAATGGTCATATTAAACCTTATAAATACACTTTATTATAACATCTAAAGTCATTCATATCCTTCTCCTAAATCCTATACCATATTTATTCTATTAATAATGGTTTTCATAGAAATAAAATTTCATCACATATATTTTTTATCCTTTTTAGAGTATGATCCTTCGTAGTTCAAGATTGTGGTGTTTTTCTCTGTTGTTATATATTTTATAGCACTAGTTAAAGTTAGTATTGTGAATGTAATGTTCAATTGTGTATTCTAATATGAATATATAATTAAATGGATTATGATATGTGATGGATATTATAATTAGTGTTATTTAATTATAGTCAGGTATCGGGTTTGACATGAAGCTACGTCATGATCTAATAGTTATATTACTCAATTTTCAGATTCTCACATTATATAAAGACCTAAGGAGAGTTAATTAAAATCATATATGGGAATGGAAAATATGAAAATTTATTGAGATAAAAAGAGAATTTAGATCATCTCCATGAATCATGACACATCCCATTTCACTTATTTATAATCATTTTTGAAAATAAATATTTTTCTTTTAGGGTTTCTTTTATTATTATTAAATTATTCATACTTTATCTTCTCCTATTTTTACTCATTTAAAAATAGAAAAAGGAACTCATCCATTATATTCACAAAATCATTTCATATGTTAATCTATAAACAAATAAGAACTATTAATTAGGAATTTCATTCAACTAATATTTTATTAAAGAGTTTTTTGTGATAATAATGTGTAAGATACGAATCCTTGATCAAAAAAGACTTGGATATAAGTATTTTCTTATTTCATTAGAAAATGTTAACTGCTTTTACTCAGTTTTTAAAGATATTTGTATAAGATCCTCCTGTTAATTTTTATCGAAAAGTGACATAGTTTGTGAAGATAGGAACTTATTTTCAAAATAAAAAGTGGTTGTAAGTATATCTTTTCCTGAACTACATTAACAGTTCCTATGTCATATCTTTCTACACCATTGTTTTATTTATTTATATAGTTTTGTTTAACAAGTCTCCTTGTTCAAAATAAATTTATATCTTTTATATACCATGTAAAAATAATGAGAGTGTGTCTAAAGTATTCACTCGCCGTTATTTGTATATTCCTTTAATATTTAAATATTTAATACTTTTTCATATTTCAGGTATTTTATAATAATTAATCATAAAGAATGAGAAGGTACATGTTTAATTATATAGAATTAAATTTCTCATACATTCATTGTCCTATTGAGTCTTAAGAATGTTTTTTACTATTCATTTGTGCTTTCATGTTTAACTTTTTGAACTATAAACTTACTTGTTTTTAATCTAATGTATTAATTTAAGTATAAATCATTCAAAATTGGTTTTTTCTATAGTTTTTAAATTTACCCCTCTCTTAAATTTTCATACTAAGTTAATCTCATTATCATACCATATACCAATAGAACCATATAATAAGATGGTAATAATATTATGAAATTGCCAATGAATAATCAATGGAAAGATTCACATCTCCTTTTTGAGTAAATCCTTAAAATAACCAGAAACATTCATTAAGTTATATTTATAAAACTAATTTTATAGTAATAATTTAACTCCATGGATTCAAAAAGTTATCTCATTAATCAATCAGAGATATAACTAATATCAAACCATTACTGTTTTTATTAATATCACACTCTCCTTTAAAACTGTGGATAGATTTATTTGGATATATAAAAATAATAATTTATAATAATATTCAACTTGATCATTGTACCTTACCAATCAGTCGATTTTTTATGATAAGTTAATGTGTGTTTATCTCAAGAAGTTTAAAATCCCAAGAGATTTCTATATCACCTATTATGTTAACATGTGATATGAATTTAAAACTTTGATCATTTCTCTTACACAATAAAGTATTAATATGCATTCAATAAAGAATCAACTAAATATGGAACCATATCTGATCTATTACCTACTTATATATAAAAAATTTTATTTCCTAATATCAAATAATGTATAATTCATAGTATATACAATAATAATAACACCTTGATTGGTGGATGGTGCCGCTTATGTCATATATTATTTGGTTACATCATAAATGTGATAATATTCAGCTATTATCTTTATTATATTGAAGTATATTATCCTTTTAGGTTATTCCACTCAACCCTAATTCCTTTACTCAGACTATTATGATTTTTTCAGCACTATTCTTGATCCCTAGGTTATGTTTAATATTCCTCCACTCTCCCCTTGAGATAAAATTCCAAAAAAACATATTTTAGTCACCCATATTTCTAAAATAAAGATAGGTTTTGGGTGAAACGATATCATTTTTATTAGTACAATTATGACCTTTAGAAGACTCCAAAAGCCGTCGCTAAAGTTCTATAGCGGCCGCCAAGCGTCCGCCAATCGGTGGCCGTTTTGACTCGCCGTTGTTGCTATCAGCGACCGCCATTTGGCGAACGCTGTAGGCAAGCCGGGATAGGCTTTAGCGGCCTCCATTTGGTGGCCGCTGTAGCCCGGACCTGTAGCAGCCACCAAATGGAGGCTGCTAGAGGTCCCATCGACACACCTATAGCGGCCTCCATTTGGCAGCCCCTAAAGGTAAACCATTTAGCGGCCGCCAAATGGCGGCCGCAATAGGTTTTAAATTTTTTTTAAAAAAATTCAATGACACAATAATATATACCCAAATAAATCTCAGCACTCATCTTCCAAGCTCCACATCCATCATCACATATAACTGCATAACAAAATTTAATAACAAAATTAGTACAGAATAAAACCTAGAAAACAAATTAACATATTTGAATTCAAACTTACTGTAACAAATCTAAAGTATTTTATTTTCAAAATATATTCATAATTTTGATTAATATTTTAAAAATTTTAAATCATTAATTCTATGGTTCTAATTAGATTGTTTCCCTGTGATTTCAGGTCAATCCGATGTTGTCTGCTATGAATTTGACCGTTAGACGTTCGTTTTGGCCGTTTATGACACCAGAACGGTGTTCCCCGTCACCGCGGGCACACGGCACGTCCGATTGACGTGTTGTCTGCTCGACCACATCAAATTTCACTCACCCATTGATTTCGTCTGATTTCAGGCCATTTGGACTTAATTCGGCCCGTTTGACCCCCCCCCCCCCCCCACGCGCCTTTATGAAGCGCGCACAACACTTAAAGAACGCACACTGAGCCGTACCGTGCAAAACGCACGTCCGATTGAGATTTTGTCTACATGTACACATAATTAATAATAATTAGATTGTTTCCCTATGATTTCAGGTCAATATGATGTTGTCCGCTATGAATATGACTGTTAGACGCCTGTTTTGGCCGTTTATGACACCAGAACGACGTTCCCGGTCACCGCGGGCACACGGCACGTCCGATTGATGTTCCGTTTACTCAACCACATCACAATTTACTCACCCTTTTATTTCGTCTGATTTCAGGCCATTTGGACTTCGTTCAGCCTGTTTAAACCCCCCCCCCCCCCACGCGCATTTATGAAGCGCGCACAACACTTAAAGAAGGCATACTGAGTCGTACCGCGAAAACCGCACGTCCGATTGATGTGCCGTCTGCATGTACATGTCAAGAATAATAATTAGATTGATTCCCTGTTATTTCATGTCAATATGATGTCATCCTCTATGAATTTGACCATTAGACACCCGTTTTGGCCGTTTATGACACCAGAACGGTGTTCCCGATCAACGCGGGCACACGACACGTCCGATTGGCGTGCCGTGTAACACCCTGATATTTTATGAGAAATATTTTTTTATGTCTTATGTTATATGAAACACCAAAGGAATCTTTCACAACACACAATACTGACTTGGCTTGCATTACACGCAATCGCGACCTTCCTCGATAACGTGTGTAGTACGCAATACCGGGTTTCACTAAACAACGATATATTATTATGGACTAGTCGTTATGAATAGTATTAACTGAATTTTGAATTTTATAACATTATTATTCATCTTACACATTTTCTAGAACATGGTAAGAGAACAAAATAAATATTTCGGGTAAAATAAGTATTTTTCAAAAAATAAAGTTTTGCTGCCTTTTGATGGCGCACCCACATTAAATCTAGTTTTTGACATGTTTATAAGTTCAATTTGAAAAAATAAAATTCTTATTTAGAATCAAGATATAAAAATTTACTTTAGATAAATTTTTGATATTTTTTTGATAACTTTCATATTTTGATGAATAGTAAAAATACCCTAATTTTTAATTAAAAACAAATTTTTTCATTAAGATAATTTATATGGTTAAATTATAATATTTAATTGTTTTAACGTATAAATAGAGTATATTTTTACCATTTAATATAATATATGTCATTAGCATTAATTTCACATTAAATTCATAGGTAAAAACATTTCAATCTTTGGCAATGTTTTAATTTCTAAAACCTGTTTTCTTAACAATGGGATTAATTTTAAATTAATTAATGAAACTTATGTGTTTTGAATTTAGAAAAATGGATTCAATATTTGGAATCAATGGGTCCAAATTATATTAATAGGCTACTTTTTATTTTTGGGCATTATGAATAGTAACTACGGTAAATTTTATTTATCATAGTTCAAGGTAAATCGGGTAATTAAGGGTAAATATAAGATTATAAAATTACCCTAACACCTTCCAAAATCCTATTTTATGACTAAAAGTCGACCCATATCACCTAAGGGTCGGATTAGATTCATTTAATGGACTTTGTTCCATGAAAATAATTTAATTATTATTAAAACCAAAGAAAGTGACAACATGCCACTTTCTTAAATCTTATAAGTATAATAATTTTAATTTAGTGATAAACTTAATGAAACATCGAACATGAATAGTATACAGAAATATAATACATTTATCTACATTATATGAATTTATTTAGAATTTTTAGGGATTAAATAATTATCATTACTTATGACACAATAGTGATGTTGAAATTTTTTTATTAACTAAAATATCAAATAAATGGTGTTAAAAATATTAAAATAAATATTATATGAACTATTTAATGTGATCCACTAATTTTCTAGATACATATGACATTTTATGAATCTATTAAAGCTTTTATTTTGAACATATCTTCTGTTTATATTTTATTTAAATTCAAATAAATGAATAGTGTCAAAACTGACACTATTGTTATTTTATAAAAATAACATATTATAAAATTTTTTAAAAATCACAAAAATATTTAAAAATTATAAATTAAAATATATATGGTATAAAATGTCATAAAGTGTCAAATTATGGAAAATTCACAGCACATATGTAATTATTTATAATAATTTAAAATTTAGAATATTATTACCACAAATAAAATTAAATTGATAAATAAGAATAAATCAAGTTGATAATGTTTAAAATAAATTCCTAACATGTGTAAATTTTACTGGTTGATGATATTACAACCCTATCTCATCTAATATTCTGATATGAGTCATTTTGGAAGTTTTTAGGTGGGGTTGGGATTTAATATAAACTAATATTTCTTATATTTCCAAAGGTGCCCCTCTCCTCCCTTATAAAAGGGCACCTCCTCCCTCTCCTCCTCACACCTATTTGAGCCTTCAGTCTCGGAAAACCCCTGCCCATTTCACTTCCCCACTTCCCTAGAAACATCCTAGAGGTCCTGGTTCTCTTAAAAGACCAATTTTAGTTTCCTAAGAGGAGGTCTCAAAGAGGCGCTTCAAAGAAGAGGTAATGTCCGTTACCGATTCATTCAACTTTATTTCTTATTCTACTTCTTCTTCTTTAGTATTTTAATTATGAAGTAATAAAATCAGTGTCACTAATATACTAATATGTTATTATAAGTATTAAACAACCCTATTTCACCATCTATCCGTCCTACAGAAAACGAAATCACCGCACGTGCGTACGTATGGAATACCATCTCCACGCCGTGGTGTAATCTATTTTCCACCACCACCTTACTTGGATGGGTATAATGGTGTAAATAATGACTATATATGATTATTGTAAAGTGATATTGATTCTTAAATAGTATACATTCACTCCAATACAATTCCAAAATCATGGGAACGATATCATCGCTCATGCATACGTACGGAATACCGTCTCCACGATGTGATGCGACTCGTTCTACATGATCTTCATTGCATAATGATTATATAAATGAATTTAATGAATAAATATGATATATATTACACTAATAACATTCTGTAAATAATGTGTCTATAACTTAAAAAGAGGAATAAGAATTTATTCGACAAAACACACATACGAACATAAAGCAATAAACACCCGAATAACAAGTGGCAATGAAATATTACTAATAAGAAGCTAAGAATATGACCATATATGATGTCATAAAAATAATTATGATTCTGGAATAAGTCAATGACATTATTTAAATCATTATAAAGTAGGTTCAGACACTCACGAAGCAAATAGGACCTAAGGTAAGGGAAAATCTCACAATCTCATTTTTATCCAAGATTGTTTATACTTCAGAATTTACTGGGGAATATTTATCATCCACATCCATTTTTACTCAATATATATTATTATTTCCATCCACCTACAATTGTTTAAATCCAATTTTACCCTTTGGTGAGTTTTTAGTAAAATATTTGAAAGGAATCTTTTGTCGTTTTTCATACGAGGTACTTTTTGACTTTTCTGGCCAAAGTACGGGAAGAATGTTTTTTTACTTATATGGAATGAATCGATTTTTAAAACATTATTCCCATGAAGATTCTTTTACAAATTTTCAAGATTATTTTTAATCAACTTCTTTTAGTTCAAAATTATATGACATGTTAATAAAGGAAAATGTTTTTGAAGTAGAAAGGATATTTTCCTCAAGAATGGAGTTCAAGTGTTTTATCAAAATTATTTTCCATCTAAGATAATATAGGGTTCTGTTTCTATCCCTATTTTTACATTTATTTGATTCTGTTATGATGGAATTATTTTTATGATGTCCTTTTATCTTTTATGGATTATATTATGATGACGTGATGTTTAAGAATCTCATTTTTATTACATGGGTTATGCTATGATGTATGGTTTATGATTTTGTGGCACACATAAGAATGATATTATTATGAGATGGGTGGGACCTATATCTCCCTCAAATGCATTAGGTAAAGATTTATATCTCATGAGATAGACATGGCTAGAACGGCAGGTTAAACCGGTTCAGTGAAACAGGACTAAAACTAGGATTGAAATCGGTTCAGAAAAGGACTTTGTCCGCTAAGATAGTCTTGGCAATGAGTCTTGACTACTAAGAAATGATTTTCTATGATTATTTTTGTATGCCACAAAGATTCATGTTTTAAGTTATTATTATTGGAATTACATTTCACTTCTATGTTTTATCCCATGTTATTATCTCTTTTGCAGGATAAGATTTTCAAAATGTTATGTTCTTATAAATATGATATGTTTGATATTTCTTTTGTTTAAACTTACTGAGAATTTGAGCTCACCCTTTTGTATGTTTTCTTTTCCCCAGGCCAGGAAGAAGGATATTAAGTAGGATATGCCAAAAAGGGACTCTAGATATGATGAAATAAATGGGAGACAACGTAGATGATTTATGAACCAGTTGTTTATGTTTCCCAGTTTCTAAAGACACTATACCTATACGGTCCTTTCATGTTTTTGTTATATGTTGTAATAATTATGATTCAATTTTGATGTAATAACCATGTATGTAAAGTATGGGTCGTTATAGTTGGTATTAGAGGAATGGTATAGTCAACCTTTGGAAACTAGGATGTGAAACCCTTAGTAAGAACCCTAAGGATAAGTCTAAGCATAGAACACAATCTTAGTGTTTTAGAAATGGTCATGAACAACCTATGATAAGACCTTAAGTGTGAAATTTTATTCTTGATTATGTGGTTTTCCTATTATGATTAGTGTTGCTCACACTATGCTTCCTGGTTTTAGCCAATGGCTAGAACCCGAAGGAACCGTGTTAATGCGGAATGCGACGGGCAATGAAATGATTGTCCCCCTGAGCAACCAAATGTTATGGGACCTAGAATGAAAAATCATGTAGCCATGCTCACACAACTTTCTCAAGCTATGAATCATGCAGGACATCCAAATGAGCAAAGGAAGGAGCAACATTCTGTTGAATCCTTCATAAGGCAGTGTCCACCTTCATTAAGCGGGTCTTCTGATCAATTAGTGTATGAACAATGGATCTGTACCACTGAAAAGATATTTTCAGTTCTTCAATGTTATGAAATGATAAAGTCATCTTATCAGTGTATCGTTTGGAAGGTGATGATGATCAATGGTGTAATATTATTAAGAATACGAGGCAAAGGGATGAAAATGAGCCCATGGAATGGGATGAGTTCAAGAACATATTTTTCAATAAGTATTTCCATCATATTCTTCGAACAAAGATCACTACTGGAAATGTGACTTTTCCCAACACTTATATGCCCCATTTCCCAACGGTTTTGCCAAACCGTTGGGAAAACCAACTTTGTGGCCACTTTTCCCGACGGTTTTCCAAAACCTTTGGGAAAGGGTAGGCCTTCCCAACGGTTTGGCCAAACTGTTGGGAAAGGTCCAATTTGTGGCCACATTTCAAAATGGTTTGGCCAAACCATTGGTAAAGGGTAGTCTTTCCCAACGGTTTGGCCAAACCGTTGGGAAAAGTGCCACTTCCCAGATTCCAGGGACTTATACCAACGGTTGTGACAACCGTTGGTATAGTTCTATACCAACAGTTTTGAAAACCGTTGGTATAGGTCCTTTGATTTTATATCGGATACTCTTAACCAGAACATTCTATAAATCAAAATTTAAAATAATTATGATAATACATATATATATTTATGAAATTATGTTCACAAAAGTCATGTTAGGTTAGTGTTTAGGTCATTCAATGATAAACCAGGAGGTTGTGGAAACAAATCCCAGTGGATGTTTTTTTTGGAAATACATATACCAATGGTTTTATGGAACCGTTGGTATATATTTTCATGTTACTTATACCAACAGTTTTCAAAACTGTTGGTATAGGTCTATACCAATGGTTTTCCAAAAACTGTTGGTATAGACCTATCCCAACGGCTTACTTGCCTACAGTTCTCCAAACCGTTGGTATAGGCTATACCAATGGTTTGGAGGACTATACCAATGGTTCCAAACCATTGGTATAGGTTATTTTTCCGGTAGTGGATGGAGAAGGAGTTTCTTGAACTGAATTAAAAGGATGATGAATCTGTTGGTACCTACGAAGCAAATTTTACAAGACTTGCAAGGTACGCTTCCGGAATTATTATCCAACCTAAGAGTAAGATCGATCGTTTCTTTAGTGTCTTAAAACCAAGTCTTAGAAGGGAGTTATCTATAAGGGACTTCAATAGCTATGAGGAAATTGTTCGATGTGCTCTCAAGGTTTAGATAGAGATTGGTGTAACCCATCAGTCACATGGATTTGATAAGAAGAGGAAAATGCAATTCAAAGGAAAATATAAAGACCACCCTAAAAAGAAGATGAGTTTTCCCTTATGCTCAAAGTGTGGAAAGAAACATAGAGGAAATTGACTAAAGGGGACAAGAAAATGTTATAAGTGTGGAAAAGAAGGTCATCGGGCGATTGAATGTCGAAATAATGGGAGGAAGATGTCTAATGATGCAAACAAAGGAAGGGATACACAGAATGAACCTACTACACTTCAATGTTTCAAGTGCAAGGAGATGAGGAATTATGTCAATCAATGCCCAAATCCAGGGGTTGATGATGATGATCAATGTCAACAAACTCTTAAGGCAAAAGACAAAGTAAAGTCACATGCAATTACTATCAATGATGTGGAGTATGACAACGAAGTGGTGAGAGGTACAATTACCATCCACTCTAAAGTAGCAAATGTTTTATTTAATTCTAGATCCACCCACTCCTTTATTTATGAAGAATTTTCTAATGGTATCATTGTATTACCTCAAAAACTAGATTTTGAGTTGGCTATGACAACTCCTAATGGCACAACAGTCGCATCAAAAGTTTGCAATTATTCTCCGATTGAATTTTGTGGGAAAGTTCTTCCTGCAAATCTTATGATCCTTCCTATAGTGTAATTTGATGTGATTGTTATCATGGATTGGCTTTCTTTATATGGAGATCATATCAATTTCCAAAGAAGGGAAGTCGCATTTCATATTCCAGATCAATCTATGATCGTCTATCGATGCAAGGATGAATATAACCTTCCAGTGGAAATTTCTTCCATCTTATGGGTCTTGATTCCACTAAATGAAGGTTATTTATCTCAAATGGTTGGAGAGAAACTCACGATTAATAATATGCCCATTGTACAGGAATTTTATGATGTCGTTCCGGAAAAATTTCCAGGTATTTCACCAAATCGTGAAGTTGAATTTTCAATAGAACTCATACCGGGTGCTTTGCCTATTTCAAAGACACCTTATAAAATGGCCCCAATTGAGTTGCAGGAATTGAAGAAGAAACTCCAAGAGAATCTTGATAAAGGATTCATATGCCCTAGTACATCACCTTGGGGAGCACCTGTTCTGTTTGTTAAGAAGAAAGATGGATCAATGAGACTCTACATTGATTATCAAGAACTTAACAAGATCACTATCAAGAACAAATATCCTCTCCCACGCATTGATGACCTATTTGACCAACTACGCGGAGCTCAATAATTTTCCAAGATTGATCTTCATTCAGGGTATCATCAATTAAGGGTCAAAAGGGATAATATACCAAAGACGGCTTTCCGTACAAGGTATGGACACTATGAATTTATAGTGATTCCATTTGGTCTTACTAATTCCCCTACTATCTTCGTGGATCTGATGAATAGAGTCTTTAGAGACTATCTTGATCAGTTTGTGGTAGTCTTTATAGATGATATTCTTGTCTATTCAAAGAGTAAGGAAGAACATGAAGATCACTTAAGAATTGTATTAAAGACCCTAATAAAGGAGAATCTTTATGAAAAATTTTCCAAGTGTGAATTTTGGCTTCAAAAAGTTGCATTTTTGGGTCACATAATCTCAAAAGAGGGGATATATGTGGATCCAGCAAAAACAGAGGTTATCGAAAGATGGTCGAGACCAACAACAGTAACTGAGATCCGAAGTTTTCTTGGTTTGGCTAGATATTACCGAAGTTTTGTGAAATATTTTTCAAGGTTATCTAACCCACTCACCAAGTTGACTCGGAAAGGAGTTAAGTTTGTTTGGACGGAGGAATGTGAAGATAATTTCAAAGATCTAAAAAGAAGGTTAGCCAGTGCACCTATGCTCGCACTACCTTACAGCGGAGAAAGGTTTGTGATCTATAGTGATGCATCCAAGAAGGGGCTAGGGTGTGTTCTCATGAAAAATGATATGGTGATAGCTTATGTCTCACGATAGTTGAAAATCCATGAGCAAAATTACCCAACTCATGATTTGGAGTTAGCTGCGGTAATCTTTGCATTAAAGATTTGGGGGAATTACCTTTATGGTTAAAGGTGTGATATTTATACTGATCATAAAAGTTTAAAGTATATTTTCACACAAAAGGAGCTGAATATGCTCCAAATAAGATGATTAGAGCTGATTAAGGATTACGAATTCTCAATTCATTACCACCCTGGGAAAGCAAACAAGGTAGCAGACGCATTAAGCTGACAAGACCATGCTAGCTTATCCATGATGAGGATCACAAAAGATCCAATATTTATGGATTTAAAAAGGATTGATCTTGGAATTATAATGGGAGGGGAGAAATCTTATCTTTCTCAAATGAATGTTCAACCATCTATACATGTGAAGATTAAAGAGGCACAGAAAGAAGATGTAGAGTTACAAAAGAATGTGAGAAATGTTCCTAAATTCAAACTTGAGTGTGATGGGATAATATGGTTTAGGAATTGGGTTTGTGTTCCTCCCATCCCAGAATTAAAGAAGGAGCTACTGGACGAGGCTCATAGTTCTTCATTTTCTATTCATCCTGGAAGTACAAAGATGTATAGGGACCTGAAAGATTACTTCTGGTGGGATGGCATGAAAAGAGATGTTGCTGAATATATCTCTCGATGCTCGGTTTTTCAGAAAGTTAAAGCTGGGAGACAAAAGTCTAAGGGGATGTTACAACCATTACCCATACCCGAATAGAAATGGGAAAACATCACTATGGACTTTTTCACTAGACTTCCCAAGACATCCAAAGGCAATAATGCTATCTGGGTTATAGTTGATCATCTTACGAAGTCGGCACACTTCATTGCTATTAGAGAAGATTTTTCTCTTGATCAGCTTGCTAGGATATATGGAAAGGAAGTGGTAAGATTTTATGGAGTACCACATTCCGTTATATCTGATCAGGATCCGAGGTTTACCTCGAAATTCTGGCAAAGTCTTCAGCATGCTATAGATACAGAGTTGAGTTTCAGCATTGCTTACCATCCTCAGACAGACGGTCAGTCTGAGAGGACAATTAAAACTCTAGAAGACATGTTGAGAGCTTGCTCTATGGATTTCAAAGGTGGTTGGGATCAACACCTATCTTTGGTGTAATTTTCTTATAATAATAGCTTTCACTCCAGAATTCAGATGGCTCCTTATGAATCCCTCTATGGAAAGAAATACAGAACTCAAACTTGCAGGGATGAAGTTGGGGAAAGAAAGCTATTAGGACCTGATATTGTTGATGAGATGGAATAAAAGGTCAGATCTATTCAACAACACATAAGATCAGCTCAGAGTCGACAGAAAAGTTATGCTGACAACCAAAGAAAAGACCTAGAGTTTGAAGTGGGTGATAAAGTGTTCTTACGAATATCTCCCTGGAAGAGGGTCATGAGATTTGGAAAGAAGGGAAAGTTGAGCCCCAGATATATCGGTCCTTTTGAAATTCTGGATCATGTTGGGAAGGTAGCTTACCGATTGGCGCTTTCACCGAATCTATCTCAAGTTCACGATGTGTTCCATGCATCTATCCTGATAAAGTACATACTCGATCCTTCACATGTACTCGGCTCAAAAGTTGTACCGCTGGAGCAAGATCTTTCTTATGAAGAACAACCGATAGAGATTATGGATCGTAGCAAAAAAGTTATACGGAACAAGACCACTCGCTTGGTGAAAGTTTTATGTAGGAACCACCAATTAGAATAAGCTACATAGGAACTTGAGGATATGATGAGGGAGAGGTATCCTCATCTGTTTGTAATGAAGTGACGAATTTCAAGGGAGAAATTCATTTTAAGGGGGGTAGAATGTAACACCTTGAGATTTTATGAGAAATATTTTTTTTATGTCTTATGTTATATGAAACACCAAAGGAATCTTTTACAACACACAATACTGACTTGCCTTGCATTAGACGCAATCGCGACCTTCCTCGATAGCGTGTGTAGTACGCAATACCGGGTTTCACTAAACAACGATATATTATTATGGACTAGCCGTTATGAATAGTATTAACTAAATTTTGAATTTTATAACATTATTATTCATCTTACACATTTTCTAGAACATGGTAAGAGAACAAAATAAATTTTTCAGGTAAAATAAGTATTTTTCAAAAAATGCAGTTTTGCCTCCTTTTGATGGCGCGCTCACATTAAATCTAGTTTTTGACATGTTTATAAGTTAAATTTTACAAAATAAAATTCTTCTTTGGAATCAGGATATAAAAATTTACTTTGTAAAAAATTTTGATATTTTTCTGATAACTTTTATATTTTGATGAATAGTAAAAATACGCTAATTTTTAATTAAAAACAACTTTTTTTCATTAAGATAATTTATATGGTTAAATTATAATATTGAATGGTTTTAAAGTATAAATAGAATATATTTTTACCATTTAATATAATATATGTCATTATCATTAATTTCACATTGAATTCATAGGTAAAAACATTTCAATCTCTGGCAATGTTTTAACTTCTAAAACCCATTTTCTTAACAACAGAATTAATTTTAAATTAATTACTCCAACTTATGTGTTTTGAATTTTGAAAAATGTATTCCATATTTGGAATCAGTGGGTCCAAATTATGTTAATAGGCTACTTTTTATTTTTGGGCATTATGAATAGTAACTATGGTAAATTTTATTTACCATAGTTAAAGGTAAATCGGGTAATTAAGGGTAACTATAAGTCTATAAAATTACTCTAACACCTGCCAAAATCCTATTTGATGACTAAACGTCGACCCATATCACCTAAGGGTCTTATTAGATTCATTTAATGGACTTTTTTCCATGAAAATGATTTAATTATTATTAAAACCAAAGAAAGTGACAACATACCACTTTCTTAAATCTTATAAGTATAATAATTTTATTTTAGTGATAAACTGAATGAAACTTCGAACATTAATAGTCTCCAGAAATATAATACAATTATCTACATCATATGAATTTATTTATAATTTTTAAGTATTAAATAATTATCATTAATTATGACACAATAGTGATGTTGAAATTATTTTATTAATTAAAATATTAAATAAACGGTTTTACAAATATTAAAATAAATATTATATGAACTATTTAATGTGCTCCACTAAATTTATAGACACATATGTCATTTTATGAATTTATTAAAGCTTTTAGTTTGAATATATCTTTTGTTTATATTTTAATTAAATTCAAATAAATGAATAGTGTCAAAATTGACACTATTGTTATTTTATAAAAATAACATATTATAAAATTGTTTAAAAATCACAAAAATATTTAAAAATTATAAATTAAAATTTATATGGTCTAAAATTTAATTGAGTGTCAAATTATGGAAAATTCACCACACATATGTAATTATTTATAATAATTTAAAATTTAAAATATTATTACCACAAAAAAAATTAAATTGATAAATAAGGATAAATAAAGTTGATAATGTTTAAAATAAATTCCTAACATGTATAAATTTTATTGGTTGATGAGATTACAACCCTATCTCATATAATATTCTGATATTAGTCATTTTGGAAGTTTTTAGGTGGGGTTGGGATTTAATATAAACTAATATTTCTTATATTTCTAAAGGTGCTCATGTCCTCCCTTAAAATAGGGAACCTCCTCCCTCTCCTCCTCACACCAATTTGAGCATTAAATCTCTTCCAACCCCTGACCATTTCACTTACCCACTTCCCTAGAAACATCATAGAGGTCATGTTCTTCTTCAAAAACCAATTTTAGTGCCCTAAGAGGAGATCTCAAAGAGGCGCTTCAAAGAAGAGGTAATGTCTGTTACTGATTATTTCAACTTTATTTATTCTTCTACTTATTCTTCTTTAGTTGTTTCATTATGAATTAATAACATCAGTATCACTCATATACCGATATGTTATTATAAGTATGAAACAACCCTATTTCACCATCTATCCATCCTACGGAAAACGAAATCACCGCGCGTGCGTACGTACGGAATACCGTCTCCACGCCGTGGTGTAATCTATTTTCCACCACCACCTTACTTGGATGGGTATAATGGTGTAAATAATGACTATATATGATTATTTTAAAGTGATATTTATTCTGAAATAGTATACATACACTCCAATACAATTCCACAATCATGGGAACGATATCATCGCTCGTGCGTACGTACGGAATACCGTCTCAACGATGTGATGCGACTCGTTCTACATGATCTTCATTGCATAATGATTATATAAATGAATTGAATGAATAAATATGATATATATTAAACTAATACCATTCTGGAAATGAGGTGTCTATAACCTAAAAAGAGGAATAAGAATTTATTCGACAAAACACACATACAAACATAAAGCAATAAACACCCGAATAATAAGTAGCAATGAAATATTACTAATAAGAAGCTAAGAATATGACCATATATGATATCATAAAAATAATTATGATTCTGGAATAAGTCAATGACATTATTTAAATCATTATACAGGAGTTTCGGACACTTACGAAGCAAATCAGACCTAAGGTAAAGGAAAAACTCACAATCTCATTTTTATTCGAGATTGTTTATACTTCAGAATTTACTGGGGAATATTTATCATACACATCCATGTTTCCTCAATATTTAATATTATTTTCATTCACCTACAATTGTTTAAATCCAATTTTACCCTTCGGTGAATTTTTAGTAAAAGATATGAAAGTAATATTTTATCGTTTTTCGTATGAGGTACTTTTTGACTTTTCCGGCCAAGGTACGGGAAGAATGTTTTTTTTCCTTATACAGCATGAATGGATTTTTAGAACATTATTCACATGAATATTCATTTACAAATTTTCAATTTTATTTTTAATCAACTTCTTTTAGTTCAAAATTATATGACATTTTATGGAAGGAAAATGTTTTTGAAGTAGAAAGGATATTTTCCTCAAGAATGGAGTTCAAGTGTTTTATCAAAATTATTTTCCATTTTAGACAATATAGGGTTAAGTTTCTATCCCTATTTTTACATTTATTTGATTATGTTATGATGGAATTATTTTTATGATGTCCTTTTATCTTGAATGGATTATGTTATGATGACGTGATGTTTAAGAATCTCATTTTTATTACATGGGTTATTCTATGATGTATGGTTTATGATTTTGTGGCACACATAAGAATGGTATCATTATGAGATGGGTGGGACCTATATCTCCCTCCAATTCATTGGGTAAAGATTTATATCTCATGAGATAGACATGGCTGGAATGGCAGGTTAAACTGGTTTAGTGAAACAGGACTGAAACGGGGAGTGAACTCAATTCAGAAAAGGACTTTGTCCGCTAAGATAGTCTTGGAAATGAGTCTTGACTACTGAGAAATGATTTTATATGATTATGTGTGTATGCCCCAAAGCTTCATGTTTTAAGTTATGATTATTTGAATTACATTTAACTTCTATGATTTATCCCATGTTATGATCTCTTTTGCAGGATAAGATTTTCAAAATGTTATGTTTTTATAAATATGATATGTTTGATATTTCTTTTGTTTACCCTTACTGAGTATTTGAGCTCACCCTTTTGTATGTTTTCTTTTTCCACAGGTCACGAAGAAGGATATTAAGTAGGATATTCCAAAAAGGGACTCTATATATGATGAAATAAATGGGAGACAACGTAGATGATTGATGAACCAGTTGTTTATGTTTCCTAGTTTCTAAAGACACTATACCTATACGGTCCTTTACTGGTTTTGTTATATGTTGTAATAAGTATGATTTGATTTTGATGTAATAACCATGTATGTAATGTATGGGTCGTTATATTATGTCTGATCGACTACATCACAATTCAATCATCCTTTGATTTCGACTGATTTCAGGACATTTGGACTTTGTTCAGCCCGTTTGGACCCCCCCACGCGCGTTTATGAAGCGCGCACAACACTTAAAAAATGCATATTGAGCCGTACCATGTAAACTGCACATCCTATTGATGTTTCATCTGCGCGTACACATCACAAATAATAATTAGATTGTTGAAATGTGATTTCAGGTCAATCTGATGTCGTCCTCTATGAATTTGACTGTTAGACGCCCGTTTTGGCCGTTTATGACACCAGAACGGCGTTCCCGGTCACCGTGGGCACACGGCATGTCCGATTGATGTTCCTTATACTCGACCACAATTCAATCAACCTTTGATTTCATCTGATTTCAGGCCAATCGGACTTCGTTCGGCTAGTTTGGACCCCCCCCCCCCACGCGCGTTTATGAAGCGCGCACAACACTTAAAGAACGTATACTGAGCCGTACCGCGCAAACCACACATTCGATTGACGTGGTGTATGCACGTACACATCAAGAATTCTAATTATATTGTTTCCCTGTTATTTCAGGTAAATATGATGTCGTCTGCTATGAATTTGACCGTTAGACGCCCGTTTTAGCCATTTATGACACCAGAACGGCATTCCTGGTCACCGCGGGCACACAGCACATCCGATTGACGTGTCATCTTCTCGACCACATCAAAATTCACTAACCCTTTGATGTCGTTTGATTTTAGGGCATTCGGACTTTGTTCGGCCCATTTGGACCCCCCCCCCCCACGCGCGTTTATCAAGCACACACAACACTTAAAGAATGCATATTGAGCCATACCGTGCAAACCGCCTGTCCGATTGACATTTATTCTATACGTAAACGTCAAAAATAATAAAAATATTTTTGACATGTGATTTCAGGTCAATACGATGTTGTCCTCTATGAATTTGACCATTAGACGCCCGTTTTGGCCGTTTATGACACCAGAACAGCGTTCCCGGTCCCCGCGGGCACACGGCACGTCCGATTGATGTTTTGTCTGCTCTACCACATCACAATTCACTCACCCTTTCATTTTGTCTGATTTCAGTCCATTCGGACTTCGTTCGACCCATTTGGACCCCCCCCCCACACACGCGCGTGTTTATGAAGCATGCACAACACTTAAAAAACGCATACTGAGTTGTACCATGAAAACCGCAGGTCCGATTGACATTCCGTCTAATTTTACACGTCACGAATTATAATTAGATTGTTTTCCTGGTATTTCAGGTCAATCTGATGTCGTACTCTATGAATTGGACCGTTAGATGCCTGTTTTGACCGTTTATGACACTAGAACGACGTTCTCAGTCACCGCGGGCACACGGCATGTACGATTGATGTGTCGTATGCTCAACCACATCTCAATTCACTCACCCTTTGATTTCGTCTGATATCAGGATGTTCGGACTTCGTTCGGCTAGTTTGGACCCCCCCCCCACCCCCCCCCCCAACGCGTGTTTATGAAGCGCGCACAACACTTAAAGAACGCATACTGGGCTGTACCATGCAAACAACACATCTGATTGATTTTCTATCTGTGCGTACATGTCACGAATAATAATTAAATTGTTTCCCATTGATTTAAGGTCAATCCGATGTCGTCTGCTATGAATTTGACCATTAGACGCCCGTTTTGGCCGTTTATGGCACCAGAACGGCGTTCACGGTCACCGGGGGCACACGGAACGTCCGATTGATGTGTCGTCTACTCGACCACATCAAAATTCACTCACCCTTTTATGTCGTCTGATTTCAGGCCATTCGGACTTCGTTTGGCCCGTTTGTACCCCCCACGCGCGTTTATGAAACGCGCACAACACTTAAAGAACGCATACTGAGCTGTACCGCGCACACCGCACGTCCTATTGATGTGCCGTCTGCGATTACATGTCACAAATAATAATTAGATTGTTGACGTGTGATTTCAGGTCAATACGATGTCATCTGCTATGAATTGGACCGTTAAACGCCCGTTTTGGCCGTTTATGACACCAGAACGGTATTCCCGGTCACCGCGGGCACACGACACATCTGATTGATGTGTCGTCTGCTCTACCACATCACAATTCACTCACCCTTTCTTTTTTATTGATTTCAGGCCATTTGGACTTCATTCGTCCCGTTTGGATCCCCCACACGCGTTTATGAAGTGCGCACAACACTTAAAGAACGCATACTGAGTCGTACTACGCAAACCGCACATCCGATTGACGTTACCTCTATGCGTACACATCAAGAATTTTAATAAATTGTTGCTCTATGATTTTAGGTCAATCTGATTTCGTCCGCTATGAATTTGACCGTTAGACGCCCGTTTTGGCCATTTGTGACACCAGAACAGTGTTCCCGGTCACCGCGGGCACACGGCACGCCCGATTGACGTGTCGTCTACTCAACCACATCGCAATTCACCCACCCTTTGATTTTGTCTGATTTCAGGCCATTCGGACTTTGTTCGGCCTGTTTGGACCCCCCCCCCCCACGTGCATTTATGAAGCACTCGCAACACTTAAAGAACGCATACTGAGCCGTACCGTGCAAACCACACATCCGATTGATGTGAATTCCTCACGTACACATCGCGAATTATAATTAGATTTTTTTTCCTGTGATTTCAGGTCAATCTGATGTCGTTCGCTATGAATTTGACCGTTAGACGCCCGTTTTGGCCGTTTATGACACCAGAATGGCGTTCCCGGTCACTATGGGAACACGGAACATCCGATTGATGTGACTTCTACTCGACCACATCACAATTCACTCACCCTTTTATGTCGTCTGATTTCAGGCCATTCGGACTTCGTTCGGCCCGTTTGGACCCCCCCCCCCACACGCGTTTATGAAGCGCGCACAACACTTAAAGAATGAATACTAAGCCGTACCGTGCAAAACGCACGTCGTATTGAAGTGTCGTCAACGCGTACACATCAAGAATAATAATTAGATTGTTGACGTGTTATTTCAGGTCAATCCGATGTCGTATTCTATGAATTTGACCGTTAGACGCCCGTTTTGGCTGTTTATGACACCAGAACGGTGTTCCCGGTCACCGCGGGCACACGACACGTCCGATTGACGTTCTGTCTGCTCAACCACATCGAAATTCACTAACCCTTTCTTTTTGTTTTAGTTCAGGCCATTTGGACTTCGTTTGGCCCGTTTGGACCCCCCCCCCCCCACGCGCGTTTATGAAGCGCGTGCAACACTTAAAGAACGCATACTGAGCCGTAATGCGCAAAACGCACGTCTGATTGACGTACCGTCTACTCGTACATGTCAATAATTATAATTATATTTTTTCTCTGTGATTTCAGGTCAATCCGATGTCGTCCTCTATGAATTTGACCATTAGACGCCCGTTTTGGCCGTTTATGACACCAGAACGGTGTTCCCGGTCACCGCGGGCACACGGAACGTCCGATTGACGTGTCGTCTTATCGACCACATCAAAATTTACTCACCATTTGATTTCGTCTTATTTCAGGCCATTCGTATTTCATTCGGCCCGTTTGGACCCCCCCCCCCCCCCCCCCACATGCGTTTATGAAGCGTGCACAACACTTGAAGAATGCATACTGAGTCGTACCGCGCAAACCGAACGTCCAATTGACGTTCTGTCTATGCGTACACTTCAGAAATAATAATTATATTGTTTCCCTATGATTTTAGGTCAATCCAATGTCGTCCGCTATGAATTTGACCGTTAGACACCCGTTTTGGTCGTTTATGACACCAGAACAGTGTTCCCGGTCACCACGGGCACACGGCACATCCGATTGACATTCTGTCTACTCTAACACATCAAAATTCACTCACCCTTTTGGTGTCGTCTGATTTCAGGCCATTAGGACTTCGTTCGTCCCATTTGGACCCCCCCCCACGCACATTTATCAAGCACGCGCAACACTTAAAGAACACATACTGAGTCATACTGTGCAAACTGCACATCTGATTGATGTGACGTATGCGCGTACACGTCAAGAATAATAATTATATTGTTGACGTGTGATTTCAAGTCATTCTGATGTCGTACACTATGAATTTGATCGTTAGAAGCCCGTTTTGGCTGTTTATGACAGCAGAACGGCGTTCCCGGTCCCCGCGGGCACACGGCACATCCGATTGATGTGTTGTCTACTCTACCACATCCCAATTCACTCACCCTTTCATGTCGTCGGATTTCAGGCCATTCGGACTTCGTTCGGCCCGTTTGGACCCCCCCCCCCACGCACATTTATGAAGCACGCACAGCACTTAAAGAATGCATACAGAGTCGTACCGTGCAAACCGTATGTCTAATTGACATTCTGTCTACGTGTACATGTCACAAATTATAATTATATTGTTTTCTTGTGATTTCACATCAATCTGATGTCGTCCTCTATGAATTTGACCGTTAGATGCCCGTTTTGGCCGTTTATGACACCAGAACGGTGTTCCCGGTCACCGGGGGCACATGGCACGTCCGATTGACATGCCGTCTACTCGACCACATCACAATTCACTCACCCTTTCTTTTCGTCTAATTTCACTCCATTCAGACTTCGTTCGGCCCATTTGGACCCCCCACGCGCGTTTTTGAAGCGCGCACAACACTTAAAGAACGCATACTGAGCCGTACCGCACAAACTGCAAGTCCAATTGATGTGTCGTCTACGCGTACACGTCAAGAATTATAATTAGATTGTTGCCCTGTGATTTCAGGTCAATCCGATGTCGTCCGCTATGATTTTGACTGTTAGACGCCCGTTTATGACATAAGAACGGCGTTCCCGGTCACCGCGGGCACACGGCACATCCGATTGACGTGTCGTCTACTCTAACACATCACAATTCACTCACCCTATGATGTCATCTGATTTCAGGACATTCGGACTTCGTTCAGCCCATTTGGACCCCCCCCCCCACGCGCATTTATGAAGCGCACGCAACACTTAAAAAATGCATACTGAGCCGTACCGTGCTAACCGCACGTCCGGTTGAAGTTTCGTCTGCGCGTACACATCACGAATAATAATTAGATTGTTGAAGTGTGATTTTAGGTCAATACGATCTCATCCGCTATGAATTTGACCGTTAGACGCCCGTTTTGGCCGTTTATAACACCAGAACGGCGTTCCTGGTCACAACGGGCACACGGCACGTCTGATTGATGTGTCGTCTGCTCGACCACATCACAATTCACTCACCCTTTGATTGAGTCTGATTTAAGTACATTTAGACTTCGTTGGGCCCATTTGGACCCCCCCCCCCCACACGCGTTTATGAAGCGCGCGCAACACTTAAAGAACGCATACTGAGCCGTACCGCGCAAACCACACGTCTGATTGACGTGTCGTCTGCGCGTACATGTCACAAATAATAATTAGATTTCTGACGCGTGATTTCAGGTCAATACGATGTAATCCGCTATGAATTTGACAGTTATACGCCCATTTTGGCCGTTTATGACACCAGAATGGTGTTCCCGGTCATCGCGGGCACACGGCACGTCCGATTGACATGTCGTCTGCTCTACCACATCACAATTCACTCACCCTTTGATGTCATCTAATTTATGGTCATTCGGACTTCGTTCGGCCCGTTTTGACCCCCCACTCGCGTTTATGAAACACGCGCAACACTTAAAGAACACATACTGAGCCGTACCGCGCAAACCGCACGTCCGATTGACGTGTCTTCTGCGCGTACACATCACAATTCACTCACCCTATAAAGATAAAAAAGTGAAATATCTTATTTAAATTCTATCTTTCATATCAATCCAACTCCTATCCATATCTTTATTGAATAGAAATCAAAAGTGAAATATATTATTTAAATTCTAAAAAAACACATATCATTAAAATTTAAAAACCAACTTTTAAAAGGATAAAAAACATTACCTGCGGAGGACTTGACCGTGGGTCACGTGGTGTGACTCGATTGCGGATCCATGATGGCGTAGTGACTTGATGACAGGGGTTCGAAGACCGGACTCGAAAAGAGCGGAACCGTTGGATGAAGAGTGGAGGGTTCTACATGGTGGGGCACAATGGACCGGGAGGATCCAACAGTGGCAGGAGGATTTTCCGGAGGGATGCAACGGGGCCGGGAGGGGATGACGGCTGCGGGACTGTCCAAAGGTGCAGTGCGGGCAGGGGTGGGGGTTGCCGGGTCGCGGGGGTGTCAGGGTCACGGGGGCGGAGCGCGGAGGCAAGGTGGTGGTGGTGGGGGTCGTCGGGGTAGCGGGTGGCGCAGCACGGAGGCACGGGGGTGGGGGTCGCCGAGGGTTGCCGAGGTCACTGGGAGGTCAGGAGTCGGGGTTACTGGGGTTGCCGGCGTTCAGGGGTCGGGGTCTTCGGGGGTCGGGGAGGGGTCTCCGGGGGTCGGGGAGGGGTCGCCGGGGGTCGGGCTCGCCAGGGTTCGGGCTCACCGGGTCGAGGGGTCGGGGTTGCGGGGGTCGGGGTCGCGGGGTCGGGGAAGGGTGGGACGCGGGTCGAGGAGGGGATAATGGGGGGAGGGGGAAATGTAGGGTTTTTGCGGTATTCAAGTGCAGCGGCTGCCATTTGGTGGCCGCTAAATGGAGGCCACTAAATGGCGGCCGCTATAAGTCCCCCGCCTCGAAAGCCAAAAATTCTGGTAGTGTTCATGAGGTCCAATCCACCAAATCAATAGCATACAAGTGAGTTCCTTCCTCAAGAAAAAAATCAATGAAATTCTTTTTGATTCTATATAAATTTATCTCTATTTTCATTTTTATACATTGAATAAATGATTTTCTACAAGGTTTTGGAAGTAAAATGGTAGTGTTATGATTTAATATCGTGTTAGAATCATTTATTTTTTATAAAAAACTCATTTATATGTGAATTCAATAGGATGAACTTTAATCTAATTTTTGGTTTATGTTTTGTCGAAAATATTTTAGTCTTGTGAATTTAATTCATCACCACATTCTATATAAAATGAATAAATTTTATAAAAATAGCATTATACTCCAAAATAGAGAAGTTACCCTAATCTAAATATATAAATTCACAAGATTTACTCAAATTTATTACTTTATGGTAAAACTGATCATTAAAAATATTCTAAAATTAATATTAGTAATCTCATCATTTTTCTTAAATTTTATCATAATTTTACACAAATTTTTCATTTATCCTTCCATCATTTACATCTCAAAACCCACATTAGATGTTTCAAATAATTATAAAAAATATAAATCATATTTTATTCTCTCTAAAAAATATTTTTCCTTCTGAATTCCATCATCACCTTGAAAAAATGGTAGATTCTATCATTGAAACTTTGATGATACGTCATGATCTCTAGTTGTATTATGATTGGATTACCATCCAATAACTTGGATATCTTTGAGAAGCTGTTTAAAAGTTTAGGATCCATTGGACAATTCTCTATACCTACCCTAAGTCAACCAATAAAATTTTTTCTTGGTGTTATACTCTTCTATACACTGAAGAGTTCCTTTAGTAATAAAGTTACCCCAATAAAGCTATGACCATGGTGCACATCATAATAATATTCAATCACCCATCAGTAGATTATTCAAACACTTATACTACTTGAACTCAATCCTACTTGAATCTTATAAAGTAGTTAAAATTTACTTTTTTAAGTACATTTCATGTTCCCAACATCATATCTCTATAACTACTACATTTTTATGTAGCACGAATTAAGATAAGTTCTTGATATAATTTTATAATGCCTTGAACTAGATTCTCAAATATTAAAACCAATTATAGATCACCATAATACCACAAGCATGTCCCCCAAATCACCAGAGGTCGGAAACTAATAAAAATTGATAAATTACCATGGGGAAAAATTTTCCTTCAATAATAAAATCTAACCCACTATATGAAAATAAAGCGTCAAAATATATATTTCCAATACAATATAATAGAATATATTCTAATGGAAAAAATAAAAATTTATAAGTCAATAACCATATCATCGGACAAAGGCCATTAATAAAAAAATATAAAACACAAGGATATTAGCATATTCCACTATATTGGTCCCTATATATCAATCCAGGGATTTATGGTTCCCTATAAATAAATATGGAAATCTCATGTTTACTTGTATCATGACCTTTGACATCTACATTTACATCAAAGTTTACATATTGGATGTGAGTATAAAACTTAAAACAATTTCCCCAACAACTTCCACCTACTCTCTTGCATGTGGAAATCAAAATAAAAAAATTAAAATTAAAAACATTTAAAAATAATCAATTTTTCAAAAACAAATTTAAAACTAATATTTATCCAAATATGGAATAAATAGATGCACTTTTTAACCATAATTGAAAAATAATTAAAATCCCATAATTTCTCATATATAAATATATTTTATAAATCCTAAAATTATTTTCAAAGTATAATATTTTGATAAATTATGATTTATTATAAGGATCCTTGACAACACTCATAAGATATCAATATCAGAACTCGTAATAAAACCTAAATTTTGTTAAAAAAATCCCACTATATGATAAAATATCACGTTAGGATTTTTTATGAGTGCCAAAACCTATAATAGAATACACTAAATACTAAAATAATCCCAAATTAAATGATCCATCACATACCTATCAAACTGTATGGAAAAAAATTTCACTCATCCATACACTACCACTCAGACTCATTAACAACCAATAAACCAAAGTGGGAGAGTTTAGAGCCTAGAGTAGTCAAAACTATTGCTTAATGTGTTAAAATAGAACAACCTATATATATTTGAAAAATATATTTACAAAACTCACAATGTAAATATATATATCAAAATTTCTTTTAAATATGATCAAAAACTATTTTCCTAAATAAATGTCCAAAACCCATAACTTCAATAATGTTCTATAAAAATTAAAAAATCAAAAAAACCTATTTAAACAATTTGAATGAAATCTAATATATTTTATAAAATAACGTCAATATAACCCATAAATGGAAATAATTAATAAAATAATTAATTTAAAAATAAAACAAACATATTTTAATCCAGAAATCTAAAATATGATTTAAATTGCAATGAATTTTTGAAATACCCTTTCTCTAGAAAATATTATTTTTTATAAAAAAATGGTGACTCAAACACTACAATAAATATTTATCAAAGATTAATAAATTTAAAAGAAATAAACCTTTAAAAAAAATCCATCAATAATTTATATTCACATTATCCATAAGACAAGAGTAAATTGGTGTCACATACCGAGACTTGTTATCCATGAATATACATAATTTTTTAAATCAATATCTCAATGATATAAACAGTCCTTCAATTACTATATATAAATTTTTAAATTAAAATTTTGATCCACAAGTGACTAGATGGAAATATTCAAAACATATATTCTATATGAGAGAAAATATAGATAGAAAATAAATCTAATAACAGAGTAAATCATTTTTTTCTCTTAATATAGTATTGGTTAATATAACAAATGATAGGAAATCATTTAATGATTTCATAAATCCCTCAAAATATCCCTAAAATGTAAAGAAACCCATTTAAAGGAAATTTAGTCACTAAATAAGGGTCAATATAAATAAATTGAGTATTTTAAAATGAATTTTCGTATCTCTAACATGTAAACATGATTCAAAAACATGATTATTAAATTGTTAAAAAATAATTCATAGATATTACTTCAATATAAGTTCAAAAATTTAAAAAAATATTCTTAAGATTATAAGAAGATATTATCCTCTTTCTTTTACCCTATAGAGTTAATAACAAAATTTTTGAATTTTTCCGGCAAATCAAACACTTCAGAACTTTTATTTTAGAAACCAAAAATAACCAAATCATATAGGGTGAAATAAATATAATATTTATAATGTTACATATGTTGAGGCTCTTTGGTGGGTTTTTAGGTTCATTTTAAGTGTTAATTTAGGGAGTTCGTGGGTTGAAAAGTGGATGTTTATTTTAGGTCAGAAGCTATTTTTATTTATTTTATTTTTTCTATATTGACAAAGTGGTGTTTCTAAATTATTTTTTAATTTTCTCTATATTATAGGTTTTTACTACACTAGTATGAATTTTATACAGAGGTTGTCTTTTATTTTATTTTCTATAATAAAATTTTGGGTCTCCCAATTATGTATCCCAACTTTTTCTATAAGTATTTTGAAACAATAATGAATGTGTAATGTGAAATTTTTAGTAAAAATAAGTATAGTGTATTTTTTGTTATCATGGGTGAAGTCACATTTTATTTTTAGTAAATAACTTGGTGTTACTCACTAACCTCTGATGTATGGGGAGGTGTGCCTGAGGTGAGTAGAGACCCATCTTAGAATTGGGTATATCTGATGTCAAGTCATTACGACGTCTTTTATTCTTACTTTTTAGAAGATATTTTTCTTCATATATATATATATATATATATTTAAACTGTATTTAATTTTATAATATTTCATTTTTAATTTTTATATTTTAATATTTTCAAAAAAAATAAATTTTCATTATAAATAATATTTTAATTACATAATTCCGAAATTTGAAAAGCATTTTTAAAAAATTACTCATTGACTATGAAAAATTTAATAATTAAATAAATAATATAAACAAATTAAAAATAGTGAATGGAGGTGAATATTTTTTTAATAATTAAATGAAATAATTATTATTTCATGAACTAGATATATAATATATTATTCAAGATAATTTTTTACTATAGAAACTTTTAATTTAAATCCAATCCGTTATATAATAATTAATCAATTTTTCACATAACAATTGAATTTTCCCAATGACTAACTTTTCCAATATTCAAACAATGATAATCTTAAATGTTTTATTTTATAAATTTATTTAATTCTAATTCCACAAATTACAATTTTATTCGTACAACGTACACACAGATATGTTTATATATACAAGTTTATTGTATGAATTTTTATATCATAAAATAATATCATGGCGAT
Source organism: Viscum album (assembly GCA_963277665.1). Classification (NCBI taxonomy): domain Eukaryota; kingdom Viridiplantae; phylum Streptophyta; class Magnoliopsida; order Santalales; family Viscaceae; genus Viscum; species Viscum album. The sequence continues at coordinate 1,248,897,440 of OY728156.1, read as the reverse complement.
TTTTCTTATTTGGTATTTTTTCTATGTTGGTGTGCCCTATAAAATATAGTAAAACAATTCTATTTTCTAAATCCACTATTTTACATAAAAAATCATGATATAAAATTTATTAAAAATATACTTAAAATATTGTTCAAAATTTATTTCTTCTACATTAATCATTTAAATAAATGTTATATTGGGAATTATGGATCCCATTTAACTATTTTTTAATAATAATAAAATGATTTCCCAAGCTGAGTAACCAATATCTCACCAAAAATTGAAATGGATTTATTAATTAAATCATCTCATTTAATTTATCATAGATACTGGAGACATATGAATGTTTAATATTGTTATTATACTAAATATATCATATCCTCATACCAAACCACTATTTTTGTAGAAAAATGGAATCCATGTAAGTTATTTAGGAATTATATGTATAAGATGTTAGCACTAATGAAGATAGGGGTGCCAGAAAATTTTCCTTATTGACTAATCATGAGATGAAGGTTTGTGGTACTAATTTTAACATATATCACTTAAATTATTAATAAAGTAGTTTTTTCTACTATCAATGCCTTGTAATTTTCTAATTCCACCCAATGTAGTGTGATAATAATCCATGTGGTGATAATTATTTATATTTTCATATTTAGTCAAGAATAAAATATAAGTGAGGATTGTGATGTGAGATTGGTGTGAGTGGGACTTATATACATTTTTTTCAATAAAAATCTCTCTCAAAATTTATAGGTGAATGTAAACCAAACCTCAAAAATCATATTTTTATTTTTAATGTATCTTTGATGGGATGTTTATCATGTGTAAATTGATTGAAATGTTTGATGTATGAACATTAATGTTTTATGTTACATCTTATATCATTATATGGTTTGAGATAATTGATTGGTCACTAGGTATATTATTGATCATATTTTTAACATCAATCAAATATTGAAGATATTTATTTACCAAAAAGAAAAGTTTTAAATCATGAAAATTAATTGAGTAAAACTAAGAAAGCATGTGATAATTCCTAAATAAATATATTAATTTTATTAATTTATTTTTGTTGTCAAATCAAAAAAACAAAAAATATATGAGTTTATGTATATGGGTTAACATGATATATATCATGTATTAATACTGGGTTTATTAGTCAAAAGAAATTTGGTTATACATACATGTGGGTGATTAAATCATGCTAACTATTTATTTGGTATTTTTATAATTATGAATTTGATTCATTATAGATTGTAGTCTAAAAATGATAAAGTGTAACATGATGAGATTTAGGAATATTAAAATTGTAAATTGATTCATTATGGACTTAATTATATTTCACAAAAAGTTAATAAATGTAATAATAAATATATTTAAATATATTATTTAAATATAAAATTATTTAAATGACAAAAAAATCTAAATATAAAAGATCCCATGAATATTATGTAAATTTTTATTACCCAAAGTAATTATTAATCATATAATTAATTTCCTTTAATTAATTTTTGATAAAAAGTATTTTCAAATAAATTCAGTTGTGAAATTAATTAGAGGGTATACTGGGGATGGAAATGGGAACCTGAAAAATGAGCACCCAACATTACCCAGTCTAATTAAGTCAAGCTCTCCCAAATTAAATCCAGGTTTCAACTTGGTATACTAGAAATATACTACCTACTTAAGGTTTGGATAGGTTTCATATACATGTTCTAGGGTACCCTAAACCTAAATCTTTTGATATTAATAATTATTATTTTTAAAAAAAATTATCATCGAATATTTAAAAAATGGGATAATCCTTGATTTTAATGATAAATAAATATGATTTATTAAAAGTATGATAAACGTGAATCATAGTTTAAATGATGAATAAATATCATGTAAATTAATGGGAAGAGAAGATTGGTGTTCCCCAACTGTGGGAAATGGATTGATATTGGGTTGTAAATTTTCCCCACACTCATCATCCCCTCCAATTCCATCCCATGCACATGATCCTCTCCATGATCAAATGTTTTCATGTTTTATGTTAAAATATTGTTCCATATTAAAATAAATTATTTCAATCAAATAATCCAAATTTTAGCAAAATATCATTTTAACATATCCATTATTTCATTAAAAATATAAATTAAACATATAATTCCACTTTTTTTACCCATTTTATGTTAAAATAGTTTATATTAAAAAATTATTATAAAAACAAAAAATAAATGTGTTCAAGTTTCAAAAGTGAACTAAACATGTAATAAGAGTTTGGGTTTTGGTATTAATTTTAAATATTAAATTGGTTTGGGTTCTTTTTTTAGTTTGGATAACTTGATTTAAATGGGTACCCAACCTTTTTCCATCCCTATGGGAGACTATAAAAACAATAATTTATATATATATATATATCAAAACTAATATGTATTTATCTCAATTTTCATTATTTATTTTATTATTGGGAACTCTAGTATAAACTTATAACACAAAAAATTATCAAAATCATTTAATTAAATAAGTATTATTTAAATACTTCATAATATAACATTACAAATAATAGGTATACAATAAAAATAGATAAAAATTGGAATATAAATATCAATAAATATTAAGAGTATGAAATATAAATTTATTATTTAATTATTTATAATGTTTTGGACCTTTTAGGACCATTAATATTTTATTTTTATGAATTATATGTACCATGAGGAGGCTCTAAGGAATAAGTGAGTGTTATAAGATAGAATTTCTACTATAGAGAATTTTTATAGTGTGTGGGTGTATATTACATTAGGGAATATAGTAGGAAGATGATGTTGTAGTGTGTATAGATACTACATAATGGATTCCAGTAGAGGTTCTTTTTGGTGTTTCTACCTATTTTGGCATCATTTCATCACGGGGGATGGGGGAGGCAACGGTGTAGATTTCTAGAGAGGTGATTTCTTACAGATTTTTTTATTTGAAGTTCATTTCACCATGAATATTAGGTTGTGATGTGGTCTCTGTTGAGGAGTAGAGCCTTGTGGTGTAGTGGTTCTCTTATGGAATGGTCCTTTCTCTAATTTTATAGGATCCCCTTATTAACTATGTTGTGTATCTATGACACAACTTTGACTAAGTGTGATATGACATGATATTCTTCCTTCCACTATGGAATCTACTCATCGCCAACATGTTACAGTATAATATTGGATGTCATGTCATGGTCTTATAATTAATATATTACGTGTAAATTTCTATGCCCCCTTGGAACCCATAATTCTCCAACCTTTTCTCTTTGTTCTTGGGTGATCTAAGTTTTTTCTTATGAGTTATTTCATCCCATTTTTAGTGGATTTGAGCCCCAGCCTTAAGAGGTCGATCCATGGTGATACGAGGTTAGTTTTCCATTCATCTATGGTTTAATTATCTTCTATTCATCTAATTTCATGATATGGAAGTTTATCCTATCCTTTTGCTTGTTGTTTTTATAGATAAATGATACATTTATCATTTTTGGGGTGATGTTTTAGTGATCGTTGGTTCCCTCAGAAAGAGGCAATTAGGGTTTGGAACTTTTTGTTCCATTAATACTCAAAAAAATTGATATATTCATGTTGAGGTAGGTTATATGTGACTTATCTTTATCTTTTTTTTAAATTTTGAATTAATCATTATTTAACCTCTTTGTTTAAATGAATGTGATTAACCAAAATCAGATAATAATATGAAACAATAATAACATAAAAAATATTATATGATTATTTGTTATTGTAAAATAGGGGAGATGAAATTCATGTGGTGTGTTACTGTTAATTAAATATTATTATTTCAAGAATTAAAATGGTACATAAACTTATATAGTATATTATTAATTTTTATTATAACTTTTTTTATTGTGGATAATTATGTTTTTCTTAGAATCACGAAATCACTTGTTGATATATATATATGTAATATTTTTGATAAGAACTTTAAGAATCAAATTTAGTAATCTATCAAAAAAAGTTGATAATAATATTGGATAATTTTTAAGATTATAGGAATAAAGATGAGGACAGATAATTTTATGTTATAGTGTAACTATGGTTATTCTAGAAATTATTCAATAAGGAGAAATAGATAATTTATTTCTGTAGTGTAAATATCATTTGATAATATCAAAATGATTTCATGTCACAGTGTTAAACTACTTAAATAATGTTTATTATAATTATTTTATAATTTTGGGTATTAGAAAATTTAAATTCATATTTTTCCAAGTTCAGACAGTTTAAAATCTCATGATAGGGAATTTAAATTATTATTATGGAATTTATGATCGAATGTGTTTTATATTTCCTCTTAATATTTACTGGATAATATATTATCTACTTGGTTAATTTTTTTTGTAGCTTAGCATGGTTAATTTCATGAAATTGATAAATATCATATAGTTGTATGATATTACTAATTTAATTAAAAAGGTTTGATAAGAATAAATATTGTTCATCTTAGATCTTTTTAAACAAGGAAATAATTCTTAAAGTATGTTATGTTTATTTTAGATTATTCTAGCTATAGATGTAGGTTTCTTAAAGAAGAAAATTTATTTATAATAAACTGGTTAATTCAAGAAGGAATTAAAATGGTTGTTTTTTAAAGATTAATTGATTGATGCTAAGCGATCCCAATCTCAATTGTGGTATGGTTGAATGCCTTGATTTATAGGCATGGTTTCATTTAAAATTATGTATAGAAAAATACATTTAATATGAATTCATGATCTATAGAATTAGAGACTCAATGTGATGATTGATAACCTAGTATGGTTGGTGTAATGATGAGTACTAGGTGATGGTTTTGAGGCTATGGGGGTGTTGATGATTGTGCTCGTATGAGGAGTCAATTATAATGGTGGTGGTGGAAGGGGTTATCAAATTTGAATGTATTTGCATGAAATGTTCGTTGGAGTGGTAATGTTAATCAAATATATCCCATGTACTTTATGTTTTGATGAACTTAAAAACCTTGAATACTTTTCTTATTATCTTATTTTTTAGGTGTGTTCATCAAGTTTTATTATAATATTACGTATTTAGATGTTAATTTCATTGAATATGAATTCTGTATGATTTTAGTTGAAATATTCCAAAATATGGAAAATTAGATATGTGATGGTTTTGGTTATGTGGTGAAAATAGCTATGTCGATCCATCAGCTACATCAATCACTGGTGTAAAGGAATCAACTGCATCAAATTGGATACATTACAACAATGCCTATGGTTAATTTTCCTACATCGATAAGATATCCTAGGTGAGAAATAGCCTATGTGATCATTTGGCTACATAAAATGGTTACATAGAGTAATCGGTTACATGAATTTACTACGTGGTTAAAATTGATATGTTATTTCAATTGGATATGTCAGATTAAACTGCATGATTAAAAACCTATGTGATTTAATTTTTCTATGTGAAGAAAAATCATCCACATGGATTCAAATATGTAATCAAATACATGAATTTAATTCTACAAATCGGCTATGTTTTATGATGAGTTTGTATTTATTACCATTGAACAGATTGATTAATAGTTTTAATGTAGCTGTATAATCATTAAATTCTTGATTACCACTTTAAGGAAAAATCAATTATATTAATAGCCAATTATTAAGACAGAATACAAGGAAAATGATTTTTTATTTGTCTCTACTATTGATATGGAATTTCATTGAAGAAGAACATGTCACTGATTCATAATTCTGCAAACCATCTTCTAGGAATTTAAATAATAAGTAGTCAATTCATTTCAAATTGAAGGTCGTATACTTTTTCATGTGAATAGATGTTCTCAAGAAAATATCGAGAACACATCCTCAAAGCTCTCCATAAAATGAAATTATGTTTTTCAATAAAAATAATGATGAAAAGGTCTTATTTCATCAGATGTTCTTATTATGTTTTAATTTTGAATTTAGAAGACTCTCCTTGAGCTATTAATTCTTCATATCATCTCTCTTGGAGAGATTTTTTTTCAATCGGATTTATCATATAGTTGTAAGCTAAACTTTTTTAAACTCTCTATTTATTATCATTCATTATAAAGGTTCCGCTTAAAAGACCCTTTTAAGGGTATTGTTTTTAAATCATTTCTTGATCCCAGTTGAAATCTTATATGCTTGTATCATGTGTCAACTTCTTTCACTCTTCATAGAGTCCATAGAAAAAGGACACGAACTCCACAAAAAAACCATCTAAGTGAAATTAATCACACTCATAGAGAAGAGTGGTGATGGAGTGGACTAGGGGACTTTTATTCCCCAAAACACTATAAATCTTTGAGTATATTTTCCTTATTTATGATTTTATTTTTTCTTCATCAATTATTAAATAATAGATTATAAATAATTCATCCAAAATATAGGGTTTCTTTTATAAGTAAATAATTATTTAAAGGAATCGACTCACCCACCCCCCACAAACACATACACACCCTATTAAGTACTAATACAATCACTCTACAAAAAAACTGGTATCAAAGGAGTGATTTGAGGGTTCTCAAATTCGAAATTTTGAAATCTAAAGATCTATTCAATAATGGACACTATAAATGAAAATAAAGAAACAATTTCTATGGTTATAGAACTATATTTCAAATGTTAGAAAAATAGTTATTAGAAGGCATAGATGATCATATATCTAATGAATCTTGGTCTGAAGGATTATTTCAAATCCATAAATCTGTATGAAATTGCAACGATAGAAGTATATAATTGGGATAGTGAAACTGAAGCAATCTATGATCTAAATTCTAAACTTATAATCTGAGGATTAGTTCCAGATGATTTCAATTTAGTTTCTCAATGTAAAACAACCCATGAAATTTGGACTAAAATTTTAATTACTTATAAAGGAACAGATTACATGTGGGATCTTAGATATAATATTCCCAAATTAAATATTGAAACTCTTAAAATGATAGGTGTTAAGAGTATCACATAGTTGAATAGAGAACTCATAGATGATGTAAATAATGTTACTACTTTAGGGACACATATTAATGAACTAGATAAAGCACTAGAAATTCTCACAATACTACCACTAAGGTGTAGTGGTATTTCGACTGTTATCAGATTATAAAAAAAATAAAAAGATTCAAAAAAATATCTTTTTTATACTGTGATGATGTATGAGGAAAAAAATAAAGTTGAAGTTGGTGAACATAGGATAGTTAAGAAGTATAAATATTATTTAAAAGTATCAAATTTAAAGAATGATAATAAGTGTACATAAATTCAAATACCTAATTCATAAAATAAAAATTATTTACGTAGTTCTACTTCATACAGTGATCTTCATCACTTAGATAAAAAAATTAATATTTTATATACATAGAGATGAACTTTTAAGAAAAATTTAAATAAATATAAGAAGTCAAATGGAAATTCTATGGAAGTAAGATGTTATAAATACAAGAGTATTGGGTACATCAAGTCTGATTTTCCACAAATTCAATATGAAAAAAATTGAGAATATCAATACTTCAAGAATGTTGGTTACAATAAGAAGGCTATGAAATCCATGCAAGAAACATGGAGTTATTTAAAGGATTATAGTGATGTTTCAGTTTTAAAATCATAAAATGGGCATTCTAGTCAAAAATTCAACACATGTTTTTTGGTGCATACGGATGAGGTGAATTCTTTTTATTCTTATGAACAAAAAACTAAATCATAAAATGGAAATTTCTTATTTTAGGAACTGACATAATATTGTTCCATGGTATAAACTATGACATCCATTTTCTTTATTAAACATTAATTCGTGATTTATTACATAACAATACCCATAATACAACCCATAAGATTGATAATTATAGTTCCTTTTTGTAATTAGGTACATTATATAACAAAATAAAATAGGGGGTACATAATAAATATTGAAAACATCCTTAACATGTTCAAAATATTCCATCGTACTTAAAACTACATGGGATAACCTAGGGACATACATAAGAAAGGGGTGAGATATACATTCCATTAAGGGAATAAAAAAATCATAACATGGATAATTTATTACATGTTAGACAATAGTAATTTTAATGGTACATAAAAGTGGTGAGAATCATAAGCATGAATAATGGGTAATGATGTAGCATGATAACATAAAGGTAACATGGGATGGTGGAAACAATTTTAATCTTGACATCATAATCCTAAGTAAAGTTCAGCCACCAATAACATAATGTGATTAAGATAACCTCCCATGCACCATACATGGAATCTCGTGAGATTAAAAACTTTACCAAATGTACTGGAGTGATATCTAGGTGAACCCATCATAATCATATCATGTACACGCATAAGTGTTTCACATAGATCATTTAACATAACAACATATTTCATAAAATTTAATCCCAATATTAATGATTTTGGGTTAAATTAATGGAATTAAAAAATAAATTAATTATAGGTACCACTAGGTGAATACCCTTGAGTGGAAATGGGTATGGGTATATACCTCACAATTGTTCATCATGTAAAATCATAGTGACATTTCGGCAGCGTAACAGCAGTAAATGAAGATTCATAAAATTATTCAATGAGAGATAAAGGAGTATATAATAACTTGGGAATCAAAAGTAAAGTATGAGGGATATGTAATAACATAGTAAAACAATAAAAATTTGGAATTATTAGGCATTATATAGGGAGGATTCTTGAATAAAAACTTTTTATTGAAAAATCACAGGAAAATTTCAGAAACAAAATGGGGGTACATAATGAATCATGGGAGGGATTAATGAGAGTAAAAGTAGTCACTAATCACTTATAAATTATAAGGTATTTGATAGGTATGTTTAATGGAATATACCATCAATATGAATTGGTATAAAAAGAGAATTACATAAATAAGGTTCTTGAATAAAGAGGATAAAGTGAGGATTCCTTACCTTGAGAGGGTGATTCCAAAAGCTTGGGAGGAGCTTATTGAGAGCTTGGAGGTTCCTTGGGAGGACTATGGAGAGGTTATTGAAGAGTAAATAAGTAATACAATGTTTTTAGTGAATATTATTCAGATATTGGTCGGGTTTATATAAGAATAGAGAGGAAAGTTATTTATTATTTACCAAACATAGGTTTTCGATTCTATATAATAAATTAATCAAAAATAAAAACCTTCCCAAGGTATTTGACCGTGATTTATATTAAATATGATTGGATTTATTTATTTTATAATTAAAATGGCTTAAATTAGAAAAAATACTCCCCTTAGTGATTTGTAAGTGAGTCATGTTTATAAAGAATTTATTTTTAACCAATAAAATATAATATAGGTTTCGGGGGATTCATAGATGATTTATAAAATTATTCAAATAAACTCAAAAATATATTATTATAAAGTGGAATAATTTATAATTTCTTGTACACCCATTATATCATTTATTACATCACTTTTTGGGTCATTATGATGTCCTAATGCACATCATATATTTATACCGTATTTAATTTTTACCTGCAAATTCAACTGCCTCAAAAAATTATGAAAAAATCATTATTGTATAATTTCGGCATGGTAATTCCAAAAAATATATTTTATTAAAAAAATAAAAAATATTTCAATTTTATCTTTCAAAATAAGAATTGACATTTATTGAGAAATATTGGCGTTTTTTACGATAATATTTTTCGAACCCTTATAAAAATTACATTTGACTTCATAAAACTTATAATATAATTTATATTTAATAAATATATTTTATGTTTATTATTTTATTAATGTATATTTTTTTTCTAAATCCATGAATTCATCAAAAATTAATATCTTAATTGAAATTTCATATTATATTAAAATATGATTTGTGTTTTATCATATCAAATCAAAATAATTTAAAAAGTAATAGAAATAAGAATTAAATATATTAGTTATTCTATAAAATATATATATATTCATATTATTATGGTATTGATACATTTCCCTTTATTACACTAGAAAACACCCAGAGGGTAAGGTGTAAGATGGTGATATTTTCATGGGGTGGTTTGGTGAACATGGTTTGGGTCATGACTTCAATAAGCATGAAATTCTCATGTAAATAGTTTCACTCTTTCTTTTGTTATTGGAAATCAGCTTGGGCTTTGTAAAGTTTAGATCCTAGTGATTCTATCTCCCTCATAAGCTCCAATAAAGAGTATTTATAGAATATTATCATACTAGTTGAGGTCATTTCTCCTTTGGTCGGTGTCAATTGGATTTATCATTACCCTATATTTATACTAACCATATGATCATTGTTCAATGGCTATTTTATTAATGATAATTATTCATAATAGTATTTTAAATATGATAGTATATAATAAAAAAAATTGAATGTGTTTTCTATAACCATAATAAGGAATTTAATTCAATCACAATTGGAATTTTATTTATAAAATTTCAAGTCATTACAATCTTCTCCCCTTCATAAATTTCACCGTCAAAATTTTCATTTTAGACACTAAAATTTATGAGGGTAATTATGTTTCATTGCCTCCTCCAGATCCAACATTACTTCTTCAAATTTTTGATTTATCTATATAAATTTTTCCAGGTGCACTAACTTATTTCATAGAACATTGTCTTTGTGATCTAATATCTTGAACAGCTTCTCTTCATATAAAGGATAATTCTCTAGCAGTACCACCTATAGATTCAAAAAATGTATGGGGTATGGTATGTACTTCCTCAAAGAGGATATATGGAATACATCTTGTACTTGAGATAGGTTATTCATTAGTTCTAGTCAATAGGACACTGATCCAATGGGATCAAGGATCTCAGTGGGACATATGTTTCTTGGACTAATCTTTCCCTTATTTCCAAATATCATGAATTTACTCCATGAAGATATGTGTAGGGATACCTTATCTCCAACATAAAACTCCAACTCTTATTGGTGATTATTATCATATCTCTTCAATCAACTCTGAGAATATTTTATGTGATGTTGAATGATTTTTACCAGTGCCCCCATTTCCTCTACCATTTCAGGACCCACATGTTTTCTCTCACCAAATTCATCTCAACATGCAGGTATTCTTCAACTCTTCCCATAAATGGATTTATAGGGATCCATTTGGTTTCTTGATTGGAAACTATTATTTTATGAGAACTCGACTGAAGTAATATGTTGATCCCATCCTCTTTTTAAATTCTATTGAGAATTTTCTCTACATTCCCTCAAGTGTTTGGATATTCTGCTCACACTGGCCATCAGTTTGAGGGTGATAAGTAATGCTGAATTTCAACTCCATATTTAGAGCATGTTGGGGACTCTTTTAGAACTTGTAGGAAAATCATGGGTCTCAATCAGATACAATCGATAGTGGTGTTCCATGCAGCCTCACTACATCCTAAATGTATATTATTACAAGTTGATTGAGGGGTAATTCCCCTTATGTTTCAATAAAGTGAGAAGTATTTGTAAGACAATCCAACACAACCCATAAAACATTATTTCCTCATGATTTATTTAGAAGGACAGTGAAAGAGTCCATGTTTATTTTTTCTCATTTCCATGTAGGCATGGGTAATGGTTGCAGCATCCCCTTATATTTTTTCCTTTCATCCATCATTTTATGACATATACGACACCTTGATGTATATTCCAAGAACTTTTTCTTTATATTGTCCCACCAATAGTGCTCTCTAGGATCTTGATACATCTTCATGATACCTGGATGGATGGTCAAGCTCGAGCTGTGTGTACCATCCAACATCTCCTTAATTAACATGGGATTTTATAGTATATATAATCATGACCCAAATACTACAACTCTTTCTTCATCAATTTCAAACTTTTTGGATTTCCCTTTTCTTATAGATTCCACCTTCTTCAAAACTTCCACATCATCTCTTTGAGAACAATTTATCTTCTCTAGAAGAGATGGTTAATCCATAAATTATAAAAGGATTAATGATGTTTCTTCCTTTATGATTCCCATTTCTATACTTTTCATGTCTAAGAAAATTGGATCCTTCTCAATTATCATCAATGATAAGACTTTCAGATTCTTTCTTCTTAGATCATCTACCACTTTATTTTCTTTCCCAGGATATTAGTGGATTGAGTAGTCATGGTCCTTAATCAGATATAAACATATTCATTAGTGAATATTTATCACTTTCTATGTGAATATATACCTGATTATCTTATTATCCTAATATATTTCACACTTCTCCCCAAAGAGACAATAACACCATATTTTCAATGTGAAGATTACTATTTCCAAATCCATATCATTAGTTGGGTAACTCTGGTCATTAAATTTACATTTCCTTTAAGCATAGGCTATCACTTTGAAAGTTTTAATTAGTACATATCTCAATCCATTCTTTGAAGCATCATTGTATAGCCTGAAAAGTCCTCCCCCATGTGGGTAGCATAAGTACAGGTCTAGTGACAAGACTATTTCAACTCCTTGAATCTCTATTAACATTCATTATTCTAAAAAACTTGAATCCCTACTTAGTTATCATGGTTATAGGGTTTGATAATCATGAAAAAATTCTCACAAATTGACAATAGTACCTAGCTAATCCAAGGGAACTACATATTTATGTCATAGATGTTGGCATCAGCCATCATTCAATTACCTCTATTTTGAGGTTCCATAAATATCCCATTTACTTGTGATAATATGTCACAATAATGAGACTTCCTTCAACTATAACTTTCATTTTTTTTACTTTACATAAACATTCTCCTTTCATAATGTCTTCAGCATAGTTCTCATGTGATCTTCATGCTCCTCATTACTTTTGGAGTATATTAGAATATCATCAATAAATACTTCCAAAATTTTGTTGACATAATATATAAATACACTATTCATCAAGTCCATGAAGATTTTTGGTTCATTAGTTATTTTTAATGGAATTATTATGAACTCATAATGTTCATACCTTGTACAGAAAACAGTCTTTGGGATATCCTACTTCTTCACCCGTATTTGATAATACCCCAATAAAATATCCAACTTGGAGAAGTATTGGGATCCATGTAGTTGATAAAATAACACATTAATACATGGAATAGAATACTATTTTTTCATGATCTTTTTTAGCTCATGATAATTAATGAAAAGGCACATTGGCCCATCCCTCTCCTTGATAAAGATGATAGGTGTGCACCAAGGTGAAGCACTGGGACATATGATCCCTTTATCCATATTCTCCTATATTTGTTCCATCAGATCCTCAAGTTTCATAAAATACATTATATACGGTTTCAAGGATATTGTGAAATCTCTGAGTATAAGATCGATTAAAAATTCAACCTCTCAGCTAGGTGAAAGACCAAGAAATGATTCAGGAAACACATAAATGTATTCCCTCCCAATGGGCATGTATTCAAGGATGATATTTCCCTTAGACTCAATCATTTTATCTATATAAAATCTATCATATGGAAATAATATCCATGCTTGAGATATTTTTTCTAAAGATTATGCATCCACCTCCTTGAATCTATACAGAATCGAAGGATGGTTCATGATATGTAGAGTGATTTCCTTCTCAAAAAAATTTATTTTGGTTATATATAATGAAAATAAATCCATAACCATAATTTTAGGAAATTTATATATTTACAAAAGTTGGCATTTTTCCTCCATATGTCACCCTATCAGCGATTCTCTTAAAGCTTCCATCTCCACCTGATTTCACTCCCTCAACATCTCTATTCTCCATCTCATAATTTCACTCTCCTTGTCCTAGGGTTTTCACCTCGTCTTCACTCCCACTTTTGGCACTTCATCAATAGACAATACCCATCATCTCCCTATATCTGGAACTACTGGATCCTCATCTATGTCTCCTCCAACTCCACGTCTCTGAAACTCCTCGTCTCCTCATCTCCTTGTCTCCTTGTCTCCATTTTCCCTCTTAACCTGATTTCACTCCCTCAATATTTATCCTCTCTAGCTCACGATTTCCCTCTCTATGTCTTAGGTTTTCTCTCTCGGGTCTACTCCCACCTACAGTACTCTGTCTATAGACACCAGTATTCGGCTACCCATCTCCGACACTCATGGATCCTCATCTGTGTCTCCTCCTACTCCCTATCTCTATTAGTCCTCATCTCCTTGTGTCTTTGTCTCTGTCTCCATTCAAAACAATCTGACTACTCATCTCTAGAACTTTTTCCCATCACTTCGGCTCTCCATTCATGGCTACCATATCCTTCACTCAGTCCTCCCTACCTCTGTTCACTGCACTTCAGCTCCCTACCTCCATCCACATTTCTACTCTCTGTTCACTATTCCTCCGCATAAGGTCTATTCGTCTTCAAAAATTCTTTAGTTTTTTATATATTCTATTAAATTTTTAGTAATTCCATTTTCTTATGAATTTTTATTACATCAGAATAGTAAAACTATTCTTCCAATTCATCAATTACAACAACTATTTATGTTTGTGAGAATATTTATTCACATATTATTAGGGTTCACACTTTTTGTTCAATCATATAAAAACGTGTTGCAGTTAAGGTTTGAATAGATGACCTTATTCACTATACTATAAATAAAAAAATATTTCTATTCCACTCCTGTATATTGTATACATTCTTGAGAAATGATTTTTATAATAGTGTTTCATTACATGTGTAATGTAATTTATGTTTTCTATTATAAATAATATATATTATTTACTAATTATTTTATCACTTCCATTAGTTTTTCCAATAAAATAATTACCACATTTATGTATTCTATCATCATATTTAATTGATTCTCATTAGTTTTTGTTATTTCAGGTGACATGAGACATCATATTATTAGTGTATTTATGTTTCAATGATGGTATTTAATTTTATATTATTTTCATTACAATATTGGAGTTGAGAATATTGATTTTTTTAATTTTATTTACAATTTTTGTATGATTATAACACACTAAATTTTTTCTTCTCAATTCGAAATTTTTAAGCATCATATTTGTGCTTCATTTATTACACATGTCAGTATTTTTTCCTACTTATTCATTAAGGTCATTTAATCATGTACAAAAATCTATTGACTGATTTTGATGCCAATTATGTGGCCAAATTAAATGTTACAGTGTCTTGGGACACTGCGGAAAAAACAATCCATGATAATTAGGGGCATCCCTCTATATTTATATTATTTTCTTCTGATTCAAGAATTTGATGAGTTGTTTATTTCTTACGGAAGATGTTTTGAATCTTCGGGTAGATGATATTGCAGCCTGATTGCCAAAGAAAGTATAACTGACATCATATATAAATTTATTATTCTTTTTCAACACTTGATCCAAATTATTAAACAACATGAAACTTCTTGAGATCAACTCATCTCAAGGTTATAAAGGTACCATCCTTTCTTATAAATGCATTTACAGACTCCCAAATTCTTTTTTTTATAGGAAAAAATGTGGAATATATGAAATGATACAGTTATATAAGATAGAAAATATATTTATAATTTCCCTTTCAATCATTTTATTTATATTCTTCGTTTGATTTATATACATTCATATTATTCTCATTATGCACTACTGTTTTTTATGTTGTCAATGGGAAATGATGTTGATCATATCAGTGGAATAGATGGGCAATGTAAATTCAACCAGCCTTCAATATTTCAATCCATCGTAGGTAGATGATGACCTATATTTACAATTCCTAAAATACTGTGACTGAGGGATTCAATTTTACCATCAAAAAAATATTCTCTTTGATAAAAATACCATTATTCCCCAATATCAGGTTTTTTTCAATCAATGAATCTTTTTTCATATTTATAAACTAAAATCAAGATTAAAATCCTCAGATATAACTGATAAGGCTATGAATCTTTTAGTTGACATGGTAGTGGTCGATTTTATATTCATAATAATTCCTTGTGATTATGAAATTGTTGAACTATTTTGTATTAATGAAAGAGGTATTGAATATCAAGGGAGATGATATTGCAACCTGATTACCAGAGAAATTTTAAATTATGTGTAAATACATACTATAATTTTTTTTTCATTTTTTATATGATGTAAACTTATTATATATTTTTACTTTTTTGGGTTTCTGGTGTGTTAATTCTATTGATTTTAGTAAATGAATTCGCATCGAAGAACAAGTTTTTGGATGGTAAAGTGATGTTCTGTTGAAGTTAGTACTTGGAAACCCTGCACTACTCCATATGTAAGCATATCCAATTTTCCAAACTAATTTTCTATTTGAGATCTGCATCTCTCAATGATATTGATTAAATAATCTTCATGTTTGGGAAATTGGGGTGGCTCTCTACATTCGTATTTTAATTCATGACTGGGACTCCTACCATTTAATGTCTTCTTTTCATTGTTCGTGGAAGATAACATCATGTTACTCTTTATTTAGCCAATTGGGGCCATTATAGAATTATGTTCTATTAGAATCACCTTCAAGTATCTTTATGGATTTTAATGGATTTATGTCACATTTTTATAACAAAACTGTGAGGGCAATAAAACTGTAGGATGCCTTATTTTCTTTATTATGGGAAATTAGAATATCTTTATGTGAAAAACTCTGTTTTTTCCTCCCCTGCTTCCCCTCTCCATTCTCTCTATACTTACATATGTATAGATGAATGTGTTAATGCATGAATTTATTTATTCCAACCTTCCATGCCAATATATTTTAACTTTTATTGCATATGGAGAATCATGGAAATGAATTTAAGGACTAAAAATTTGTTGACTTGACAAACAAGAACATTGAACCAAGTTCAATTCGTAGTGGAATCCAAGGTATTTCTCTACCATTTGATTGATAAATATTCCACCAATAATAATTCATAGAGATAGTTTGGTTTTCTAGAGTTTTTGTCTTTTATTATAGGAAACTATTACTACCACATTGTCCCATCTACTGATAACTTTCTAGATGCTTTAGTTTCAGTTTCTTCTGATGTGAACTCATCACTTATACCTAAAGAAATAATCTTTCATGTCATCACTAAAAATATAACATATGTTTAAATTCATTCATGGTTTACGCTTAACCTTGTTACCACTATTACTGTAGAAGTTAAAGGAATTCACCAATTTGATAGGTTAACTAGATAAAATGTTCCAGTGCTTGAAGCTGTAGAGAGTCATAATGGAATCAATAATTACTTCTATGGGAACCACATTCCTGGGGAAAACCTAATCAAGACTACTCCCTGAGTCTTTGTGTTGATATTCCAAGCTTATAGTCATGTGTACATTTCATTTCTCAACCATCTCCATATATATTTTCCATAGGTAATTAGATATAATGGAATGCATTTTCTTCCCATGAGTATATGTTTGTAAAATAAAAATCATTATGAGTAAATGCCATGATATGTTGAAATAGATTTCATTATATTTGGTCTTTAGAATTTTATACTTTCCCTGTCCATTTCATTTTATGATTTAATAGAAAACAAACTATAATTTGTATGTGGTTCTGTGCTGTAAAATATGTAGCAACAATATTAATTTACCATTTTTTATTGAATGATATTCTAGAAATCTGACATGACTTTAATAGTAATGTGAATATATTCATGTCATTACTATTACATTCAATGAAATTTAACCATTTCTTTGGAGCCCAAAAACTACAAGGTTACATTACTTACAATCACTTTCCCTCTAATTATTTCATAATACTGAAATATCTTTACTTCAAATGTTCCTACTAACCCTTAAATTTTTTGTAGGTTTAGCGAATTTTACTAGCAATAAAAGGGTAAATTATTTTTGATTCATTTGACTTCTAAACCAAATTTTAGTACTTATATTTTTACTATGGTTTGTGTAGGTTGGGTGGGTGTCTTTATTTTCAAGCAGTTTTGATAACTTAGTTTCTTCCCCTTCAATAGTTTTATGCGCTTTTGTGTTCTTTTTCTTTCCTCATTGATAATTTGATGATCAATTGTGTTCTAAATAATGCTCTGTACATTTTTTAATTTCATAATTTAATGATAAATTGTGGTATGTAGGCTTTTCTACTTTCCATCTCCATTTCTCTTCCGAATTTAAAAGAAAACAAGCTCCAATTTGTAAGTAGTTATGTGCTATAAAATCTATAGCAACAATATTAATTTAAATTTATTATTGAATTATGTTCTTGAAATTTTACATGAATTTAGTAGTAATGTGAATATATTTCTATCATAACTATTAAATTCAATGAAATTTAACCATTTCATTGCATTCAAAACACTGCAAGGTTACATTACATACAATCACTTTACCTATGATTATTTCATATTACTACAATCTCTTTACTTGAAATGTGCCTAACAACCCTTAGATTTTTTTTAGGTTAAGATAATTTGACTAGAAAGAAAGGTTTAAAGATCTATATATTCATTTGACCTTTCAACCATGTTAGTACTTATATTTTTACTATGGTTTGTGTAGGTTAGGTGAGTGTATTCATTTTCAAGCATTCTTGATAACTTAGTTTCTTTCCCCTTAAATAGTTTTATGTGCTATTATGTTCCTTTTCTTTCCTCATTGATAATTTGACAATCAATTATGTTCTAAAGCGTTCTCTATATATTTTCTTCTTTCATCATTATAATTTTCAGGTGATTTTTTGTGTTTTTTAAATCTGATTTACATGTTGATGTGACTTTAATTTTAGTTTTTTTTACTATTAAATTTTATTGACTACTTTATTTTGAATAGATTTTTTAAACCTTGAGAAGGTAGTATTTTCATATGATTATGTTGCGATTCAGTGTGATTTTTCTCCATTATGGGATATTCATCTCAAGGGAAAAGTCAATGGAATTGTAGAAAGATGTAAAGGTGTAGATCAGTGGTTCATGTCTAATAGATGTTTAACGTACATCAATTTTTCTAATCCTTGCATAGAGTAGAACATGAATATTGATGAATTTGCATGGGTTGATGGAATGAATCTCTTCAATTTACAAGCATGGAGGAGAAACATAAGATACACATATCATTTATGGCTCAAGAAGGTTTGATCCGGGTATTTTTTACCAATGAATTCTTTAATAGGATAAGATGTATGGTTAATGAATCATCAAGTTTGTATTGTTTACAATTGTAGGGGTAAATGATAGTGATAATCATGTTCTTGATTTTGACTTTAAAGTCTATAAATTTCACTTTATATTTGTTGAGATGCACCTTGCATCGACATAATAAGCTATATAAGAGTTTAATTCAACTATATTGAGTATCTTGTCTGCTTCGTTGAATATTTACCGATATTAATAAACAAATTCATATTTTAATATACAAATTATTGATAAATTATATTTATTATCTTAAAATATTTATAAATTCTTTTTATATGTTTTTTGTTTTTAATTTCATATACTTTAGTAATTCTTAAATGGGTGGGTTGGATTTGTCATTTTAAAAATCAAATAAAATTTGAGTTATGAAAACCAATATTTGACTAAGATTGAGTTTTATATTGAGCTTGAGATAAAGCTAAAGCTTGAGTACTATAATGCATCACTCTGCTCAAAAAAATACATCCCTAATCTATAGTATGAGTTCTTTGGGTTGTTTTTCTCTATTGTGTATATGTTTAATTTGAAATATATTTTTTTAGAGTGAAAGGTTTCAAAATTTAATTCTTGAATTTCCTTATGATTTTTTTATTTTATGATGGATTAAATTGAACTTTCTGAACAATTTTTGGTACATCCAGTTTTTTTGGTTTTAAAGAATTTTAATAAAATTGTATATCTTTGTAAATTTCATATCATTCTGGTTATTTTCATTAAATCATTTTTTAGATTTTAAAGGTGTTCATTAATTATTTATTAGTTAATGGCACTATAATATATAGTTACAATCCAACTACATCGATATATTATGCATTCTGTATCCTTTTTAATGTATAGTTTCAATATGTCAACATATAACTATATGTTTTTATTATGATAATTATTTATCATAATTATCAGGATTTTAAATGTCAATTTCAATGTTCTTTTCATTATTTAAATTAAAATATCTATGCTAAAAATAAAGTGCTAGTTCTTATAGTTTCATATACATCTTTTCTAATTTATTTATCCAAAATGTAATCTACTATCATAATAATGTCTCTATATTTTTTCAATTGAATTATAATGATAAGTATCATTATTTTTTATTTCAAAATATTGAATATTCATGTTCATTATTAACATAGAAATATAGTATTGTATTCTTAAAAAAAGCAATGAACCATATCACCATGAAAACACATAATCTAAGAATTGTTTTATACCACCATGTGAATGCATAGGCGAGTACTAGTTATACTAAAGGTAGTTTCACAAGGTTTGATGGAAATTCCATCCCAAAATTTTTGATAGGGATGAGTTATATACATTGGATACAGTAATTGTGTCATTTTCTATTTTCACTAAAATCTATTCTTCCATGATTTTTAGTAGTGTTTGGATAGTTATACAAAACTTGTGTGATATAAAATAATGCAAAAAAATTATAATTAAAATTCATGTTATCTATTCTCAAATGAATAACTGGGATACCTATCACCACTTAATTTACAGGATCAACCTCGGTTGTAGTGATGGAAAAATCTCTCCCTTTCTACCTTGTAGGTTAATGGAATTGATTTTCTCCTCTAACCCTTGGCTTAGGTTAGTGGTTCACATAGTTTCCTTATTCCTTGCAATTAAAACACTGGACAATAGGCTAAGGGTTGACTGTAGCATTCCTCTCTTCCATTACAATGGTGGTTATCTACTATCGGTAATCGCTAGCCTGGTTACCTTCCTTCCCGTACCTAAATCATTTCCTTGTACACCTTAGGGAATTTCTATGGTACTTATTTCCACACTTTTTACAAGTGGGATGTTGAAATATCTTACCACTATTTTATTTCCCCGATGCACTTCCATAATTAAACTCAAATTTTTGGTTTTTATCCCTATAAGACCCTTGAGATTTCCTAATGGCCATTTTGACTTTGAGGGAACATCATGAAATTTACTTATATCTATCAAAGTCCTGAATCACCAAGACATTTAATAGGCTCTGATTTATCACACCAAAGAAGCATTCAACTTGCATTCAGGGATAATGATAAATATAGCGGTGTACCGTGTATTTCTTCTGAAGTTTTCCATGTTTTCTCTAATGTATTCATCATCTTTTTTTCTAAAGGGAAATTAAATCCCTTTATATTTTAAGTCAGAGTGTTCAAGGATTATATTTTTTGAAAAACTTTTTCTATAATTTCTTCCACCCTATTGCTTCGACCTCTTCTTTAGACTTCGTATTCTTGATCAATTTCCACCACTGATAAGCTTTTCCCTCTATATAATAAACATCTAATGTGGCATTCTATTTCTCAAAACACTAATGGATAGATAATATATTCTCAATGTATTTGATCAATTATTACGTGATTAATGGATCGAATGATCCATTAAAAGTCAAAGGCCTTTGTCACATAAAGGTCTCAATTGTAGCTTTTTCCTTCTTATGGGGGGTTTGGTATTCATCCTGAATTATGTTTCCATTCAAAACCTAAGTCAACTGATGGAGTATCATCACAAACTTCATGATTCCTGCTCCAATCAAGTTGGGCATCTCATTTTGTAAGTCAGCACATTTCCCTTCACATTGATTATTTACTTAGTTCCTCCTATTTCGGGCCTTTGTCTAGAATAAATGAAATTAGGGATGAATAGTTTTAAACTATTAATCACATAAATGGGAATCCAAAAACATTATAGTAATAAATATTAAATGACATTTTTTACATAACTTATGAATTCTTCAGCTTCAATATATGTTATACATGATATATTTACTAAAATAAACTTTTATGGAGTATTCCCCCCTAATAATGGTTCATAATGAGATTATGAAATTAATAAATCATATCCCCTAGGTGTGCCAAAATAGGTGAGCATCAAGTCCAATTATCATACACCTGTTCCTGATCAAGTCTATATCAATACGGTGTTTTGGGTTTTACACCTAGGTACATATGTGCCAGATCTATATCCACTCGTAGTATCCAGATAGGGATGTATTTTATCATAAAACACCTGATTTATACTTTACCAAAATTTATGGATTTTTTCATATATTTAGTCTTATCGCTAAGGCTTTCTATATAGTTTCTTAATCCTAATCCCAAAAATAACTAAACTTTCTTTTAATATCAACTATGAAAACCCTTTTATTTATTACACTTTATTTAATGATTTATTACATAAGAATACACATAATAAAAACCATAAGATAAATAATTATAGTCTATTTTGGTAATTAGGTACACAACATAACAACTTAAAATATGGGGTACATTAGCATTATTGAAAACTTCCTTAACATGTTCATAATATTCCATCGTACTTAAAACTGCATGGGATAAACTAGGGACATACTTAAGAAAAGGATAAGATATAAATCATAGTAAAAGAAGAAACAAAGCATGACATGAAGAAATTATTAAATTTTAGGCAATAGGAATTTCAATGGGACATAAAATTGGTGGGAATAAAAAACATGAACAATGAGGCATGATGAAGCATTATAACATAAATCCAACATGGGAATGTGGCAACAACTTTAAATATAAAATAATAATCATAAGTAAAATTTAACCACCAAGATATCATAACATAATGTTCTTAGGAAAATATCATATGAACCATACATAGCATAGCATGAGACTAAAATAATTACCCAATGTATTGTAGCACTATCTGGGTAAACCCATCATAAGCGTATCATTTACATGCATAAGTGTTCCACATAAATCATATAACATAAGAACATATTAAATCACATTTAATCCCATGATTAAGGATTGTGGGTTTCATAAATTGAATTACCCAATCAATTAAGTATAGTTAAAACTAGTTGAATACCCTTTTGTGGAAGTGGGAATGATTATACACCTCACAAAAGTTTAGCATGGAAAATCATAGTGACATTTCAACAGTGTAACAATAATACATGAAGATTTATAAAATGGATAAATGATAGTTAGGGGTATAACATAACTTGGAAGTCAAGAGGACATTATTATTAATATTTAAGAACATAATTTGACAAGAAATTTTTGGAATTAATAGGCATAAGAAAAAAAACAGTGCTTGAATAAAAACATAGCATAGAAAAATCGTAGGAAAATTATGGCAACATAATGATGGTACATAATGAATCATGGGAGGGATTAATGGTAGTTGAGGGGTTAAATAATAACCTATACATCATAAGGAAATTAAATGTTATGTTTAAGATCATATATTATCAACAAGAATTGGAATAAAAAATGCATTACATAAATAAGGTGCTTGAATAAAGGGGAGGAAGTGAGAATCCCTTGCCTTGAGTGGGTGATTCCAAAAGCATGATAGTAGCTTCTTTAGAGATTGGGGGAATATTTGGAGGACTCTATAGAGGGTATTTAAGAGTAAGGACGTTCTCTAAGGTTTTATAGTAAATAGTAATGGGATATTGGGTGGTTTTATATAGTAATAGAGAGGGGGTTCTTTATTATTTCCCAAACAATGGTATTGGAGTCTATATAACAATGAAATCAAAACTAAAAACCTTGCCATAATTTTTTACCATGTTTTATAACGAATAGGATTTTTTAATTATTTTATAATTCCATGATCTAAAATTAATAAAATATTTCCCTTGGTTGTGTGGAAGTGAGTCATATTTATACAGAATTGATTTTAAAATCTAGAAATATAATATTGGTTTTGAAGGATTCATGAAGGATTTATAAAATTAATAGAATAACTAAAAAACTCATTATTTTAAATTGGAAACATATATTTTATTGTGGATACCCTTTATAGAATTTATTACTTCACTTTTGGGTCATTATGATATCATAATACACAGTATATTTATATCGTATTTAATTTTTAGATGAAAATTCGACTATCTCAGAAATTTATGAAAAATTAACTATTTGATATTTTTCACATGTTGAATCCAAAAATAATATTTATTTCATCAAAATATTTCTCAAAATATGTGAATTTTTACTTGTAAAACAACAATTTACATTTATTGAGAAATGCTGGGTTTTTTAAAATAACATTTTTTGAACCCTTAAAAAATTACATTTGACTTCATAAAACTTATATTATCATTTATATTTAATTTATTTAGTTTTATTATTTTATAAAACATATCATATATTTATTTTTTAAATCATAAATTCATAAAAATTAATATCTTAATTGAAATTCCATATTACATAAAAATACAATTTTTATTTGATCATATCAAAATCAAAATAATTTTCAAAGTAAAAAAATAATAATTAAATATATTAATTATTATATAAAATATTAATATTCATATTATTAGAGTATTAATACATATCCCTTTAGTAGATCATCAAACTTCATGAGGGTAAGTTGCATGATGGTGATATTTTTATTGGGTGGTTCAGGGAACATGGTTTGGATCATGATCTCGATGAGATTGAAATTATCCCATAAACTATTTCCCTCATGATTGAGTTGTTGGATATCATATTTTTCTTAGTTAAGGGAAAATCAAAGTGATGATATCTTCATATAAATCTCTGATGAATGGGATTTATAGGGTATGATCTTGTTGGTTGAGGTTATATCTCCTTTTTTCTATGTCAATTGGATATATCATAACCCTATATTTATAATAATAATATGATCACTATTAAATGGATATTTTATCAATGATTATGATGATTAAATGAATTTTAAATATGATAGGATATAATAAAACCAAATAAATGAATTTGTTTTCTATAACCATAATAGGGCATTTAATTCTACCATAATGTGAATTTTATTTATAAAAGTCTAGGTCATTACATAAGCTAAGTACAAATATTAAAAAAAGAAATATAAAACTCTCAAAAAATCATATGAAGTTATTGTTAATGAAAAATTGAAATTATCTAAAAAATTTATTTTTTTGAACCAAACTAGAAAATTCTAGTACATCATGTATTGAACAGGGAAATAAAATTGAAAATTTATAGAAAAAAGTTCAAGGGTTTGAAGATAATTCTAGTATATTTTAAAAAGGTGAATATTAAATAAATTAAATTCTTGTAAACAATAAAACTAATGAAAATATATTTTGAATAGGAAGTCAAGGTGAAAAATCGCATTTTTACAAGAACTATTTTTTACCTAGTTCCAAGAATTAATATCTTTCCAAAATTACTTGTTTCAATATAGTGAGCTATGAAACTATTAAAATAATTGGTGTTTGACATACCCACAATTATGTGGAGTTAAAAATGCCTTTTCACAAAAAAATCAAATTTTAGTGTTGTAAATTTTGGACATCACAAAGAGATTTGTGTTCCTAAATCCTTAGTTTCTAATTTTATAGAACCATTAAAAAATGGGTACTAGAAAAATTTCTTGTTTAATTTATTTTTCTAGGTACAAAGTTCTAATATAACCAAAGAAATATCATATATATATAGTGGATTCTAAAGGAATATGAGTCGATATTTTTCTAATTTTCACTCCATATCAAATATATATGGAGTTCATTCCTCTTTTCGTCTTAGTGCTAAAGGAAAAATTATGGGAGTTGGATCTATAGGAAATTTGAACTCTATCCTTATTAAAAGAAATATATATATGGAAGAATTTAACACAATATGATAAGTATATATCAACTTTGTGATGAATATTAGTTTTTCATTTTTTCAAATAAATCATTCCATGTTTTAAAGATAAAATTATTAAATTTAAGGCACCATGAACAGGGAATTTCTATACTCTAGATCTTAATTCTTTGATTTGACAAAAGGTGAAGGGTTTAAATTTTGAAAAAATGATTCATGGATATAGAATAGAAGATTGGTACATTGTAAATAATATTTTATGAGAAAGTTTTATAAAAGGAATTTAGTTTCATATTTACCTCAACTTTAATTAAATAAAATAAAGCTAAGTGATGCTTTCAAAATGTTAATGCAACATAAGTCATCTTTTAAACTAAATAAATAGGTTTCTACTTATAAACCACTAAAAATTATTTATATGGATTTATTTAGCACATAAAGAATTTTAAGACTAAAAGTAATATATTATTTTATGTATTAATCATTTATTTTACTAGATTTACCTGGGTTTTCTTTTTAAGTGTCAAAAGTGATGATTATTCTATTTTTATAAGTTTTCAAAAATGTGTTCAAAAATAGAAAGATAAAAAAAATTATTGATTTAATTAATGATCATGCAAGATAATTTTAAAACCTTGAGTTTAATTCCTATTTTTCAAAACATCGTATCAAGCATACCTTTTCTGTACACCTGACACCACAACAAAATTGTGTTGTTGAAATGAAAAAATGTGACTTTGCAAGAAATTTCTAGAATTATGTTATATGAATATAACATGTCTACACATTTTTTGGATGAGGCTATTAATACATTATGTTATTCCATAAATAGAGTTATAATTAGATCTACTTTAAATAAAATAACCTATAAGTAATGGAATAATAGAAATCCAAAATTCAAATACTTTATAGTTTTTGGATGTGAGGTTTATATTCTACAAACCAAGAATAATATTGGTAGGTTTGAACAAAAAGCTGAAAAAGGAATATTTTGAGGTTATTCTAATACTTAAAAATCATATTATAAAGACCTAGAAATTTCAAGGAAATTTTTTTCTTAATTCTTTGGAATTTTACAAGTCTGCGGTTTCTAACAACACCTGATTCTGAGGCCTGGTGTGCCCGAAATCAATTTCTAAAGTTTTTATCGGGTACGTTTAGTGAAATTTTGTGCGGGTTTTTTTATATTTTGAACCGGTACTCAGAATTGAAATACAAGGGAACCGATGAACTCGCAGTGCCAGTATTCGCTGAAGGGGACCTTTACCGTAGTTGTGTTTAATGCGGGTTGAAAGTTGATTATTGGGGTTTAATAAAAAAGTTAAATAAAATTATTTTGGACAATTTTATTTATATTGTGTAGTTAAATCCTATATGGGGAAGTTATTGGTGGGTCCCACACCCACATAACCTCTCAAGATAGTATATTTGTGAGGTGGGGCCCACACAGAGCCCTAACCTTTCATCTTCCTTTAACTCCCTTAAACCCCCTTGTTTATTATGAAAACTCCCCTATTAATGAGATCTTCCCACATCCCTATTAGTAAGTTTTCCAATGCAATTAAATTAATGACTTCATTAATTTAATTGGAACATCTCAATTTGAATTTATTTTATTTGCATGGCACTTCTTTAAAATAGGAGAAGTCTTTTATAATATTTGTGATAGAAAATATTTTGGGAGGAACCTCTTGATAAATAAAAAGAAAAGTGTTCTTCTTTCAACAACGAACACCTCTGATGTAGAACGTCATTCTCCCTCGATGAAGAACGCTCCACGATTTGAAGGACGAGAAGCAACTTCATCCTTTCTTCTTTCCCTGATGTCAACAGAATCGATGTCGTCATCTGTGATGCTTATCTTCTATGGCTTGACGACGTGCTCCGATCTTGAAACCGAGGTAGGGGAATTGTATTGAATTTCTCCTTTCCTTTTTTAGGAAATCATGAAGAGCGCATATCAACCTCTGCCCGGTTGATACGCGGATCGCTCACTCATGCGGATTGGGATTCAAATCTGATGCAGGGTTATGTTCGGGTTTGGTTTTAGTTTCAATACTTAATCATGATTGAAAACTTCTAACGTGGAGGTATCAGGACGAAGGACAAGCCTGAACCCTTCACTGGTTGTTCTTCTATGCGCCGATTGACGGATGACGACGAAATGGGATCGCAACGGCGATTTGGAGCTTTCGCAGTGGAGTTCGGGTCTTGAGATGATATTAGGTGCAGACAGTGGGCGAAACAGACCACCGGAGTGTGTCCAGTGGTCCGAGGAAGGTGGCGGCGGCGCGCCATGCCAGCACGGTGGTGGCGGCGGCGCGCCGCTGGAACAGGCTGTCGTGGCTAAGCCACGACAATGGGTGGAACCGGAACGGCACTGCCATTCTGGAATTGAAGAGGTGCGGCTTAACACCGCTCCAGTTGGCCGAGCCAGTGCCCCCCCCCCCCTCGGCCGGGCCGGGGCGGGCCGTGCACCGGTGGACCGGGCTGCCCGCCAGTGGGCCAGACCCGCAGTTCCGGTTTGGGTCGGGCCAACCCAGGGCAGTCTGGGTCTGGTCAGACCGGACCTAGACCCCCTACTTTCAGACCAGATTTGTTCAAACACCCATATCTTGGGATACGTACCTCTGATCGACACACCATCAGTTACGTTTCAATACTTGAAACGAGATGGTCGTTTTAATATATTACACTCAAGGTTTTTTCAAAGTTTGGGTATGGCCAGGTTGGTTCGAAACTGAAACCAACCGGGCCCTCAGAGCGGAAATGCTTATAACTTAAGGATCGGGGCGCCCTATTGACGTGTCGTCAACTACGTTGGTTTACTTTTAATTAGACGGATCTTTGGGCATACTCCATGTGGTATTCGGATGAGATTGGAGTATGTTCAGGTTGGTTTTATCTTAAAAACCAATCGTTCCCCTGGAACGGAAAAGCCAATAACTCACAGACCGGGAGTCCGATTGACGCGTCGTCTATTGCGTTGAGACCCCTATGATGATTTGGTCCTTTGTGATACTTCCACGTGAGACTTCGTGACACTTGAGTATCTACCAGTATCTCGTGGAGCGGATCCTCCTGGAGACGAGCGTGCCGACTACGGAGACCTAGTAGCTGGCTAAGATCTGATGACTGCTTGTCTGATTCATTTCAGAGTGACTTGACTAGCCCGGTGGGGAGCACTACTATGTGAGGTGGTAGACCCATGGAGGAGGAGCGCTACTTTTTGATGTGGGAGACTCATGGTACTCGACAGAAGGAGTACCTCTGTAGGCTATCAGGGGGAGCGCTACTATGTGAGGCGGTAGACCCATGGCGGGGAGCGCTACTGTGTGAGGCAGTAGACCCGTAGTACTCGAAAGGAGGAGTACCTCAGCAGTCTAAGGTTAGTGAGTAGCACCTCAGAGTCGCGACAAGACCACTTTACTTTACAGAGGAGGAGTACACCAGCAGCCGTGATTTCATTAGTAAAAATCCAGGTTTGAGCTGAGTCAATGACCTTTGTGTTTTCCTCATGATTGAGATGGGTTACTTGATAACTTAGATATATGTATGGGAATATACCTAAGTAAAGGTTATCTATTGAGATCTTTCTTTGTGGTTTATCCTTGTTGGATTTTTGTGAGATCTTGAGGGTCTCGGGGTCTCTATTGAGTATCATTATACTCACCCCTACACGGGTTATGCCTGCACCTCATTGTGTTTGATGCAGACAACGAACAATGCTGACTGAGGTAGATTGTATGAGGACTGGACGGTACCCAGAGGTGGACCTCATGAAGAGTCGGTACTCAGAGGAGATGGATGGAAGTGGAGTGCTGAGGGGGACATCTGTACCTACCCTTCAGTTAGGAACCCGGAGGACGATCCAGGAGCTGCTTCCATCTTCCAGCTGTTTTTATTTTCAGTTGTACTTTCTTTCAGTTGTAGTTATACCTTTCTGTTGGGCTTGTATTTCCGGATCCTTGTACTTTTAGCACATTTTTTATACTGCTTTACTTAGTGTTTTCTTCTGCTCGTACTCTGGTTGTGTGTGTTTACATTTTATAAAGGCAATGTCTTCCCAGTTTTTAGGGAGTTATGCCTTTGGTGCTAGTAGCCATCCCATCGCCTATGGAAGGTGGGCTTGGGGTAGTCACGATACGGGCCCTGGGGGAAGGGTCGTGACAAATTGGTATCAGAGGAGTCAGTTCTTCCGCAGAACATAGGACTCTGATCTCTCTTTTCTGTGAAGCAATAGTGTTAAGGGTACTAAGTGTGGTTCTCAGTTCAGGGAGTCCAGTGTTGGTGTGGCGACCGACGTATCCATACACCAGGACCCTGACATCTGATTTCCAAGTCAGTGCACGAAAATACTTATTGAGTGTCTGTTTTCAAAATTTTTCTTTAAGTCAGCTCAACCAGGTCATCTCGCCTGGTTTAAATCATTTGACCATGTCGCATCTTTTTAGGATGCCTCCATACAGACAGTCATTTGGAGTTCCGATAGAGAAACCGATAACGGCCCACTGAGCGATGAGGCTCCAGTGTAGGGCCCTCTTGTTATGATGGCACATTCGGGTGGTGTACCAGCAGAACCACCACCCGTTGGGCAGAAGATGCCACCAGCCGTACTAGCGGACGGTTCATGCTAACAGAGCGTGTTGCATGAGTTCCAGCAGCAGAGGCCTCCGAGGTAACGAGGTGAGGCAGATTCCCAGGCAGAAGTGGAGTGGATGGAGGCGATTTCTAGAGTTATACACCTAGTTTAGACACTAGTAGAGCAGTTGGTAATGTTAGAGACTGGTGTTTCCTAGTGAGTGACCATGAGGTTGGTCCGCATAGTGATGAGGCTTTGGTATGTGGATCAATGCCTGAGATAGTACCTTCAGGTAGTGTGCCAGCTATATCACTACCTGTTGGTCAGCTGTTCCAACCAGCAATACCAGTAGATGACAGATATAGGCTTAGTGCCTTACACATGTTTCATCATCAGATACCCCTCAGGTTCCGAGACGAGCCCAACTCATAGGCGGCTGAGGACTGGCTTGAGGAGGTGGCTGAGAGTTTTCTAGAGCTTATACAACTTTAGCAGGACGACATGTCAGTAGCTGAGTATTCATAGAGGCATACCGATCATTCTTGGTACTTGATGACAATGATATGATCAGTGCTTTAGAGCTCAGACCTCAGAGTGAGATGTGTTTAAAGGATATCTGAGCCAACAATTTTCCTCTATGCATTCCTACATATTCTATGGTGCTAGAGAGAACCTTTGTGGTTGAATGTTCTTTGGCTGAATGGATATAGCTAGAGAATGTTAGCGGTGGGAAAGCAGGGAACTGGCACTAGTATCAGAGACTTGGGAATGTAAAATGTTTCAAGAAGAGGAAGTGTTATAGACAAATGAATCTGTATAGTAGCAGACATGGAAGCAGATCTAGGAGAGCAGCATAAGGTGGTGTACATTTCGACATATTACAACCACCCGCCTTTATTTTCCCCGCCAGGATCAGGGAGCTGGAGGGTAGGGGAAGAGAATAGTTGCATGAGGTCAAGAAGTGTGAACCATGGGCTCTAGGAATGATTCGAGATAAGGTTTATGTCTACTAAGAGCTTCTGTATCAATAGACATAGGTACCAATCATTCCTTCCTTCCATGAATCTTGTCCCAGACCTAGAGTTTCTGGTTAAAACCATTGACTTGAACCTCACGTCTGGAGATACCTTTGGTAGAAGACTTGATAATCACACATACACTGACAGTGTGATATGAACCTTGAGGCAAGAGTTTTGGTTGGAACCTCTTGGTGGCAGCATCGAGACCTTATGACGTTAGTTTGGGTATGGACTGGGCAACCATAGTTCATACACAGATTGACTGTATTAGGAAAAAAGGTTGTGGTTTATCTACAACATTAGGATGGGGTTTTTCCTTGGTCAGTGAAAATGGAAACCCAGGCAGCACAGGATAAACTCATTCTTAGGAGGGTGCGGCCGATCACTCTTGAGTTGTCCAGCCTTACCCTCATGGCAGAAAGAGTTTTGAGTATTCAGTTCCTCTAGGACTATGACTTCGACATAGTCTATACTTCTAGGAAGGGGAACATTGTTGTGGATGTGCTTAGCAAGAGGACTGGTATTCAGCTGCTAAGAGAGGTGATAGAGTAGTTGGCTTCCTTACATATATCCTTTGTGGATAGAGATGGTGCAGCCTAACTTCAGTCTCTTATAGTCACTCATCCACTTCATCAGCAGAGTAGGAGAGGTGGCTTACCGCCTGGCCCTTCCACCTCAGTTGCACCGGGTGTACGACGTTATCCACGTATCTCAGCTGAGGAGATGCGTGCAAGACCTATCTGTCATCATCGACCTCAGGGAGCTAGACATCGATGATGGGGAAAATTTCATGGAGGTTCTAGTGGAGATGGAGGATCGACTATAGTGGGTCCTATATGGACGGTCAATTCCTTTGGTGCGCATTCGATGGAAGCACAGTAACCTCCAAGGGAGCACATTGGCGAAAGAGGATCAGATGCGTGCTTAGTACCCCTTTAGTTTCCCTAGTGTGTGTTGTAGCTTTACAGGGATGTAAATCCCTGATGTGGGAGTAATGTAAAGACCCGAAAATTTCAAGGAAAGTTTTTCATTAATTCTTTGATTTTTATGAGTCTGTGGTTTCTGACAGAACCTGATTTTGAGGCCCAGTGTTACCGGAATCAATTTATGAAGTTTTGATCGGGTACGTTCAATGAACGTACGTGCGGGTTTTTCTATCTTTTGAACCAGTGCTCGGAATTGAATTCCAAGGACAACGATGAACTCGTAGCCCCGGTATTCGCTTAAGGGGACCCTTACCGCGGTTGCGTTTAATGTGGGTGGAAAGTTAATTTTTGGGTTTTAATAAAAAAGTTAAATAAAATTGTTGTGAATAATTTTATTTATCTTGGGTAGTTAAATCCTACATGGGGAAGTTATTGGTGGGGCCCACACCCACATAACCTCTCAAGAGAGGATATTTGTGAGGTGGGGCCCACACGATCCCTATCCTTTCATCTTCCCTTAACTCCCTTAAACCCCCTTGTTTATTATGACAACTCCCCTATTAATGAGATCTATCCACCTCCCTCTTAGTAAGTTTTCCAACGCAATTAAATTAATGACTTCATTAATTTAATTGGTACATCTGAATTTGAATTTATTTGATTTGCATGGAACTTCTTTAAAATGGGAGAAGTATTTTATAATATTTGTGATATCAAATATTTTGGGAGGAACCTCTGGAGAAATAAAAAAGAAAAGTGTTCTTATTTCGAAGAATAGCACCTATGATGAAGAACGTCATTATCCCTCGATGAAGAATGCTCCACGATTCGAAGGACGAGAAGCAACTTCATCCTTTCTTCTTTCCCTGACGTCAACGGAATCAACGTCGTCATCTGCGACACTTATCTTCCGCGGCTCGATGACGTGCACCACTCTTGAAACCAAGGTAGGGGAATTGTATTGAATTTATCCTTTCCTTTTTGAGGAAAGAACGACGAGTGCGGACCAACCTCTGCCTGGTTTATCCAAAGATCGCTCACTCATGCAGGTTGGGATTCAAATCTAATGCGGGGTTATGTTCGGGTTTGGTTTTAGTTTGAATACTTAATCTTGATTGAAAACTTCTAATGCGGAGGGCTCGGGCCGAAGAACAAGCCCGAACCCTCCACTGGTTGTTCGTCTGTGCGTGTATTGATGGGCGATGATGAAATGGGACCACAACAGCGATTTGGAGCTTTTGTAGTGGAGTTCAGGTCCCGAGATGATCTTGGGCGCAGAAGGTGGGAGAAACGGACCATCGGAGTGTGTCCGGTGGTCCACGGAAGGCGGCGGCGCCGGCGTCCTGTGGCGGTAGCGCGCCACTGGAACAGACCACCATAGCTCAGCCGTGGTGGCGGGTGGAACCGGAACGACTTTGTTGTTCTGGAATTGAAGAGGCGCGGCTTAACACCGCGCCAGCTGGCTGAGCCAGCGCCCCCCCCCCCCCCCCGGCCGGGCCGGGACAGGCCACGCGGGCCGGGTCGGACCGCACGCTACCATGTCGGGCCGGGTCGGGCCACACACTACCGTGTCGGGCCAGGCTGCGCGCCAGCGGGCCGTACCCACGGTTCCGGGTCGGGTCGGACCCGGAACCAGGCCGGGTCAACCCAGGGCGGTCTGGGCCGGGTCGGACCGGACCTAGACCCCCTACTTTCGGACCAGATTCGTTCAAAAACTCATATCTTGGGCTACAGACCTCTTATCGATGCACCGTTAGTTGCGTTGAAATCCTTGAAATGATATGGTCGTTTTGAAATATTACACTCAAGGTTTTGGAGAATTTTGTGTATGGTTGGGTTGTTTTGAAACCGAAACCAACCGGGCCCTCGGAACGGAAATGCTTTTAACTTAAGGACCAGACGTCCAATTGACGTGTTGTCAACTACGTTGGTCTCCTTTTAATGAGACGGATCTTTTGGCATATGCCACATGGGATTCGGATGAGATTGGAGTATGGTCGGATTGGTTTTAACTTAAAAACCAACCATGCCACTGGAATGAAAAAGCTAATAACTCACAGACCGGGCGTCTGATTGACGAGCCGTCTATTGCATTGAGACCCCTATGAAGAGGAGGTAATTTTTGATACTTCCATGTGAGACTTTGTGAGACTTGGAGTATCGACCAGTAGCTCGTGGAGTGGATCCTCCTAGAGACGAGCGTGCGGACTACGGAGACCTAGTAGCTGGCTGAGACCTGATGACTGCTTGTCTGATTCATTTCGAAGTGACTTGACTAGCCTAGTGGGGAGCACTACTGTGTGAGGTGGAAGACCCATGGCGGAGGAGCGCTACTTTGTGAGGAGAAAGACCCACGGTACTCGACAGAAGGAGTACCTCTATAGGCTATCAGGGAGAGCGCTACTGTGTGAGGTGGCAGACCCATGGCGAGGAGCGCTATTGTGTGAGGCGGAAGACCTGCGGTACTTGACAGGAGGAGTACCTCAGCAGTCCATGGTTAGTGAGTAGCACCTCGGAGTCGCGACAGGACCACTGTACTCGACAGAGGAGTAGTACTCCAGTAGCCGTGGTTTCGTTACTAAAAATCTTAGTTTGAGCTGAGTCAATGACCTTTGTGTTTTCCTCATGATTGAGATGGGTTACTTGATAATTTAGGTATATGTATCGGAATATACCTAAGTAAAGGTTATCTGTTGAGATATTTATTTGTGGTTTATCATTGTTAGATTTTCATGAGACCTTGAGGGTCTTGGGGTCCCTACTGAGTATCATTATACTCACCCCTACATGGGCTACGCCTGCACCCCGTTGTGTTTGATGTAGACGACGGACAACACTGACTGAGGCAGAGTGTACGAGGACTGGACGGTACCCAGAGGTGGACCTCATGACGAGTCGATTCCCGGAGGAGACGGACGGACGTGGAGTGCTAAGGAGGACATTTGTACCTACCCTTAAGGTAGGAACCCGGAGGAAGATCCAGGAGATGCTTCCATCTTCTAGCTGTTTGTCTTTTCAATTGTACTATCTTTCAGTTGTAGTTGTACCTTTTTGTTGGGCTTGTATTTCTGGCCCCTTGTACTTTCATAATGTTTGTTATACTTATTTAATTAGTTTTTTCTTCCATTTGTACTTCGGTTGTGTGTGTTTGCATTTTATAAAGGCAACACCTTCCTAGTTTTTAGGGAGTTATGCCTTTGGTGCTAGTCGTCATCCCCTGGCCCATGGAAGGCGGGCTTGGGGTAGTCACGATACAGGCCCCAGGGGACAGGTCGTGACACATATAGAGTTTTCATTAAAGGATCATATATTTTTGAAGAGTCATCTCATGTGAAATTTTATTAAATTTTACCTTTTAATCACAAAATAATTATAATTGATAAACTAAGTGATTCTTTTAAAAACATGGGATATGAACCACTTTTTTATGATGATTAAGAGTTGGAAGAATTAGTGCATGAAATTTGGTTTGTAGCTATGCAAGAAGAATTAAATTAGTTCAAGAGGAAAATAATATGAGAATTAGTTGATAGAGCCTCTGAATACATTATTATAGGAACCAAATGGGTTTTTAGGAATAAGTAGGAAGATCGTGGTGTTATAACTAGAATTAAATCTAAAATAGTAGCAAAAGGGTATAATTAGAAAGAAGGTATGTATTATGAGGAGACCATTTCTCTATTATCTAGATTAAATGTTGTTAGGATTTTTTTTACCATATGTGTCATATATTAATGTTAATTATATCATATGGGTATAAAATTTCATTTTAAAAATGGATTTATAATGGAGGAATTTTATTTTTAACAACCCTCTAGTTTTGAAAATCCACATTTTCCAAATTCAATTTCTAAACTTACCAAAGAACTTTATGGCCTTAAAAAGGCACTTAGATATTGGTATTAACATTTCAGTTTTTTTATTTTGTTAAATTGATTTTCAATTGGTAAGTCAGATCCTACTTTAATTAAGAAAACTACATATTTAGATATCTTGTCAGTGAACATTTATGTTGATGGTGTAATTGTTTTTATTTAAATAAAAAATTGTATAAAAAAATTTTAAAACTCATGGAAAGAAATTGAAACTACGATTATAGGAGAGTAAAATTGTTTTCTAGATTTTCAAACATATCAAAAATAATTTGGGAATGTGCTAAATCAATGAAAATACATAAAAAATTTCTTAAAAGTTTTGGACTTGAAATTGGTAAAGTGCATACTACCCCAATGAATTATATTGAAAAACATGACTTGGATGAAGTCGGGAAACCATTTAATAATAATATTTACAAAGGAAAAAAATTGGTTTTCTATTATATTTGACTACTATTAGACCAAATATTATGTTTTCAGTATGTATTTATACTAGATTCCAAGATAATCCTAAAGAATCACATTTAAAATATATCAAAGGATTTAAAGATATTTATAAGTAACAATTTATCAATTGGTCGTAGTGAGTATCTCAAGAATGGTGTGAATTGATTAACTAATAAATTTTTTTATTTACAATGGATTTAAATAAAATCCCCCAATTAAAATAAAATATCCCATTTTACTAAAGTAGTAGTTTGATATAAGTTTTAATATTTTAGAATTTTTCTCAAAAAATTGATTAGGTCTTGGTTAAAAAAATATAAAATACTATTATATCCATTAAATCAATTAACTTAATTAAAATATTATATAACACTAGTTAAGATAAACTATCAAAGTAATCGTTTTGTTTAGAGTTTAAAACAAATTCAGTTTTAAAAAATATAAATAAAGTAAAATAAAACAAAAAGTAGAATTTGAATATAATAGGTTTAGTATTAATATGATACTTAGTACTATCCACTTGGAAATCACTTTATTCCAAGCATTTTATATAAAATAAACTTTTTATCCACAACCTAGATCAGTTTTTACAACAGTATAGCAAATGTCTGGACCACATAGTGTCTCTTCCATAGTTTTCATGGGAGAACAAATAAAACATTTATAAACCGGACCTCTACCAAAACACATGGAAAACTAGTGTAAAAGGTTTTGAGAATATATCTAATAATATCCTAATTTTAATCATGAGATATTTTTTGTTACATAAAAATAGAGTATACACACACTACTTGTAAACTAAAGATAAATAAATGGATTGATAAAATAACATAGGTAATGGGATAGTGTTTCACAATATGTTATTACTTAGAGCTTGTGACTCTTTAAAGTAGTTTGAACTAAGGTTCTAGTAATGTTTTCAAAAGTTACAGCAAAATAGAGTGTCGTAGAATCTTTATTCTTGACTGTAGGATGACACTGAATGAATGTCGGGATTTGGCTTCCTCAGTTGATTGTACCACCATGCAGCTTGCAGGCTCTTCTAGTTATTTCAATGAGGTTTGGATTACTTCACATGTATAGTTCTATTTTTTTCATCGCATCACATTCTTTGCATGATGGATTCTTCTTCATTATTTAACAATAGCAGTAGTTGAGAGAATCCACCAGATATTCTTCTCCTCATACTTCACACTCTTACAATAACATTAATTAATCTCTTTATAGAAATTAGGGAAAATAATTAGAATGATTTTTTGTATTAAATTATATAAACTATGTTTTAGATAAATTTAATTCAAAATATCCATAAACATTGGCAGTGTGTCTTTTGAGCAGTGACACTTCTGGCAGGGACTCCTTGGAACAGTGACACTTCTGGCGGTGTTTGAGTCTGGTGGTGTGACCTTGGAATGGTGTCTTGATCTAGAAATGAGTCATGATCTAGAAATGTCTGAGTCTAGAGGTATGACTTCTATTATTGTGTCTCAAGTTGATAGTGAGACTTTTTCTAGCAGTGTCTCATACTTTGTCATATTTTCATCTCAGTGGTGACTCATTGCGTACGGTGAATCAAGGCACCTGTGAGACATTCTTGGCGTTGAGTCTTTGTTGGAAGTGTTTCATACTTATGAAAATTTCTCCAATCTATCTCATAATATGAAATGATAATGGACAACTTGGTAATTATTAATTATCACAATAATCGTGATTTTGTGATCATTAAAACATGGAGGTCAACAATCTCCCCCTTTTTTCTGATCACAAATCATGGATTTTTATATTCATATCATCAAATGTAAATCATGATATTTGATACATATGGTGTCAATGATAAATAAATAATCAAATAATGAAATTGAAACACATATTATCAAAGTGAAATATTTCATAGAGTAGTAAGGTATCAAAGGAAAATAAGGAATTTAAGAGATCACATAGTATTAATGGAAGGTAGAAACATATATAGAAGTACAAATTACTCAAGAAATAAATTCCATAATAGAGTTATCTTCATTTTGGTATTATCAAAAGGTGCACAGTAAAATAAGAAAATTAATAGAGAATAAATAAAATAGAAAAAATACAAGATAAATTGAATAAAAAGAATAGGTTAAGTTCTATTTAAAAAACTACTAAAGTTCAGGAAAAAGATGTAACCAAAAATCTATAAAAAACAAAAACCCCATAATAAACATAATGTATAATCAACTCTTCTCCTCAAGATCATTGGAATTATCCAATAGTTTTGTTACCTTATCCTTGGATGACTTAGATGGATTAACAGTGGGTCTGGAAGTGACTGCATGAGTTCTTGAGGGTGTTAAAGGGATGGTTGAAGGAACATCAGCAAGAGATGATGGAGGTAGAGTATCTCAAATAAGGATTGGCTGGAGGGGTTGTACTTCCTATCTGAGAGTTAGAGAAAATTTCTATGACATAGCTGGAAAAGGTGCATGAGGGTATTTGGACACTCCAACCTAAAAGAACTATGGGGTAGTTGCAGGAGGTGTTAGGTGGGATGTAACAGGGATGGCCTCATGGGTAGCAATAGCAGTACAATGAACATGAAGAAATGGTTTCATAATGTGTACGAATTCCATTATAATATTTACACCCCACTCCATTTCATTAAATAATTATATCTTTTCTTCCATAAAAATATTCATCATAGGATCCAAGACTTTCAACTGATCGACTTGTTCCTTAAAGGCCCGAGTCACGGGAGGCATCCTAAAATTTTCTTCCAAAAACTAAATGTGAGAATTTATCTCATGCTAAGAGTAAATACTTGAGAGATAATACTTGATGTATTTTGTTATATTCTATCAGTATGCCTTCATATCCTCATATTTCCCCTTATCATCCTATTAGAATGATCGTTGTTGTGATCAAACTTCCTCAAAGTCTCTATAGGTAAGTCATTAGCATCACTTTAAGCACTAGTGGAAATAGATCTAAGCTCTTCTCTAATCATATATATGATAATATTAGCATCAAAAAATTGTGAAGGAGGAGTAGTATATCTAGATTTCATTGAGTTAATATTTTTAACTCTCTTAATAAATGCATATATACTTTCTGCAAAATATACTACATTCCTTCTACATTGGATCTCAAAGAATCCATCTCACTACAAGTCATTTATTCTCAATTTCCACTTCTTGGATATGATGCATCATCTTCAGTTGAATATGCTGAATCACCAATTCAAACAAGTATATGTCATCGTGTTCACTAAGCTTAGTAAGAATTAGTTCTTTATTCACAAAACTTTTACCAATATTTGAAATCATCATCTCTATAAAATCAACCAAGTCTCCCTTAGTGACTACATCAACTGGAATAGGTGGAATAGAAAATAAATATTCTATCATACAAGAAAACCTTTCTAAAAACTAGAAAAAAAAGAATCTGATTTATCATTGGACCTTCAAGAACTCTTTTTTATTGAATGGTACGTTCACCATTCTTTTGTGAAATGCCAACCTTTCTAGATAAAAATCTCATTTTTCTGATATTGGATGAATCCATCTATCATAAGTATTTCCAATATGATTAACCAATAAAGAAACAACAACTATAGATACCTCTATAACATGAACACCAATATCGGTCTCAACTATTCTCTTTTCTGTAGAAGGTGCATCAACCATATACTCATCAACTTAATTATTATTATCAGTATCCAAATATCTCAAGTGGGAATCAACATGGGTCTCAATAGATCTCTATTCATCAAAAATATTCTCTAAATGCTCAAATTTCATCTGGTTAGCCGCATACTTCTCAAAAGCAACAATAACTCTCATTTTCTCAGCAACAACTTAATCTGACTGTGTATAATAATCAAGAAAATACTCAGTATCAACTATATCAAAAAAAACACTTGATGACTTCTGTGAATTGAGGATTTTTTCCTCTTAATATATTTATCTCCCTCTTTTATTGAAGGCAAATCCACTTCACCAACAAAACTAGGTTAGCCCTCTGATATACAAACAGAGGCTTTAGGATAATAAATCAAATCTTGAGGATTCTGAATATCCTCTCTTCAAATTTTACAACTAGAAACATGAGGATAAGAATCATCATCATCGTCATCATTATTATCTATAACTTTTTCATCATCACCAACTCTATTCTCATCATCCGACTTAGAGTTTCTCTTGAACTGCTATTCCTTAGAGACTTCGGTCTCTTCCTCATCACATGTTACTAATTTCTCTCTTTTAGGTAAAGTCTTAGGTGCCTTGAAGCTCCAAGTGTTATAACAGGAGAACTAGAAGATAGGTCCAGGTCACTACCCTCATCCACTGGATATTCCTTCTCTTCTTTTTCACCAATAGTATATTCTTCCTTATTATAATAATACTCAATAATCTCATCAGGTTCTAGACCAGGGTTAACAAGATCACTTGGTCTTGAAGGCTAGTCTACAAGGTTAAACTAATCATATAACTTTTCATTATCACTTACCCATTACCTTTTCTAGGGTTTGCAACTGATCTTAATCCTTCTACAAATTATCCTTATAATATAAAATCCACCACAATCTATAACTGATTCTTCATATTTAGTAACTATTCCTTTAGCTTTCAACATAGTATAAATCATCTTGGGATAGATCAACGAATTTGATCTTGATGTTGGCTTGATAATTTCTGATATATGAAGCATAACATATCTTCAAATTTTTATCTTCTATCCACTTTTTATAAGAAAAAGAAAATAGAAATCTTGATACCTTAGAGTTGCAAAGTCACCCATCGTTGGGAACAACAAGTGATGGATAAATTTAAAAAACAATCTGCATTCTCCATATAAGTCAAAGGCAATTGGACTTCTAATTTTTCAATCCCCAGTAAACATAACAAGTTATTCTTGATAGATTAAATAATCACCATAATCTAGATTCATTCCTTGGTAGTTATTAAACACACCTTCATGAGGAACTTTTAAGTTCTCATCCCACTACATTGAATAAAAGGAAATTCTATGTACTTTAACTTGGGTTCTTACCCATTACTCTTCTTCGTATTCAAAACCAAACTCTATATACTAGTAGAACTCATAAATCAACCTAGGATAAAAAGGTCTCTTATTTTTAGAGAAAAAATCCATCCATCCTTGTTTATGTATAACTTTATTCACTAAATTTCTACTCAAAAGCATCCATTCTGCTTTAACATCCTTTTTGGGTACTAAACCCCATTTTTCTAGCTTGAGATTCACTATATCAACTAAAGATCGATAACTAGATTCCCCTATTTATTTCTTCAATGAACACAACTTGTTTGGAGAATATTCTGAAGGTTGATCTAGTCTAGCAAAGGAGGTTATCTTGGTTGCCTCGGACAAAGGTGAAAAGAATTTGGAAAGGTTGGGAGATAAAGATTTCATAGGGATTGAGAGGGATAAAATGGAATGAGGAAAGAGTGTGTGTTGAAACTAAATAATGTGTCACATTTATAATTGGTGATTTTTAGGGATCTGGTAAATCAAAATTGGGAATCATGATAAATTCACAATCGAAATAAAATTTGAGCTGAAACATAAAAATTAAATAAACCTTAAATAATTTAATACTGGTGGTTTAAAACATTGAATAGAAAATTTGTAAAAAGAAATCAAACATTATAATGGTGAGAAATCCAATAGTGAGAAGTCCAATTGTGAGAAGTCGAATAGTGACATGTTTAATGGTGTGAATTCCAATGGTGAGATATTCAAAATGTTGAGACATTCACAATAGTGATACATTCACTACGGTGATACATCCACAACGGTGAGTCCCAAATAATAGATCTTAACCAAAATTAATCATACCTGACTCATGTTTGATGTAATTAATTCTCTCATAATTCAAAGGTTTATTGAATATATCGTAAATCTGATGTTATGTACCAATGTTTTCGAGAGAGATATCACCCTTTTGAAAATAATCTCTCAAAAAGTGATGTCTTACATCAATATGTTTTGTTCAATAATGTGATACAGGATTCTTAGAAATATTTATGGAACTTTTATTACCATAGTTTATAGGGAAATATAGGAATTGAAATCCATAATCTAGTAATGTTTGTTTCATCCACAAAATTCATGCATAGAAGCTACCTAAATCTATGTATTCAGCTTCAGCAGTAGATAGTGCAATATAATTTTTCTCCTTACTACACCAAGAAAATAGAGACTTTCCAGAAAACGACATGTTCCATAGGTTCTTTTTCTATCAAACTTATATCCACTAAAATTAGAAACCGAATAACTAACTAAATAAAAAAAAATCTTTTGAGTAAAACAATCCTAAATTGGCAGTATATTTGAGGTATTAGATAAATCCTTTTACAACAAATAAGTGTGACTCTTTTAGATTTTATTGGAAACAGTCACACATACACACACTGAACATAATATCTGTTTGGATAACAATAAGATAGATAATACTTCCAATCATACCTATATAATTGGTTTGATCCACTGGTATCCCAGGTACATCAATATCCAATTTATATGTGGTGGCATAGGAGTATCACTACTCTAAGTGTTATCCAAGTTAAATTGTTTTAAAATATCCTTAGTATAATTACTTTGATTTAAAATAATTCCTTTTTTTTTGAAAATTTTGAAATATAATAAATATTTTGAGTTCAACCCATTAAACTCATATCAAATTCATTTTACATCATTTTGGAAAAATCAGTACATAAGGAATTTTTTAAAGATCAAAAAATAATATCATCTATAAAAATTTGTACAACTAAAAAATATTTTGAAATTTTTTTTATAAAAAGTGTAGGATCATCTATACATTATGAAAAATATTTTAAAATAATAAAAGGGTTGATCCTATCATAAAAAGTTCTAGGGGATTGTTTCAAACCATATAAATCTTTTTTTAATTTGAAAATTTGATTTGGAAAATGGGGATTTTGAAAAATAGGGGGTTTTCTACAAAAACTTTTTCAATTATATACAGATTTAAGAAATCATTCTTAACATCCATTTGATAAATTTTGAAATATATATGATCTACATAAGCTATTATTATTCTAATGGATTCATGTTTGGATACTAGTGAAAAGGTATCCTCATATTTTATTCCTTCTTCTTGACTATACACTTATGAAACTAGTATACCCTTATTTCTTACAATTTATCCTATTTCATCTACCTTATTTCTAAACACCCATTTAGTACCTATAGTCAAGGTGTATTCGGGTCTATCAAAAAGTTCCCACACTTTATTTATTTTAAATTTTTTTAATGCTTCTTGCATATCCATTACAAATATTTCATTATTGATTTCATCATTGATGTTCTTTGGTTCTAGGTGAGATAAGATAGCTTGATGTTCAACCTGATTTATTTGAGAAGCTCTAGTCTATAAACTTCTATCTAGGTCTCTGACTACAACATCTAAATGATGGTACATAAGGGTCCTAACAGCTCTAAAAAAGTATTATTGGTCACTTTGTGTTTTTCTATAGGTTCAAGTTCTGAATGTTTTGAAAATTCCTCAGAATTGGAATATTTTTCTAACTATTTTGCAGTAGAATTAATAATTTTTTAATTTAGGTTTAGAGTTGATAAATCATCCTTAAGTATTTCTAAAAGGGTATTGGGAACATGTGTATTTGTCTCATCTAATTTTATATGAATAGATTTTTTCATGGTCTTTGTCCTTTTTTTTGAAAACTCTATAGGGTTTACCTAAGGTTGAATAAAGCAAAAAATATACCTTCATCACTCTTAGAGGAAAACTTGTCCAGAGTATCCTTAGTATTAAGAATAAATAATTTGCAACCAAAAACACTAAAGTGATAAACCTTAGGTTTTCTATTATTCCAAAGATCATATGGGTATTTTTTTAAAGATATGCACAATTAAAACTCTATTGATTATATAATAGGATATGTTCATAGCTTCTACCCAAAACTAGATAGGTAAGTCATATTCATTTAGCATGGTCTGGGAGATCTCTTGAAGAGTTATATTCTTTCTTTCTATAACTATATTATACTGAGGAGTCCTAGGAGGAGAGAAGTTATTACTATAGAAATATTGTGAGAAAAAAAATTATTTATTTTCAAACTCACATCCACAATCACTTATTAGGGTCTTAATTCTATGTCCACTTCAATTTTCATAAGATATAGCATAGTTGAGTAAATAAGGACATGCTTTATTTTTTGTGATCTAGAAAGAACACACAATTATACCTAGAAAATACATTTACTAGTATATAGAAATAATGCTTCCCATTTAGAATAGAATCTCTAGATGGTCTAAATAAATCCATATGATCCAAATCAAGAGGTTGAGAAGTTGAAACTTATTTCTTTGATTTAAAAGAAATATTGTGTTGTTTCCCTTCTTAATAGGGGTTGTAGACTTTTTCATTTAGGAATTCTAGTTTGGGCAGATCCTTGACTAACCCATTTCTAATAATCTTCCTATGTGAGTAAATATTATAGTGGCCTAGTCTCATAATCCAAATACAAGATTATTTTTGAAATCCACTCAAGTAGGAAAAATATTGAGAA
The DNA here is from genome assembly GCA_963277665.1 of Viscum album. Classification (NCBI taxonomy): domain Eukaryota; kingdom Viridiplantae; phylum Streptophyta; class Magnoliopsida; order Santalales; family Viscaceae; genus Viscum; species Viscum album. The sequence goes on along the minus strand of OY728156.1, from coordinate 1,248,852,467 downwards.
ATTAAATAATTAATATCAACATCATTACATTTTCCTCCCTTAAAGTAGCAAAAATAAATCATATTTAGAATAAAGAACATTACATGAATTATTATCAAATATTACATGAAAATAATCATCACATGATTTGGAGATGATTAGTAGGTTATACTTAAAACCATAAAAAAATAGTATTTTGGAAATTAAAATATAATTATTGTTACCAATTTGGCCAAGGATAATGATTTTCCCTTTATCATTATCACCAATGGTGAAATGAACACCATCAAAATTTATTAGGATCTTGAAGATATAATATTCTTCTATCATATTTTTTAAACATCAAATTTCCAGGTACCATAGACTCTTGTTGGAGGTCTTCATGAAATGTTCCTATAAAACAAACTTTATACAAGAAATGATTTTGGTACCCAAATTATATTGCATCTATAAGTGTTATTAATCAAGGATTTATGAAAGAATATTTTTTTATAGGTGTCTTATAAAAATATTTTATGATTTTTTAAATAAACAATATGTTTAGTCCCTTTGAAAAATAACTAGCAAGAGAGCATTCAAATCTAGATTTTGGTATAAAAGTGCTCTTGAATATTCTTCTTTGTCTGGGTTGATAACATATAACTGTAACATATTTTGGTGCCACCTTTTTACCTAAAATCTATGTAAGAGTTTATCTACCATTATTAAACATTTCTTAGTCTTTATTAAATTATTCATTGGATAATTTAATTTTAGTATTCTCCTTTAACAACTTAACATTCATTTCTTTTTCAACAGAAAAAAGATATTCAACATTGGAAGATAGAGTAAGTTGTTTTTTTATAAATTTATGTTTATCTTTATGTTCATTAAAATTATCCTCAAGAATTTTACTATATTCAAATATCTATTCTTGATATATTTCATCATCATTATTTCCATTCTCCAAATTTTCATAATTAAGCATAGGAAAACATTAGAAATAGAAGGTACCTTAGAGAAATTAGTCATGAAGCCCGGGTTGTCTCAGTCTGACTTTTGTTCATAAGTAGAGATAGAATCAATGGCTATATCCTCATAGGAACTTCAGGTTTCCTTCAGGGATTTCTTAAACTTTTTCCCCTTATAATCGTATCTCATTTTTTATATCAGTTTTGGACAATCTACCTTAACATTTACTTTTCTTTTTCATTAATAAAAATTAATTTCATTATTATACTTCTTCTAATCCTTTTTCCATTTTCCTTTAGTGTTATATTTTCCTTTATAATTTTTATTTCTAAAAAATTTATTCCCTCTATAAAAATTCTTAAATCTTCTAGAGAGATGGGCCATCTTCTCATTACTATTCGATGGTGACTCACTTTCACTTGGAATCTTTGAATGGAACTTTTCCTTTTATTTTTGTTTAGATGTAGTAGACTTAAAATATATATACTTTATTTTTTATTCATCATATTCTTCTTAGTTAACCATTAGTTCTTCTTTATAAATCATCAGTTTCCCAAAAACCTCACCGACTAATAGTTTTCTGATGTCATGTGACTGTCTAACTGAAAGAGATGTGCCTATCCATCTTTCTGGAAGACATAGAAGAAATATCATAATCTAGACTTTGTCTGATATTCGATTTTCTAGTGACACCATGGTGTTCACAATTTTATTAAACCTGATATAAATATCATAAATTAATTCATTAGGATTCATCTTAAAAGAATCATACTTAAGAGTATATGTATTCAATCTCATTTCCTTAACATTAGTTATTCCTTCATTTGAAACATCTAGTGTATCCAAAATTTCAAATTCAGTTTTGTAGGAAGAAATTATATTAAATCTCTAATCCACTAAAGAACATTAAATGGAATTCATATATTTACAATTATTTTTATAATTATTTTTGGTAGGTTCATCCCATGTTGCATTAGAAGTTGCAAAAAATACATATTTATCTTCTATAGAAGTCCATATTTCGAAACCCATATTCTCTATAAGAATTTTTATTTTGATATTACACTTAGAATAGTTATTTCCAATGAAAAAACGATGTGTTTTGGTAGAATAACCTTATTCTATATTATCCATTTAATGAATTTAATTTAGAAATATCAGAAATTTATTATCTTTAAAGTACAACTAAAGTCGCAGTTTAAAAGTTTTCAAAAACATTGATACCAAAGTTTCTACCTTTAATACCAAATGTTGGTCAGAGTGAGTATATTAAGAGGAGGGTGAATTGAGTACCCAATAAGATTTTTTAAAATTGATATAAATAAAATCCCACAATTAAAATAAAATAGCCTAGTTTACTAAAATAGCAGTTTGATATAAGTTTTAATCATTTAGAAGGTTTCTCAAAAGAATGATTATGTCTTAGGTAAAAATATATATAATAATAGTATATCCTTCTAAATCAATTTACTTAATTAAAATATTATTTAACACCAATTAATATGAACTATCAATGTGATGGTTTTGTTTACATTTTAAAAAAACCAGTTTTAAAAAAAAGTAAAACAAAACACACATCAGAATTTGAATATAAGAGGTTCAATATCAAGATTAGAATTGTTACTTTCCACTTAGAAATCACCAACTATCATCATTTTATATAATATGATCTTTTTATTCACAACCTTTAATGGTTCGTACACCAATATATGAACTGTTTAGACCGCAAAGGGTCTCTTCCACAATTTTCACAGGAGAACAAATAAAGAAATTCATAACTAAACCACTAACACAACATGTGGTAAATATGCATAAAATGTGTTGAAAATATACCTAAGAATTTTCCTGCTCAATTCAATATATAGCTTTTGTTTTATAAAAATAGATTATACACACACTACTCATATTTTAAAGATAAATAAACATATTGAGAAAATAAGAGATATAAAGGGATAGTGTTTCTAATTCTATTATGCTCAACATATTTTGACTCTTGAAAGTAGTTTGAACTGAGGCTTGAGTCATGTTTTCAGAAGTTGCAGCAAAATAGAGTATCGTAGACTCTTTATTCTTGACTGTAGGAAGACACTAAATGAATGTTGTTTTTGGCATCCTCAGTCGAGTGTAGCAAAATGGAGCATGAAATATCTTCTAGTTATTTCAATGGGGTTTATTTCACTTCATGTGTACATGTCTATATTTTCTTTCAATACATCACATTCTTTCCATAATGGAGTCTTCTTCATCTTTTAATATAAGTAGTATTAGATAAAATTCAACAAATATTATGTTCCTTATACTGTACATTCTGACACTGAATTTAATGCATCTCTGTTGAGAAATTAAGGAATAATCATTATAATAATTTTGATCGCTAAATTTTATAAACAATCCATTTCATAAATTTAATTCAAAATAAAAATAAATTGTGGTGGTGTGTCTTTTTAGCGGTGATACTTCTAGCAGTGACTCCATGTAATGGTGAAACTTATGGTGGTGTCTATGTCTAGCGGTGTGACATTGGAATGATTTCTTGATCTGGTGGTTAGTTATAGTATAGAAGTGTCTAAGTCTAGTGGTATAACTTCTATGACGGTTTCTCAAGGTGTGGTGAGACTTTTTAGAGTGGTTTCTCACACTTTGTCATATTTTCATCTCTATGGTGACTCATTGTGGTTGGCGAATCAAGGAAATTGTCAGACTTTTTACCGGTGGGTCTTTGTTGGTTGTGTCTCATACTTAGGTAATTTTCTCTAAATTGTATCATAATATAAAATGCTAATAGAAAACATGAAACTCGTTAATTATAACAATAATTATTATTTTTTGATTATTAAAACAAGGAGGAAACATTCTATCTTCTTGATTTTTCCAAAAACTTCTAATTTTAATTTAATGTCATACTTAGATATCGACTTTGGTAGTTGTATACTAGATAGGAAGATCAATTTAGGAAAATGCATTTTTCTAAGTTAAAATATGGTATCCTAGCCTAGTAAGAAGAAACATTATTCTTCATTATCTACTATCAAAGTAAAATATATTTTTTTTGTAGTATTTGTTGTGCACAAGTGTTGTGGATGAAACACAACTTATTAAAAATTGGATTCAAATATAATCATGTATCAATTAAATTTAATAAAAGTAGTGTTATCAATATTTATAAGAATCCAATAAATCATTCAAGACAAAATAATATAGACTTAAGGTGTCATTTTCTAAGATATCACACTCCAAAAGGTGATATTTCTCTGGAATTTATCTCTACAAATAATCAATTAGCATATATTTTTACAAAACACCTCATGTGTGAGCATTTAGATTTTATTAATATTGAATTCAGTTTATTCATTTTCAAATAAATTGAATGTGTTTTATTTATTCATATTTAAGTGAATGAATTTTCTTTATTTTTTGAAATCTAAAATTGAGTGTTCTATTCTATTATTTAGTTTAATGTTGTATAAAAATTACTATTATTCTTATTATTTTTTTACTTAAATTTAGAAAATATAAATTATTTTCATCCCTTTAACTTTAATTTTAATTTAGTTATCAGTTGTGTATGACCCTAAACCATAAATGAGTACGTGGGAAAATTGGGATTCGTGTATATGACCAAATATAAAATCAACTCACAACCCTTTTTCCAATCACTTACATAAAATTACTTTGAAGACAAATTATTATCTCTAATATATCAATCCTTATTCTACATTCAACCGACCTATTTTAAATGGTAATTTCAAAGAGTATTGATGATGTAAGATCAGGTTCGTCTAAGAAAACCAAAGGAATCAGAAGAAAAGTTCTTTATGGAAAGACCATAGATATGGCATAGATGAAGAAAACGAAAATGATATTAAAGAATTGTATCTAGTTTCAAGGATGGTATTTTTTATGAAAATAAGTCATTTTTAATTTTTGAGGAATAAATCAGTTAGTTCTTGATGAATTCTAAGTTTCAATTTAATCAAATAGATTTTTTAATCTCATAAAATTTTAAATTAAAGTAAGTGTTGGTTTATTCTATTGAAATGGTTGATATATTTTCCCCCATGAGTGGGAGTTTTTAATTCATCGGTATCTTGTTGGAAAAAGCTCAGTGGATCCAAAATAAGTGTTTAATTGTTTTTTTAACCTCTATTTTTTAAAATAAACCTATGGAAGTGTTATCTGATAAATTTATGGTTTTATGTAACTTTTTGAAGACGAGTATAAATCAAAGAGAAGGAGATATGGAGAAAGTTATTTTTCATGATATGTATTTTATTTACATCTTGATCAATAATGTAATTTTAAGTTTTATAAGATACATTCTAAGGTTCATGCATCATTTTTGTGAAGGAAAAGGAAAATTAAACTATTATCCATATCATGGATTAATTTATTTATTTTTAAAGAAGAGATAAGTATATCTAAATAAAGTTCATATAGTGAAATTTCATAAAGGTAATACCCTATCATCGGTTATCTTGAAGACGATTGGATATTCCTGGGATTCTGCTTCAATTTTTTTAAGGAAGTTGTTCGGGAAAGAATTAATTAGGTAATGTTTGTTCAGATCTCACTGCCTAGTGAAACAACACCGATTATGATGGTTTAAACTAGGGGAATAAAGGTGAAAACATATATAAAAACTTAGTCTTCAATTCCAATTAGTAGTCCTATAGTTGGTGAGACTATCTAGATTCAGGAGGATGTGGCTTCTCATAACCAAGATACTGGTTAAGTTACCATGTATTCTAAGAAAAGTCAGCATATAGAGATAGATATTTAGAAAACTATTTCTTTTCATGAAGATAGGTTATCAAATACTAGTTCTGTGGGTTCTAAAGATTATAGAAGTCTAGAGTTAGAAGAAGTGCATGAAGAAGATGATCCAATTTTTCCTCGATCATCTGTTGATAAAATGATGGATACTGATGTGGTTAAGGAATATTAAAAGAATTCACATACACCATCAGCACCATATTCACCATTAACTACTCATGGAGTATCTACTTCAGTAAGTAAGTGTTCAGAAAGCATGGAAAATGAATTTTTTTCTAATGAAGTAACGATGGAGATTAACAATATTAGAGTAGATTATTTTTATTTAAAATTGGAGCAATATTTATATAAAGATTAGATCATAGAACTTAAATATTTCTATTTCTCCAAGTCATACTTTAATAAATTAGTTGGAATGGTGGATTCCCAAAAAGTAATGATCATTTTTCTTTAGAAATATCCACCTATTCAAAATTCTAGTTCTCATATAAGTTCTAAGTAACTTGAGGAAATTAAAGCCTTGATATGTGTTTTTAGATATATATTCCCTAAAAAGGCTGAGTTTAGTGACTTGGGTACTTTGGTTTCATCTCAAAGGGATATGTTTAAGAATATTACATCTGTATAATCAGGTTTATCTCATGAATTTCTGGATGGGATCAAAGATTTCCAAGCTAAAATAAAAGATACTCTTTACACTGTAAAAAGTGAAGTGTTGAGTCAATTTGAATTTATAAATAAATTCCAACCCTATGTTGTGTATTCTTTAGAATCCCAAGTTCTTCTATATTTCTAGAATGAATTTTTTCAGATAATATCAGATTTGGGTTCTCTTTCTTCTCAGATTCAATTTCTCCAAATTTATATACTTTCTCTAGTGATGTTGGATAAGATGAAAAAGGATCTTCTTGTTCAATCTCATAATACCCAAGAATCTATTGAGAAGATTAGTATTGGGTTAGATATGTACATGAATGACCATGTTGGTTATTTTGAGAAATCTCTTGGAGATATGTTAAAATAAAATTTGGTTGTTTCAAAGAAAACAATTGATATAATTTCATTCTAAATTCAACATATAGATACAAATGCTACACTGTTATTAAAATAGTATAAGTAAATCCTTTCAGAAGTTATGGATCTATATTCCAAGGAATATTCGAGTTCAGAATCAGAAAAATATTAAGAATTGTCTGTTCCAGTTATAGAAATGGAGTTTGTTGTTTACAAAACTCCGAGGAAATTTCCTTATGTAGAATTGGTTATTCATATATTTTAAGGTTCATTTGAAATCAATCTTGCAGTTGGTGTTTTAGTATTTGAATCCTCTCTCAATTGAGTTAAGAAATTTTTCCCATGTTTTCTAGAGAAAGTGGAAATAACAGATTGAAAGGTGAAATCACTAACTGGTAGGCTAACATAATAATTGATGTTTGTGAATCTAATTATGAATAAGGTTCTTGTCGATATTCCCTTTACAATATTAGCTTCATGAATTTCCACTCCACTTCTCCCTCATGTAGTTAATGAATCTAAAAATTTATCTTATGGTCAAATAGAACAACTTAAGATGTTTCTCAAGAATGGATCAGTATCATTTGATAAAATTTGTAGGCAAACATTTTTTTATTCTTTAATTTCTCAATTCTGATGTTATTCTGAGGATAGACATGTGTGTTGAAGTCCTGTTTTAAATAAGAATAAGAAGACCCATTCATTATGATCATATTAGTACTTCTAAGTAAACCCTATAGAGAATAGATGGTTTTTATGATCCTTCAATGCCATAAATTTCAACCCAATATGCCTACATATTTGCTCCAACCTTCAAACCACCTTCACTTAAACCAAAACCTTAGTTTGAATCTTTTTAACTCCTAGGTTCTTTTATTGATATTTTGAAATCATATTGAGTGTATGTATGTTTTTACTTCAACATAATTCATGAAATAATTCATTCTTTCTTCATTTATATTGTGTTTCTTAATGATTTTTTTGTTTTATGATTTACCTATTTATATTATTTAATTAAACTCAATATTTCCATAATTCCGTATTTAGTTTCTCATAATAAATTTAAAAATTTCATCACTCTAAATTGATACATTAAACTATCTTTTAACTCTATTTACATTCCTTTTTAATGAAATAAAATGGGGATAATTTATGTACCTTTTAAAAATAGGGATAATAATTTCATACCTTTCAAAAGGGTGGGAAGTAACTAAGGGAGAGAAACACTACATCTTAACTCTATATATCTTATACTTTTAATATCTTTTCAAAGTTTTTAAAACATGATGTTTGATTTTTAAAAGGATATCTAATGGGTTTTTTCATCCTCAAAAATAGGGAGTTTATTGACTAATAATTTTTATCAATATATCCCATGTACATTAGGTTTTGATAAAAAAACTTTTCATACTTTGATGATGGTTATGTTTTTTAAGTGTGTTCATTAGATATTAATATATTCATATGAATTCCATGTACATTAGGTTTTGATAAAAAAAAACCATTCATACTTCACCAATTATCATTTTTTAAGTGTGTTTATTAGGTATTATTCTATTCATATGTATTCGATGGTTAATTTCATTAAATATGTGTCCTGAACAATTTTAGCTGAAAACAACCTATGTATTGAAAATGGGCTATGATAAAGTTTTAGATATGTGATGAAAATTGATATGTTTATCCATAATCTATGTCAATCACCTATATAAAGGTATTGGCTATGTCAAACTGGCTACATCACAGAAACACCTATGTGGAAATTTCTAACCTCAACAATATCACCAACATGAGAAATCACCTACATGATCATATGACTACATAAAATGGTTACGTGGAGTAATAAGTTGTGTTAATAACCTATATGGTAAAAATGGATGCATCATTTCAATCTAATTTGTTATATTTGAGTATGTGATCAAAAATTCTATGTGATTCAATTTAGCTATGTGAAGTAAAATCGGCTACATGGATAAAAATCTACAATCTAATAGGTGGATTCAATTTTGAAAATCTGCAACATCATGATGCAAATTCGTATTTATTTCCATTGAAGAACTTGAGTAATAGTTTTAATATATCTGTAAAATAATTACATTCATGATTACCCCTGTAATGAAAAATCAATTACAATAAAATCCATGTACCAAGACAAAAGATAAGGACAAGGATATTTTATTTGCCTCTATCTTTTCCAAGGTATTTTAAGGAAAAATAATATTTCATCGATCCCTTATTCTATAGACCATGTTCTATGTATATTAATAATAATAAGTTCATTCATTTCATAGTTAAGATAATATAATTTTTCTTGTGAAGTGAAGTGCACAAGAAAGTATAGGGAACTCATTCTCAAAGCTCTCCAAAAAACAACACTCTATTTTTATATGTAAATAAGGAATAAGAAGTCTCATTTAATTAGTTATTATTAAAACAATTATTTCTAAATTAAAATGATTCTCCTTATGATTTTTATTATTTAGATCATCTCTCTTGGAGATCTTATTTTCTGTCAGTTTTATCTTAGAGCTGTGAGATAAACTTTACAAACTTTCTATTTATTATCTTTCATTGTAATGGTTATATATGAAAGAAACTTTGAAGTCTATTATTTGTAAAGACTTTATAGAGCTTTGTGGAAATATTGTTTTCTTGTACTAATTTTTGATTAATTTTACACAATCATTAAGTCCCTCAAAAAAGGACTGGAATTCCCCATAAAAATTAATGGTCTAGTAAAAATCATCACACTCATGGAGAAGAGTGGTGGTGGAGTTGACTAGGGGACTTCTATTCCATAAACCACTATAAATATTTGAATATATTTCTATTATTTATGATTTTATTTCCACTACATTAATTGTTAAATAACATATTATAAATCGGTCATACACTAGAGATGGTGGTTTTTTAAGTAAAGAAAAATTGAAAGGACTCGATTCACCCCCTCTGGAGTCTTAATATGGTCACTCTCCAATAATAATGTTGGATTTGATTTTATGTGTAATATTATGGGACATTGGGGTGGTTGGGGAAAGTTTATAGTTGTACTTATCATCAATTATTACTTCAATATTTATGATTACTTGATGACCGTTGTCATGTTGTTATTTATATGACCAGTTTACAACTGGAATAAGCAGTTTGATGCTACACACTATGAGTGCATCTTTTAAGTGGTATTTTAGTCTAAGTCTTACAGTACTCATATTTTTATGAAGAGATAATTGAATTAATAAAATAATAGGGTTGGATATTAATAATTACTTATGATTATGACATACTATAGAATACAAGAAAATAATTAATAGTGTCATCGACAATTAATTTAGAAGATTAAAATTTTAATCTTGGAATGAAGATAGAGTAATATTACTAAATGTATAATGAATTAATTAATATTTTACTTGATGATTATATACTTATTTTATATCTACACCATAGCGGTGGAAGCCGGGTGTCCTATTTGTTGATCTCTATTAATTAATTTAATGTTAGGTAGTTTTTCTTAGTGTGGTTTTCTATGAAATTATTCTATATTTTATGATTTCATACACTTACCCACTCATCTGTGTAATGTCCCAAAATTTTTTGTTTAATGTTTTTAAATATTATATGGATTAATTTTGAGACCAGGTGATGAGACATCATGTGATTCCGATACCCGGTGTGTCCAAAATAAATTTTTGAAATATATTAAAACATTAAATAGCATGCACAACTATTTTTTCTAAAAAAGTGGAACAAATTTTAAATGGGTCCCATATTAGAAATCTAATGGCACTCTTGAGTACAGAATTTTAGTTTTTTCCTAGGTGCAACCTAACATTGGTTGGAATGGTCAGTTTGTGTAAAAGTGGTCATGAGCACAGAAATGAATAAAATTATTTGAATAAAATTATTTTATTTTATTTATCAATGTAGTTGTTTTTTAGTCATTAAATATACTATTATTTCATATTTTTATGGTTTCCTTCATAACCCAAGAAACCTCTAGAGAGTCATTGGAGAGATATCTAGAGAGTCTTCCCAATAAAAGATGACGGAATTATGGATTGATGATCAGCGCACCTCAATTTTGAAGGATCTTTCCAATGAAGACAACATAGTGATCGTTCTTCCTCAGTGACAGATCCAAATCAAGGTAGAGAATTTTTTTTCTCTATTCTTGATTTATACAATGAATGAGGACCAATAAATGAACATATTGTCCCATGAATCGATCATTATATGGGATGGGTTATTTTGTGGGGTTTATCAGAAGATTAATCTTGTAATTGATGGATTTGATTATTTGTTATAATGGTGAAGAACCAATATCAACATGAACATCAATAGAGGTTCATCCTTCTCAATTTTGTTTGTTCTTTTCTCCCATTATTCATCATTCTTCGTGGTATTTATCATTCTTCTCCATTATTAGACTTTTCATGAACGATCAATAATTGCACATTAGATTCTTGGCACATCAATCTGAAATTATAGATCTACCATCAGTGTGAATCAATGGAGGTGTGATGGTGGTTGTAGAAGTAGATCAAATGACGGTGGGTACCGATTTCACATTCTTTGATGCATAACTAAGAATAAAGATGATCTCATTTTTTAAGCCAGTTGAAGGCCCAAATCTTACCAATTTGGTGATGGAATCACCAAGTGACCTCAGATCTAGAGTTTCATGGAATACTGAACATCAGAACAGAATTGAAAAGATCGACTGGTGTGATTGGTAAGAAGAATACGGCTTCTTGAAAAACCTGATACACATGGCGTGTAGTCCTTGACTACATGGTGTGTGTCCCCCTTGAACAACTTGGTGTTTACTTGAAGAAGTACATGGACACGGGTGGAGTACACGGGTGCCTACATGGCATGTACTACCCCACACAACTTGGCCTAGACCACATACATGGGATACCTCATGTACTGGTACATGGCCATGGATACATGGGCTAATATTGTGTACTAGCACAGAGCTAGAGCACACAGGCAGACCCCGGATATAGGGACACAATGTGTAACCCATTCACACACTATTTACTCTTGTACATGACATGATTTACATGACATGGGTCATTGTCATGGACAATAACCATGGTCAAGATATGTGACATGTCCCCCTACTACATGTCGTGTGCCCCCTTTCTACGTGTCTTGATTCTCTTATCCTCTATATTTGGGACAAGTTTTTTTAGGGTTCGTTCCCTTTATTGTTTCCCTAAAGGTTGGTGAAAATCATTTACTACTCCTATTACTATGATCCTTTCAGTAGGACTTCCTAGATATAGTTTTTTGAATCCTCTCAAGAGGAAAATAGTGGGATCCTCGATTCATCTTCATGCCCTAGGTGGAGTTGTTAGTATTGACATGACCAACACTACGCAGGTGTCGATTCTCTTATTAGTAGGTTAATTAAAATTGAGTTGTTGGTATCACCCCATGGATTAGGTTGTTATCCTCATCTATGTATCATATTCTATTCATAACTATTAGTGTATCTTTCTCATGGAGAGACCTGACGAGCAGCACCTCTCAGATGGACATCATTAGTGTTATCTGACTCAAGAGTGTGTTCGCCTGAATGAGTGTTTCAAATAATATTTGAACTGAAATCCTAAGGCTGGTACACTATAGATGTGGCTTACCTATAGAATGTGTGTCTTGGATTGAGTATATCTATATATTCTTGTTACATTATTTGTAGACATATATATATGTAAAGATGACTGTACTTTCCTTTATTGTATTGCTTTGTGGTTTCAAGGTTTCCTAATTAGTATTGTTATACTCACCCCTACATGGGATTTTCCCACACGTGTTGTGTATTGTGTAGATGATCGACCTTTTGATAGATTCATATGTGGACCCTGACCAGAAAGTGCGTATTGATACTAGACAGACCGAGTTGTGTTCATGCGGCTTCGAGATAGCAGTCATATTACCTTTTACATACAGGTTGGACTTGTGTTACAGAATCTTTGTGGTGTGATTTTTTATTTGGCCCAGTTTACATTCCTTTACTTATTATCGTACTTTGGTTGTGGGATATATAGATGTATGCATGAATCGGTTACATAGTGGGTTTTAAATTTTATCATTTTTTGGTCTTGGAGATTGCATGTGTGTACAGATACGTAGGAAATGCCTCCAATGTTAGTGATATGCCTACTCAGTGCTAATCACCAGCCCCTAGCCTAATGGAGTTGGGCTTGGGGAGTCATGGCATTGGACCCTGTTGGATGGTTCATGACATAGTGGTATCAGAGAAGTTCATTTCTACTTTAGGATTGTGAGACTATGAGATTGGCTTGGGGTAATGCTGTTAAATGTTTCAAGATCAGCTTTCAAGATACGGACTCCAGTGTTGGTGCAGTGGCCGACATATCTATACACCAAGAATCTGATAACCAGCTTTTCAACTTAGTACATGAAAACATTGGTTTTAGGAAAAATAATTATACATGCATCATATATGAATGGGTTGTAGTTTCCATGTCCTTCTTGAGTTATCTCAGTAGATATAATCATTGACTATGGTATATATTATTTATTTATAGGATGCCTCTTTGATGTATACCTACTTGGATTTAGTGACTTAATCATGAGGATGACCCCCTCGGTGATGATTCTTTAATAAAGGAACTAGTTTCTAAGATGTTACCTCCAATTGGTTCACCATACACATCAACACCTATAGAGAAGCACATAGTACTCCATTATTCTAGTGGATGAGGTTCCCAACAAGAGGGTACCTCACAAGTTTCAGTGGCAGAGACCCCTTAGGTTTTGAGGTCATCCCGACCCAAAGGTGGATGTGGACTAGATTGAGGTAGTGACCCAGGTTTTTTCATCTAGTAAGGACACTAGAAGATTAAATGTTGGTCTGGGATAAGAGACTTTTTCATGGATCTGTAGGATGGTAGTGGAGTCTACTTACCCAAAATCATGATGAGTCGACTCTTTCATGGACAGAGTGTGAGAACCTCTTCAGAGAGGAGGTATCACCAGTTACATTGTGGGATGTGTGTATTCAGGAGCACCTTTAACTTCAGTATGTTATCATGTCATTAGTAGATTATTCATCAAGGTTTATCATCCTTTCTACGTACTCTATGGATATGGTTCGAGATAAGTACTTTCCTTCGAGTGAGATCTGCATAGAGACATCCAAGATAGTGTTATACCTCTATGAATTCCTACTTATGTTGGGGATATTGAGGAAGATTTGGTGGTTGAAAGCATCTTGGATGAGCAGATACAGTCAGTGATAGTTAGCAGTTGGTTAAGAGGAGTAGAGACCTCAGTAGAAAGGAGATGATTTCATTATCAGGGACCTAGATGTGAGAGATGTTTTGGGATGAGTTCTGAGGGTATAGGATCTATAGTTCAGACCTCATAGGGCTAGCATAGCCAGCCTAGAGAGAGGTTATTCTATTTATGTATTGGCAGAGGACATCTTGCTCGAGAATTTCTAATACATTGTACTACTGATAGGGAGATTGTGGATGGACCACCAAGGTAGAGACAATGACATGAGTAGGTATATTAATAGGGTAGTGGATTTGGTAGAGGATTTGGGAGGGAAGTAGGATGTGGAAAATGTTTCAAATTGTTACCACCACCACCCCTAGGTGGCCCATGTTAGGCTTAGGTAAAATGAGAATATGGGAGGGGATAGCTACAGGTAGTCAAGGTCTGTGACCCAGGGGCTCTGGGAATGATTCTAGGTATGATCTGTGTCTTTTATACTTTAGTTATAGTACTAATAGACACAGGTGATTTCCATTACTTTCTTTCCACATATCTTTTATGAGAAATAGAGATTCTATTTAAACCATTGACTTGACCCATAAACATTAAGACTCCTACAGAAGAAGACTCATAGATCCAACATGTGTGCTGATAGTGTGACCTGACTCTTAAAGGTGAGATTTTCTGCTAGAATGTCTTAGTAGTAGTGTTGAGGCCTTATGACATAATTCTGGATATGTATTAGTGTAATGACCTGCCAATTATCATTGTCTTTAAAGCTCAACGAGTCATTACTTGGCCTTAAGCGACATCCCCAAGGCGCCAAAGGCTGGCAATAAATGCCTAAGGGTTTCAAAACACATGGGGGACGATTTACCCATTGAATGAAAACAACCAACAACAAAAAAAACTAAACAAACATCTCCCAGGAACCACTATATGATGCATGATTTAAAAACAAGATAGATCATCCATTTATTCCATTTTAAACCAAACAAAGTGCAACAATGGAAACCAAAACTAAAACAGAGTAAATAGCGGAAGGACAACCGGAAAGACTCAAAGACAAATAAGACTCTGAGGCTCCACAAGCTCCATGATCCAACTATACCAATAGCTCAAGAAATCATGAAGTCATGCTAAACACGTGTACCACCTTTCCCTTGCCAAAATCCCGGTAAACGACATCTGCAAAAGCACCGACGTTCCAAAGAAGAGGGTGAGTAATGAAACTCAGTAGGTTTTCCCTAATGACTTCCCAATCCATGCCTCTAGGATAAAACATGTTAGCACATTTATACAAAACAATTTATATAAAACAATTCCAAAATAGTTCACAATATTACAAGTTTCATATCAAATCCATTTTTCCAAAAAAAACATTCTTCCAACCAAAAACCATCTTTTCCAAGAAAAGAAACAAACCAAGTTTCCAAATCAAAATCACATTTCTAATTTGGCATAACCATTTCATTCCACATAATCACATCATTACCCATGCATGCATCGTTATGACAGTTCCATACTCATGAGCGGTCTCTCGTCGATCTACCAAGTCATCACAAGGTAATTATTCCCCATGTTCCATTACACTTTTGGCACCAAGCACAAGGTCATATTTCAACCAATCCTCGTAAATGAAATATGAACACACACACCAAGTATGCCCAAAAAAACACACCATTTCAACCATGCCAAAACCATTTCAATAAAACAGTCCTTTTATTGAAAACCTTTTTCCCGCAAACCATTTTTCAAATCCAACAAATCCATATTTTAAAATCATCATTTTAAAATCAAGAAACCAAAACACTTTTTACAAACCATTCTTTTAATTTCCACAATTCCATCAAAACCCATAAACCATCATTAAAGATGTTTTATAACATGCTTTGCACAAAATTTTACAATCAAAACCAAGAAATTAAATCAATTTGAACTAAGACTTCAAGTTCTAAGAAAGAGGAATCGAGAGTGAAGCCACCTACCTCAACAATTTGGGAGAAACCAACCAGCGGTCGAAGAACGCTCAAGAACACCGGGTCAAAACTCCAAGAATCCTCCTTAGATCTCTCCTCCTAACACAACCAAGACCAAATCTTGTCATATTTGGAATCCACACCCTTAAATCTACCCATAACGGGCATAGATCTAAGAAAACAAGAGAAGAGGAGAATTAGATCTAAGTAGATCTAAGAAACCATCAAGAACGATCACATACCTTAAGGATTCGACTTCGATTTGCTAAGAAAACCCTTTGAATCGCCTCTGGAACACCTTGAGGAAGTCCTCCAACCATCAAGGGAGAGTAATACTGAGTTAGGGCCGCTTAGGAGGTTTAAACAAGGCAATTAAATTCAAAACGAGTTAGATCCACAATTTTAGGATCTAACTTTAAGTGATTTCATGGTTTGTTCGCACGGTTTTACAAACCGTGTGATAACTGTGCGTTTGCACCTGCCTTGGCCATCCTCCACGCATAGCCTCATCGCACGGTTTTCCCAAACCGTGCACACACCGTGTGCTCTCCTCTGTCCAAGAGACCATCACTTGCATGGCTTCCGCATGGTTTGGCAAACCGTGCACAGCCCGTGTGTCCCCACATTTTTCCTTTTTTTGCTTTTAAAGTCTCCCAAACATCCTCTCAACATCTCCCATATACTTTATGCACTTAAAAATCATAAAACAAGGGTTACTTACCAGAAACCGGGGGTACTAAATTCTCCCCACCATTGGCCTTTCCATCCATGGAAAGTGGAAAACCATCGCTTGTTTGAAAGAGTTTTGGCCACTGCTCTTTCATTTCTTTCTCACATTCCCAAGTCTCATCCTAAATATGACCATGCTGCCATAAAATCCGCACTAGACCGATGCTTTTTCCATGCAAGCATTTATCCTGCCTATCCACAATCCGCATTCGGATATGTATCAACGAAGCATCTGGCTCTCGGTCAATGTGATCCCATCTGATCACATGGTCAGGATCGGGCTGATACTTCTTCAACTGAGATACATGGAACACATGATGCATTGCACTGAACCGTGGTGGTAATGCCAACCGATATGCCACCTCGCCAACTCGTTCCAGTATCTCAAAAGGGATTATATATTGGGGAGATAATTTTCCCAGCTTCCTGAAATGACGATGTCCAAGCCTTGGAGAGATCCTCAAGAAGACATGATCACTCACCGTAAACGACAAGGGTCTTCGGCGATGATCCGTATAGGATTTCTGTCGACTTTGTACCGTGTCCATCCTCTTTTGTATCAAATGAATATTCTCCATTGTTTCCTAGACAAGGCTTGGCCCAACTAGTGAAGTTTCACCTGTTTCAACCCAGTATAGTGGAGAACGACACGGACGCCCATACAATGCTTCAAATGGAGGCATGCTTATTGAAGTTTGATAGCTATTATTGTATGAGAACTCCACTAAGGGTATATGCTCATCCCATGAGCCACCAAAATCCATTACACAAGCCCGCAACATGTCTTCCAAAGTTTGTATCGTCTGCTCAGATTGACCATCCATCTGAGGATGATACGATGTGCTCATAGTCAACTGAGTCCCAAGGGCTTGTTGTAAGGATTTCCAGAAACGAGATGTGAACCTAAGATCTCTGTCTAACACGATTGAAACTAGTACACCATGTCTCTTTACCACTTCCCGGATATAGATTTTTGAAAGATATTCCATTGTATTAGTTTCACGAATATGGATAAAATGGGTTGACTTGGTCAGATGATCCATTATCACCCAGATGGGATCGTGTTTCTGGACCGTTCTTGGAAGACCTGTAATAAAACCCATTGCTATTTGATCCCATTTCTAAACTGGGATAGGTAAGGACTATAACATACCATCTGGTCTCTGATGCTCTGCTTTAACCTGCTGACAATTTAAGCATCGCAAGATGAACTCGGACACCTTTTTTTCATGCCGCTCCACCAAAACTGTGTCTTCAACGCCTTGTACATCTTTTGTGTACCCTGATGTACAGACCATCTGGAATGGTGGTAAGCATGAAGAAGTTGTTCCTGAGGAGTTAAAGGTACAACTATCTGATCTCGAAACCGCAAAACTAAACTCTCATCCACCTTCCATCCCTTAATGGTCTCCCCACCACTAAGTTTTGAACTCATTGCAACGCAGTCTATATCAGATATTTGTGCCTCCTTTACTCTCTCCACCAAATCAGGAAGAAGCCTGGCTGAAAAGAAAACCGCAACATCACCTCGGTTTTCACATTCCACATGCATGTCGGCTAAGACCGACATCAACTGCCATTCGTCTGAAGCTTCTTTTAATAATTGAGTGTACTACTTCCTGCTTAATGCATCATCCACCGAATTTCCCTTACCCGGTGTATACATCAAGTTGAAGTCGAACATTTGACGATACTCAATCCATCTCCTCTGCCTTAAATTCAAATCTCATTGTGAGAAAATGTGTTTCAAGCTTTTGTGATCTATAAACACAGTACATTTTTCACCAAAGAGATAATGTCTCCATGTATTCAAAGCATGGATGACTGCAGCCAATTCCAAGTCATGTGTTGGGTAATTATTCTCATGCACTCTCAACTGCCTTGACCAATAAGCAACCACATGGTCTCCTTGCATGAGAACCCAACCCAACCCTATTCCCGAAGCATCACAATACACCACATACCCATGTCCTGATTCAGGGAAGATCAAGATAGGTGCTGATGTAAGGTGGACTTTCAACTCTTCAAAAGATATTTGACATTCCCCATTCCATTGAAATAAACTATTCTTATTTTTCAATGTTGTCATAGGCGAAGCTATTCATGATAAGTCACGAAAAAAGTGTCGATAATAACTAGATAGACCAATAAAACTGCGTATCTTAAAGACATTCCTCAGCGGTTGCCAAGAAATAACAGCTTCTATCTTTTCTAGATCCATTGAAACACCTTTCTCAGAAACAACATAGCCCAGAAAGCGTACCTCTTGTACCCAAAAATCACACTTCGATAATTTGGCGTACAACTGATGGTCTCTCAAGATTTCCAACACTATCTCCAAGTGTTTCTCATGCTCAGCCCTTGTTCTTGAATACACCAATATGTCGTCAACAAACACCACAATAGAAGAATCTAGATATTGCTGAAATATCTGATTCATCAAAGCCATGAAGACCACTGGTGCATTCGTTAGACCGAAAGGCATGACTACATATTCATAGTGGCCATATCTGCTTCTGAAGGCTGTCTTTGGAATATCCTCCTTCCGAACTCACAACTGGTGATATCCAGACTGTAGGTCAATCTTAGAGAACCACTGAGCTCCCCTCAATTGATCAAACAGGTCATCAATGCATGGAAGTGGATATCTATTCTTTATCGTAACTTGTTTAAGTTTACGATAATCCACACATAGCCTCAAGGTTCCATCTGCTTTCTTTACAAACAAAACTGGTGCTGCCCACGGAGACACGCTTGGCCGAATAAAGCCTTTACTTTCCAGCTCCTCTAATTTCACTTTCAATTCCCTTAACTCCGTTGTTTCCATCCTATAATATGGAAGTGATATAGGACTGGTCCCCGGTAGGAGATCAATCGTAAACTCCACTTATCTTACAGGTGGTAACCACGAGAAGTTTTCAGGAAAAACATATGGAAATTGATCCACAACTACTGGAAAACTGTTAATCACGATCTCGTCCATCGATTCCAAGTTTAATGCAGCCAACTGGTAAGAGATCGTTTCCACTGTTAGTGCCAACAAACCCATTGCACCTATCTTCACCACTCTTTCTTTCCTAAAGAGATGCTCGACACCATCCTCAGTTGTGAAACTGAATGTTCTGCTATAACAGTCGATGTGAGCCCCAAACTTTGTCAACTAATATATACCCAGGATTATATCATAGATATCCATATCCAGCACAGAGAAATACCATTTCATCTCATCTCTATCAATAGTTATCGAACATTCTCTACACACAAAGGATCTATATTCTCTTTCACCGAGAGGTGTTTTAAGTTTTATCACAGAGGGCGTCATTTCAACTCTTAAGTTTAGAAAATCAGCAATACGAGAAGCAATAAAAGAATGCGATGCACCATTATCAAACAATTCTTGCATGAGGGTAGAATTCAAAATAATCATACCTCTCACCATAGACGGTCCAGACTGATCATCCAGAATCACCTGTTCCGCTCCATACAATTGCTTTGTTGCTGTACTTTGCTCCTTATTTCCTTGTTGAGATTGCCCTACCTGAGGATTCATGGTATTCTTGGAATCACCATAACTAGCTCTATTCTGTTGGCGAGACTTATTTTGATGTCCTCGCCCTACTGAAGCATAGGATGCTTGCGATGCCAGGGTAGTGTCATGCGCACCTGACCTCGGAGCACTGCGACAATATCGCTAAAGATTCCCCATATTGTTGCAATTGTAACATGCTTTAGGTGGTGCTGTACATTCTCGTTTCCTTTGATCAATTGCACCACATTGAAAACACCCGGCTTTCATCATGGGTCGTGGAGGAAGATTTACCAATCCAGTCGTTTGATTCTGATTCTCACTCCCACCTTGGAAGTAGGTGTCCCTCTTCCGCTTGTTCCCAGCATTAGAGTTCCCACCTGTTCATGTGGGTATCATCATACTTCCTCCTCCCATAACTCTTGAGATGTCTCTTTTAGCTATTGTTTCTCGGTTTACCATCTCCGTATAATCCGTAATACAGAGCACAACTATTTTCGAGCGAATCTCTTGTCGCAACCCTAATTCAAAAATGTGTGCCTTCATAGACGCACTTGCAGCAACCTCCGGTGAAAATTGTACTAAATTCATGAATTTAGCTACATACTCCGTGACAGAGAGATTCTCCTACTTCAGGATTAAAAATCCAGTTGTCCTCTGGATCTTGAACATGTGAGGATAGAATTGTTTATTAAACAATTCCTCAAATTCCTCCCAGCTCAGGCCTTGATCTACCTTAGCCTGTTCCACCAGCTCCCACCACTATCGTGCAAGATCCTCCAGCATATAAGTTTCTAGCTTTACTTTCAGATCTACTGGTGTGCCAATGAAATCGAATATACGATTCATCCTTCTTAGCCACACCTCTGCCTTTTCTGGTTCAGAATCACCTCGAAAGATGGGTGGGTTCTGCTTCTGGAACTGGACGGAATTGTCTACATGCCTTGACACATTTTTCTGATTCCCCGTGTTCACAGCCTGAAACGCTTGAACTATAATTTGGACTAGATGCTGGTTCACATGTGGCTCAGGTGTGACCACATTCTCCGTAGCCTCTTCCATTTGGTTTCTACGATGTCTAATGGGTGCCATTTTCTATTCAAACAATGCACACCGTTAGTCTCAATTCCTAGCAACTGAAGTCTTATCATTTCAATTTATATCACATCACCATCACAACATTGATTTCAAACCATTTCTAAAACAAATCTTTTCTTTCTTTTGAAAATCAATCTATTTTCAAAATACATCAACCATTATCTTTTCAAAATCTTTCATTTGAAAACATTTTTAACATTTTCAGAAATCATGCTTTTGCATCAAACCATAATCCATTTCTCAAAATGATATATACAATCCTAGTGGGAAGTCATTCCTCTACAATGCATGTTATGCTTATCTCATGGGCTAAACCCATGACATTGAGATTTTCAACATTCTAGAATTTTCTCCAAACACTTATGTACCCAACTCCATGGTAACTTGAAGTTCATCATAAAGGGGTTAGTTGCGTCCTTTTATGTTATACCTTTCAAGTTCCGACAATCCTACTCCTTTTTAAGATTCCAACTCAAGGAATAGACAAGAAGGAATTTCAACTCCAAGACCAAGAACATCAATGACCATTTGTACCTCAAGGAAGGACCAGACTGATTCCATTTGTAATGACCCACCAATTCTCATTGGCTTGAGAGCTCAACGAGTCATTACTTGGCCTTAAGCAACGTCCCCAAGGTGCCAAAGGCTGGAAATAAATTCCGAAGGGTTTCAAAACACATGGGGGACGATTTACCCTTTGAATGAAAATAACCAACAACAACGAAAACTAAAAAAATATCTCCTAGGAACCACTATAGGATGCATGATTTAAAAACAAGATAGATCATCAATTTATTCCATTTTAAACCAACCAAAGTGCAACAGCGGAAACCAAAACTAAAAGAGAGTAAACAGCAGAAGGACAACCGGCAAGACTCAAATACAAACAATACTTCGAGGCTCCACAAGCTCCATGCTCCAACTCTACCAATAGCTCGAGAAATCATGAAGTCGTTCTAAACACGTGTTCCACCTTTCCCTTGCCAACATCTCGGTAAACAAAATCTGCAAAAGCACCAATGTTCCAAAGTAGGGGGTGAGTAATGAAACTCAGTAGGTTTTCCCCGATGACTTCTAAACCCATGCCTCTAGGATAAAACATGTTAGCACATTTATACAAAACAATTTATATAAAACAGTTCCAAAACAGTTCACAATATAACAGGTGTCACATCAAATCCATTTTTCCAACAAAACCATTCTTCCAACCAAAATTCATCTTTTCCAAGAAAAGAAACAAACCAAGTTCCCAAATCAAAACCACATTTCCACTTTGTAATAACCATTTCATTCCACATAATCACATCATTACCCATGCATGCATTGTTATGACAGTTCCATACTCATGAGCGGTCTCTCATCGATCAGCCAAGTCGTCACAAGGTAATTATTCCCCATGTGACATTACACCTTTGGCACTGAGCACAAGTTCATATTTCAACCAAGCCTTGTAAATGCAATATGAACACACACACCATGTATGCCCAAAAAAACACACCATTTCAACCATTCCAAAACCATTTCAATAAAATCGTCCTTTTATTGAAAACCTTTTTCCCGAAAACCATTTTTCAAATCCAAAAAATCCATATTTTAAAATCACCATTTTAAAATCAAGAAACCAAAACACTTGGTACAAACCATTCTTTCAATTTCCACAATTCCATCAAAACCCATAAATCATCATTAAAGAAGATTTATAACATGCTTTACACCAAATTTCACAATCAAAACCAAGAAATTAAATCAATTTGAACTAAGACTTCAAGTTCTAAGAAAGAGGAATCAAGATTGAAGACACATACCTAAACAATTTGGGTGAAACCAACCAACGGTCTAAGAACGCTCAAGAACACCGGGTCAAAACTCCAAGAATCCTCATTATATCTCTCCTCCTAACACAACCAAGACCAAATCTTGTCATATTTGGAATCCACACCCTTAGATCTACCCATTATGGGAATAGATCTAAGAAAACAAGAGAAGAGGAGAAGTAGATCTGTGTAGATCTAAAAAACCATCAAGAACGATCACATAACTTAAGGATCCGGATTCGATTCGCCAAGAAAACCCTTCGAATCACCTCTGAAATGCCTTGAGGAAGTCCTCCAACCTTGAAGGGAGAGTAATCCCGAGTTACGGCCGCTTAGGATGTTTAAACAAGGCAATTAAAGGCAAAACAAGTTAGATCCACAATTTTAGGATCTAACTTTAAGTGACCGCACGGTTTGTCCGCACAGTTTGACAAATAGTGCGCTAACTGTGCATTATCTTCTGCCTTGGCCATCCTCCATGCATTGCCTCATCGCACAGTTTTCCCAAACTGTGCGCACACCATGCGCTCTCCTCTGTCCAAGAGACCATCACCTGCACAGCTTCCACATAGTTTGGCAAACCGTGCGCAACCCGTGCGTCCCCACATTTTGCCTTTTTTCACTTTAAAAGTCTCCCAAACTTCCTCTCAACATCTCCCATATACTTTATGCTCTTAAAAAGAATAAAACAAGGGTTAATTACCATAAAAATGGGATACTACAATTAGTTATCTACATTTCAGGCTTAGATTAACTATTTTGTGTGAAGGATAATGTGTATTCGTAGTTACAGAACAAGTTTTTCCTTTGTTGGGGAAAAGGAAACCCAGGAAGCACAGGATGGAATCATGTATAGGAGTGTGTAGCTTATTACTAATTAGTTGTCTATCCTAACCCTTAGTGTAGTATAAGTTATGAGTCCCTAGTTTACTATAGTAGTAGTAGAGTATGAGGAAATATTTATTGAAGATTCTCTAGGTTTACCTCTCCATGGAGAGCTAGATTTCTTCATTTATCTACACCTCGGTATGACACTAATATCTACACCATGATATTGGATGTTTCACATAATTCTTCACAAGATAATGGTGTAGTTGAAGGACTTTTATAGGTTGGGATTCATAATACCCAGTGTTTCGCCCAGGGAATCCCCAGTTTTGTTTTCCATGAAGAAAAACAGGAGCTTGAGGTTGTGTGTGGTAAACTAGAGCTTGAATTAGTTGAACGTGAAGAACAAGCATCAACTACCAAGGATCGATGAACTCTTTGATCAGTTGAGAGGAGCATGATGGTTCTCGAAGGTTGACCTTAGATTAGGCTATCACCACTTATGATTATGGGATGAATATATACTAAATATAGCCTTATGATTTCATTATGGTCACTATGAGTACTTCAAAATTCCCTTTGGCATGATGGATTGTCTAGAGGTGTTCATGGGACTCATGAACTGGATCATTCATCCTTACTTAGACCGGTTCGTGGTGTCTTCATTGACGATATTCTTGTGTACTCTGTGTCTAAGGAGGATTGTGAAAGACACTTAAGGATGGTTATGAATGTACTTTGAGAGCACCAGATTTAAAGGAAGATATCAAAGTTACAATTCTAGATTTAGATGTTCCACATTCTGGGACACGTTATCTTAGCAGATTGAGTGGTAGTGGACCTAGCCAAGGTCAACGCGGTGTTATCATAGGAGCCACCTAAGAGCATGACACAGGTACAAATCTTCCTTGGGTTGGAAGGATATTACCATATATTCATACCTGATTTCTCTAGTATTTCATCACCAATAATAAATTTGACTCAAAAGGGGAAGAATTTTGTGTGGAAGGAAACATTCCAATGGGATTTTTAGCAGTTGAGGAAGGGTTTGACGAGTGCTCTCATATTGAGATTATTATCATAATGTGTTAAATATGTAGTGTTCTGCGATGAATCAGGGACTAGGCTAGGTTGAATTCTAATGCATAGGTGAGCGGCCATTTCCTATGTTTGATTCCAGTTGAGACCACATGAGTAGAACTATGTGTCCCATGATCTTGAGTTAGCATGGTAGTCTTCTCTTTGAAGATGTAGTGACACTACCTTATGGGCAAGTAGTTTATCATCTAATCCAATAACAAGAGTCTCAAGTGTATATTCTATTAGAAATATATTAACTTTAGATAGAGGTTATAGATGGAGTTCATCTTGGACTATGACTTTGATATTATCTATACTCTTGTGAAAGGGGGTGTGGTGGCAGATGCTTTCAGTGGGAGATCTAGTTTTCAGTTTCTGAATGAGGCATCAGAGCAGTTGGTCTCATTATAGCTATCCTTTATGGATAGAGATAGATAATATTACCTTTAATTGATTTTTGTCACCCCTCCTCTCTTATATCAAGTCAAGGAGGTACAGCCTAGAGATACTGACTGTGAGGCCCTATGTGCTCAAATATCTACAAGTCATGCTCTAGATGGATTTTCTAAAGGGTGGGAGAATGCCATTATTTTTAATGGATTCATAATAGTACCAGTGATGCTGCAGTTGTAGTTTATAGGGGAGTTTCATACATCATCATTGGTGGTACATTCGAGTGTGGAAAGTATGTACTAGAACCTTTGGTGTCAATTTTGGTGGCTAGGGATGAATAAAGGAGTTGAAGATTTTGTCTCTTGATTCCTTACTTGTCAAAAAATGAATGTTGTGCACCAGGTTCTAGTGGGTTTAGCTCACCCCTTGAGGTTTTATAATGTAAGTGGGATGATATATCTATGGTATTCATAATAAGATTACCACATACATCTAGGATACATAATTCCATCTAGGTGATCAATGACCAACTCACTAAGTCATCCCACTTCCTAGCTATCCAAGAGCATAGTCTAGTTGAGATCTTGGAATGTATCTACGTTCAATATATGGTTCAAGTCCATAGATTTTCATCTATGATTGTTTCTAATCATGATACTCACTTCACATCCCGGTTGTGGAAGGTATTACAGGAGGTATTTATGACCCAATTACGCATGAGCATAGAGTTTCACCCACAAACTGACGGCCATATAGAGTGGACCATTCAAGTTTTGAAGGACATGATGCGAGCTTTCATGTTAGAATTCAGACATAGTTAGGAGGATCACCTACCACTGGTGGAGTTTTTTTATAACAATAGATACCATTACACCATCGGTAGGGTTCCATTCAAGGATTTGTATAGGTGACACTGTAGGTCACCAATTTACTCGATTGACCCAAGAGATTCGGCACTCATGGGCCTAGAGTTGGTGTGAGCTACTACAGAGAGAATGAAAATCATCCATAATTGGATGAAGACTACATAGAGCCATCATATGTATTATGCTAGTAGTAAATAGAGGCCATTAGAGTTTATGTAAGAAGACCATGTGTTCCTTTGGGTTTCACCTCGACAAGGACTACAAATATTTATCGAAGGTGGAAAGCGATCTTTGAGGTTTATTGGCCCTATCCAGATAATGTGTAGAGTTGGTGAGGTGGTGTTCTACTTATATCTACCTCTATAGTTATATTGGGTACATGATGTCTTCCATGTATCGTAGCTAAAGAGGTATGTGCATGACCTATCACATGTCATCAACTGGGGAGAGCTAGAAATTGAGGATGGGGAAACTTTTTCTAATTACCCAATGTAGATTGAGGATCGATAGGAGGAGATCCTTTGTGGGTGATCAATTTCTTTATAATGTGTCTAGTGTCAGCATGAGAAACTCCTGGAGAGTACATGTGAGTGGGAGGCTCATATTAATGCTCAGTATCCACATATTTTTTAGTAGCCTTTTTTTTATTTTCAGGGACTTAAATCCCCAAGGTGGGGAGAATGTAATGTCCCAAATTTTATTTATTTTATTTTTAAATATTATATATATTAATTTTAAGACCAGGCGCTAATTCATGAAATTATGATACCCAGTGTGTCTAAAATAAATGTTTGAAATAAATTAAAATATTAAATAGAACGTGTGCACAGTTTTCCTAAAAAAATGGAGTAACTTCTAAAAGGGTGATTGGATCAGCAATCTAAGGGCGCCAATGATTTTAAAATGGATTTTTTACCCTAGGTGCGGTCTAACATTGGTCCACATGGGCCTTTTGTGGGAAATTCATCACAAGTACAGAAATGAATAAAATTATTTGAATAAAATTATTTTATTTCATTTATCGATGCAGTGGATATTTAGACTTTAAATAGGCTATTATGTCAAAATTACAGGGTTATCTTTATAACCCTAGAATCCTATAGAGAGTGGTTGGAGATATATCTAGATATTTATTCCTGATGAATGATGATGGAATCACGGATCGATGATTAGCACACACTGATTTTGAAGGATCTTTCCAAAGATGAGGACATAGAAATCATTATTCATTATCAACAGTCCAAATTCTTGTAGGGAATGTTATTTTTATTTTATTTTCCCTATTCAAAATTTCTATAATAAATGTGGATCAATATAATAATATATTGTCCCATAAATCAATTTTTATGTGGGATGGGTTATTTTTTGGGGCTTATCGGGAGATTAATCTCATAATTGATGTATTTGATTATTTATTATAATGGTGATTAACCAAGATCGACACGAAAATAAATTGAGGTTATTCCTTCTTGATTTGGTTTGTTCTTTTCCCCCTTGATTCACTGTTCTCCATGGTATTTCTCATTCTTCCATGTGGTATGTCTTTTCTTGAATGATCAACCATTTCACATTCGATCCTTTTTACAATGATTCAAAATTGTAGATCTGACATCAATAAAAATTAATGGAGGTGCGACAGTGGTTGTAGTAGTGGATTGAATGACTCTTGGTGTCGATTTCATATTTTTTGATGCATAACAAAGAATGGTGACAATCTCATTTTTCGAGCTTATTAAAGTCCTGAATCTTACCTATTCATTGATGGCATGATTGAGAGACCTTAGATATAGAGTTCCCTGGAAAACCAACCATTGAAACAAAATATAGAATATCTAATGGCATGAGTGGGAGGAAAAATATGGGATCTAGAAAAACCCAATACATGTGGCATGTAGTCCCTAACTACACAGCGTGTTTCCCCATTGAACGACTCTGCGTGTACCTAAAGGAGTACATGAACACGGGGTGGAGTACACGGGTTTCCTATATAGCGTGTATTCCCCTACAAGGCTTGGACTAGACCATGTACATGGGCTACCCCATGTACTATGACACAGTCATAGATACATGGGCTGATGTCATGTACTGGCACATGGTAGGAGTACATGGGAGGACCTCAGATACAAGGACATGACATGTAACCCATACACACACTGTGTACTCTTCTATACAACATGGTTTAAATAAAATGAGTCATTTTACATGAGTAATACCTGGGGTCAAGTTACATGGCATGTTCCCCCACTACAAGTCGTGTGGCCCCCTTTCTACATATCTTGATTCTATTGTCCTCTATATATGGTACAGGTTCTGTTAGGGTTCAATCCCATTATGTTTTCCCTGAAGGTTGGTGTGAATTTTTTCCTACTCCTAGGACTATGATCCCTTCAAGAGTAATTCTTGGATAGTGTTTTTGTAATACCCCCAAGAAACCTAGATTAGGATCCCCTATTCATCTTCATTCCCTAGGTGTATTTCTTATTATCGACGCGACCAAAACTACATGGATGTTGATCCTCTACTTAGAAGTTTAATCTATATTGGGTTGTTGGTATCACCCCATGGACCTAGATATGATCCACTTCTATGTATCATATTCTCTTTAGATCTATTAGTTTAACTTTCTCATGGCGTGACCAGATGAGAAGCACCTCTTGAACATATGTCATTAGTGTTATCGAAATCAAAAATGTGTTCTCTCATATGAGTGATTCATGGAATATTCGAACTGAAATCCTAAGGCTGTTATACTATGGTCGTGGTTTACCTCTAGACTCTGTGTATTTTATCGAGTATATCTGGATATTCTCATTACATGTGTTTTAGACATATACCTATATATAGATGACTATATTTACTTTTTCTATTGCTTTGTGGTTTCGGGGTGTCCTACTGGGTATTTTTATACTCACCCCTACACAGTCTTTTGTCGCACGTGTCCTATATTTTTAAAACAATTCACCATTTCATGGAGTCCTAGGAAGACTAGGACCAAATGGTGTATAGTGAGACCAGACAGACTGAGGTGTGTTCCTACTTCTTTCAGACAGCAGTTCTAGTAACTTTTATTTACAGGTTGGACTTCTGTAACAAACTCTTTGTTGTGGGATTGTATTTGGCCCAATTTAGTTTTCATTACTTCTTATCATACTCTGGTTGTGGGTTATATAGATGTATGCATTCATTGGTTACCTAGTGGTTTTTACATTTCATCATTGTGTGGGCATGGTGATGTGTTCATGTGTATAGGTGCATAGGAAATACCTCCCATGTTAGTGATATGTCTAATCAATGCTAATTACTAGTGTTTGGCCTATTGGAGGTGGTCTTTGGGAGTCATGGAACATGGACCACTAGGACGGGTCATGACAATGTTGGAAAGCTGACCGGTACCCAAATGTTTTGGTGTGTGTTTTCTCTAACATCCAGGATGGAGAGGGAATATGTGGATAACTTCTCCCTCTACCTCTCTCTCCCTTTAGATGTAGTATGAGTTGGTGTATCCGAGGATATAATGGATTATGGTATAGGGTTTGTTCCTACTCGGGGTGTGATGTCTCACAATTTCTCTATACATTTATATGTGGGATGTTACGGCTTTAGGTATAACACTTACTTGTATCGAGTAATGTGGTTATTAATTACCATGAGTTAACTTGTATGAGTTGTTATGGATTGAGGTATAATGCATTTACACAGACTGGTGTCTTCTAGACTACTACTGGTTACTATTAAGAAGGTTTCATGAGGTTTGGGTTGGGATGATGAGATGGATATAGGATCAATGACAATGCGAGGTGTTGGGCCCTATGTGGGGATAATATAGGTAAGGCCAAGGCTTGAATCACATCAAGGATGAATTAACATCTAGAGGGGATGAGCACATGATATGTGGTATTAGGGCGTGAGAGTGACAAACCAGTGGATAAGGGGTTTTAGGTACCCATTTCTATATATATATTATATAAATATTGTGGTCATAATTGCATGCATCATTTGGCATGTGATTCATGGTGAGGATGGGAAACAAATTATGCCTATTTCGGTGATAAGTTAGCTTTATTTATTTACTTACTAGACTTTTGTATTCTTATTTCACATTTTTCATGTGAGGTTATAGGGTGGATCCTACTGAGTATACATGTTATGATCACCCTATGTATATATAAACTTTTTTTCAGGTCATAAGGTGTTGGTTGGTGATCAATATGGACATTACTAGTTTTAAGAGTTGTTCAGGATCTATTGGTACTTCATGGTCACTAATAAGGTTTTATCACATTTTCATTTTCTTTTCAGTTGTAACATGTTACCTATGGTATTAAATCATGTAATGGGATTTCTTATTTATTTATTATGAGAAGTATTTTTTGGTGATCATTCTCATCATATCTCTTACTTATTGAATCTTTTTTAAGGTAATGCCTCACATATGTGTGAGTATATACCCTTAGTGCTAGTCACTAACTCATGGCCTATTGGATGGGGGATTCAAGCATAACTATATATATTTATCCATTGTAATATAATGAGGGGTACCATCAGATATAGATAATCATGAAAGATTTATATCAAAGGTGATGGTTGAGAGATAGGATGGAGTTTGGATTTAGGTACTAATGAGGAAGCATGGGTTAGTAGGTAATAATGTCATCTAGGAATAGTACCTACTATAAAAAAGGAAGAATATATAGGACACCATATTTTTCGTGCCTATATGAATTGATGTAAGTTAATTTATGTTTACTAGACATAGTAAGCAAAAAAAAATCTATTGGGGTGGATACCTAGGAAAGGATCAAGCATTGTACTTGTATGTGTCTACGTTTGAACTAGGTAGAAAATGGGAAATGGGTTAAGAATAAATTAACTAATAAACCTTAAAAATAATATGTGTCTGAGGTTAATATTACCTAATTATTGTTATTTTATAGTAATATCACAAGTTCAACATCCCCATCAGGTTCATTCCAAATACATTCACCAAGATGTGTCATAAAATCTCCACATAATGGAGTTCAATGACTAAAACAATTTAAGAAGGAGACTCTGAAAGATCCATTGACAGAGTTTGTAGAATTATGAGGAATCTATTTCAAATCATGGGATAAGGGTTTTGTTGGAGTAGGTGGTGATAGCCTTCAGTTTGAATAGTGCTCAGGGTTGATGGAATTGGGTTTCATTGATTGTGATGATGTTGCATGGGTCTATTCGGTAATGGTAATTCTTCTTCATTAGGGATTGTGAGGATTTGTCTATTTTGTGGGGGGAGTTATAAAATCAGTTTTTAGTCTGAGTTTATTTCTTCTACTAAAAGTGGAATCTTCTCGACCGATGATGTTTTCTCTTCACTTGGGAATTTCTTTATTCCACTATTATTGTGTAGTGAGACATTTAAATTTCCTTGTTCAACCTAGAATACTTCTATTATTATCACCTTGAAGTGAATGTCTAGGATTATCATCATTCTTAAATTTTTAAACATTTGGAATGAGTACAGGGAAACCTCCTCGTTCACTAGATTGAAACCCGCCAATTAAATCCTTGATCCATAATTGTTTGTACCACTTTAACTTTTAGTTTCCAACGCATACCTAATTTCCTTCAGAGATGTAATGTATAACTCATTATTTAGGCTTGGTTTTGAGATAGAGATATGATATAAGGAAAAGGATCCTTGTAACTTGTTCATATCATTCTATAATTATCTCTTTGGTCTAATTGTTGTGAAGATATGGTCTATGTGGAGTGGTTTTTATCATTATATGCATTTTATACTCTTTTCTCAGGCCTAGTTTGGTGGAGATTTGGTCTAGGGGAAGGGGTTATTATATAAACTACTCTGTTTTAATCAATATAATATTCACTTTGTCCAAGTGATATAGGCCTTGATTTGGGGAAAGATAATATTGTATATTTTTATTTAATTTATTTTCTTCCTAGAATTAGATTATTTTTTATTTATGTTGTGAATTAAATTATTGTATGTAGTGGGTTATGTATGTGACTTTGTTTATGATGTGGATGTGGTCTTATGTGCTTATATTTAAATAATGTATTTATCTTGTACTATAAATGTGTTTTATGGCATCGAGCATATGAAGAGAGGGGAAACTTCACCCATCATGAAACATTATTTTTTTGATGTGTTTTAAAACCATATATTTGAGTCAGTCTTTCCCAAAGTGGAAAAAATCATGGTATGGTGGATGGGTTCCTTTAATTTTTATGCTTTTGAAAACATTGTTTATGTTTATATAAGTTCTTATGTTTATTGAATAATTTTATGTTGTGTTAATTTAAACTCTTGAAAGTAATTATTGGCACCTGAATTAAATGCCAATTGGGATGTTAAATTCTTGGTAAATTTTTCATGAGTGTACTCTGGGTAAATATAATTTTTTAACAAACATGGGAAAAAATTTAAAGCTAGATAAAGTGGATTATTCCATCCCCATGTTTTTTTATGATGCATTTCATATATTAAATTAGGTTCTCTAATATTGAAGTTATGTGTATTGTTATTCACTAAATAAAGAGTTTGGTATGGTTTTGTTAGTTGAATAAAAATAATTTGATGAGTGCATGGGACTTTTATATGTATGTGAGTTATCACAAAAATAATGTTAAATATGGAAGGTAAAATATCATTCTTTGAGTGTTTTAAATTTCTTATAATTATAAAAATGGTTCAATATGAGACATTTTTAGGTTTTAATTATAGTACTGGGTGGATAAATTAAAAAAAATTACAATAAATTAAATTGGTCAATTTATTTGTCATCTCAGTTGTTTAATTAGGAATAAAATGTTTTCAAAAAAACTTTATTATCATGGTAATATGTTTTCTTAAATAAACTATTGTTTCCCTTATATGAAACTTTTATTTTTTTAAATTAGTTTTGAAAATTTATTGGAAGTGTTTTCACAAAGATGATATTGATAAATACATTTTTATGAAAAAATATTAAAAGGTGTTTTCATTTGAAGTCTTCCTAACCTACTAGATTTTTTGAATGCGGGAGGCTTAGTGAAAGTTTTTATCACCATGTTTTTGAAATTTAATGTGTTTTAATATGAAATATAGTGAGTTATTTTTAACAAGTAAGGGATCATTTGAAAAACATTTTTAAGTCTTAAACTCCTTAACCATAAGGGAAAATGAATTATAGTAGTTTTATAAGTAATATTGTTGATAAAATATTATTCAAGCATGATAATCTACATTGTTCATGATTTGTTAAGCATGATAAGTTTTAATATTATGGTATGAATATTTTAAGCATGATAAATGAAAATAAATAATGTATTTATTTTAATTTTATATCTTTCCTAAGTAAAGCTTTGAAGTAATGATATAATAATGTTTTTCTCTTACATGAATTTATATGCTTTATTTTAAAATAAATGTGAAGTGTTTGTTTTTGAATGGTGTTTCCATCTATAATATAGTTATATTGTAATGATTATATGATTTATATGTATTATAATATGGGTTTTTATGGATATATATCTATTATTTTATTTGATAATATGACCTTAATTGGGAATGATATTTGTGGGTGTAAGTCCAAAATGTACAAACAAGGCTAGAGTTTTGGGGAACATTCTGGGTTTTGAGTTTGGTGGAAGGGAAGTTTTAAAAAGTAAGTTGTAATTAATAATTAAAGAGTTGTATAATCTTAAAGGTATGTTTTTATGTGTTTTTTGAGGACCTATAAGTTCCTCATGTGCTTTGATAAGTCTAGGTATCTTCAAGGTTTTTAAATATCATTTTTGGGGAGAGAAGCATGGGAAAATTGTTAGTACTAAATATGAAACCCAACTATGAAGCCTGATTTTATAGGTTCACAGTTTAATTAGTCATGCTTGGGGATCTAGGAGACCATGTGGCATATATAGAAAACTAGATAGGCTTGTTTCATGATTTGAAAAACAGTTCACACTAATTATATGAGGTGGTGTGTCTTGGATAGTGAGGTCTGAATAGTTAGTGCACGGTTTGGAAAACTGTGTAGCCAAAAAATACACCACTTCCAAACTTGGAAAATTACAATTTTCCCCTAAAATATTTTATGGTTTTAACCACATTTTTCTCCTCCCATTTAGACAGCATCCCCCTCATGCACAACTTTTCCCCTCTCATCTTATCTTGGGTGGTTCTCCTCCATATGGTGTCTATTTCCACTTATGTTACCTATATTAAAGAGCCTATGGATATTTTACCTCTATTCTTCCTTATATATTGGTTTTATTTCACTTCCAAGATATTTTCAATTATTTTTATCTAATATAACTAATTTCTTAGGTGTTGTTCTGGTTTCCCATTTCCTCTAATTTCAGACTGAAATGAGGACTAATACTCAAATTATAGTCTCTTTTAAGCCTAAGGTGGTTGGTCCCTCTAATTTATCCCAAATCCTTAACTCATTTCCAGATTTATTCTTGGTGTTGTCTAGGAAACCATGTTATTCTTGAACCTAATTTAAATTAATTATTTTAAATTTATTTTCCCTTAATTAAACACCCTTATTATCATGCTTTTAACCATATAAATGATGATTCCTTATATATACCCCTTTGAAAAGATTTATGATTGGTTTTGGATAGGTAAATAGTATGCTTTATTTTTGAATAGTAAAATGGGTAATGTTAAAGTTAAAATCATGTTTGAATTAGTTAAAAGGGAATTTTGGATTAATTTGATGGTTGTAAAATGAAATTTAATAACCATCACAGTTATAATATAATTGGAATTGGAAATGAATAAATGATTCGGTAAATAATAAGTCATTTTATTTAATGTAAAGTGGGATTTAAAATTACTTATCCTATGGTGAATTTATTTTTTTAAATTTTTTTGGTTATTAAAAAATGAAACGGTGACTATGGTTTATGATGGATTGGGTAAATCTTGATTAATGCATTGTGGTGCATGATTTAAAGTGGTTCCTAATAAAGTGAGTTGATAATTAAAATTATGTACTTAAAATTATAAATTGGTATTACGGTGTGTAATGATTTGGTATGTTAGGATGATATCGTTAGATTCCACTTGATATATATTACCTAGGAATGTTGGGATGAGCACCTAGATTCTATATGGCACTTGATAGTTGTGAATTTTTGGCTGAGTTCTTGGATTCCATTTTATTAATTACAACTTAGGATTTCCATAAGGAGTGCCTAGACCAATATGATTCTTAATGATGGTAATTATTGGATGAGCACTTAGATTCCATAAAAATGTTAATATGATCATATAGAATCAATGTGATGAATGAGTATTAGTGAATTCCATGATGAGATATCATATTCCATTGAAATGTTAGGATGAGCGCTCTAACTATATGTGATACTTCATGGTACTATGAATTCTAGAATAAACCCTCTATTACATCTAGTTATTTATGGTTGGTATGGTCTGCGGGATGTGCTCAAATACTCCTCAGCATTGGTTGAAGCAGGTAGGGTTGATCATGATCATAGACCTAAGGATCAATAATGATACATCCGAACTTGGGTGTCATAATGAACTCATTGCATCCTTGGTTATTTATTTATTTTATTCAAAAAAATATAATTGTTAATTTATTTACCTTAAGTACTTCTTCATGCACCTATATTTTAGACAAGTTAATTTAGGGACATTGTTGGTGGTGGCCTACTGAGTTTTACTCACATGATGCTTAAGCCTTCATG
The DNA here is from genome assembly GCA_963277665.1 of Viscum album. Classification (NCBI taxonomy): domain Eukaryota; kingdom Viridiplantae; phylum Streptophyta; class Magnoliopsida; order Santalales; family Viscaceae; genus Viscum; species Viscum album. Next base: position 1,248,816,484 of record OY728156.1, on the reverse strand, counting down.
GAACTTGGGTACTCGAGTAGATATCACTATTTGGTCATGGGTTATAGGTATAGGGAAAGATCTAATGTTGATGATGGATGGCTTGGTATTCTAGTATGGGTATATATGTTAGAACCGAGCTATACTTCAGACCAATTGGGGATGAGGCCTAGTTAAGTTGTTTTTATATTTACTCATTATTTCAAATGATAAAGCATAGGGGATCTATTGAATGTGTGGAATGAACATTGTTATGGATTTCTATTCCTACATTTATTTATTATCACTTTCTCTCTTTATTTACGATGTTTATCTGGATTGTTTCATGTGTTAGTCATTACTTATAATACTATAGATACTCTGACATGAGGGGGTATTCTCCCTATAGTGAACTCACAATAAATCACCACTTATTTTTAGCCTCTATAATATGGGGAGACACACCAAAAGAATTGTGATGTGTCAGCCTAGAAAACCGGTTAAATGGCTTCTAGGGTGAGGCATTATAACAGGTGCATGCTCGGTATCCCTAGTTAGATAATTCCATATTTTGTTGGAATAAATTTTTTAATGTTATTTTAATACATGATATTTATTATAATCATTTATGTAATGTATTATAAATTGAATTGTTCCTATATGAGAGGTATCACCCCAGGGATATTGTTCTAAGATTGTTTCAAAAAAGTTGTGTGGCTATCCGATTTGTTCCTCAAGAGTGTTGGTGGTTCAGTGGTTGTTTTCCTTAATCTATCTTGGTTTTGATACATGTGGATAAGAATAGTTTGAGGGTATCAAATTTAATGGTTTGGACCTTCCAAACCCATTGGTTTTTGATTTTTAGGGATTATAGGTACTGAGAGGCAACTCTGAGGAAGAAAAAATGGAGTTACGATGAAATTTCTGCTATAAAGAAGTGTCGTGACATATAGGTGTGTGTAATTACATGGGATATAGCTAAGAGATAATGTTATTACATGGATGGAGTTTGTAGTGTGGAGTTTTAGAGAATAAGGTTTTTGTGGTTCTTCCTTTTTTGGCATCATTGTGGAATAGAGTGGGGTGATAGGTTGTGGTGTAGAATCTTGGAGAGGTAAATTTTGGTGGTTCTATCAATTTTAAGGTTGTTTCACCATAGAGTTTGAGTTGTGGCATGGTATTTTTTTAGGATTGGAGTCTTTTAGTATGATGGTTCCCTTGTGATTTGGCCCTTTTTTACTATCATGCTATGGAAGTTTCTTCTTTCATTATTCATTTGTTTTCTATCAATAAATGTTGAAGGGATCTTATTTGGGGTAATGTTTTAGGAATTATTGGTTCCCTAAGGAATAGGTAATAGGAATATAGGTCTTGGTGTTCTATTGGTTCTTAGAAAATATTAATATATTCATGTTTATGTAGGGGTCTGTGTCTTATTTTTATATTTTTATACTAGTGTGAAACAATCATATTTATATTCCTTGTTCAAATGAATGTGACTAACCATAATAAAATAATAATCTGAAATAAAAAATTTCATGAATAAAGAATATATGGAAACATGGAATTATAAAATAAGGGGGATGAAATGCATGAAATTTATTAGTGTTAATTAAATATTATTATTTCAATAATTAAAATAGAAGATAAACTTATTCAGTAGATCGTTTATTATAATAATAAAACTACATGTTATTTATAATTATGCTCATCTTAAAATCAAGAAATATTTTATTGAAATATATATATATATAGTTTATAATAATTTCAATAACATAATTTATTAATTTATCACATGGTGTAGAGTGTATTATTTGATAATATATAATATTATTAGAATAAAGTGGAAGATAAATAATTGAATTTTATAGAGTAATTATTTATGTTCTGGAAATTATCCAAGAGAGAGAAATAGATAATAAAATTTCTTAGTATAAATATCATTTGATAATTCAAAATGATAGCATGATATGCTATTAAACTAGCTAAATAATATTTATTAAAATTATTTTATAATTTTGGTTATTAGAAAATTGAAATGGGTATTATCACATGTTTATATAATTTAATATTTCATGATGTGTAATTTGAATTATTAGTTGGAGATTTATGATCTAATGTGTTTGATGTTACCTCTTTTTATTTACTATATAGTTCGTTATTTTCTTGGATTTGTATTTTTGTTGTTTAGTTTTCTTAATTTCTTGAAATGGATGAATAATGTAAAGTTATTGGATATTATTAATTCAATTAAATTGATATTAGTATAATAAATGTTGCTTATCTTTTATTTTTCTAATCATGGGAATAATTCTTGAAGAATGTTATGTTGATTTTATCTACTTCTTGATATGTATATAGGTTTCTTAATGTGGAAACCCTAATCATAATAAACTAGTTAATTCATGATGTAATTAAAATAGTTGTTTGTTAAAGTTTAATTGATTGGGGATGAGTGAGATTTTTATTTATTGTGGTAGGATTTAATGTAATGATGTTATGGTTATAGTTTCCTTTAAAATTATCTATGAAAAAATACATATAATATGTATTTATTCTCTATGGACTTAGATCCATGATGTGATTATTGATAACCTAATATGGTTGGTTTGATGATAATTAATGGGAAGGCATGGATGAGGCTATGGTGGTATTGATTATTTTTATGGAACATGGTGTTGGTTATGATGATGGTGGTGGTACAAGGTTCTGGATATAAATATATTGGAAAATGATACCAGATATAATTTTATGAATATTGGTGTGGTACACCGGGGTGGTCAAGATGAGTTTATAGAGGGTATTATTCAATGATTCTTACTTTTAGATTAATGATTAATTCATTTTAAATATACAATTGTTATTTATATGACCATATTGAAACTGTGAGATATAATTTTATTCTATGCACTATGAGTGGATTTTTTAAGAGGTGGATTAAGCAGATCCCTAGAGTACACAAATGTTTATGAATTTATAATTGAATTAATAAAATAACTGGGTTGGTTTTTTACTCTTACTTAGGATGATTAAATACTAGATAATACAAGAAAATAATTAATAGTTTCATCAGCATTTGTCTTAGAAGATTAAAATGATAATCATATAACGAATATCTAATAGTATTAATTAATGAAAAATGAATTAATTAATATTGAACTTGACACTTGTATGATTATTTGATATCTATACCTTAGTGGTGGTAACCAAGTTTCCTATTTAATGATATCTATAGATCGTTCTAAGTCTAGGTAGTTACCCTTAGTGTGGTTGTGTGTTATATTATTCTATATTTTATAATTTAATACACTACCCCACCCACATTAGTAGTGAAATAGGTACCTAAATTTTTTTTGGGGTGTTTCTAAAACATCAAGGATGGAAATGGGATAAAGGTATGACTTATCCCTCTCCCTCACTCTCCCTTTATATGTGTATGGGTAGGGGTATCACTAACTATAATGGATTTTGGTATAGGGTGTGTTCCTGCCTAGGTTGTGATGGATCATAGTTTCAATATACATTTATATGCGGGATATAATAGCTTTAGGAACTTCACATACTTGTATCTAGGCATAGTGGTTATTAATTTCCATGAGTTTACTTTTGTGGGATGTTATATCTTTAGGTATAATGCATTTACATGGGATAAAGTGGATTTTAGACTATATTTAGTTACTATTAAGATGGTTTCATGAGTTTTAGGTTAGGATGATGAGATATATATATGGACCAATGCCAAAAAGAGGTGTTGGGCCCTGTGCATGGATGAGGTGGGTAGGTTCGAGGCCCAAATTGCATCTGGGGTAACTTAACATATGGAGGGGATGAGCACAGGATGTGTGGCATTGGGGAATGAGAGAAAAAAACTAGGAAAAAATTAGTTGCAAGGGACCCATTTATATATATATATATATATATTTATGTTATACATATTTTGGTTAATTTTTTTTCATTATTTGGTGAGTGATTCATAGTGAGTATGTGAAAAGAATAGTGTACCAATTTAGGTTATGAGTTAGTTTCATTTATTTATTCATAGGAATTTTGTGTACTTCATCCACATTTTTTAAAAGAGGTTTTATGGAGAGTCCTACTTACTAGAATTGTTATAATCACCCTGTATATATAAACTATTTAATAGGTCAGTAGGATCTAGTTGGTGATAGAGTTGGACATTACTACTTAGAGTAGTTTTTTAGGAGCTATTGGAGCTCTACGGTCACTACCGAGGATTAATCTCTTTTTCTTTTTCTTTTCATTTATAACCAATTATGTATGGACTCGCATTATATATTGGGATTGCTTATTTATTTATTAAGAGTAGGATATTATTTATGGTTTTTCTCATATTATCTCTTACTACTAGAATCTTTGTGATTCTAATTCCTCTCATGTGTGTGATTTCATACCCTTAGTGCTAGCCTCCAACCCATTCCGTATTGGAGGTCAGTGTCGTTATGCCTATTTCTTCATTTCTATCCCTGAAGTCTTACCTTTATAGGGAGAGTTTATTAAAATAATAATATTTTGAAAAATCATGGTTTATAGAAATAAAAATATTATAATTGGAATATAAATTATGTAGATATAAAATAAAAGAATTTGAAGGGTGTTTTTAGGACTATAATTTGGAATAATTTGTATGAAGGAGTGGAGATAACATGGCAGTTGGAATGAGGTAAAGTAACCATGTGGAATTTAAATACTAATATAATTATACAGCTAATGTAATAGTATTTTAATTGTTATAAGTGAACATGGAAAATAGTTACATCAGTATAAAAATTATTTTTATGTATTTTTACTATCAAATGATATTTTATATGAATGATATGATATAATGAAAAATTATTTTAACAGTTTAGATACACATTTAAGCTAAAAATATTATCTAATATTTGTTATAAATATCCACTTTTCCTCCCAATTTCAATTAACTATGTAGATATTAATCAGGTCCTCCCTCTTTATCTCTCTCAAATATTCCTTCAATAATCTCTCAATGCCATAATGATTTTTTTATCTAAGTTTCAGAAGTGATACATCCTTACTAGTTATTTATATTCATGTATTTTTTAATACATTTTAGATTTAGTATCTTTTTTATATCCTAAATCTATTTTTTATTTTATTAATTATTTATACATTATATTTTCTAATTTTATCTCTTTAAATTCTAATCAAGATTCTATAAAGATATATCTTTAGAGACATCTGATAAAATTGGAATGATGCAGAGAATATTATCATGGTCATTTAAATTCTAATCATGTACTTTTAATCCCTATTATGGTCATTTAAGTGTTCAATAGTCACCAGTAATGAGTGAAGAAATCATTAGAGTTGAGTAATGTATATGACCAAGATTTTCCCAAGCATTTGATAAATTCTTAAATTTTAGGATGATTTGTGATTAATTAATGAGATACATAAAAGGATTTATAGGATTCATTTGTGACATTCACAACTTTATAACATTAAATTTTAATCTCTTTTTTACCTATTTCTTCTTTAACCAAGGAAATATAAGCATTTCTTTGGGAGATAAAGATTGAATATCCCATGTGTGGATTATATTTATTGTCAATAAGGAAAATTTTCATTATAATAGATATATAAATATGTATTTAGAAGAGTTATTGTGTGGCTTATACTTAAATTGGAAAAGGATTAAAGTATTATGATGATGAAGCTACCTACCATTTAATTATTCATGAATAATCTATTTATATGAATATTATTAAAAATATTAAATAATTTAATTATTTTAATGATATTTAGAGTATCAAATATCACAAAATTAATTGTGATTAAATATACATTATGAGAATAATAACTTGTGAGAATTCTAGATCCAGAATTTTTCTGAAATATGATGACGATACTTAGTGATAGAATATTTTTTACAACATAAATAAATTATAGTGTTAATGAACAAGTGGATGATAATATTTATGAGGTAATATTTATTTGAGAAAAATATATTTAGGAAAAAATGAGACTATATATAGATGATTTATAATGAAACCTAATAAAATGGATGAAGTTTCGAGAAGTTTACATTGATAAATTAAGGATGAAAAGAATTATAATATATATAGAAATTTTCAAATATGAAAAGGGATTTATGAGAAGGATTATGTTGGCCAAGGATATTATTTTCATTTAGTTACAGAACATTGAAAATAAATAAATAAATATATCCAACCTATGCTAGGCACCTAATCACCATAGTGAAAATGTACTAACTGGTTCTAAGATCATCCATCCATGGTGATATAGGTAAGTAGAATAGAGGAGTAAATATAGATCAGTAATAAATGTTCAAAAAATGTGGGAAAATGATTCTTAGACTCTACTATTTGGGTTGTTATTAAGGACTACTAGAGAGCACTAGCTTCAATAAGCTCTATCAAGTGGCCTATAAAGTGTTTTCATTTATAAATCAATCATTATATGAAGTAAATTATGATGTAGGATGAGTTTTAAAAATCATTCACTATTCATGCTCTTTAAAATATAAACATATGTGCATAAATGTATATGATGGTTTTAGTATATCACCTTATAGCTTAGGCTAATTAGGGTTTCTTCATGTGTTATTATCATGTCGCACCTTCCATGATCAATATGAACCCTTACTAGCTTTTTGAATCATCATGAAGGATCAGGAAATTGTCAAGAATGTTGGACTGAGATCTTAGATGTTCTCTTCCATGAAATAAGTGTTTCACATCATAGTTTCAATGGATGCATATACCATGGAAGATAATATTTGTGTGTGTGTGTGACACATGTATGTAGTTTCAATTTCAGGCATGAGTGTTTTTTGATAAAAAATATCATTTTTTATGTTTTTTATTTTTAAATATAAAAATTACATAATATCATAACTAAAAATTCAATTGTCTTGTAAATAATTGATTCCATGATTCTCACTGTCGCATAAGAATGAGTAGCTCTCCATGATTTTTAGATGAGCTAATGCATTGTAATTTACTATAAATATTTAGACTAAGGCATGGAAATATTATGATTGGAAGTGATTGATATCGAGTGGCAATAAAAATTGAGAACCCTCAATTTAAACATAAATATAAAATAGGTTGTGTGATAGTTCATGTAAAGAATAAGAAGAAGAAATCATGCACTCATTTGTGTGATGGGGGAAGAGTATATAATAATTCTTAAGATGCATTAGGAAGAATCATAATATCTGGATTTTGTTAGTTACTAAAATTAGAATAAAGAGAAGAAAAAAAAATTATGTGACATAGTATTTGTATTGAATATAGGAGACACTATGAGTTTACGTCTATGTGAATACAAGTTGATTTTGAATTTTTGGATATGTTTGTGAAACATATCACAATTATATGAAGAAATCAATACACAAAGTACTTGTAATATTAACTTCATGTGGATATAGCTATGAGAATTAGTTATATAAAACACTTGTATGAAATGATATTGAGTTATAACATTGGATAATATACTTTATTGGATATTATATGGAAATATGAAACTCTATGAAGAGATATTAGGGTTTGGAATCTTTCAAAGAAGAATATGAATTTTGTTCATGGTCATTTGATTAATTGAGAAAGAATGTAACCATTTGACATCAGAAGAAGCTGAGAAAGAATAAAAAAATTATCATGATAATTAAATATTCATGTTCTTAAAGATCTGTGCATGGTATAACTAGTTGATCTAGTGATATTGTTTAAAAATTTCTATATAATATGGTGTACAAGAAATTGAGAGAGAATGTAGAAATTTCTTATTTTAGATCAAACATTTTATATTGGGTATTGGGAAAATGTATTCTCCAGTGGGACTCTAGATTGGGAACACAGTGAAAATTTTTGTTTATAAGGCACAGAAGGTCCTTGGTGTAACCACTTTCATTAATAGTATAGAATTTATAATTGTTAGGTTCAACCAATCATAGTAATGAATAGGTTATAAAATTAAGGTTGAGCCTTATAAATATTGGTATGTCCTATGTTGTGTAATTTATAAAATAATTGGGTGAAGTTGTGAGATTTAAAATTAAAAGGACTGAGATCTTAACAGATCAAAAAGGATTAATTAAAAAATAAATAATTTCTAAAAATAAGGGATCACATATTTACCCCCTCCCCCCCAAAAAAAAATTAATGATCTACCAATATTTGGGAACATTAGTTGGTTTTAGAGTTAACATAGGTTCTCTCTTTCAGATTTGAGAGTTTATGAGGATGGATGATATAAATTCAATTAATATCAAGATTCTACACATATTTTATAGTAAGAATTATTGTAGTTTGGAAAATAGGATGTGACATATTTAATCTCTATCTTGGAAGTGGGAGATACAGCTATAATGGGATTTCCACCTCTTAGTAAGGATTATCCCAGGTCAATTTATAATAATTGAAATGTGGAAGTTTATGGTGAAGCAAGGAATACAATTTTTAAGTCTCTTTCTAAAAAGGTGTATATAAAAGTTATAGGACTTCCAAAAGCCAAGAAAATTTGGGGAAAATTATAAATCTGTTTTAAAGGTAATGTGAGATAATGAGACTAATTTTAAAGTTTATAGAAGCAATTTAGATGATATTAAAATATAAGATAAAGAAAATATTGATGACTACATTACTAGAATCAATGAAATTGTCAGCAATGGATGGGGATTTAGATAAAAACAAGAAAATTCTGCTATTTTCAAAAATATTATGAGAAACTTTGTTGGTATTTTTTACCCAAAACTTTAATATTTATATGATTGAGATGACCTGAATATCAATAAATAACATAATGTTCTCATTTATTATAAAATTAGAAATATTTCATATTTCAAAAAATAATATTAAAGACGAGATGGTATTTGAGGTCTTGATAAAGTTCAAAATCAAAGATGATGAATTTATAGAATAAAGTGATTCTAAAAATGAGGAAAATATTAAATAATTTGATATAATTGTTTATCTTCTATCAAAAGAGTTCAAAAATAGAAATTAGAAAGCAAAAGGAAAAAAACCACTAAGGTGGTATAATTTAATGGAATTGTACACTTTGAAATAAATTACCAAAAGAAGAAGATGTATAAATCTAAATCAGATGAGGTAGATGATAAATCCCTTAAGTGGAAAAAGATAAAAGTGAGAAAAATATTCTAGAAATAATTATTAATAAGATGAATTATCATTTAGAATCTAGTTATAAGATGAATTTAATTTCATGGATAATTTTTAAAAAGGTTTTGATACATCAGGTAGTGATGATAAAGAAGGAGAAATAACATAGTTTGAATACATGTTGAAAAAACAGATAGAATTGTGTCTTTAGAAAAATACATGTCTCAAAAAGCAGAATATAAAGGTAATAAAAGAAAAATATTGTCTAGATGAAGGAATAGAGGAATATTTCAATAAATAAGTTATTTTTATTTATGAGATTAATAAGTTCAAGTTAAAAGTTATTGTGCATGAAAATATGGTATAAGACCTTGAATAGAAACTTTATATAAGAGATGGATACATTTACAAGACACTATAAAAGTGTCTTGAAGCTCAAAATAATTTTAATAATATCTGAGAAGAATTAAAAAATTCAGTTTCAGTTAAGGAAGAATCATCACAAGCTAGTGAAAAGAGGATTTTGAAGAGGCAGTTTAATTTAGTTCTTAATGAGTTTCAAAATAAAATCGTTACCTCAAATAGTGCAGGTTCTAAGCCTAAATATGGAGTATATTAGACTTAGAAAACTAGTGTGAAGCACTTTTATATTTAAAAGAGAGTAATATTTCAAGAATTTCATTTCTCCTAGATAAATGATAGCCACATTTTATGTCAAGAAAATAATAACAATTTTTAGGGTATGATTATTGTAATTATGAAATATAAATATTCAAAGGATATTTATGGTATTGTAGAGTGTTTAGGAATAATTCCAATTCATAATAGTATAATATATCACTATTAAAAACAAGGTATATACCAAGGGGGTCTATTCTAAGAATATTAGAATATTTTTTTAAAGAAATAAAGTCGTGAACAAGAATTCATCAAATCTTATTACACAAAATGGCATAAATACTTAGAATAGATCGGTCGATTATGTGATCAATAGTGTTCTAGTTCTGAAGTGTTCATGACTAGAATATCCAAAAAGATTCCATATGGTGTGAAAGGGAAGATAATTCAAAATGTGAAGGAAGAGAATTCATGTTTTGATGAAGCTATCAAGAAACCATGTGAAACCCCTAAGAAATATGAGCATGGTAAAAAAGAGTTCTTAATTATTTTTCCATCATGATTTAAAATGTATAGAAATTAATAAGGTATAATAAAATGATGATATTAAATGGAAACAAGTTATTTTTCAAAAAATAGATATAATTTCATGGTAGTTTGTATATAAATGATGACACAAAGTTATAAGATAATATGTATTGAAGGTGTAATCAAGTTGGACATTTCAGGAAGGATTGTGTGACCATTATAACAACTTAAAAAGGATTGATAAAAAATATTATACAAGCACCAGGTGATTCATTTTCCTTGATGGGTAATGTGAATAAGAAAAATCTACATAAGGAAATATTAGAAATTAATAAATTTAACTTTAAACCTGTGAATAATCATAATAAAAAAGCGGGCATGAATATTTTATTCTATGATGAGTTTAAAATGAATAAAATATTTTGGTTTAGATAAAGCTCCCATCCTTATTGTTTTAAATAAGTAACTAAGAGTTTTCTCCTTATTCACTTGTTTTTTATTTGTACTAAAATTCAATGAATTTAAGGATATGAATTAAAGTTGAATCATGATGAGTGTTGTAGTTGTTTTATAATAAGAAGAGGTGATTATCATGGAATACACTGACTTACCTGATAAAAAAATAGAGTCATTCCTTGAGAAGGATCTTATATATAGAAGATGATATTTGAGATAAGTTCTTTTCTATAAATCTTGAAGATAGACAACATATATAATATTTGGAAGCTAAGGTATTCCAATCAATTTTTTTTACTCTTGTTGTGATTATGATAAATATGTTGATAGAGGGAGAGTGATAGTTTATGGGAATGAAAAGTCAAATGGGAACTTATGTATAATTTACTTGAATTTTTATAATTTAATTATTAAATAAATGTAAATTATATGATTTTCTTGATGAATCTATGTGTATGACACCTAAAATGATAAATTTTATGTGGTATCACATGTTAAATAGGTTAATAAAAAACTTTTATGTTTAGGTTAATTCACTCTTGTTTTCTACATTGGGTTAGCCCAAGTAGACTTAGAGTTGAATGGATAGTTTATCATTGTGATAACACATGTGATGTAGTCTTTATCTAAAAATATCGGCGATCACTATGATTTTGAATGTAAATGGGAGACAGAGTTATCTAGAAAGTCATAGAAGATAGTTGAAGATGAGAATCCCTCCCCTTATATTTCATGTTCATTTATCTTTAATAAAGGTGAGAATACAAAGTTATACATATTGATGCGAATATTTAGAGGTATTGAAAGGAAACACAAAGGTGAATATTTAATATCCCAAGTGAGGATTGTATTTGTTTTTAATAGGGAACATTTTCATTATTACAGAGTTTGAAATATGTGTTTGGAAGAGATGAGGTGTTTAATATATATAAATTAGAAAAGGAGTAAAGTAAGGTGATAATGGAGTTAATTATCATTAAAGGATTTTGGAAGAATGTATTTACATATATAAGATTGTAAAATATTAAATCATTCAATTATTATACCGATATTCATAGTATGAAATATCATAAAATTAATTATGATTCAAACTACATGATGAGAAGAAAAACTTGTAATTATTATAGATATGGTCTTAATGTTTGTGACTTGTTCTGATTATACATGGAGATATAAAAAAATTACTACATAAATAAAGTATATTGTATATGAACTAGTTAATGAGAAGATTAAAGAGGTAATGTTTATTTGAGAAAAAGATAGTTAGGATAGATTGAGACCATCCTTTTATGGTTTAGAAGGAATCCTAATCAAATGGATGAAATTTTGAGAAATTCATATTAATGAATTTATTATTATAAGAATCGTAGATTATATGGAAATTTATGGGATCTAAGATGAATTTATGAGAATTTATATACTGTATAAGGATGTTTTTTTATTTAGTTAAGGAATATTGTGGAGTTTTGTTTAAAACAATATAGCCAATCTAAGTCAACCACCTGAGTTACACAATAAAAATATATCGGATAAGACTGAGGGAATCCAACCATGGTGGAATAGGTGAAGAGAATAGAATAGTTAGTATAAGGTAATATTTTTAGGTTAAAACATGTGGGAAAAGGTTGATTATCCTCCACTATACAGGTTGGCATAGAGTTCAGTTGGAGATCATCATCTCTAATTGGATTTATTGAGTAGCTATTATAGCAATTTAATTTATAAATTTTTCTATAAATGAAGTAAAATTCTATGTGGGATGGGTTTTAACAAGTGGGAACTATTCATGATCTTTAAAAATAGACATTAATGTGAAAAGTTATATAACAATGTAAGTGAATTCATCTTCTACCTCAGGCCAGTTAGGGTTTCTATTTATAGGATTTTCTTGTTGTGCCTTCCGTGATAAAGTTAATCCCTTGAGTGTATTCTAAATCATCAAAAGTTGTCATGAGGTATTCAATAATGATATACCAATATCTATGATGTGTTCCTCTATAAAATAAGTACTTCATATTGGAGTTTTAGTGGATACATAAAAGACTTATGTGATTCCAAAAAAGAAATTGGTTGTGAAAATACAATACATACATATAGTTTCACTTTCATGCATGATTTTTTATTTCAAAATAGTAATTTATTGGATGATATTGTTTTTGTTTGTAAAATAATAATTCTATAATTTTTTGAACCATGAATTAAATTAGTTTTTAAAGACATAATGTTATGATTCTCATAATTTCCTAATAATGAGTGGAGCACCATGGATTTCAGATGAGATAAGGTGGTATAATTTCCTAATAGTATCAAGTATATGGCCTAAAAATATTGAGAGTAGAACGGATTGATATCAAATGGGAGTTGGATTTTAGAACCTATTATTTTCACAAAAATTGAATAGAAGCTACATTATAGTTTACATGATGATAAAGAAGAAGAAACCACATACTCATTTGTGTGAATGATGAAGGGATTCTATAATATTTCTTAATCATTATGAAAAAGAATTAGAATATCCATTGTACTCCTAAAAACATAATCCAAAACAAAAAGGTTCTAGTAAATCTGTAGTCACATGAAATCAAATTAAAAATTCACCATGAGGTTGAAGCAATGTGAAACAGTGTCTAGTCTAGAGATTTTTTGAAGGCTATGAAATGTATCACACTTTCATTAAAATATCAATATAAAAAGTAAATTTAATATTTATTTTATGTGGAGATAACTGTGAGAAGAAAATATAAAAAATAATTTAGTAAAATAATATCTAGTTATAGAAATGGATAATATGATTCCATGGAGATTATATATAGAGATGCATATTCATAAATAGAGACTAAGACTAGGAATATTTCAAAGTATAAGAATAATTTTATGGATAATAATTTGATTAACTGGGAAATATTGTAACAGTTGAATATCATAAAAAAAATAGGAATAATAGTATATCTTATCATGATCATTAGCTTTTGAATTTCTTGAAGAAGTGTACATGAGAAATATTGTTTATCTAGTGATCTCATAGAGGAATATCAACATCATGTTGTGCAAAAGACATCATGAGAATTTTATGATCTTTCTTAATTTGGATCAAACACTTTGTTGTGGGATTTGGTAAGTTGTATTCTCTAATGGGACTCTAGATTGAGAACATTGTGGGACTCTATATTGATAGGAATGGCCTACCACCGTGAACTCATACACCCAGATCAAGTGCTAAAAACCATACTATCATTGATAACAACTAAAGTAACCCAAAATCATACATCTATTATTATAATATAAATAACCAATATTAAATTTATTATATACTCAATACCTGTTAGTTTTGGAGTTTTAGGGTGTTAGGAAAAACTCATTACATAAAAAACCCCATTTCTTTCCATCAAAATGGGAATTTTTCCCATTATACCAATAATTTATTATTTAATAATATTAATAATAACCCTTTAATGTCTCTTGTAAAATTTTTCACACATAATTACCTTTTAGATATATCATACGTATTTCTCTTATTTATAACCTTAGTAAATGGAAACATAAGAAGGGTGATCTCTTGTTTTCTTTATGGGAAACTATAAAATGGAATATATAATAGAATGAATAAGGAATGAAAAATATGGCAAGATTAATTAATAATTGAAAATTTAATTTAAATAATATAAAGAGAATGAATTATTTACATGTATAACATAACATAATAAATGAACACATGGAAATAAATAATTAAATTTATAATGATGGAATAAATAATGGCATGCATTATAATCTTATTCTTAAGGCCTCGACAAAGGCATCATATATACTATCAAGACCTCATATAAGACATCATAAATAATTGGTAGGCATACATCCAATACCTATTCAGTATTGAATTGTGATACCTAATAATTCATCAAAGGGATATCTAATATCAGGCCCCATGAATTACTTTCTAAGTCCAATACATTCATCAAATGAAAGAAATGAATAAAAATACAATACATGATCAAATTTTCTTGATAATAAATAATAAGATTTATTAATATAATTGATTTTCAGTGTTTCATAGTACATAATCAATCTTACTTTAGATATAAATAAGAATTGGTATTGAACTATCAAGTATATGGGTTGTTAGTATTTTCCAGTCAATAACCAAATTATCATTACTGATGAACACCCTACAAAATGATTTATGTATGATATTGTATTCACCTCGTATATAGTAATGATTATATGGTTAATTAAATAGTATAAATGATGTATAATACATCCATAATAATAAATAATATATACATGAAGGAGAAAAATAAATTCAAATGGTATTTGGAGACTGATAAAGAACATAATCACAAAGAACATAGTCAACAAAGAATAATCCTTATACACCAATTAAGGTATAAAACATAAAGTAGTAGGGAATGAAAGGAGAGTATCAATTCATCTGAAATGAATCATTTTTAGTAAAGGTGACACTTTTGGACTAATAGATAGGAAAATTGAATCAAAACTTTAAAAATAATTTTCCTTTAATATTTCTTAACACTGGTGCAAGATCTGTGTTATAAATCACTTCCAAAACTATTTTTTCAAGGTTTAAAGGATAATTTTAAAACATTGTTTGTAAAATAATTTACAAAAATGAAATATTAAGAAGAATAAATTCTTAGATAAATAAATTTGTATTGGAAGATAAAAATATATATAAGTGTAATGAAATCCCTTTTCAAAACTTTTAAGAAAATAATATCATTATTTTTTAAACAATTTACAAAATAATGGTAAAAGATATTAATTTTTAAAACATTCAAAAATTATAATTTAATATAAATAATGGATAATGGTTATGATTGTGTGAAAATTTTTTCATGTGGAAAACATTTAAAAATATATTATTTTCAAACTTTTATAAAGAAATTCAAAATGAATTTTCTAGAAAACATTAAAATATTCCTTTCAAAAAATTTCAAATAAGTTAAAATTTAATATAAAATTACCTATATAAATAATTTAAGTAAATATAATAATATTATTAAAGAAAAATAAAGAATATGGATATGAAGGAAAAATATTTCCTACTAAAAAAGAAAAATATGGTTGGCTTTCCTTATAAACATTATATTGGTGGTTTTGAGTACCAAAGAGAATAAAAATAGAACTAATGATTAAAAACATATAAATAAACATATTAGATCAAAATATATGTGTTTTAGGAGATAAATTACATATATTTCCCCTAATTTAAATTTAAACATAAACAATCTAGATAAAAAGTGAGATTGTAGAGTAAAATCTTATGGATTTAGTAACTTTCGAATCAAAAGATGTCAAAACTTAGGTCATGATAGGGTTTTGTAAATACCATGAATTAAATTAAATAATATGATAAAATATATTTATGGGTTATCAACTACACTATATAAAATAAATCATGGTTTATAACATGATACATGTCTCAAGAAATTGAAATTGAGATGAAGAACCCCTAAGTATTTTATAATAATTGAATCAAAACAAATTAAAAGATATAAATTAATATGTAAATTTAATTTCCATGATTAAAGAGTGTATAATTAAATAATATTTCAAATATTCATCATGTACACCATATAATGGAAATAGTTTTATAATTATAAACATGTCTCAAATAAGGAAGTTTGTGATGTGATAACCTTACCATGGATTCCTTCTTGGTTAAATGAATTATAACCTCCTAAATTATAAAATTAAATTTATTAAATAATTTATTAAGAAATTTTTTCATATATATTTTTTAAGGTTTTTAAATTATATTATTCTATTCATTTAATATATAGTGTTTTGTTTATTTTGACCACTTGAGGGTATTCGGTTAATTTTTTTCAAAACTACTTTGGTATATTCACAATGGTTAAAGGTGTTATGAAATAGTTTCATCATTTAAAAAATTTTAGTGATGTCATTTATTTTTCATTCCATTATTAAAATATATTTTTCCCAATTGTTTCTCATAAATAAATTTAAATTAATAAAATTTTCTCAGTATGCCCATTTTAAGCGTTAAAATTTTGTGATGACCATGTATTGTTTATGTTATTAATATAACTAAAAATTATATTTAAAAACCTTAATTGTGTTATTAATATAATATTAATTTATTAAATCCATTTTTCGAACCATCTATGTCATATGGTGGTGAAAATGAAATTATTTATTCCTAGAGGTGGTAGTCTGCACATATGCTAGATCGACATTTTCAATATCCAACAAATGGAAAAAAGGTAGATGATGGTTTCTACATCAATATAATAAATTTTCAATAAAATAATGATGTTAATGTTATTATTTGAATATGGTTATAGAATATTTCGAAGAGGTTCATGAACAAATAAACATGAATGAAATTGATTAAGACTATTACCTCTTCTTTTGATATCCTCTATTAAATTAAACTTAATTCCTTTTAAAGATAGTTTAATGGTCACGTAATGGGATTGGGGGCATGGTATCTTAAGTGTTCACAAATAATTGGGGATAATTTTTAGTGAAACAAAAACTCATTCATCTATTTAGAAAGGATATAATGAGTCTAATTTTATCAGAAAAATCAACGGTATTATTGTAAATATTAGATTTTAGGGACCAAGAATTTAATTTTAAAAATAAAAAGTGACACATAAATTGAATATCTATGATATTATATACCTTTTCTCGTATAATTGACTCAATATAGTATTTTTTATTTTTAAATTAGATAATAATATATTATTTAACATTAAGTACCCATTTAAAGTCATTTTCAATATTATTCACATAATTTTTATTAAATGGTATCTATATAACCATGGAATTCAAATTTAACCATTAAAATTAATTATTACCTATAAATTTTATCCCTAAATATTTTTAAAGGATATATTTCATCCAAATATTATTAATTTTAAAATTTTAAAACTATTTACTTTGACTTTTTTATTGCATGCATAAGGGTTGTGTTGACGTAGCGTAAGTGTTTTAGATCATTATACTATTATTTAAACATAAAAATGAATTACTAACATAAATATAATTTCATAACCATAATAATAGTTATATATATTATTTATTAATGTATTTTTATCCTTATCATTATCATAATAATTTATTTAGGATATTAAGTGAGAGAGAGCGAAATTTTTATAAATACACTAATCTTAAAATAAAATAAAGTTCATTACCAAAATAAAGTGGCACAAAAATTAATATATAGAGAATATAAAATCATTATAGGTAGATAATATCCTCATAAACCCATTTCAATATAAATCTTTTATATATTTAATTACTTTTCCCTTTGATAAAATAGTTTTACTTATTTTAGCTTTTACTATGGTGACTAACTTTTACCTTGGTAACTTAATTTTTACAGATAAAAAATAAAATGGTCCTTAATACCTAATTTAATATGATTATTCCAAATATGGAACCCATTAGACAAGATCTAATTTATATAGGTGGTAAAAATCACTTTTAATATAAGTATGCAAAACACAATGGAAAATAATGTTTTAAAATAAAATTCATTTCTAAGCATAAAAATGAATTTCTAAAAAAATAATTTATAAAATTAATTCTAATTAAATTTATTATTTTATGAATAAAATTAGAAAAATATTACTAATTTCAAAGAAAATGAAAATTGAATGGATCGTTTTGAATACTCAATTAAAG
This sequence comes from Viscum album, assembly GCA_963277665.1. Lineage (NCBI taxonomy): Eukaryota > Viridiplantae > Streptophyta > Magnoliopsida > Santalales > Viscaceae > Viscum > Viscum album. Next base: position 1,248,798,128 of record OY728156.1, on the reverse strand, counting down.
AAAAAAAATAGTTTTTTATTAGAATAAAATATAACTAAGATTCTAATAAGTCAAGGATAGATTTATAAATTCTAAATATTAATTTTAAATGACTTATTTTACTCCTTAAATATATTATATCTATATAAAGAGGTTTTATATATTTTTAAGTCATTATTATATCATTATGATGTCATAAAAGTTACGGTATTGGAAAAAATGTTATTTTTCACTATTCAACAAAAATTATACCATTTCATCCAAATCCCAAAATTTCACCCTAAGATAATTTTTATATTCTAAATCCAAAAATAAATTTAATTTTAAATAATTAAATTGATAAAATTCATTAATTTATATTTCAAATGAAAATATAAAATATAAATAAAAAATATTTTAATAGAAAAATGACCTTTAATATGTGAGTGTTTGAAATCTTATTTCATTTCATTTATAAATTAAATTAATGTTAATATATGATTATATACTTTTAAATATTTCATATCATCATAATCATATTTTAAAATTTGATAAATTTAATTTATTAGGATAAAATAAATAATACTTTTGAAAAACAGTCCTTTAATAGACAAGAAGAAATACCCTTTTATTTTCGTAACCTTTAAAAACTAAAATTTTGGAAAAGTTTTTTCCCTAACACAAGTGTCCCAATATTTTTATAAGGTAATATACTATATAGTAAATTTATATAAGTCAATTTTTTATAGATTAAATTTCTATAAGGTAACTTTCTATAGGGTAAGTTATTATAGGTTAAATTAGTATAAGGTAACTTGTTATATGGTAAGTTGATATAGGGTATAGAAAAATGGAAAAATTATTTTCTTAATTTTTTTAATATAATATATAATATATCATTTTAGTTTTATTTTTCATATGAAACAATCTATTTAACATAGTTTTTATGTAAAATAGAATTACATTTTGAAATCTTGGGGTGTTACATTCTCCCTATTTTATAAAAAATATGTCCTCACAATTTCAATTTGTTCTCAAAAAAATGAATATATCTTGATGTAGGTATAATATTTGATGTATATTTTATCATGATAAGTAATTTCTAAGTTTCTACTAGGAATATTAATATCTCTTAAATATTTCTCAAATCATGGATGTAGCAATATAATTATCAATATTTTGAATGGGTTTCTAGAATCATACATTAATAGCTGAATGATAAAACTCAAATGATTTGTATTCTAGTTACTAGAGTTTTATAAATATGTCTACCATAAATATAGAAAACATTAGAAAATGTACTTACTGTATTTTTTTCTATTCCATAAGAATAATTTCATCTTTCTTTTTTGTTTCGATCAGTTTTTTACCTCTACTTTATCTCAAATTTTAAATGATAAATAACCTTGAAGAATTTTTCATGCCTAAATCATAAAAATAAACTTTTAATGGATGAGAAGATACCCAAAATAATGAAAATTTATCACTCTTTTTTCCATCCATTTATTGAAACCAAAAATGGTTTCCATAAGATAATATAATACTCAATATAAATAAACCTTCATGTGAATAAGAGACTAATCTCCAAAACTTCTTCAATAACACCTAATGTTGAACTTAATCATTCAAAAAATATCTAAACCCTATAACTATTCAACACATTCTTCACAAAATTAAAACCAAAAAAATTAGAAATATTTAACAACAAATTATTTCAAAATTCACTTAAATTTTACCCCCAAAATTATTGAACATTAATAATCAGTAAAAATATTATTTACTATACCCTAGATTCCAAAAACATGGAATTATATACTCCTAAAAATATATTAATATACCCCAAAATAACTTGAATCACTTTTAAATAAAATTACTCTTTAAACCTCAAGGTTATCTATATTGGACAATATATATTCCAAAAAACCAATTATCACATTATAATAATTAACCATAATCAAATAGTATACCAACTAAAATGTTAATTTATACCTCAATCAGGTATTATTATTAAAACCTAATAAAAATTTCCCAAGATATAATAATCACCTTATAATATAATCCCATAAGATATTAAAAGGTTATCTATACCTTTGAACTTATGATCAACCTTAAAATTCACATGATGGTATCGAAAATACCTAAATTATCCTTACATAATAACTTTATAACCTCTAAAGTTTTATAAACCCTACTCTAAAACCAATTATAATTATCTAGACTCATACACTTATATCCGGTGATAAGAAAAAATCCTTACATAGTGGATTTGATACCAAATAAATATACCCAAAATTAACTTTCAATAAACACAATATCAATAACTAATATTGTATCTCTTACATACCCAATAACTTTTAGGTTTAGAGTTTTAGAGAGTTAGGATAAATCCATTATGTAACAAAACCCATGCCTCTCCATCCAAATAGGAATTTTTCCCATTATACCAATAATTTACTATTTCATAATAAGTCTTCAACATATCCCATAAAATTTTACAAACATGATACCCTTATGGGCATATCGTACATATCAATCTTCTTTAAAACCTATGGAAATATAAATATAATAAGGGTGAACTCTGATGATCAGAATGGTAATATTTATAATGAAAGATATCATAGAATAAATAAGGCATGCATAATATGGTAGGAGTAGGTAATAATCAAATTAGTCATTTAAATTACAATATTGTAATGAATTTTTTCCATGGATAACATAACAACATAAATGATTACATGGAAAACAATAAATAATTTTATAATGATGGAATACATAATGTCAGACATCATAATATTATTGTTAAGGAATCATCTAAAAAATATATATATCATCAATACTTAAGACAATATTGCATATATTATTGGTTAGACATACACTGAATACCCATGATAGTTTTTATAATGAAATCTTCTAATCCATCGAGGGGCTATGTAATATTGGGCCACGCCTATTGTTTACTAAGTCCAATACAATCATTGTGAGAAATAAATGGATAACAATACAATACATACTCAACTTTCCATGATAAAAAATAATCATTTATATTGATATAAAGAATTATAATTTTTTTATACTACACAATAAATCTAATTTTACTAATAAATAATCACCTTTATGGAATGAACAAGTATAAAGGTTTAATAATATTTTCCTTATCAATAACTAAACTATCATTAATGATAGACACCCACCAATATGATTTATATATTATAGGGTATTCACACTATATAGATTAATGATTATAGGGATAATTAAATAATATAAATTATATAGAATCCATCCATGATAATAATGAACATGGACATAATGGAGAAAAATAAAGTCAAATGGGAGATGGAGAGTGATGAATCTAATCATAATAAAGTGAGTGAATTGAGAATAATCTATGTATGACAATTAAGATATAAAAAATAAATCATTAGGGAATTGAAAGATTCCATTAATTAATTATAAAGTAATGTTTTTTAGTAAATTCGTGACTTTTGTAAAATAGAGGGGGAAATAGAAGTGAAACATTAGAAGGAATTTTCCTTAAATCTCTTATAACATTATTGCAAAAAAGAAGTTATAAATCACTTAAAAACTCTTTTAATAAGATTTTAAGGAGACTTTTAAACCATTATTTTTAAAATAATTTATAATAATTTAATCTTAAACGTATTCCATCCTTATATTGACAAAATTGTAATGGAAGATAAAAATACACATATGTGGAATGAAATCCCTCTTCAAAAAATTTAATAAAATAATTTTATTTTCTTGAAATATTGGGAATAGATTTTAATTTTGAAAACTATAAAAATATATATATAAGAATCTAAACAATTAATTATGTTCATGGTAGTAGCTAATTTCATTCATACATAAATCCTTAAAAATATATTATTTTCAATCTTTTTTAAAGAAATAAAAAAAATACATGCTCAGAAAACATTAAATGATTCCATTTTAAAAAATAAGGTCAAAGATAATAGAAAATGAAATTTATAAATAATTTAAGTTTATATAATAAAATTATTGAAGAAAAATAAATAATATAGAAATTAATAAAAAAATAATCCCAATGAAAGAGGAAAAATAAGTATGACTTTTCTCATAAAGTCTCAGAAACCTAGAATTCAAAATAATAAATAATGTCATTGTAAATTGAATGGATTAGCCTTATTTCGTAAATTATCCTTGATACTTGATAATACTTTGATTTAAATACTAATAGAGTTAAAATAAGATATATTAAATGGGGTAGGAAGATCTAAACAAGATCTCAAGGTAGATATGATTACCACAAACACAGTCAAAGAGAGTTCATTCTTTCTCCAATTTTAGTGACCTCAAGCATTATTGATATTAGATAAATTCTCTAAAACTAAGTCCAATGTATTAGATTATTTAGGGTAATGGAATCTCGAAATATCATAAAATCCTAGAGAACTGGATAGTGAGAGAAAATATATGGGAGAAAACTACACTAAATGAAGAGATCACTTTATGTATGGATTGTATTTATTTCAACTGACTGTCCTTAGTTGTTAATGGAGTTCAATGAGATTAGTAGATCTCATTGCGGTTAATGTGATGAAGTAGTTCCAAAGTTAATGGAGCTTGGATGATTTCCTCAAGTCTTGATAATTTAAGAAACATCTTTTGAATGCTTTGAGTTTCAATATGATTCAAGGATAATTTTTATGGATTCATTAGATTCTATTGGATGTCATGTAATGGATGAATAATTATCCTAGTTAAATATGAAGATTCTTTTATGATTTTTATTTCACAAATATCATAAGTTGTTCAGAGAAATTTTGATGCAAGACTTATAAAGGAAATGGGGAGTAAATTTGTGGCCAATGGTATTCTGGTTTTATTTGAAATAGAAATTTTTCAGGAAGACAGGGATGTTATAATACTTTCCTTATAAAATCTGACGATGCTGAAGCTGATCGATCAAAGATTAAATATCATGAATAATGGGGTTCATGATGAAATCAATCGAGTGGTTTGGGATTGTAGTTCTTTTTGGTATTATATTATTGAAGATGTAACAATTAATAAATTTTTGTTTTTTGAAAAAATACAGATGACCATGAATCAGTATGATTTTTTTTGTTGAAGCAGATTTTAAGGTGGTGTCATTTCCCAATGTTTTTCAAATTTTTTGGCCTCAAAATCTGGATTTAGTTTTTTGGAAAAGGAGGGTTTTCTGAAAAGAAGTTTTTGGAATGTAGTTTTTTTACTGTGAATCTTAGTTCACAGACCACAAAGGAGGTATGCAGAATAGAGAAGGAAAATCGTCAAAGAAAGATTTTCACATAGTAGTGATATGTGGACTATGAAGCACACTACGCAGACCATGTAGGGAAAACAGTTCAGGGGAGACTTGGAGTTCATGGTAGTAATTTCATTAGTGTAATGAGGTGTTTATTTTCCTACCTCAAAGGATTTTTTTTAGAAGACATCAACTGCCATAAAAAAATACGCAATATAGACCGCATAGTAGTACGCGGTGAAGGATGTACCACATCAAAAATTTGGGTAAATCAAATTATAAGGTTTTATAGATCTATTTTTCTATATAAATAAACCTAATAAGATCATTGGGTATGGAGAATTATATTAGAATAAATCATCATTTCTAGAATAATTCAGCTAAGTCTGAAATATTTTTTGAGGGATAATTCCATGAAGGGAAGTATTTTGCAGAGGAAAGACTTTGCGAAGGATGAAGTTATCCACAGAAGGAGTTTATGGGTCACTGTATCCCACAAAAAAAAATGGTTCATCAATCATTAGTGGTCCATGGAGGCATTATGCTTCCATGAAGGATATGCGGTCTGTGAGGCAACAACCATCTGTGAAAGGAGAGTCAATCCGCGGAACGAGAGGCATTCCATGAAAGTAGAGGTGGTCTACGAAGGAATGGTGTTTGTGAAGCACTAGCTCCACATAGTGAAACTCAACACACATAGGATATAGGTTGTTTGTGGAGGATAAATTACAGTTCATGAAGGATGGAATTCCGGATACACGTGATAGGTTTTTACATCATTGTTGTGCTTCTTGAAGAAGATGGTCCATGGACAGTCGACACATATTAAGTTTACTCACTTTTAGTGATTATAGAATAATGGTTCTATGAACCTGCTCTTGGGTATAAAAACTTCACTATATTTCCCAAAGTAAGACCATGTGTGTACCCAATTGATACACAACAGATAGAGAAGAGAAAACACACATAGTTTGTTTTTGTAAAGAAGAACCAGACATGCACTTAAGTTCATATTTGCTAAAGGAAGAAGAGAAGTAAACTAATACACTCATGTGTTGGTATTTAGTTTCAAAGAAAGATAATAATACATTGCTACACAATTTAAAATTATTATGTGTTCAATTGGAAAATATTTTTCCCACTTAAAGATCAATTATTCTTTAGGGAAGATTAATTTTGATGATGCTATGTTGATTTGATATTAATTGATTTAATAATCACAAAGGAATTTTGTGATTACAGCAAGAAGATGATGATGATATCTCAGTGCAGTTGGTCTTCCACTGAGAAAGAGAAAATTAGAGAAGAATATCTGGTGTACAAATTGATATTAGTTGATTATAATTTGGGTTAGAGAAAATACAGTGTTCATCAGTCCACAACACATTCATATTATTGTGACAGATAGAAGAATTAGATTGTGCAGCTATCAAGTTTGCTGCTGGGAAGAGATAATAGGAGTTTTTTCATGCTTCCCTGTAAGTAATAAAGTAAATAAGAAGTATGTGGAAGAAAAAAAGTAAAACTAAGACATTAGACATGACTCAACTGATAGAGGAATTTCTTGGTGTTACAAACCCTCATAAATAAGGAGAAAACTATCTTGGGAGGTAGTATAAAGATCCAGCCAAGTTCTATAAAACACGTGCTATTGTATTATTTTCAAAGTGCCACACAAATGAACTATTGTATTTTTTTACATAGTGCTACACGAGTGTAAGGGCATATAATACTAATTTTAGTACACACAAAAGGATTTTTTTTCTAGTGGATTGTGTGGTTAGGATTATTTCTAACTATGCCAAGGACTATCTACTCTTATTTATTCATGAACCTTGTAAAAACATCATGTTCTTTCCTTTACTAATTTAACATTATTTTATGTGATTTGGAGAATAGAATAAGAGAATATTGATCATAATAGATCAAACAGGTAAAGGGATAAAAAGTTAAATTGGATTAAAAAGTCCCCAACATTGATTCACCCTCTCTAAGTGTTAGACATATCCCAAACTGGTCCTCACACTAAAGAGGATGGAGGATCCCTATTTTCATGGGTGTCTACCACTATAGGAACATGAACTTAAGGTTGTTCGATGACCTTATGAGATGAAGCAGTAAGTTTGTGAATATATATATAATCTTAAAGTATGGGGGAGAGGTTCTCATCAAAATCTACAGTGGGTAGAACCAAGTGGGATGTAGCTATCGGATATTGGGCCTCTATGAGAGAAGGAGTTTTAGTATTATCCAATCCATGGGTAAAGCCACCATGAGTGGTGAGAAGGAGACATGAGGACATATTCCATGCACCTCGACCAATGGAGTGGGACTAGACATAACATCAAGGGTGAAATATTCATTATAAATACTAGGAGGTCCCCCCATAAATACTATGATAACAGAGAGATCTGAGGTCCAATCCTCAAGGCGATAGAGGCCTCTAGTCCTTTCTCAATTTCTTCGATAGGAGACAGATTGAGAAGATGGTAACTAGGAATAGAATCTTCCTCAAAGACATTTTATCCTCCATTGAGCCTAATTTATATGGAGGACCCTATATAAGAGACCCCAAGATCCTATATTACAATATTTAGAACGTAGAAAGTGGGAATTCCTCTCGAGAGCACAAGCTAGTTCGACCAACTCAAGGAGTAAGGAAGTGGATGCCTTAATTTAATTCCTAAAAAGATCAACTGAATATTCTTGAAGGTGGAAATGGGAGAAAAAATCAATTTACTTGGAGTGTATAAGTTTCTACTAAAAAGACATATCTAGGATGGCTTGGAGTATAATGTGATTCGGTAAAGAAGAATCTAAATCAGTATTTATGAAAATATAGGATACCATTGTGCGTAATATCCTAAGTGTGTCTTTGATAGTGTAAATAAAGTTTCCAAAGGGGTATTTTGTGGACTTGAGAATTATTGTGCTATAGGGCAGAAGAGGTAGAATAGGAATCTTGATTTATAGTACCAAAAAGGGATATTATTAACCCCTAAGAGAGCCTTGAGACTAATAAAGAAGTATAAATATTCTTCCCTCACAAGAATGAGCTTCCATATCCCAAGATATAATGAAGTTGATCTCATAGAATTGGTGAACACATAATGATATTTGATTCATAATGGATATTGTCTCATGTCCAGTTATGTCCGATGATCTAATGAATCTAGAGAAAATAGGTTGATAAGGATGATCCATCTCAAACTTAATAATGAGAGACCATTTGAATAATTCTGACACTTCCTAGAGCTCACTCATGGAAAGGGAAAACTTTAGACTAACTTTCACTGATTCATGCTCCTTTGATAATAGAAAAATGATAGAATACATTGAGGTATACCCTAAGTAGAATAGTAATCTCCCTAGAAACCTAAAGTTAAAATCAATAATAAAGAGTAATGATTCCAAAGGATGTATTTTTTTGGATACTTTAAGGGGTTTGAGAAACTCTATGGAATGTCCATGTCATTTATTAGAGTTATAGTAATCAATTATTTTGTTTTGAAGGGATTTTTATACCAAATCTATACTTTTAAATTTTTTTAAATATATAGGAGTTCAAAATCAGGGGAATAATTGATGGTGTATTTATTTTTCTTCCAAGGGATGAATTAAAGAGTTTCTACATCAAATATTTAAATGTAAAAGAGTTTATCATAGTGAAATATATCATAGTAAAAGGTGTGTATAGTTATTTAACTTCTATTAAGAGGAGTTTTTTATTAAAAAAAATATTATTATGAACAATATGAGATAATAATTTAATACCCATGGATCATGATTCATTGGATTATTTAAAATGTTTTGAGAGGGACAAAGATAAAAAAGGTGTTTTATCTATGATAATGTTTTTATCCAGAATTTTTTTAAAATATGAGGGAAGATGTAACAACCATCCATTGGTGGAATATTTTTATAAATAGTATTATTTTCATAGAAAAAGTATTCAAACACATATAATACTATATATGAAATTGAAACAATAGATTATTTGTTAAATATTCCTACTAAAAGTATATAAGTGTTATTTCCTAACACAATGGAGTTTTTGTATCTTATCATGGTATTTTGAAGAGATTATTATGTCTTAAAGTCTAGTTGGAGTAGTTTTTAACTTAGATTATTTAAAAATTAACAAATAAAATATTATGCTAGTCTAAAAGTGATATAAATTTAGTATCCAAAAGAGTTTAGGACATGTGGCGGTAAAAATAAATATAAAAAGGTACATTTAGTTACCATGAGAAAGTGAATATCACAATTTATTAAAGGATTATTTCAGTCAAAATAAAAAAGTGAATTTCACTTAATAATATAAAAGAGTTTTAATATATGGAATTAAATATAAATGTAAGGAGTTATATTTAGTTACTATTGAAGTGAATGTCAATTTATCCTAAAGGATTTTAGGATGATATTGTGTGTAATAATGTAAATAGTTAAATAATTTCAAGTAAAATCATTGTTTAAAGGGTTAAAATGACTATTTTATTAAACATAGAAATATTTATGAGTATATTGTAGAATTTTACATTGTAACAGTAGATATTGTGAAGTAAAGGAGTGTGAATATGTTCAAGGAGTAGAACATTAGGAATATGATTCCTAAATCTCATAATTATTAAAACTTGTTTGTATCATAGATGTTACTCACTAATGAGTTTATTAGGAGTCTTTTATTAGGTGGTCACATAGTGATGTGGTAAGAATTTCGTATATATGTAATAAGATAATAAAAAACTCAAAAAGTGCAGCATACATTAGGCTGATCTGATAGACTGTCATGTGTGATATGATATATTAGTACTTATCAGGGATTTGTTAAGTATTATTAAAATATTTTTAAGAATATAAAATTTATCATATAAAATGAAGATTATAATTTAACATTTTTAAACATTGGTTTTATAAATGTATATATTTATATACCATTAATGAAGTTTATTGATTATTAACCTATTAAATTATGACTTGGAGTTATCCTTAACTGATGTTTATCATGGAGTATTACATATTATAATGAAATGTTAAGGTTATCATGGGTAGGGTTCTTGTCTGAAAATATAGAATATGATCATGAGGTATAAAAAAAATTCACTTCATAACCCACTAAGTATACCACATGGCATTTCATACACTATGTCTTTGGTGTAATAGGGGTGAATGGGTTATATTTAGAGTCCCTGCTACTCAAGATTAGTTAGATACCTTGCATAAGAACCTTTATACTTTTACACATTTATTAAACAATCCCATTGGCTTAGATAATCAGGGGTGGTTATATATGTTGTTAATCATGTCATTAGTTAGGGTTCAATGAATATTGGAATTTTCTTATTGTATTATGAGTATAGAATATGGTCCCTCAATTGAGATAGACTTGGGAGTGTTCATCCACACCTAGATAGTATAAATAATTTGATTATATATTTTAATGAGGGATATATGATGTGATTATACATGAAGTTAAATGACTTGTGATATATTCATTGACTTGGTCAGACTATACTCAAAGATACAAGAATATAAGAGTTAGATATATGGGGTTGACATACTCCATATTCTATAGCAACTCTATGTATTGGATAAAGGGAACAAATGAGAATTAACACTATCATTTGATGTGATTATTGGAAATGGGTATAGAGATACATGATTTTTATTGAGATTACACCATATACCTTTATAGATTGAGTAGAATTGATTATTTTCTATAGTATTATATTTGATTATATTTATAGATTTAAATATTCATATTTGTTTTCAATTCTAAAATGGCCCCTGGGATCATATGTTTTAATGAATGGGAATTGATTTTGACATAAATAGTTGAGCTAAAAGTGTTTTATAGGTAATCTAAATTTTTTCTAAATGGGTATTCACAAGTTATTACATACGATATGATTTAAGGTGAAGTTAAATATATCTTTACAAAAATGTTTTGTAAGATATCCAAAAGGAGTTTTGGATATGGTTTCACAAGTTATTATATATGATACAATACAAGGTGAAATGGAAGAAATTATTTTTGTATTTAGTAAAATGAGGAGATTAAAGGATATATTTCCTAAATGCATGTGTATTTAATACAAGTTAGTCAAATCATATTTCAATATATAGATATATCCTAATACATGGTTTAGATAATGTCATGAGCTAAACAGGGACACCATCCAACCCGGCGCCCGACCCACTCTATAGCATGGCCCAAAGGGAATTCCTGATCCCCGTGGGCTGAAAACTAGTGTCTAGGTATCAATAAAACACCTTGAGAATGATTTCACCCAATCACATTAACATAATCAACCAAAAAATATAAATAAACCCAAACTAATAATATACCACCCAACATGGCATTACCAATTTTCAGAATTAAGGTCTTATAATTTCAACTAAGGACCAAAATACTATAAGGGAAAGGAAAGCACCAAATGACCTAAGAATATCCATATGACAAGTGGATCCTCACCCTCAAGTCACTACCATGAGATGAACTCTAGAATCACAAACCAAAAACACAATGCACCTTGCCTTAACCTACCAACCAATAAGTTCTACATACAACCAAGGGTGTATGTAGGGTGTCATCCAAATCCCAGTAGGATGCCACACAAGTAGAAATATTCCATGATAAAACATTAGAGGAAAATTTAACATGCACATTTATGTAAAGGATTTTAAAATATTTCTCAAAAAACACTTTATGGAAAACCATTCTAAAATGGAACACATCCAAGGAAAAAACAATTTCACAACAACTCACTTGAAAATTAATTTCATTAAGATAATCACAAGTTCCATTTTATGTTGATGGTTGGAACCACACCATGTAAAGCATCATGTCATAGTAGAGCACCATGGGTAAATACCTAAGGTTAATCTAGCTCGAGTGGGAAACTAGAACCTCATACCTCAATAAATAGTGGTATAGAAACCACAATCATAGCTTTATCATGCATGGGAAACTAGGGGTGAAACCCCATGGTCCTAATGGTATCTGATCATCATCATAGTTTTTTAGTGTTTTAAGTGTCAATCCAGCTAAGTGAAACTGAGACTTTTCCACTTTCGAATAAATAGCATACTAGAACTAGTCAGCCCACCTAGATACCCAGGATTCCCTTATGCTCAATCTCATTTCACATGTTACATAAACCACCACTTATAAATACACAATTAAAACAATGAAACACACAATATATTCCACCACTTTCATGGCCAAAATTTATTTTAAAACCAAAAACACACCAAAACTATTTCAAAACATGTATCATGCCATTTAGTGAACATACTACATAATTTATAAAACACATACAACATTAACAACAAGGGTTAACACTTGAAAAACACCCAAATCCATTAATAGAACCCCTTTTGGGCCATACAGACATCAAATCCATTTCAAAATGGGTTTTGAATCATCTACACATTTTTATCTAACACATTCACAGAATAATCAAAAGGACACATATGAAACACAGATGGAACATATCACATTCTCTTTAAAAATTAATTTCTTAATAAAAAACACCTTGAATATTTTCAAAAAAAACATTTGAACCTCAAATACAAACCATAAAGCATGAATAATAATAAAAAATAAGCATATTAAATTCACCAAACAATGTTTAATCATAGAACCACCTACCTTGGGTGAAGAAACTTCCAAAATTTAGTGTGAAACTTAAATTTCTCCCCAACCACACCCCATGGAATAAATATCAAACCTAAAACATCTAGACTGAGCCTGAAAAATTGTTAACTAACTTGAAAAATGACACCCTACCCACTAGAGAAGTGAATCCCCAAAGAAAAGTGAGAAAACCCTAGAATAGAGAATGAAAGCAAGAGAGGGGAGACTTAATTGATAGATCTTAAGGAATATGAGCCAAAACACCACAAAAATGAGCACAAGGAAGAGTAAGAGAAGGAGGGAGGTGCACCTAGGGCTGGGGAGGCAGATAGAAGAAATAAAATGGGGTTTATGGCCAAAAATCTAGAAGATAGAAAAATGGGAAAACCTATTTTAATGACCTGGATAGGCCGCATGGTTAGTCTGCATGGTTTTTTAAATCATACGGTGACCATGCACACCTCTATTACTAAGTAGGTACCTACCGCATGGTTAATATATATATAATGACTTACTATGAGTAAGTCATGTGGTATCTTCTGGCTGAAACTCCCAACCTACCGCATGGTTACCTGGGCCGAGCTACGTAGTTTCTACTAATCGTACGAAAATCATTTGCCACACATTGTCCACCCAAAAACATATATTTTTATCTAACATTAGAGGGGAAACTCATTAAAAAGTAATATAATAATAATAATTAAATGAAATACCTCAAAAAATCAAACCGGTTACACTTGGTTCCTGAGAAAATAATTGAGAACCAAACCCAAACTAGAATAAAGGGTGAAATCAAAATCCCAGGTGTGACAAAGAAACCATTCCACATCCTTCTAAATCATATTGTATGATTGAATCATATCCTGAGGTGTAATTTATATGTAATCGTAGGGTATTATATTCATATCATAATGCATTTTATTTGATACAATGTTTTTTTCTACAATTAAAATGTCATATGAATTATTATCTTCATGAATTATTATATATGATTTAATGCATGGGATTTAGATACATTCATTCATGAGATACATGAAGTTTTTTATGCAGTTACTCATGTGTTATAATGCATGAGTAAATGTATGAACTATTGAGGATCATCTTTAAGAACATTATAAATATCCTCTACTATATTATGGAATAAAAGTTGGATTTCAAAATCCTTAACTGAAACTCTCCTACCCATAGATCTATTCTCCTAGTTACTTTGAATGTCAAGGCACTAGAATTCCATGGAGGTTGGAGGATCTTTCTCATGCATTGAATGATTCAAGTTCAACCCATGGATACAACATTAATAGGGGACTCCGTTGACTTTCCTTTATTTATCTTCAACAATCATGTATGAAGAATAATGTAGCATCCATCAGTACGGTAATGTATATAGATTCACAAATTTTTTCATTTTTAGTTAATGCGTGATTTCATGTATTCTATCATGGTTTTATTTTTTATTCGTTTTGTATATCGATTTCATTGCCTCTATTAAGTGTTATTAGATCCTTATGAAACACAATAAAAACATATAGTTAATGGGTTATTTATTCTAAATGTAAAACCCAATGTATAAAATTCAAAATAATACATTTAAAAAGAATAAATAAAATATCACTTACATTTGGAATTGTTTCCCAAATTATATGAATGAGAAATGAATCCAATGAATCCATATATATATTTATAATCATTTGAATATAAATCATTTGATACATTTGAATCTTGTTTTTTAATAAAAATGAGGAAAAAACATTAAATGGAAAAGGTGACATACTTAATGGGATATTAAAATTAATACATAATAATGTTTGTAGGATAATTAGAACACAAGAAAGTTATGGTTAAGTAATTTATATCCCTTATTAAAAAATTTATCTAGTATGGTTATGTGTTTCTTATAAAGAAAAAGTTTAAATACTTTGAAATATTTAAGGTGTTTGAAAACAAAGTATAAAATCAACTTGGAAAAGGTATTTAGATAGTTCAATCAGATCAAGTTGAGGAATACTTATATCAAGGGTTTATTAATCACTTGGGATATTGTAAAATTGTTTCACAAATCAATAATTTAGGTGAACCATTGTAGAATGTCATATCTAAAAGGATAAATCATATTATTTTAGACATGGTTTAATTAATTATGATTCAATTTAATCTTCTTAAATCTTTTTTGGATTATTATCTTGAAATAATAGCATTCTTAATTGATTTCATTTCATCGATGGTAGTCATAAAGTTACCATGAAAGATATGATTTTAAAATATAATTATGTATCTTTCTTAAAAATTTAGGATTACAAAACATATGTGACACATAATGTAACATCATGGATGAGTCTAGGTATAAACTTGTTTAATTTTTTTCTTAAAATCCAAAACTATTTTAATTTTGTTGAAATATGTGTATTTAGTATTTTTATGGATGTTATATATAGTTGGGTGTTTGGGAATGGTAATTTGGGTTGAAACTTGGATCAACCATGTGTATTGGAATCACATAGAGGTACCAGGGTTGTTTTAATCAATTATGGGTCATGTTTCAGAAATTATCTTGGACTAGGGGATTGTTACAATGATTTCCTTAACTAATTTAGGTTTCAAAGTATGAATTTAGGTGCTGAGATCATTTGGAAATTATCATTGGGGTAAATTTGAGGTTTCTAAAAGTTTTAGTAGCTTTCCAAAAAAATAGTTAACTATAGTATGTAATGGTAACCATATGTAAGTGTCACCTTTTAAAGAGTTACTCTTACATATGGTACCCCATATTTAAAGGTGACCCCCCTGAGTATGAAAATTTGAGCAGGTGATGGAATTTATATTTAAGGGTCAGAAATGGTAAAGGTTAGTGAACAAAAATATATTTAGTATGTAAAAGTTGTTTTTCTTTACATAAAAGTAAATTTGGAATTTATCTATATGAATAAGATTAAATCTTCCACTAAGATAATACATAAGAATAACCCTATGGTACATAAAAGTTACCCTATTAAGGGTTGGGGAAAATCATCTTAGTGTTGAATTCTCTATATATACATAAAAACAAAAAAACACATTATGTAAAAGTAAACCCCAGTTGTGTAAGAGTAACCATGTTTTTCATAATAGTAACTTTTGGATGTCTAAGCGTAATCCAATGAAAACAATTGATGTATAAGAGAAAAACCTAGTAACATGTAAAATTAACTCTATGGTTACCCTGTATAGTTAAGGGTAAATTGGTGTTTAAGGTGATATATAAAAGTAAAATCTATGTACATCAGATTAAAAATATTCATGTGAAAGATTAAACTCCTAAGGCATAAAAGTAAAATCTTTATACATAAAAGTAAATCCTGGATAATTAATAGTAACTTTAAACTTTCTATGTCATGTTTTAGGGTATTTTTGTGATAAATGTTTTAAGGAATCATCATTAAATATTACATTATCTAGTTTCTTTATAATAAAATACATTTCTTTCATTCCCAATGATCTTTTAGGTTTATAGTTTTATAGAGTTAAGTCATAAAAACCCATATATCATAAATTGGATACTTATATTAAATATTTATTCTTCTCACCAAACAAAATTTTTAAAAAAACATGTTTGATTTTTAGAAAAATATTCATGAATTTCAACTTGGATTATTATTTTTACCTTACCCATATTTAAACCTATAAAAAATATTTTAAAACATGGGATGAGTACAAAAATATCAGTAAGGTAAATAAAAAAAATAACAAAACCATTAGTCCATGAATATTTAAAAAAATATATTTTTTCAAAATAAACTTGGGCTCTAAATAAACATTTTCTTACCCAAGAAATCAACTTCTCTTCCAAAATATTTTCATAAAACATTTCATAATAAATCTTATTTTAAAAATAAAAATCATAAGGTATATTTGAAATCATGAAAAAATTGTAATGACTTTTTTCCACAAAGTAATACTTTTGAACCATATAAAGTGACATATACTTCCCTTTACCATGTAAAATCATCAGATTTCCATAAAAATTCAGATAAAGTATAGATAAATTTTATAGGTAACTTGAGGAAGTATTTTCATATCATTATTACTTACACAAGGAATAACCATCATGGTTACACATGTAGTAACCATCACAGTTTCATTTAAAATTACCATCACGGTTATACATGGAATAACCAATGCAATATATTATATTAATATTTTAAGATAAACCTAATAATTTAAATCTATTACTTTACCCATTTCATTGGAGATATATAATAGGATCACCCTCTTTTGTTTAATAATACAACCACCCATCCTCATAAACAATTCCCAAGAACTACAACCGAATATAATGAATCTTGCATCATAAAAACATTCTTTGTACCCTTATGAAAACATTTTTAGATATTAAAATATTCATTATATTTTAAAAACTTTTTGAAAATAACTATAACATAAGGAAAGAGGTTTTCTCTTAAAAAAATAATTATTATGTAGGTGAGAAATTGTTTTTTTCATAGTATACGTAAAAATAGAACATTCCTTTTGTCTTTTTTTAAAGAACATCATAACATTATGAAAAAAAATCATTTTTAAAACCATTGAAAGAAATTAAAAGAGACATAAAATGAACATTATAAATATTTTATTCCCATATAAAAACATCCATAAAATAACTTTAAAAATATGGATATGGAAGGAAAAGAGTGTTTTAAGGGAAACTTTAAAAGAATATTTTTAAAATAAATTCCCTTACCTTGACTTTGACATGTCTGGTACATTATTTATCTTCTTGAATAATAAACTTAGGTTAATTATTAAATTGATTAATAAACCTTTTTAAGTTTATTATTCCTTTTAGTTTATCTCTTATCATGCTATAATTAATTATTTAATTAATTAAATTCATATCAGACATTTTGATGATATTTTTTTCATAAGTCCAAAATGGCTTCGGTAAGTCAAATATGGTCAAAGAGATAATTATTAAATAATATCTAGAATAATAATCCTGAAATAATTATTATTTTGATACATCAATTATACCTTTAAAACCAATCATGAAATATAGATATGAAAAATGAACCATATTGTAATCATGAAGACGGTAGGTCGTATGTACGCATGAGTAACACTTCCATTTTTCAATGATCATTATGGAAATAATTTAAGTATAATTTTATATTTAAATAAATATAATAATATCATAAATATCATATTTTTCCATTAATTAAACTTATATATATCATCTATGTTAAGGTGGTGATGAAAAACGAATCACATCGCTTCATGGAGGTGGTGTTCACACGTATTCATTAAAGAAATTGTCATTTTCAGTTAATGGAAATGAAATAAATTAAATTATATATTGTGATTTAATAATGATAAATAATTCATTAATATAAAATATATACAAAAACTTCATAATTATAACTATCTGTGAGAGATGGTGATGGAAAAGGAATTATATCTGTTCGTGAGGTGGTAGTCTGTCGTACAGAAGAATGATGGTTTTAATTCCAATTTTATGGAAGATAATATGGGTATTGGTTATGAAATTAACATAAAAAACATCATTATATATAATATACTGTTTTTTTATATAATCATGGTTAATTAATAATTTATGGAGTTGTAAGAATAAATAAAACTAAAACATGTGGTTAAAAACTATACCTCTTTTTTGGAAAGAAGACTTTAATTAAAACCATAATCCATCTAGAGTTTGTATTGTACACAAAAAAATATATTATGAGGTTAAGGATTATATGAAGGTATTTGGGTTTTTTTCAAACAAAATGGTTTTTTAATTTTGGCGTAAAGGGAAGAAGTGATTCCATTTGAAAATAGAGGGGAAGGGCACTCTTTTAATTTTAAAAAATATTAAATTAATATAAATTAATTTTCAATTAAAAAAGGATAAAAACATATTTAATTATAATATATGATGATTATTTATCAATATAATTTCATAAAATATAAAATATATATATTTTAACTATGTTTTTACCCTTATCTTTTGGTTTTAACCCTTCATTAACCCTTTTGACAATTACCGCAATATTAAAATTTTCTATATATTAAGGATTAATAATGTTACTATAAAATGAAAATAAACACATAAATTGAATATTTTTAATATAATTATTCACATACCATTAATGTTTCTAAATATAATATTTTTAGTAATTTTATACCATTTAATAAAATGTTATTTTTATAAAATATCAATAATGTTAAATTTAGAACTATTTTCAAGTTTTATTTTTTATAACATAAATATGACCAAGTAATTAGAATATGATCAATTAAAATATCTATAAAATTTTATATTTATCTAAAAAAATTATCATATTAATTATTCAATTTATATTACTTTTAATAATTTTAATATCTTTTATTTTATTTTTACATTAATTGAGTATTTATTACTTCAGTGTTGTGTAAGCATTTAAGGTAATTATTACTTCACTAAAAATTAAAAATATATTACCATTATGAATATAAATAATTTATATTTCAAATTAATGATTATAACCAAATAGATCTTATGTTCATCCCCGTGTTAAAAATATTATATCTATTAAAAACAAAAGTGTAACATGTTTGAATTTTCTTTAAATAAAATATTATAAAGGTTATAATCACAAAAAAATGTAGAAAAAGTATCATATAACCTAATATTTAATTATTATAGATAAAATTGACTCATCTAATAAAATTAATGCAATTGTGAACATCATTTTATAGTCCTTATCATTTTCTTTTTAACTTTAACTACCTAAATTACCCTTTATTATGGTAACAAAAATTACTAAGGTCACTATTCATATCGACTAAAAGTAAAATTGACCAATTTACCAAATTTGGTCCCACTTATTCCAAATATTGAATCAATTTTTCAAAATTCAAAACATATAAGTGGTGGGATTTAATTTAAAAATAAATCAGAAAAACGCGATGAAAACGGTTTTCCGAAAAATACCCTTTTAAGTAAAAAATGTTTTTATTCTAAATTCATGTAAAATAATCATTTAAAAAAGAATAATTGGGTTATTTAAAATAAAAATTATATCATTAAAATTTCAAAATAATACAAAATATATTTTTACTTTAAAAATATTTTAAAATAAAACACATTTTTTAATAAAATTCATTATTAATTTTAAAAAACATTCTGAAATATCCAAAAAAATCAGCATTGATTTTTTTTGGTATTATTATTTAAAAAATTATATTTATTTTACAATATATTATTTCTAACTTTTCAAAAAAATAATTATATTATTCCCTAAAAAAATCAATAAAAACCCCATTTTGAAAAAAAATAACTTTAAAGAATAAAATGGTTTTACTAAACCTTGAGTGGTTATTTTATAAAAATTAATAAATAAATTTTTATTTACTAAAAGATTTATATGTATTAAGAAATTATTTAATCCTATTCATACCCTCCAATTTAACGACTACTTTATAATGGTTATATTTAAATAATAATATTTTCACAGTTTGTTTCAGTTTGGCATGGTGAGTTATAGACATTATCTACTATAATGTACTTATTTTAAAATATTAGGATATTACTTCCTCCCCACCTCCCCATAAATTTTATCCTTTGAATTTGAACTCAATTTAAAAACCATGGATCTGAATTTTCAAAATACCCTTGTTGGAATCCTACATCATAAAAATGGTCAGCAAAACATCCAATTTAAAAGAGAGAAGAGAGAATTTTAAAGGTCATCTAGAATAACACATAACTAGATTTATATTCAGTAAAATATTGTTGGGAAGTAAAAACTTGGAAACAAAATAAAAAAATAACACTCTAGGACTTATAGAGAGTGATATAGAGCATGGTATTAAGAAAGTTAACTATCATAAAATTGTAAATCTATGTCGAGTTAAATGACCCTTGATTTCTCAATAAGAAAATTAACTTGATAATGATTTTATTTCACAATCATTTTACAAGATTTTAGTTATTCCTTTATCATATATTCTAAAATAAAAAGTAAATATACTTACATAACAATTTTAATTTCATTTGTTGATCAATTTCTATCATGGTCTCATATCTTTCTCTAAATGATGAGTATTGAAGATAAATTTTTCATGCAAGGATCACTAAAATAAACTTCTAACATATCACATAATTCTATAAAATGATAACACATTATTCCTCCAATCTTTGGACATTAACCAAAACCAAAATTGTTAGCACAAGGTATGATAATTTCCAAAATTAATAAAACTTCATATGAATAAATACAACATTAAACACCAAAGCCTAAAAAATAACACCCAAATATTAACATAGACCATTCAAAAAATAACTAAGACTAAATTTCATCCTAATATTTCAAACTAAGATTGAAATTTAAATACTATAAGTACTTTAACACATATTCTTCCAATATAAATTTAACATTTATCTCCAAATAACAACAATCACTCTTAATTTCTTATATAAAAAATATATATAAATTAATCATATAATATCAAATATATGATAATATATTCCATAAATAACCTGAATCACCTTAAATTCACAATTAGATCATATATACTTCTAAAAGATAATTTTATCCTGACTCGTACAATAAAATCCCATAATATCATATAATGATCTCCAAAATTATATTTATATTCTTCCAAAATCATTTAATCACTAAATCAATCGTCAATACCATTGTTATCTATATGATAAAACATTTTTAACCAGATATTAATAACCCATAATTAACTCAAAATCAGATATCATATAAACCCTAAAGTCTACCAATACCTTTAATAATATATTTATTGACATTAAAGGAATTATTCTTCAAATAACCTTTTCATAAGTTAAACTTAAAGGTTACATAAACCTCAAACATTTATCAAAAATCAATAAATGTCTCCCAAAAATTATCACCTTTTCACTATGAAATCTTTAAAATGTATTGATTCCATCTAAATTATTTTTCTAAAATTTTAAAATAAAACCTACTATAGAATAATCCTTAGGTGTTTCATGATTCCCAAAACATTTCTAAAATAATGTAGTATCATAATTCAAAAACATTATACATAAACACATCCTTAAATCATTAACCATGATTATTTGTTATATTGTATAATAATTTATTCCTATAAACCAAATAAATAAAATATTTCCATATGATTTTTCAATATAAACTCAATAATTTTTCATACCTAAAAAATAAGGAAATAATTCATACCTTAAATTCATACATTCGGGTCTTCTTCTATGTTTTTCATATCCCCTTCCTCTTCCAGCATGATGTCCATATCTCTCGAAAATATATTGTTAAGTCCTTAATGGTATTTCCCTTTCTAAATGAGATAGATAAATTGAGATATTGAAATTAGAAAAAATAGACACCATGATCCATTAAAATTTTAGAGAAATGAAAAGGTATTGCATAGATCAAATAGTTTCATGTAAGTGTTTTGAAAACTCAAGAAGCTATCAAAATAAATGGTACATTATTTTGAAATAATGGTAATAATAAAATCATCTAGAAGGGATAATAATGTTGTGAAATATTTCTTCCCTTCAATCGTTATAAATGATCCTTAATCTATATAAAGGAACACCAATAAAACATGAAATGAAGTATTATGTGTTAAAATTAAAATAGTCCTTATAAAGAAAAAACCATTATAATTTTTTTAATACTTTAACCTTAAAATAATTTATATCTAAGTTAATTTACCTTATAAATACAATCTCCAAAAATATCATTAATCACCTCAAAATCAATCACCTAAAACAAAAAAAATTGTCTAGGAATTTAAACTTATAACTAACCTTAAACTTGTAAAACCATTATTGTATTCATAAATCTTAATAAAAACACACATTAAAACATCCTAATCTCCAAAATTGTATAAAACGATTTCTAATACCAACTATAAGAAATCGACCTTAAACATTACATTATATAGTGTCTTTATACTAGAATTCATTTATTTCATTCCCAAATATCTTTTTAGTTCAGAGTTTTAAATAATTAGTTAATTTTAGATAATTATGTCATAATAAGCCCATATATTACAAATTGGAAACTGATATTTAGTATTCATTATTCTCACTAAACACAACATTTAAAAAAATGTTTTCTTTTCATGAAAAACATCAAGACTATAAACTTGACTTATTATTTTCCATTACCCATACTTAATACCTATGAAAAACATTTTGAAATATGGTATGATCACAAAGATCTTGGTATGGGATATAAAATGAAATAAAAAACTGTTATTCCTTGAATACTTATAAAAAATTACTTTTTCAAAATAAACTTTGGGATCTAAATAAAAATTTTCCAACCTAAGAAATCACTTTTAATTCCAAATTATTTTCAAAAAACATTCTATAATAAAGATTAATGGAAAAATAAAAAACATTACTTTTATTTAAAATAATAAAAACTCATAATAATATTTTCACAAAGTTAAACTTTTCAACCTTACGAAGTAATATATACTTCCCTTTACCTTGTGAAATCATAATATTTCCATAAAACCACATAGAAAGAATAGATAAATCATGTAGGTAAATTGAGTCATAATTTTCATATCATTATTACATACAAATGGTATAACCATCATAGATATACTTGTAGTAACCATCATAATTACATTGAAATAACCATTAATGTTATACTTGGAATAAACATCATAGCATATTCCCATAATCACTTAGGAGAAACATAATCGGTTAACTCTATCCCTCTACCCAATGCAAGGTAAATATATAATGGGATCAACCTCATTTGGTTTATAATGGAACCAACCATCCTTATAAACAATGACTAAGAACCATAACATAATATATAAAATCTTTCATCATAAAAACATTCTCTAGAACCATAAGAAAACATTTCTGGATATTGAAATTTTCAGGATATTTTAAAACACTTTTTGAAAAAAAATAACATAATTAAATAGGGTTTTTCTTTAAATAAAACATAAAATATTGTAAAGGAATCCAAAAATAAAATAATGGATATGTAGGTAGGAAAATTAGTTGTCACCGTATATGTTAAAATTGAACATTCCTTTTTCCTTTTTTTGTAAATAACGTCAAAACATTTCATAAAAAATATTCATTTTTTAAAACATTGAAATAAAGTAAAAGAGTTATAAAATTACCTTTATAAATATTTTATTTCTAGATAAAAACATCGATAAAATAACTTTAAAAATATTAATATGGAAGAAAGAGAGTTTTAAGGGAAACATTAAAAGATGATTTTTAAAAAAAGTCTATTACCATGAGTCTGATTCATCATGTAAATTCTTTATATTCCTAGATAATAAACTTAGGTTAATTTTTTAATTTCTTAAGAAACTTTTTCAAGTTTATTTTTCATTTTATTTTATCTATTACCAAGCTATGTTTAATTATTTAATTAATTAAATTCACATTGGATGTTTTGATGATATTCATTTTATAAGTCCAAAATGGATTTGGTAAGTAGACTTTGGTCAAAGAGGTCATTATTACATAATATAAAGAATAATATTGTCTTAATTATCATTTTTATATATAAATTACACCTTTAAAACCAATCAAGTAATATTTTTATGAAAAATTAAAAACATTACAATCATTGAGATGGTAGGTCATACGTACGCATGAGTAACATTTCCATTTTTCAATGATCATTATGGAAAGAAGGTAAGTATAATTTCATATTTAAAAAATAATATTATTATTATAAATATAATATTATTTCTTTAATTATACTTATATATATCATCCATGTTATTTGGTGATGGAAAAACGAATTGCATCGCTTTGCGGAGGTGGTAGTCCACACGTACGCATGAATGACATTTTCATTTTTCATTGAATGGAAAGGTAAGAAAGTAAATGATATATTATATTTTATGAATGACAATTATTTCATTAATATAATATATAAAAATTCATTCCATCATTATAACTAGTTTTGAGAGACAGTGATGGAAAACAAATTACATCGCTTTGTGAGGCGGTAGTCCTCCATACACACAAATGATTATTTTGATTCCAATTTGATGGAAGAGGAGATGTATAAAGGTTTTAACATTAACATAAAGAAGTATCAGTATATATAAGATAATAGTTTTATTATATAATAATGTTTAATTAATATTTTAAGGAGGTTGAAAAATAATAAATGAAATTAAAACATGCAGTTAAAAACTATACCACTTATTTGGAAATTCTCCTTTGATTAACACCTTAAGCTATCTAGGGTTAGTATTATGTCGAAACCAATACCTCTAGAATTAGGTGAGGTATTATAGGAATGTATTTTGGTTTTTATTCTCTGAACCAAATGGTTTTTTAAGTGTTAAGTAAAGTGAATAAGAGATTCCCTTTTAAAAGAGAGGGGAAGAGAACTCTTAGAATTTTTCAAAATATTAAATTAATATAATTAAATTATCAATTCAAAATGGCTAAAAACCAATTTATTTAAAAATATTATTATTATTGTTTTAAATAATCTAATAAAATAAAAATTATTTAGGTTTTTACTATGTTTTACCATTATTTTTTGATTTAAAACTTCATTAACCCTTTTGATAATCACCGTAATATTAAACTTTTCTAAACTTTAAGGATTGATAATTTAAATATAAAATTATAAACTACACATAAATGGACCATGGTTAATTTTATTAATAATTTTCCATTTATTTTTTCAAATATATTATTTTTAGGAATTTTATATCATTTAATAAAATATTATTTTTATAAAATATCAATAACGTCATTTTTAGAACAATTTACTTACTTTGATTTTTTTATAACATCAATACAGATAAGGAATATTAATATAATAAATTAAAATATCTATAAAATGATATAAGTATATAATAATTAGTTTATTGAATTAATTATTTCAAATTATATGAATTTTAATATTTTTAATATCATTTATTTTATTTTTTAAATAATTGAATAATTATTGCATCAGTGTAGTGTAATCATTTAAGGTAATTATTACTTTACTAAAAATTAAAAATAAATTTTCATGATCAATATAAATCAGTTACATTTAAAATTAAAATTTATAAATGAATATATCCTTTTTTATCCCAATTTTAAACATATTATAGTTATTAAGAACAAGAGTGTGACATGTTTCACTTTTCTCTAAATGAAATGGTATAAAGGTAATAAATACATCCAAATGGACAAAAAATGTCATATAACCAAATATTGAATGATTATGGATGAAATATAGTCATAAAATAAAATTAACTCATGTGTTAGGGTTGTTTATAGTTCTTATCATTTTATTTTTATCTTCAATTACCTGATTTACCCTTTAATGTGGTAAAAAAATATTAAGGTTACTATTCATATTGACCAAAAATAAAAATGGAACTATTTACCAATTTTGGACCCAATGATTCTAAATTTGGAATCCACTTTTTAAAATTCAAAACACATAAGTGGAATTAATTTAAAATTCAACCAAAAAAATCGATGAAAAACATTTTTCAAAAAAATGCCCTTTTAAGTATATAAGGTTTTTATTATAAATTCATTTAAAATTTTCATTTAAAAACCATAATTGGATTATTTAAAATAATAATTAACTAATTAAATTTCAAAAACTATTCCAAAATATATTTTTACTTCTAAAATAATTTAAAATAAAAATTTTTTTTCAATAAAATTTGATATTTTTTACTATTCATTAATTAATCAAACTTTTCAAAACAAATATCAAAAATTCACCATAGGATAATTTTGATATGATGATTTAAAACCTGTATTTATTTAATCAAATAAAATTTCTATATTTTTTAAAATTTAATTATATTATTATCTCATAGAAAGTAATGAAGCCCATTTTGATAGAAGCATAACTTTAAAGAATAAAATGGTTTTACTAAAACTTGAGTGACTATTTTTTAAGAATTAATCAATAAATTTGTATTGATTAGAATATATATATATATCCTAATTATTTAATCATATTCATATCTTTCAGTTTCATAGTTAGGTTATAATTGTCATATTTAAGTAATAATATTTCCCATTTCATTTAAGCTTGATGTTATATGTTGTTCATGTTATTGAATAGTATGTCCTTATTTTAAAATCTCATTATATTAAAAAGGTAATATGTAAAAGTAATTACATGGTTTGTAAGAGTAATTTAGGGTTGTTGGTAATGGTCAGGGAGTTTGTGAGAAATTCGGTTTGATGAATTTTTCTATATTTTCTAAAATATAAAAAAAATTGAAATATGAAAAGGGAATTTGTGGTATCTTCAACTAGAGCCATAAAATTTCACTAAAAATCTTCCTATTTTCCTTATTATTCATCCAATAGTGAGATATTAATCATTTCTCATTGTATATTTTTGTCATTATTTTTAAAAGTATCCATAAGTAAATCTAGGTTCCCTTGGGTGTCTATTCTTTGATTTCCCTTGATATTTTTTATATATACACTGGTTACGGTTATTATGCCTATTTTTTAGTATTTTCTTTGATTTCCTGATTTTGTTCATTAAATATAGAATCAATAGATGATACTCAATTAGTATCTTTCTATGATCATAATGTAGGTGTTCCCTAATGTGTTCATCTACATAATTTGTTTGCGGTGTGTGCTCATACTGACCTAATGTGAACTTGACCAAAACCTTTATTAAATGATTTTTGATTCATTTTCATATAAATTTACCACTATTTGTGCCATTATAATATCATAATAATATTTGAAACCAAAACTTTTATCTACCAAGAGGGGTGTGACTTTAAAGTAATAAAATGGGGAATTTGGAGTAAACATAAGGGGTTCCCTAAATGAGCTTATAAAATGGATTTTTAGTAATCCATGGAAAATGAAGGTTCATGTAAGTGTTATAGGGTGGTATATGGATCATAGTTAATTATGATATTCTCGTAAATTTTTTAGGGTCGATGTAGTTTTTGGGGTAATAATTAGATTCTGGAAATGTTCTAGGGAGGGATCCCCCCTCCCCACCCCACCCATTGGTGAAAATGATAAATTGAAGGATCAAGGGTAGGATGTGGTTCCCCTTATTTATCATGTTTATAGACATATGGTACTGAAAAATTTAGAGATGTTCAATCTCTTATGTCACCTTATAACCCAAGTATTAAAAATGGTTTATTTATTTATTCCTTTAGTTGTTTATTTTTGGAACATCGGTATGCACCTTATTTGAATAAATATATTTAGGGACATCATTAGTGGTGGCATACTTAATTGTAATCACACTATTTATGGGTCATCTTGGGTACCTGAATAGAATTTATTGTTTTATTTTTGGATAAAGGCAATGTCACTCTGACTTATGGATGATTTCAGAGTGAGATGATGCATGGGAGATGGGACTAGGCATAGACATGGGAGTAGGGTTGTAGTATCACCTAGTTTTGATTATTTTAATTATTTTGGACTTTTTGTATACTCTACAAAAACAAGGGATATTTATTGGTTCTATATGACTTATATGACATGTAAAATATTCATTTTAGTATATAATGGGTTGTATATTTTCTATGTACATTTTTTATGGTGTTTGTTTATTATAGTTTATTGATTGGATGGTATTATCATCGATCCTTCTATTAATTATGGGTATCTAATATAGGTTTATAGTCTCTCTATGATTATTATTTTACCCATGCTACTAGTTGATAGCCTTTGGTATGGGAGGAGGCTCACCTGAGGTCATGTATCACTCTGGTCGGGTTATAATAGAGTGAGTGAGACTAGGACATTACAAAGTGGTATTAGAGCCTTGTTTCTTTCATTTTTTCTTAATATTTAGATCAAGGTAGGCATGATATATGGTGTTTTATGATCTTGGTATAGATATTTATCTTGGGAGTAGTAAACCCATGTATAAGGGAGGTCCAAGTTACCAAGGATGGGTTTTTTGTTTATTGTTTTTTCATTTATAGTTGAGTTACTTCACCTAGTGTGATGCGGTTTGATTTCAGTTTATGATTTGTTATATTTATCTCCTGTAATGGAGTGGAAAGGTGGTGTTCATTCATGAATCATTCTAGGAATTTAGGATTCAAATGATATATGTGTGATTTCCTGTGATTGGTTACCTTGATCATGATATAGAGGTCGTTTATTTATAGTGTCAGAAACAATTTATATGGTGCTTTCTCATAAAACTTTATGGTGGAATATTTTCTAATAGATTCCCAAGTGATTATATTATTATTTACAGTGACTAATAATAATTTTACTATATTTTATCAATTAAATATAATTTAAATAGAAACTTATAACGTATTTTCCTCCCTAAATTTTTATTGATGTTTCATTTAATTAAACCACAAATGTAATAACCTCATTAAAAATTAAAATAAAAGAAAAATTGGAAATGGAATTATATGAATTTTATATGTATGTGATGATGAACCTGATTAGGGGTATATGGGGCTAGAGAGGCACCCAGGTTATGAGATCTTATGATATGGGGTGTATAAGTTAACGGGATATTATGTATGTTACTTCTTACCCTAAATTGTTATATAAATGTTATGATAGAAACATATTCTTAGGTATGTGTTTGGAATTATAGAGATATGAACCCATGGTGACCTCAAATGGAGCTCCAAGAGGGTGGGGTGAGCATTCCCTATAGGCAGTTGGGCTAAATCCCCCAATTCCATTGGGACTAATAGTGGACAATCAGTTTCATAAGATATTACTATAGGTTATGTAATCTCTAGAGAGGGAGATCTCATAGTCTATAGATTCCATATTATTGTTGATGTGGGAGTTCCAAATATATTATCCACCTTTTTAAAATGTAAGGGTGCCCCAATATTTGAGCTTTGGGTGGAGTCTATTCAAGTAATATTTTATCATTTGGATACACCCCCTAAGATAAGGATAAATTTAGTGAATTATATATTATGAGTTCCATCTAAGAACTTGTGGGATGTTTTGGTATTGTGGGACAAGCATTTTTGTATTTCTTAGAGGGTATTATAAACATCATTTTCTGATCACTTTTTCTCAAATTCCCATAGGGAAGAGAGTTCCTGAGATTTTATGAAACTCACACAATAAGGGATGTTAGTTATGGATTGTGTTGTGTGATTTATAGATATATAATGATTTTATTCAATGTTGGATAGGAATGAGATATATAAAGAAATGTTTTTTAAGATAGTCTGAGATATGTGAATCAAGTACAAGTAAACATTTTTTACCAACCTACTTTCTTAAAGGTGGTGAATTAGGACCTCATCATAGAAAGGAACCTGAATGAGGGTTGAGTATCCAAGAAGATAGCTTCAATTAGGGGATCCATAAGTGGGTCCTCATATAGTAGGAAGCTTCAATTAGATACTTCATTCCAAGGTGGAAATGGAAAAGATATCTATACTAGTGTACCATATCTTCCTCCAAATGGATGAAGTTCATAGAAGTGCTATGAATGAAACCAGTGTGACCATTTTTTATCTCAATTCACCCTAGAACCAATGGATTATTAATTTTATGGGAATTTGGGGAACCAAAATTAGTATTGTAGGATCACTCAATTATATTTTAGTGTTAGGGGACTGAGATATAAATATTTTTCAAGAGATAGATTAGGTATCTCATAGTAAAATGGTAGTTTGAGTTCCATCATCCATTCGAGTTGGAGTGCATGACATGTTTCTTGGGTATAGGGGTAGCACTGCCAATAGGGAGGTTTGGTTCAAGGGAGATGGGAAGGGTCTCATGGTATAAGTTTAGGATATTTTCATGTCATAGAGCCTAATTATATAAATAATTATTCCATATCATCTACCTTATGTGGTATAGTTTGGGTAGTATCTTCTTTATCTGAAGCAGGTGCATGGCATTCATTTATGTATGCTTAATTAATTGACAGAATGGTTTATCCATAGAGTATCTATATGGGGTGATTTAAATTGATACTTTTTTAGGGGTATGATTTGTGGGTATTTAAAGGTTTTAGGGTTTCTCCATACTAACCTATGTATATATATTCCTTTGGGATTTATTTATGTCAAATATAAACAACTTTGATGTGATACTTAGGATGGACTAGAATGTTTTGTATTGATCCCACATTGATTGTTATCATCAATGGGTAACATTTATATCTATTTAAGTCCATGTTTATGTGTATATTATGGGATGGGATATGAAGGTGGGTTATGTAGTACCGAACCTTTAGTATCTTGGTGGGATTACAACTCAATTTCTTGGTATCATTATGGACGATGGAGAGACATTTAAAGAGGTATTTCCTTCTATCGTTGACTAGTTTCAAGATGTTTTTCCATTATTAATTCTAATGATTTATACCTTATAGGGAGATTAGGGTTATGATAAAATGTCTTTCATATTTGGATCCCATATCAATCCCACCATATAATATTTCTCCTATATATATTTAAGATATAAATGATTCATTGGAGGATTTATAGGTGAAGGGGTTCATATAGCAGAGTACATCCTCCTAGGGTGATCCAATATTTTTTGTTAATAAAGTGGATGGATCTTCAAGATTGTATATGAATTATCGAAATTTGAACCAATTTACAATAAAAAAAAATCATTATCCACTATTTTTTATTAATGACTTATTTGATCATCTTACGGGATCTATAGTGTTCTCTAAAATTTATTTGAGATCAGGATGCCATCAATTGTTGTTGAGGTCTTCAAAAATAATTTATATCACATTCAGGAGTAGGTATGGTCTATATGAGTTCTTTATGATTCCATTTTTCTTGAAGAATGTTCTATTAGTGTTAATGGACCTAATTAATTGGATCTTCCATCCTTATTTTGATATGTTTTTGGTCATATTTACTGATGATATCCTCATGTACTCTTAGTTGAGGGAGGATCATGATCAACATTTAGAGATTGTTTTCAATTCACTTATATAGAGTAGGTTTTTTTTAAACTCTCAAATTGTAAGTTTCGAATTGATCAGGTGCACTTATTGGGGCACATGATATCAAAGGATAGGGTATCATTTGACCCTAAGAAGGTCAAGGTTGTAGTTTCTTGGGAGTGACCCAAGTACATTTTTGATAACCTAGGATTACTGGGATATGTTGGTTACCAAGTATATATATAGTTATTTTCAAAAAAGTTTGTATTTATGATATCCCTAATAAAAAAGGTGTATATTTTATCAGACAGATGCATATGAGAGATCCTTTAGCACCTGAATGGGAGATTAGAGATTGTGTTGATTCTACCCTTACAAGTGATAGGTAAAGTTTATACAATATATTCTCATTCATCAGAAGTTGGTCTTGGAAAATTTCTAATGTAGAATGGTCATGTGCCACTTATGGTTTCAGTCAGTTGAGACTGTATAAATGAAATTACCTAACCCATGACCTTGATTTACTATCAATGGTGCAAGCCCTTGAGGTTTTGCAAACATTGTCTTTTTTCTGAGATATTTGTGGTATATACTAACCACTAGAGCCTAGGATATATATTATCATATAAGTACATGAATCTTTAGGGTTAAAGGTCGGTATATTAGTTTGATTTTGATTTTTCATATTCTCCCAAAAGGGGGGATTTCATTTCTAATATGGTGAGTATGAATACTTGGAAATATATGGTATAGGATTCGGGAAGTGAGTGGTAGATGGTGACCCTTTTTACTAAGTTTTATTTGTATTTCTATGAGTATCATGTTCGAGTGACCCTTATCCTCTTATCTATAACCTCATCACTTCTCATTAGGCTGAATGTGTCACAAACCAGATTGAGCATTCTATCTATCAAACACATATGTCATCCCATGACATACTCTAGGGTATATTTGATCCCACCAAAATGAAAATAGGTTCCAAGGACTCAAATAAATATCAGTGGGAATGATTTAACTTGAATAAAACAATATTTAATAATCATAAAAATTATAATGAAAATTAGACCTGACACGTCCATATGTTAGACATCCATACCAGGAAAAAATAAGCATAAAATAATAAAATTATCCCAATAAATGAAAAATAAAGTCCCTTAACTCACTCTCCAACTCCGTCACCTACTTCTAACTTTTAATTCAATTGTGACCTACAAAGATATAATTCTCCACCCATAATGATAACTAAAAATGGTTTAAATATCTACTAGGATGATGCAATAAAGAAATTTAAATAAAACCAAACAATTGATATACCTCTATGTGACTCCAAGAGTCACCATCCAAAACTAAAATTCCAACACTCTGAGAGTAGTAATAAAGTATCTAGAACCTAAAATTGAAATGATATTATGGTATGATTATTTAGCTCAGTAGGCATGCCAAAGGAAACCACGTACCAAATATTATCATTAAATAAATGATCTATTTAATGATAGTTTGAAATATATTAAGTCAAAATATATTTTACAAACATTTTCACATAATATCCAATATCATTTTATAGACCATTATTTTTATTTTCCTTTATTGAAAACAGACACTTGAAACAAATTACAAGGCCAAGGCCACTTTTAATAAAAACACAAATTTAAATTTGATATTTTAAACCAATTTTAAATATTCATTTTAGTACCCTTTATAAATCCACTTTACTAAATATGAATAATGAACAATAAATAATGAAATGGATTTAAATCGGAGGCATTGGATAGTAAAGTAAATAGAAGAAGATTTCATATAAATAATTTTTTCTAAATGTGAAGCATGTGAAAATCACCCTAGAGCCTCAAAGGGATAGGGGAACCTAGAATATTTTTTTAACATCTAGTGGAAAAATATAGTAACACATCATTGGCCAGTGTAAGGGGAACCAAAAATATACTTCACTAGCCTAGCTAGTGGAAAGGGAACCCTACTCGTCTAAGTTCACCAACCCAAGTACCTAAGATTACCATTGGCTTTAAACAAAAATAACCACAATAAATTATATAAAACATCACTAATATATTCCACAAATACCATAATAATATAAATTCCATAAAAAACCAAGAACCAATTAAAACCATATATATAATTTCTTAAAAAAATACACATGGAACTTTAAATTGAAATTAAATCAAAGGATTAACACTTATTCGAAAGGTATTAATTGTGCATTATAATTAACTATTGAAACCAACTCAAAAGATTATTTGAAAATTGGTTTTAATTATTAGAATTAAATTCCAAAATTTTATCTCTATTGTTTGCTCATATACATTTACATGTGTGTGTGTGTGTCTATTAGTGCACAAATTCACATATAGGTATATATATATATATATCCATATAAAAGATTATAACTAGAAACACATCAAAAAACATTCATAAACCACAAAATTATATTTAAAACTAGTTTTGAAAATATTTTATCACTTACTTGTAATTTCAATAAATCACTTGAAATTCCATGTAAAACTAAGAAAAAATAGGGAATTTATTTTTGAAAATAAAATCACTTTTTAAAACACAAATATTCATGACTAAAAATTCTTTGGGTAATCCATCAAACACTGGGTGTTAATGGTAGTTTCTAAATAATTTTAAATCATGCATTTCTAAAGAAAAATTTCATTTTGTTTGATATAAACCAATTAAAACTTTGTTCCCCTCTTAAATAGATTCATATATATCATTATTATTAGTAAATACCTAAACATGGATTTAAAGAACAACCAAAAATGGTTCTATAATTTAAATCCTTAAACATGGGGAAACCTACCTAGAACTTTCTTATTTTGATAGTTGAGGCCCAAATAGTTTAATAGTTGTGAGATTAAGGACTCAATATGTAATTAAGCACCCTTAAAACAAAATAAAATTAAATTATATCCCAAAACCACTTAGGTTTTGGTTTAATAAATCATGTAGCAAGGGAAGAATAAAAGTATGACGAGGGGAAGAATGAGGAGGGGAACAAGATAGTGAACCCTAACATGAATGCATCACACTTGAAATTGAGAATAGAAATACTAATATCTAAAGGAGAGAATGAGGATGAAGTCTCATGTGATGGGAGAGGGGTAATGGGAAATATTTTCATGTGCGTGATAGAGACAGATATGATTTTATAGTTAAAAGAAGGAAAGGGAAAATTATAATTTCCATTTTTTAAATTCATATGTGTATACCATAGATTTAGAATGGTTTAACCTAATTGTGAACCAACTTTGTGCCTTATACAAGGAATACAAGGTCACCTAAATATTTGGTATGCATGGTTGGGAAAACCATGCACCAACCATTCAAAACAACTCTGCATTATTATAGACCCTAATAGCATAGCTATTGAATGGTCTGGCCAACCATGTGATATAAAAAATACCTTAAAATTTTTTAAAAAATAAAATAAAATGTATTGATCTAATATGATAATTAATTAAATAGATAAATAAATAATATTACAAGGGTTAGGGTGTGACATAAGGAGATACAACTATCGAATTCAGATAGTCTAATGATGAGGTATAGTATATATGGTGGGGATACACCACCAGATTTGTCTCTTGATGATGATGATATCCTCTATGTCTGTGGTTATATTGTATTCCCTACGAGTATGAATGTAGAGATGATAAGGGAATCACATTACCTGATATAGGTTGTTCCCCTAGGACATACCAAGTTTTACCAAGATATATGTAGATGGTATTAGCATCCTGGGATAAAGAAAGATATATTGGGTTTCATCACCTGGTTCTTCATCTGTTAGTAAGTGAAGGTTGATCACTGATGGCCAATATGCCTTTATTAGTCACTAACCATTTCTAATTGGAAGTGGGATTATGTGGATATAGACTTCATGGTGTGGTTTCTAAGGATGACCAGAGATAGTGATATAGTGTGGGTTATTATAGACCGATTGATTAATGTTTCTCATTTCCTTCTAGTCCAAGAGATATTCTTAGTTGATGAGATAGGTGAGATCTATATACAATATATACACATCTAGATGTGGTATCTTGGAATATCCTCTTAGATTGGGATAACCTCTTTAAATTACACTTCTAGTGAGGGTTACATATGGAACGTGATATATAGGTTCATCTGAGTACTACTTTAACATCCATGGACTAATGGTAATTTTGAGTGTAATATTTGAATATTAGAGGGAATTATATGGGCATGTATCCTAGATTTTAGAGGTTCATGGGAGAACAATTCGTAACATTCATAAGTTTCCTACAATAACAGTTACATGGAATCAATTCATATAGAGACTTTTGAGGCTCTATATGGTAGATTTTATTTATCACCTTTATATTGTCTAGAGGATATAGTTTTAGTGACTATTGAAATAATTCGTTTTCAAGAGACATCATAGCACATCTGGTTAATCAACAAGTAGTTAGTGATCACTCAGAGTAGATAGATTTTGCATGAAAATCGGTGATGCCATCTTATAGAGTTTTGGGTTGGCAACTAAGTATTTCTATGAGTTTCTCCTAGGTTATAATATCTACCTATATGGAGTTAAGAAAATATGGATCATAAATATTTGGGATATTTTGATATTGTGGACATAATTGGTATAGTATCATGTCGTTTATCTCTTCTATAGTGTTTCAGTGTCATGCATAATGTATTTCATTTGTCATAAATTTAAAGAGATTATCCAGAATCTTACCATATAAACAATAATGATGACATAGAGCTCAAGGTTGATACATTATTTTAGGAGATTCTAGTTCATATTATGTATTATAGTGATAAGACTCTAAATGAAAATATAGTTCCTCTAGTATGGATAAATTGAAAACACAGGTGTATCTAGGATGGTATGTGGGAGTGGGATTCAGATATGTGGGCATAGTGTCTAGAATTTTTTTATAAGGCTTGGTGATGTTCGAGAGTGAATATTAGAGATGAGTGAATTCATGGTCAGAAGGTTTTAATATCCTTAACCAATCTAGGTACAAACTTGTTTGAATTTTCTATAAACTGTTGAACCTATTTTAATTTTGTTAAAATCTATATATTTAATATCTCTGGGGCTATTATTTATATTTTGGAGTTTTGGAATGTCAATTTATGTCAAAAATTGGGTCAATCATGTGTATTGAAACCCCATATAGGTACCGAGGGTGTTAGAATCGATTGGGGATTGAGTCTTGGGAATTATTTCCGGATTGGGACAAGTTGCTATAATTTTTCTCAGATTTTTTTTGTTTTTAAAGAATCCTATAGGTGATAGGATCATTTGGAAATGATTTTGGGATGAATTTTAATTTTTTATAAGTTACACCATTTTTCTAAAAAAATAGCTAACTCTAGTACATAAGTATAAACATACATAATATTTTCTTTAAAAATATTTACTATTACATATGGGTACTCAAAACATAAAATTAACTCCCATGTGTACAAAAAATCAACTAATTAATGGAATCCCAATATACATAAGTGTTGGGAAATGATAAAGGATTGTTTATAAAAGTAAAACCCTTGGTCCCTAAAATTATTTTCTCCATACATAAAAGTAAATCTATAATTTCTCTATATTCATAAGTATAAATCGATACTAAGAAAATATGTAAGATTTACCTTGTGGTATGTGAAAATTTCCCTATGAAAGGTTGGGAGAAATCAACTAAGTTTTTTATTTTTTATTTTTTTGAGGAAATTGAGATCTTTTCCAAAATGAAAATTCCTCTTTATGAAGAAGAAATAAGGTTACACCAAAATAAAGAAGGATTTTTTACAAAAATAACTTTACAAGAATGAAAAATGATCCTCCTTAACATCATTAGCTGGTGTTTTCTTAGTAGAAGAGATCCCTTTGTCAGAAATCCCATATTCTGGGTAATTTACTTCAAAGTAGGAATGATTGATGATGTAATTCATGTATGATATAGAATCCAAAAAAAAATCCTCTATAGACTTATAAGCTTCCAAGAAAGATGAATAATATCGTTCCCAATTCCTTACACAATGGTGGTAGAATCAAACTCAATCCATAAGTTGAACCAGCCATGTTGCTTTTCCATCTTGACCGCATTTATTAACACTATGAATTTAAACTTCCAGAGAAGTAGAGATTCCATAGGAACCATAAAGGTAGTCCATTTCATCACCAAGATGATTATTGAAAATAGTACGATATCTAGAAGGACATGGATTACCTCTCAAAGCTTCATCGGTGTTTCATTTTATCAAACCCACTATTGGGTGAATGCATATGACTTCCAAGGTACCCATTAGTGCACAGTAATTACCTATAATACCAAAATGATTTAACATCATAAAATCTTAGATAGATTTATCAAAAAATCCTCTTTAAATGGCATTTCAATTTTTTACATCCATGAAAATTTGTACTGAGGAAGACTTAAAAGAGAAAGGAAAACTATCATAGATCATTTATTTTCTAAGATGTCCAACTGACATAGAGAATTTCCATGATGGAAGCCAAAAAAAGATTCTAAAACTACTAAGTGGAATCTTGGTGTAGGCAATAAGTTGGTCTTGAATGTTTGCTTCCCATTGAATAGAGACCTCAAAGAGATCAAAATAAGTGGCCCATAGAGCATCATTATTGTAGAATCTAAGTAATAAGTGATTGAGATAATAATGATTTTGGTTTCATAGCATACATAATGAGCATATATTAATTATAGCATACTCCATGAAAGTGCCAGTAGGCAGCCATGTGTGAATTATCCTCCATGAAAGTGAGGACTATAAGGGAGATTTCTAGCACCTGTTTAAGATCCTATCATAGTAATTGGATTTTTCCTGAACCATCATGAAGTAATATAATTTGTAGGTTAGCCTACCATTGATGTATGACTCCAAAATAATAGTTTCTTCATTATTGATGAAGGTATAATTACTAAACACTTCTTTAATATCATGTGGAAGATTTTCTAGAGTGATCTCTATTTTCTCTTTAATTGTCACTTTA
The DNA here is from genome assembly GCA_963277665.1 of Viscum album. NCBI lineage: Eukaryota > Viridiplantae > Streptophyta > Magnoliopsida > Santalales > Viscaceae > Viscum > Viscum album. The sequence goes on along the minus strand of OY728156.1, from coordinate 1,248,759,423 downwards.
GTGTCAGATAAAGGATCTGAGGAGATTAAAATGTTAATGGGAGGCATACCTATCCAATTATCTAACTAAAAATTGAGAGAATAGTCAATGTTAATTAACTATTTATAATTCATAGTAATCATGGAAAAGGTGGTTTTAAAATCATGCCAAATAGAAGAGTCCATGTAGTTCTAAGTTCCAGCTTCGAGCCTTCTGGGGAATATGATTCTAAAAAAGGAAATAACCAATAATTTCTCAATGATGAGACTCCACGTAAATTTGTTTTGAAAGTCTTGATTGAATTTAAATAGGTTTTTGATACCAATCCCTCTATAATAAACTGATTGACAACATTGTTTCCATGAGACAGTGGCAATTTTTCGTTAAAGAATGCTTCCACTACAGATAAAGTTTATGATGTAGGTACTTATTTTTTTTATGAAATAAACTATCCATTTATAAGACATAAAGTAATAGGTGAATTTTGAAACAATCACTTCTTTCATAAGACTGATTCTTCCTGCCATCGAGAGAGTCTTTCCTTTCTATGAGGCCAACTGATTTTTAATTTAACTCACAATGTGAGAGAAGTTGCGGGTTTGGGGTTTACCCCAGAACATGGGAACACCAATATAGGTGGATGGAATTGAACCCTCCTTAATTCCCAACTCATTGAAAATTTAAAATTTTCTATCTGTAAGAATTTTCTTTCAAAAATATAAGAAGTACTTTTCCCAACTGATATCTTATCCTGAGACTTGTTCATAATGTAGAATAAAATTCTGTATATTCCTGATGTTTCTTTTTTCCTATAAGATGAAGATAATTATGTCATCATTATACAATAAATGTGTAGGGGTAACAATGAATCTTCTATCCCTAATGGGTTTACTTTATTTTCATTCACTATGCTGAAAAAATTCTACTCAAATAATCCTTAGTAATTGAGAAATTAATGGCAGAGAGTGGATCACCTTGTCTAACACCTATGGATAAAGTAAAGTAACCTTTTGGAGAGCCATTGATAATAACATAAATATGGGCTGAACATATTATTATTTAAACCCATTTAATGAAGGTCTCATCAAATCCAAAATTAAGTAGAACCTTATAGATGAAACCCCAATCTAAAGTGTCAAAAGATTTTTTCACATCAAGATTTATAGCAATATTACCTCTTCTAGCAGTCTTTCTGAGAATATTGATACATTCAAAGGTAATAATGATTCAACCTTTAATATTTCTTCCTTTAATGAAACAAAATTGATTTACAGACACAATCCTATTAGCAATGTTGGCCAGATTATTTTTAATAATTTTTCTAATGATTTTATAAATTGTTTTGATAAGGTCCATTGATCTGAAAAGATAAATTTAATTTTCATTCACTGCTTTAGGAATGAGGGATGAAATTGAGAATTAATTCCATGTGATAACTACCCACCATTGAAAAGGTTATTAATCAGCCTGCAAACATCAACTAGAATAATATCCTAATAGGTTTGGAATAAATAGTTTGTAAACTCATTAGGTCTTGGTGAGATGCTATGATTTAATCCAAATATAGCTTCATTGATTTAAAATTTCATTAGGATAGAAAATAGAAAATAATTATCCTCATTATTGAAATTTTTTGGGCTGAATCCTTACAAATATTCCTACAAGAATTGGGACCATTAAAGTGATTCATATAATAAGAGACAAAATTTGAAACCAAATATTCTGTGTTATTAAGAATCCCCCCCCCCCACCTTATCATTTAAAAAAGAAAGTGACCTATTAACTTTCCTGAATATCTAGAGAGGATTTAAAAGCATAGTGTTTTTTTCACCTTCTTTAAGGCATTTAGTTTTGAAGGCTTCCCTTTGTATGCCTTCTTTAAAATTAAGAAGACTGTTTATGTCCTGAGTAATCCTATTTTCCTGATCAATACCTGAGGATAAATCATTATGAGTGTCATTCCCCTGAGTAATGTGGATCAAGGATTCAAGGTAGGCAGTATTTTCATCCATACTGGTAAATAATTCCTTACTCCAAGTTGTAAGATTTTGATTACGGATTTTAAGCTTTTTAATACAAACTATGAAGATGATCACATCTCAATTGGACTTACATATGAGATAACCTATCTTGTTATCTATATGTAATTAAATTCTTATGTGGAATCACCTAACATGAATAAGGACATCCCTTAATCTCACTAGAATGGAATTAAATCACCTTATTCACCTGATATCAAAGGCAATAATATATACATGGGGACTAATGTGATTTATGGTAATGATACATGAAATTCCATCACTAATCTATAGAGAACCTCTAAACATGTTTACAAAAATCTCGGTGATGTGTAGGCTCAATATGGATCTGGAAAAACCAAAAACACTACATTAGTATAACCTATATCTTTTGTCACCAAAGGAATAACCTCTTTTTTGAAATGGGATATAAATGGTGGTTATAACATTCTCCCACTGATAAATGAAAGTCAGTGAGACTCTGGTGAAGTTCCAAATAGAGATACTATTTCTATGACTTCAACTCAGGTGTCCATACTTATATTCAAGTGGTTAATGAGATCAAAGTATCTATTAATGAAGCACCAAATCAACATAGTAGTGCATGTAATTTTTTGGACACACGTAATGGAATAACCACTAATAACTTAGCACTGATTCCAAGTGATGATCTTAATAATTTCAATGATTTTTCTCATGATATGAAGGATGATCATATGTGTAGTAGTGTACATGATATTATTACTTCTCAAGATGTTATAGTGAGGTATATATTCCTACTACTCATACATTTCCATAACATGGAAGGTCAATTCGTTTCTCAATTCTAGTTAATCGGCATAAGGATAAGGATAAGGAAGATACCCCTATTAATGTGGGCACAAAATCAGTTATTATAAAAAAATCAACCAGAAACAAAAGTTTTTGTGGGAAGAAAAAATGGATATATTACTATAAATATAAGTTTAAATGAGGATTATTTTTTTAATTGCCAGGGCCTACCCAACCCTGACACTATTATCCCTCTTAGGATTTTTATTAGGGAATAAAAATTTGTGGTTCTTGGAATATCTGATCCAAAAATAATTTTTTGTGATATAATTTCCTCTCTTGAAAAACTGGAATTTCAAGTATTGAAATCTCTTTTTTTTTAAATTAAAATTATTAATACATAAAACTAAACCCAATCTACATAATACTAACCATTACTTTTGTAAGAAGCACTTCTAGATTTGTAAGATTAATCCATCAGCAAAGTCTATGAATAATAGTAAACATGGGAATATATAAAAGGAACTTTGTGATTACTTTATACATGTAATGATAAACATATGATTAAGGGGATCTATTAAAATAAAATCTATATATGTTAGATTAAACTCTTGATATGTAAAATTCAACTTCCCATATTTAAAATTAAACCTTAGATATGTAATAGTAACTTCGATCTTTCCCTATGATACATAAGGTACTTTTTGTAATAAAGGGAACATATAAAATTACTTAATTTTTTTTATCACAGTTTTTCAAGACTGAATCAATCAAAAATACTCAATGAGTAGCATCCTATGATCCTAAGGTAGGTGTCTCTTTAGTATTACACCCCTAGATATGTGATACTTAAAATAATAATTGGTATTACCCATGTCAACAAGGTGAACCTTTTTTCAAAATCCTTCTTAATTAGAAATCAACATTTAAGTGTGCTTATCTTGGAGTAATATTAGGATGGTTGGACTCTTAATAAGTTTCTTAGGGTGTGTGGGAGTGAGGAAAAATAACACTAAAATAGCATGTGTTAGCCTATGGGGATATTCATTAGTCAAATTAGTGACATCGGTGAGTAATAGCATGTGGTGTGCTGGTAAGGAACCCAAGGTATTATAAGTGCCTCATGGGTTCAGGTGACTTAGTTCATAGCCTGAGGAGGACAATTCATGAAAAATGGTATCAAATCCAATACCTAGTCAGAAGTGTAGAGTCACTACAAAGGTTTGAGGTGTCGGGTATACAAAAATGATGGTGTTCTTTAAACAGGGGTGAGTGTAACACCTATAAAAATATAATACATAAAATACTAATTAGTACAGTCCATGTAAACAAGGTGAAAAAAAAAATTTGAGCTTATATGATAAGAACTCAAACATTAAATGTTCTTAGATTAGAGTAATTTTATGATGGGTGAACTCTTGGTAATTTTCTTAGGTTGTGTGTGAGTGATTAAAAATCACATTAACTGAATGTTTATTGACCTATGGGGATAGTTGTTATTCTAATAATTATCCTCAATGAGTAATATAATTTTGTGTGTTAGGAAGGTATAAAAGATATTGTAGGAGACCCATGGATTCAAATGACTAAGTTCATGGCATGGGGATGTCAGGTGATGACATGGGTGATCACATGTTATGAATGATTTATACATATACTTATTTAAATTATTTCATTGTGACTCTTAAAAAAATTCATGGGGATGGAATTATTTATCCCTTCAATACATTAAGTTATGATTCATATCTGTATATACTATATAAAGAAAATGATTATGATATTATGCCATTGGAAGATAGTTTTTTCATAGTATCCAATTATGATATCTTTACTTAGTAGGTAATCTTGTCATGAGAGGTATCTGACTGTGCGTTTATGATGTACAGATATCATGTATTACTTATGTCTCATGTATATTGTGTGTCATATCATGTTTTATAATTTTGACATGATTTATACTATGTTTTATGGAGTATTATTCCTCAACATGATACCATGTTCTTATAAAAACCTTATTTGGATTTTAAAATCACCCAATTCTTTTTTGATGTGAATCCTTAAGAAACAAAGTATGTTATGAGATGAAGATAGCCTAAGGATTAAGCATAGATAATTTGTTAAAATGTCATTCTAGTAGGGGGATTCAATAAAGGGAAGATATTCATGGAGGAGTACATAAACAAATGAGACCAACTCACTTTTGAGGTTGAAAGGATGATGACGGATGAATAGAGCACTCAAGTTTTGGTTTTATCCTAGAATTTTTTTAGGGAAGAGGATTCTAGTAAACTCAAGTTTCTCTTTTATTACTTTATTTAAATTGAAAGATACTTGGTTAGTTTGACTGGAATGATGTTTGAGATGTTTCTGGGTTGTTTTAAACTCTCTATTTGTTTTCTTTGAGATGTCTGATGTTTTGACCTCAATATGCTACTTGGATCTGCTCTAGATGGGGATCAGAGAATTAAGTATTCACTGGATCATTCCTTTTGGATCTGGATGATGAGAGGGTATGGATTGCTATTGGTTCTATGTCCATGAATTTCTTTACAGGACAGCTTGGCGAAAGGTTATGCTTTGATTAATCTTGTCATCATGGTAAAATTTTTGGGGAGAATTTGATCATGTAGTATGTTATGGGTTTTTGTTTTGGTTTCTTGTAGGTGTTGTTGGAATATATGGTTTCTCACTTTTCCTCAAAAGTGTTTTGAAAATAATAAAGTAATTTTCAGTCAATCAGTTTATATGAAAGTAAATTTTATGTTATGTAATGAAAATATTGTTATTATGGAACCAGATCCTAGAGTGAAAGTATAAGGTTTTATATAGATAAGTGAAAAATAAAATTCTTGTTAATCCTATAAAAGTGTACAAGGAAGTGATAGTTAACTATAAAAATTTTAAAGGAAGAAAATTAATTACAATTTTCTCCTATTATTTGAGATAACTCTCCCTTTATTAGAAAATCTCAATGCAAAAAAATAAATTTGTATATCAACAAAAACAAATGGGTACTATATCTAGTTCTTGGTCACTGAAAAAAATGTGGCTTAAGTTTCTTACTCCCCATTGTGAGTAAGTGTTATAATAAAAAAAAAATACAACAGTGGAAAATCATTGATCAAAGTATATTTAATAGAGAGTTAACATATTTCAAATTAATCAAACAAATATAAATCATTATTGAATTATTCTTGATATTTTCTTCATTTTAGTACATTGGCTTGAGTATTTTATGAAGGTATAAAAACAAATAAAAATAAAAATTATTAGATAAAATAATTCACCCCTATGATTTTTTAGAAATCAAAAAAAAAGTGAACCTAGGAAAAAAAATTATTTCCTTTTTAATGAAAGGAACTTCTCTTAGAGATACAATATAATAATTTCAACCTTTTAACTATTTATTAGAATGCATCACAAATTTATGTACATCACCCAAATATAATAATTTAATGATGGATTTTCCTTTATACTTTACCAAATATTACATTTCCCTCTCCAATCACATGTCTCACATAAGAGCCATAGAAACCTCTCTACACTCACACATCCACAGACATACTAACCACCCTAAAAAATCCTTATACTCTCTTTTAATTAATATTTCATCTTAACATTCTTACTCTATTATGAATCTATGAATTTTAAAAAACTCTATTTAAATCCTAACCCACCCACCCCAATCCCCCGATGATTCTACCCAAACACATCTACCACACTGTAATTATAATTACACCCCCACATACATCACCATCACCAAAATAAACCCCTCATTCACAAACACACAAACACATGCATCTAAACATATCCATACATCACATACATATTCATTTATATCATATAAATATTAAAAAAAATAATTCACCTAACATAAATTAAAATCAATTTACTTTCCAATAATAACTCTTATTTAATTAAATTAAATTATTCCCCTTATTAATTCCAAATTAAATTCTAAAATTTATATTTTATTTAAAAAAAATCTACTTATATATTTAAAATTATGTTTTAAAAATAAAATCTAATTTATTAAATAGTAAATTTAATTAAAAATTGTTCATTCAGTATAAAAATTAGGCTAATAAAATTATAGTCTACATGATTTACTCTATTTAATTTTTTATTAATTTTTAAAAAGGATCATCATTTAATTCTCTCACTTTTTTAGTTTATATTATAAACAAAAAATTATGGGATGTTGGAGGAATGTTCATGGTTAAGTAAATATAAGGAACAATTTAAATCATATTGGTAATGTTTTGGGAATTTTTTAGTGTTTCAAAGAACATTCATAGGACATATGTACAATAAAAGTGAGATTAAATAAGGGATGGTCATGAGAGAGTCTTTGGAAACCATGTTTACAGATATTTGAGTTATGCATTGATACCTCACTACTATAATATCACATGGATAATTATGGATTATGGGGTTATATATCTTGATATTTTATTGTGACTTAAGAATAACATACATATATATTACATTATTTTAGATTAATATTCAACACACCTAATAACAATACACACCCAAGAACTATAAAGTGTTAGTGTCTTTGGAGACTAGATACATAATCATCTTATTTCATGAAATATCTTCAACATATCCCAAAAATATATTCTCACATAGTACACTTATTAAATATTCCCTACTTAAAACCTTTCTTTATAACCTGGGTAAAGAAAACATAAGAAATTGTGAGCTCAGATTCTCAGTAAGGGTAAGCATAGGAGATATCAATCAATGGTCATATGTGAGCATAAGATAAGCATAAGGTAATAAGAACATGATCATAACTTATAAAAATCATACCCAATCATTAAAATATCATTAATCATAAATTATGGAATGAATATTTATCATTTATAAATACATATGTCAATAGTTTTTCTAATCATCAATAATCAATCATGATCTATAAGAATATATCATAAGCATAAGAAATAATTTTATGTTATACATATAAGATTATAAAATCATTTCCTTAGTCAAGGATCACTAGTAAGACTATAATAGTGAATAGGTTTTACTCCCCATTTCATCATTTACTTAGTCAAGGTTAACTCCCAAGACTATCATAGTGTAAATAGAACCTTATTTAATTAGGTTTACTCCCTATTCTAGTCTTTATTATCTCTTGATATATCCATATTTTCCCAATGCATTGGAGGGATATATAATTCTAGGGCCACCTTTCACATAATAAAAACCATACATATGTGGTCCATAAGATCATAAAACATTCATCATTTCATCATATCATAACCCATGTAAATTAAATATTTTTCATAAATATATCATCATTTCATCATAGCTTAACCCGTGGAAAATAAATGGGTTTTATAAAGGTTTAATCATAAATTAATTAACCCATTGGAAATAAATGGGTTTCATATAATCATCCTTAAATCATCATTATCATAATCCATATAGAAAAAAATAGTTGATGGTATCATAAGATCATATCCCTGGTGAATCATTAAAATCCTTAATGTATACTAATATATATGAAAAATACCTTTAAAATAACATTCAAACCTTTCTTTGAAGACATAGTAAAAATATCATATTATTTTGATAAAATTTTAAATAAAAAATACTATAAAATTAAGAAAATTATTATTTTTTAAATAACCATGTAAAATTTTAAATTAATCTAAAAATCAAATAATGGTTATGATGGTGTGAAAATCCTTTCATATTATAAGTGTTAAAAGAGAGCATTCTTTTCACAATTTTGTAGAAATTCAAAAATGACTTTTTTGAAAAATGTTTCTTTAAAAGATTAATTTTAAAACATTTTAAATAAAGTAAAATTTAATGAAAATTAACTTTTTAGAAAATTTCTTGTATAGGTAAAAACTTTCATAAATTGATTTTGAAGAGCGTGGACATAAAAGAAAAATTTTAATGTCCAAAGAGGAAATAAGGTCAACTTTTCTTTATAAACATTTTATTGATCATTTTAATTAAAAAATATAGTAAAATGGTACTAATACATAAAAAATACATTAATAAACATATGAGAATACAATATATGGTTTTTAAAGGATATTATCCATAAAATTTCATGAAATATAAATTTAGCATAGACAATCCTAAAAATAAATCAGATTGTAACGTAAACCCTTTCCTCAAGAACTAACTTTCTTCATACAAGTTAAATATCATGAATAATATATATAGATTTATTATACATATATTCTAAAACCATATTAATAAATAACTTACTATGTATCAATTTTTTATAATTTCTAATTATCCTTTTATTAACAATTTTTCCTCAAAATGGATATTCTAGTGAGAACCAATCTGTCATCCATGCATGTTTCAGTTTGATCATGGTTTAATTATATTTTAAATATAAATAATGATTTAATTTTAATATTTATAATTATATACACTTTTAAAACCATTAATAAAAAGTGGTGGAAAAAAATGAATTACATCACATCATAGAGATAGTAATTTGTTCGTACACATTAGTAATGTTTCCATTTTTTGATGGATAGAATGAAATAAAGTAAAAAAACAATTAACCATTATAGAATCATTATTATATCATAAATATTCATTAATTTTATCCTTATTATCATCCATGTAATTTTAAAATGAAAAACAGATCGCATCTCTTCTTGGAGGTGGTGGTCCACACGTACGTACAAGAGACGTTATTCTTTCCCAGTGGAGGGGAATGTAAGAAGGTAGATAAGATATTATAATTATTGAATAATAATTATATCATATATATAATAAATAAACATTAAATACATCATAATAAACAACCATGAAATATGGTGGTGGAAAATTAATCATATTGCTATGTGGAGGCAGTAGTCCACACATACGCACGACCGATACTTTCATTTCACATTTGATGAAAAAGAGGTAAAAGATGATTTATCCACCAAAATAATAAAAAATAATTATATTAAATATAAAAAACATAATTATTTTATATTTTATACCACAAATTTAGAGGATTTATAAGAAGAAATAAATTTTAAAATACTCGGTTAAGAGTTATACCTCTTCATTAGAAAACCTCCTTTAGATTACACCATAAGCATTGAAAGGATTGAATTATAATCAAAAAAATTCCTAAAGGATGTTTTTAGGGATATTATTAAAGTATTTAGTCTATTATTGGATGAACTAATCATCCCTTAAAGTGTGAGGAAGATTGGAGAGGTGGTGTCTTTTTATATGGGAAGGAGGGGATACGCTTGGAAGTTTTCAAAGGATTAAAATATATTAATGTCTTACTCAATCAAAATGGATCCAAAATTACTCATAGTAGAATATAAGATGATATAGGTTAGAAATATGACCATTCAATAGGATTTAGAAAAGTTTTTTGGCTTTTTTAACCCATATTATTTTAGTTTTAAACCTTTTGACACATTTTAACTCTTACCATGGTAACTGACTTTTTACCAAAGTTACTATTCATAATGACCAAAAATATTTCTAAAATTATTAAATAATATTAATTATATTTATTAAAAATATGGGATCAATTTTAAAAAATTAAATTTTTATAATTGGTATAAATTCATTTTAAAATAAGAACTTAAAACATAACAAAACTGTTTTTAGATAAATGTATTTTTAATCATAAAATCGAATTTAACATCATTACTTTCCATGTGAAAACTATTATGTGAATGTTAAAACATTTTTTTGAATATATTATAAATAAATTTAATTAAAATAATTCATCATTAGATATTAATTTAATTTTCTAATTTAAAAACACATTGTGCATGTAAAAATGGTTTTTTAGAAAAAAAACATCTCTTTTTACCTTTAAATGATTTTATTTTAATTTATTACAAATTCAAAAATAATGAATAAATTTTATAAAATAATTTTTCATAATTTATATAGTATTATTCATACCCTCCAATTTAACTTCTAGGATATAATTATCACATTAAATAATAATAACTGAATAGTATATCGTGGTTCGTTTAAACATAGTGTTATAGGTAAAGGAAGATATCAAAGAAATAAAATTTATTTAAATAGAAATATATCATAAAATTTTAGAGTGTTAAATTATACCCCATTATAATAATTTATCCCATGAAAATTCATCACTTTGATATAAACAACTAAGGATATTTTCACTTCATCACAACTTCGGGTTCCCATATAGCTTCCTCAAATTTCTGATTCCAAGTGAATAGTCTTTCCCCATAGCACTTTATATATATGATATAATATTTCTACTAGTTTTTATTTATATGAAAGATCATCCTCCAGTGGTACAACTTCTTATTTCAATACATGTGAAGGGTTAGGTATGTGCTTTCATAAGAGAGAAACATGGAACACATCATGAACTTGAGAGAAGATCGGTAGAAGCACCAAATGATAAGAAACCATCTCAATATTATCAATAATATCTAAAGGGATGATATGTAAAGGGATAAAATTTCCCTTATTTCAAAATATCGTAACCATTTTCCATGTAGAAATTTATAGAAATACCTTCTTTCCAAATTTAAATTTTAGGTCTCACTGATGATTGTTATCATAACTCATCTATCAACTTTGAGCTACCCTAATGTTTTATTGGATGGATTTAACATTATATAAAATTTCATTAGCTAGCGCAAGTATCAATGCCTTTCTTTCTACAACTTCATCCCAACACATTGAATTTTTTCACTTCCTTCTAAAGTGGAATTCATAAGGCACTATCTGAATACTTGAGTGAAAGAAATTGTTGTTAGAAAATTATACCAAAGGAAGGTGTTTTTTTAGTGAACACCACCACCATCCATTTTTTATATATTATTAAAGAACCACTTTGAGGAAAAGTGGGAACCTACAACAAAAACATACATACCAAAATAAATTCACATAGACACATTACACTTTGAAATAATTCAAAATTCAAAAAGATTCAAAAGGATCCAACATCACCACGCCAAAACCATCAACATGCCACCTATTTCAGAAGTCAAAGGGGACCACATCACAACATATCCAGTAAATACCACTATCCACCTGAGGAGAGTTGTACACATCTTTAAAACACATTTTCACCATCATCATATCACATCATCATTATCTCAACACCCACGTCCACCACTACAGACCACATCACTTTTTTCCCTTTACCGATGTGCACCACCAGCACCAGAGACCGCATCACCATCATCCCTTCACCAGCGTGCACCACTGGCCCCCGAGATCGTCAAAGACCCTAGAAACTACCGTTGAACATCAGGGTATTATCAACCTCCATAGAACTAGAAACATCGCGACCCCCAATCATGAATGAACCCAAAATAGACAACTGCCACCATACCCAATCAAGAACGAAGCCAAACCAAAGCCACAGATCGAAACACAATTGAAAAAAAATCCAACTAATCGACTTCCAAGAAGAATAAAATAAACTTGTGCTGAAGAATTTATTAAAAACTGAAGAACCAAAACCCTCATCTAAGGTCGTTACCTGGGAACACTATCGTCCACCGAACCACACCTACCAAAACCCCATTGGTACCACTTCTCTAGATCTAACTTGGAGGGGGGAAGTGAAGCCTAAGGTCAGAGTAGTGGTATGAGCACCTAAGAGTTCTGGGCAATGGAAACAACGACGATGCCGAAAACGGTGGACCTTTAAAAACTTTAGAAAGACGACCCAGGTAGCACCTTGAGACCTATCAACCACCAAGCCACAACACTCAAAACCTCTTTGAACCACCACTCTATATCTGACCTAGAGAGTCATAGTGGAATGTGAGGCCAGTGCTACAGAGAGAGCGTTCAACAGCTTCATCAGTAGACAACCTATCGAGAAAAGACCTCCAGAAAAAGAAGAATTTAACATCACAGAAGAAAAATCCAAAGAACCTTCACCGGAGTGAGAACAAGGAGAAGGAACGAAGAGGAAGAAACCAGTGGTGGAAAAGCTGTGAAAGAAGTGCCAGGGGAAAGAACACATAGATAATCCATGTTAAAAGAGAAAAAATAGGCTTGAGGAGGCAATAAAATTCTAGAGGAGGAGAAAGGATGAGAGGAAAGGAGGAAATGGAGAACCGACAACCCTGAATTGAAATATTTTAGGAGGAAATCCTAGGTGGATATGGGAGTGAGAGGAGATCTGGGAGAGAAGGGTGCCATAAATTCCCCAACCACCTTTGAATTACATATAATAGGATATCATTATATCCTCTATAGTATGAATAGTCATCTCAAACTAACCATATTTATGAGGATGATATATAGTGCTCAAGATCAATCTTATATTCAAAGCCTACTAAATAATTCTCCAAAACATTGAGGTAAACCTCAGATCCTGATCATATAAAATATAATGTTGTACTCCAAGAAACCTTACCACTTCCTTAATATATATCCTAGAAATATTATCAAGAGATAAATCTTCTATGATGGTAATTAAATGTGTTTCTTTCATAAGGTGGTTGACTATAATACAAATATCATTATACCCTTTAGTTGTTTGGGGAGTCTGGCGGTGAAATCAATAGTAATTGTTATAACATCCCCATATACTTATGTCTCTTAGACTTAAATTAATGACATATAAGTCCTTACGATACATACTCTTTAATATCCCATATCATGTTATCCCACTATAAATACTCTTATAGATCTCTATACAACGTCATACTTTTGGGATGAAAAGAGAATGATCTACTATAAGATTCATTGAATTTTTCCTTTGTAAATTATGTTATTGATGGGAAACATACTCGAGTCCCAAACCTTATCATTCCGTCACAATAATAGTGGAACTTAGGAGAATTTATCACTACCTTTTATAGTTATACATCCTCCTTTGGTGCCTCTTTAATCCTAACAAAGATGTTCGAATGAAAATTTATTTGAGAAAGATATGATTTGTCCCATTTACTCATGAATCTAAGATCAAACTTCTACAAATCCATAAATATTTTATCTCTTTCAATCCTCTTCATGGGAAAACTATAATGGTATTTATGACTCAAAGCATCAGCCACCTTGTTTATCTTCCTAGGGTGGAAGTGTATTGAGTAACCATAATCTTTAATCAATCCTAATGATATCCTTTGGATCAGAATATATAATTCAAGATTTTATGATCAGTATATATATCATATATTTCACCAAAAAGATAATTACTCTATATTTTCAATGAAAAAAATAATGCTTACAACTCCAAATCCAGATTTGGATAATTTTGATCTTGAATTTTCAATTGGTGTGAGGAATATGTTATAGACATATCATTCTTCATGAAGGGGCATCACAATACCTTCTTCGATGCATCACTATAGATCACAAACCATTTTCCACTATATGGTAGTATAAGAATAAGTTCACTAACCAAACATAATTTTAACTCCTTGAAATTTTACTCACATTCATCTATACAAAGGAACTTGTCTCCTTTCTGATTCAATTTGGTTATTGGATTTTATTTCCATGATAAATCCCCCATGAAGCATCAGTGTTATCCATCCAACCTTAGAAAAATATGGATCTTGGTTATCATGTTTGATCTATTCCATTTCTCAATTACTTCTATATTTTAAGGATCCACTGATATACCCTCATTGAGATTATATGACCCAAAATGAAACTTTTTATAACAATAATTAACACTTGATGAAATTGACATAAAACTTCTCTATCCTTAGGGTATTTGAAAAATAATAAAATGATCTTCATACTCTTCCTTACTCTTAGAATATATAAGAATATCATCTATAAAGAATACCACAAATTGATCAAGGTAATATCTAATGTCTTTATTCATTATATCCATGAATATAGTGGGGTAATTGGTAATTCAAAATAGTATCACTATAAATTCATAATGATCATACCTCATATGGAATGTTGTTGTATGTATATCATCCTTATTGATCCAGGATTTATGATATCCAAAATGAAGTTCAACCTTGTAAAAGTATTTAACTTCACACATTTGATCAAACAAGTCATTAATATGGGGTAGAGGATACTTGTTCTTGATGTTGATCTTGTTATGTTATCAATAATTAATGATAATACACATTAACTTGTATTTATTTTTAAAAAGAAGAATGGGCGCACCCCATGGTGATGCATTGGGGTGTATGAATCCCTTATTAATATTCTCTTAGAGTTGATTCTTTAATTCATGAAACTCAATCGAGACTATTCTATACAGAGTCTTTGAAATAGGTGTATCACCAAGTATGAGTTTTATTAAAAACTCAACTTCATGATTTAGAGGAATAATAGGAAATTATTTAGGAAATAAATCGATATAATCTTAAATAATAGTCATATATTTGATGTTGATTTTCTACTAAACCATTTGAGATAAATATCTCTTGAGAATAGTTAGTAAAACCCATATAATGGAAGTAACATCAATTATAATTTCATATTCATCCTCATACTAAAAAATGATCATAGGTTGATTCATTAGATCAAATATGACTTCCCTTTCTCAAAAATTGATATTAGATCTATATATAAAGAGAAAATCGATTCCCAAAATCGCATAAAATTAAACTAGATATATAATCATAAGATTTGTTGTAAGAAAATTCCCACACACTTATATCAGATATGAGATATAGACTTGAGATGAAATCATTTTACAATTAAGATTTATTTACTGCTGAATTAACATTTAATGATTGAGGGGGTTACTTGATACCCTTATAAAATTCTTCAGATATAAATGAGTGGGTAAATATATAATCCAATAAAACCTTTAAAATTATAGAGTGGGTGGTAAGTGTATATTTCACCACTTCATTCTCTAGACCCACTTCATTAGTTGTTATCACATGAACTTTCCCTTTTTCTCTAGGCTTAAAAGGTTTCCAATATTTATTGTCATCATTAACACTCATATTAATGAATTTATTGGTATAGTTCCTATAAACTTTTCAATTATATCATTACAGTGTCAGTGGAACATTTGGTTGAGATTTCCCACCATTACTTTCATTGACTATCCTCTTCACATCACTTTGTAATTATTTTTCTCGATGGGATTCTTTTCCACACTTAAAAAATTTACCATACCCTACTAGTAAATTTCCTCAAAATTATATCTTTATCTTTTTCCCCAAAACCATGAGAACACTGAAAGTCTCCAATTTTGATTTCCTACTTGAGAACACATAGAAATATTTCTTCATAGCTAAAAAAGTATCTCATATCCAATTCCTTTCTAATAATTAGTCTAAATCCACTAAATAATAAATCAATTTTTCTTTTAGAGTCAGTTATAAATCCATAATCATACCTTGAAAGTCTTCAGAAATTCGACTTATAATTACTAATGGATTCATCATATTTCTACTTTAGGTCTAGGAATTCCCTTTAAATTTTCAAGTGAGTATTTAGAGTTAAATACTTATTGAAAAATAAATTCTCAAACTATTTCCATGACATTGAGTTAATTTCCTCATATTAGCTCACATTCTTGATAAGATTCCACCATTGATCAGCTTGACCTTCCAAATGATACACAAAAAAAATAAACTTTTTCATGGTTCAAGCATTTGAGAATAGATAATATATTTTTCATATAATTGATCTATTTCTCATCAACAAGTGGATCATAGGATCTACTCAAGGAAGGTAGATGTCTCCCTATAAAAGACTCAATAGTGATTTCTTCCTTTCTTTGGTTGTTTGGAAGATTAACATGATTCATGTTACCATTCATAGCTTGAGATTTTTGTAAGCATATCCTCAATATTTCAAATCATAATTCCCATTTCATTTGGATTCTCATGAGGAAAATTAATTCATTTACCTTCACATTTAGCATTAACACAATTCCTATTAGGTCTATCCATTGACTAATACAAAAAATCACAATGTGATTAATAATAATCAAAATGAGTAATCATGTAGTTATAAAAAATAATTCATAGGATATCTAAATAATGAAACAGTATTTTAAATATATAACACCTTAGGTTTTACCTAGGATATTCATGTTCATCATCTATTTAAATAAATCACAATGGTTTATAAATAAAATTTGAACAACCTAATCATTTTCCTTAAGAGTGTCTAGAAATGTGTGAAATCTTAGGCCCACTCATCATGAATAGGTGATAATCAAGTAAATACCCAATCTTCCTCTTTCATATTTGTTATCCCTACGTACAATTTTTTCATATCTTCATCCAATTTCCAGTATCCAAATATGGATGTATTTTCAAGGAAAAACACACAATATCTTTTTTACTAAAGCTTTAGGATTTTATCCTATACATAGAATTATCTCTAGGGTTTTCAACAAATTTATCTAATCCTAATATTCAAAAAAACAAAAAACAACTCCAATACCAACAATAGAAACCCAAGAATAATATACATAAATACTATATCATTTTAGATGAATATTATATAAATCTCATAATAATACATTCCCCAAAATAATAAAGGTTTATTGTCTTTGGATACTAGACACATAATAATCTTATATCATGAAACATATTCAAATATCTCATAAATATATTCTCATTGAAGGACCTTAGACCACCCTGAGAGGGGGGTGAATCAGGGTGTCAACTTTTTCTCTTCATTATTAGATAATATTCCCATATTGGTAGGAACTTGTTTAAACCTATCTAATGGATATGTGAAGTAATTAAAACATTCACATATAGAAAGACAACACCGCACTTTTACTTGGTTCACCACTAAGGTCTATGTTTAAGGATAATATGCTGATTGGTTGTTGGTCTTACCTAATTCCACTAATTTTCACTAGTTGTGGATTACAAATGTTCGGCCACAATCACTTTGTCCCAAGAACACCGCCTAAAGGTTCAGGGATAACTCATTTCTTCCCTCGGATCACTTCTACTGACTCCCCCTGGCTCACTACCTTGGGTGAAGTCTAACTCAGTTTATTCAATTGATGGTATCTTCAGCAGATTAGCATAGAGGTCTTTCCCTCTGCTTAGCATGATACACTACTTGCATAGAAGTCTTGAGTTGATTCTCTTTTATATTTAGTTTTATCCTTTAGTGAAATTACTGAATTCACAAAAACTTCTTATACTTTTTTCTAGAATCAAAAACTCCATTTATGATGTTCCTGCTTCGGCGAACTATCCTTTATTCTGCAGACTTTCTCTGATCTACGTACCATGCCTACTCCGCGTACCACGCTAGCTCTACATACTATGTCTGCTCCGCATACTGTGCCTGCTCTGCGTACCGTAACTACTCCGCGCACCACGCCTACTCTTCATACCACACAGCCACACCTCCTTCGCATACCATGCCTGCTCCACGCACCGCGCCTGCTCCGTGCACCACGCCTGCTCTACGCACCACGTCTTCTCTGCATATTATGCCTAGTCTGCATACTATGCCTGCACGTACCTCCTCTTCATTCTACCTTCAAGTACCATTTCTTCATTTCTTGGGCCTCATTTTCAAATTCTGTGAATTATTTTTTCTCTCGCATACCACATTTTTCTATGCTAAATCTCTTCAGAAGACTGCTCCTTCCAATTTTTCAAACTATTTTGACTTTCATGTACCACTTCTTCCTACATGAAATGTCTCCCATGTACCACTTTTGGACTTAGCTGAGTTCTTCCATAGTGATGATATTTTCTTATCGAATTAGCTCTTTTTTAATGATGGGATTATAACTCCTTATATAGGAAAATAACTCCTCAAATTTCACTAATCTGATTTACCCAAATTTTTAATGTGGGACAATCTTTACCGCGGACTATGCTCTTTTTGTATACTATGAGCCTCCACTGCATACTGCAACCCTCCTATGAACTGTGAACCTTCACTGCGTACTTTGTGTCTATTGGTATGTGTAATTCATCTATTCCACCAATGATGAGCCATTCCACGTACTGCAACTCCTTCTACGGCAAACCATTTTCGGTACCAAAACTCATTCTGCAAACTGTTCTATGTACCTTTCCTGCTATATAGTACGCGGCTACGAACCATTCCTGGACATGGTATGCGGTCCATGCTCCAAGGTAAATGGTTTGCTTCCTTTTCCAATTTCCTTCACTATTCCACATCTCATTCACTCCTACACAGAAATCCTTCCATTTCCAAAAAAAATCTCTATTTTGAGGTCCAACAATTTGGAAAACACTAGGAAATAACACCACCTTAAATATATTCTTCAGTAAGAACACTCATGCTAATTCACTATCATCTTTCTTCTTCAAAAATCATCTACTTTCATCACGAACCTTATCTATCGTGATATATAGTTTTTGATCGATCAACTTTAGCATCATCAGATTTGTCCATGGAAAGTACTACAACTTCTCTATCTTCTAACAACATTAGTCTTTCCAGTCAACACTAAATATTACTAGCATCATCTTCTCAGCTTTGTATGATCATTCTTAAATCTTCAAATCTCTACATGATCCCTCATGAAATAATTCATGTCTCTTTAGGTAGGCTCTTGCATGGTCTCTTTGAATTGTGATATGTTTCATGATCACTTTATAACTTTAATCCCTTCAACACTCTCTGATATGGTTTCATTATTATAGACAATGTATCATCTTTGATACATGTACTTTGAACTTAATATTAGTTCATCTAACATCTGAATTACCAATCTCAATAAATTTGGAGTTATTCTTCATCTCCTTATTCATTTTGATCTTCATTGAAAACTATTGACAACAAATACAACCTTATAAACAAAGTGGTCCCAACACCAATATACTATATTTCTTAGACATACTCTACTTGAAATCTTTATTCATAACCTAGGGAAAGGAATCATAAGAAACAGTGAAATCAGATACTCAATAAGGTTAAACATAGAAGTTATCAATCAATGATCATAAGTGAGTATAAGATAATCATAATGGTATGATAACATGATACTAACTTATGAAAATCAAACCCAATAATTCAAATATCATAAGCATAAATCATGGAATAAGGATTTATCCTAAAAAAATACATAAGTCGTATGTGTGTGGAATCATCAATAATAAATCATGATCCATGAGAACATATCATAAGAATAATACATAAGTTTGTGACATACACATAGGAATAGAAACTAATTTCCTTAGTCAATAATCATTATCAAGACTATCATAGTGGATTGGGTTTACTCCTCATTCTATCATTTCTTTAGTCAAGCTCACTCCCAATACAATCATAGTAGACAAAGTCCCTTATTAAATTGGGTTCACTCCCTATTACATCCCTTATTGTCTAAAGAGAAATCTATCTTTACCCAGTGCATTTGAATTCTATATAATTCCAGGGCCACATGTCACATTATTAAACCATACAAATATGTTTCATAAGATCATAAAACATTCATCATATAATTATATCATAACCCTTGGAATGGATACAGGTTTCATAATCATTTCACCATTTCATCATAGCATAACCCATGAAAAAAATGGGTTTCCTAAAGGATTAAGAAAAACTTAATTAACTCATGGGAAAGAAACGGGTTTTATATAATAATCCTTAAATAATCATCATCATAATTCATCAAGAGAAATAAAATGGATGGTATCTTAAGATTATATTGTAATATCCTGACCTTTTCTAGAGATGTATCAGGATTTTTTTCAAGTATTTTGTTTTCATTGTTTGAGTATACATTGATTGAGTTTTAACTTGGGGTGTTTTTGGGAGAAAAGTGAAAATTTTGGAAGGAAATTGATAGTGCACAGTCAGTGAATGGTTTTTCAAACCCTTCACCCTATTAGGAGAAATTGTACACCCCCCCATAAGAGGTGCATGGTTCGAAAAACTCTATTCCCTTGCTCAGCAAACCATGTGTGGGTTTCTAATTATCCCTAAAAATTAGTTTTTTAAATACATGAACCACCATATTAACCCAAAATCAACCCCAACTCAACCTGTAATGCCTTTGCATAGTTTTTTATCCTCCTTGGTAGATTTTAATCTATTCTAACCTCTGTTATTCACGATTTGAAGCCCGAATTAAAGATCTGCACCCCTCTCGGTGAGTGGATATCATACCATGTGGTTTCTATTCAATTTCTTATTCTTCTCCTATACAATGTAGGGTTATTCTTCCCTGTTTTTTAGATCTAGATCTAGGATTATTGTATTTATATATAGAATTGTGGGGTTTTGATTCATATGATCTTGAATTTAGATTTAAGATCCATATCTCGTTCTAGGTAATTATTCTATTCAAATTGGTAATTTTCATTGGGCGATATCTCATCAAAGAATTGAGGTAAGTGATCTATTATTAAAATATCATAGTCATGATTTCAATTATGTGTATGTAATTGTAAAATTTCTAGAGTTTGTTTAGAAATTTAATTTCCTAATTGAATTAATTTATTTGGTAAATTTATTAAGGGATTTTGGAATTAGGGATAATTGATTATTGAGTTAATTATCCTAATATTGAAATTGTGGAATTGGGAATAATTAATTATTGATTTAATTATTGAAATATTGAGATTATGGGATTTAGGGATAATTAATTGTTGAAATAATTATCGGAATGCTGAATTTTGTATTGAAATAATTTATTGTTGAATTAATTATAGAATATTGAGATTTTTTAATTGTATTAATTAATTGTGGAATTAATTAATATAATTTATGTGATTAATTAATTTTTGAATTAATTAATGGGATATAGGTGATTGATTAATTATTTAATTAATTAATAGAATGTTTTGAATATGAAATTGTTTAATTTGATTAATTAATTGGTGAATTAATTAATGTGATATTATAAAAAATATGAAATTATGATATTGTGGTTTATGTATTATGAAATATGAATGGTTACAATAGAATTAAGTTGTGTATTATGAAATATGAATAGAAACAATGGAATTCAACTATTAAATGATGGATGATAAAAATGGAATTCAGTCATGTATTATGAAATATGAATGGTAACAATGGAATTAAATGATGAAATGATAAATGGTAACAATGGAATTCAGTCATGAATTATAAAATATGAATGGTAACAATGTAATTCAATTATGAAATGATGAATGGTAAAAATAGAATTCAGTCATGCATTACAAATTATGAATGGTAACAATGGTATTCAGTAATAAGTTATGAATGGTAACAATGGAATTCAGATATATGATATCATTCAGGTTTCTTTGGGAGCCCTGTGGTGTATTTGGTTAAATAAAGAGTAATTTAATAAATGTAAATTGTTTAATTTATTTTTGGAATTTATTCTGTATACAAGTACATACACTACTTTGACTGGATATTGTTTTAGACACCAATGGTGGTGGCCTACTGAGTTTTACTCACACCTACTCGGGCTTCCTGGTCAGTACACAAATATATTTCATGGTTTTAGGATAGGTTAAGGGAAAATTCCATGTGTTAGATGACTGGTCGGGGTGGATAATGGATTAGGGAATCAGACGTGATTTAGTACCCTCTTAGGAGT
The DNA here is from genome assembly GCA_963277665.1 of Viscum album. Lineage (NCBI taxonomy): Eukaryota > Viridiplantae > Streptophyta > Magnoliopsida > Santalales > Viscaceae > Viscum > Viscum album. The sequence continues at coordinate 1,248,737,217 of OY728156.1, read as the reverse complement.
TGTTAGTGTCTTTACTTTTGGTTTTGCATATTGATACTTAACACATAATTTAGCATGGAATATTTGCTGTTCTGTTTTGGTATTTTATTCACTATTTTAGTCATTATGTGATATTGATATTATTCTGGTTATGGTTATATCGTTTCGTTATTATTTTTTATTTTTGCTAGTTTATTACTCTAATAAAGTGGTTATAGTCTCCCTGTGATCAATATTAGACCTTTACGGCTATTCAGAGTCCTTTGGAATATGGGGAGGTGCACTTGAGTTCATGTAACAGACTGTATCGGGGCACTGGTGTGTGGAACCCAGTTTGGGACAATACAAAGTTTTATTAGAGCTAGGCTTTTTTCTTTTATTCTATCTTGCTATTTGGGAAAGGTAGATAGAAGACTAGTAAGAATCGAACCTTGGTTATGATCTCGTTCATGGGAGTAACAAACCCATGTATAAGGGAGAACCCAAAAACCCAGGGTGGGATTGTTGTTATTGGTATTTGTAGTTATAGTTTATTTTATTTCACCTTGTGTGATGCACTTGTCGTGTGATGTGATAATTGTTTCTAAGTTTTTTTTTTGAGATTTGACTCATAGACAAGTATGGAATGAGAGTTGAGTATTTAATATTTATTATAGCCACTCAGGGTTATTTTGTGACATTCCTCATTTTATACATGCACGGAAAAATGGGTTTTGGGTGAGTTTTTGAACTTGAACTATTTTTTCTATCTTGTGAAATTGAAATGAAAATGTGCCTAATATGAAGTTGAGAATTTTGAAATGATGAAAGATGAGAATAAATGGGTGTATAATAATAAAATTTAACAAGATAATGATTTTAACCTTTTTTAACCATGACCTAGATGTAGGATGGTTGAGGGTAGTAATAACATCTCAGTTTTGACCATGTGGTGATGTTTGGAGAAAATGCTTATTATGATATATTTTTGTTTCCTCTTACAAAAACATGATAAAGTGGTGTTATGTTTCCTAAGACGCGTGTTTGGAATTGTAGAGATATATATCCATGATGATGTTTTTTTATAGGATGATAGGAGGATATGGTTGGACATTCTCCAACAGTAGTGGAACCTGAGGCACTGATAATGCTAAGTAAGGAAGTAGGAGGGAAGTTCCATGAGAACTTTTCTTACTTCATGAAGTTTCTATAAAGAGACCCATGGTGGGTTGTGAAGAGTATGTATAATCTAACGAGGGAGTTTTATCTATATTACCCTTCAACTTTTACCATATAGGGTGGACCTGATGCAACAGAGTTATGGTTGAGTCTATCCAAATGATACTTGACCATTTGGGGACTCCTACTGATAAGAGGGTCAAGTTGGATACTTATATTCTATGAGTATCGTTGAAGCACTGGTCATATTTTTAGGCTCGTACTATACAGGTTGATAATATTCTATAAAAGGACTTATTGGATAGGTTCTTGGAGCACTTTTATACAGAGATGTTGAGGCAAGAGAGAGTAGTTGATTTCATGAGGTTGAATTAGGGGAGTATTTATGTGATGGGCTATGATGGACTCTTTACATATTTTCAATGATTTTCTCCATCATTTTTAGGGCTGAGAAATCTATAGAAATTCATTTTAAATATGTAATTAAATGTGATATTAAGTACCAAGTTAACCTCTTTCGGTTAAAGAGTTTTTTTGAGGTGGTGGATCAGGATCTCATGGCTGAGGGGAACCTGAAGGAGGATTCCATTATAGGACAGGTTGTTTATTCTAGATGATTAAGAGGTATGTCTTTCGAGATTAGGAAGTGTCACTATGAGAGTGTTAACTAGGGAGATATTCGGATGAGTTTCTAGGGGGGAGGATCAGTTATACAAGACCTTACCCAGATTATTTTTCACCAGTGTAGTAGGCAAGGACACTATCATAGACATTGTACCCAACCATTAGTGGAGTACCAATATTGCATCAATATGGGACATCTACAGAGGTTTTATAAGAACCTGTGATAGATGGGTAATCATGGAGGAGCTATACCGAACCATAGTGCAGGATGGAGATCTTATTTACCACATCAGTTTGGCAGCTGGAGTTCTACTAGAAATGGTGGCAGGGGCAATGGATGAGTTACTTCTAAGAAAGAGCACCCTACCAACAAAGTGGTGAAGCTCGAGGATCTCAAACTATATCATAGGGAAGAGGGTCAGGATGGTTACTTTTCATTTAGCCTACACTTATGGATAGCGAGTCTAGACCATCAATAGTGAGAGGTACTATTTTTGTAGAATCTACATTAGCTAGTGCCTTATTTGATACTGGTGTCTATCATTCCTTTATTTTTTTCACAACCTATGAATGGTTTTAGCTTGGTGGTTGAGTTTGTAAAAAGGGTTTTTATGATAGATACATTGTTGGGAGTTTGGTCTAAAGAGATCTTCTGATTCAAGGGATGTTCTCTCGAGGTTAGGGAGTATCATTTTATATGGGATCTCTATATTATTTACATTTCAAGATTTGATCTAATTATGGGTATTGATTGGTAAGTAACATATCAAACCCACGTAGATTATTATCAAAGGAGAGTGACTTTTAAGTCTCTTGAGGGTGAAAATTATACTCACTGTGGATAATGGGATATCAAAGTGGTTTATGTAGGTCCGGTTCATTTGAAAATGGGGGAGATCATTGCCCAGGTTTTTAGTCTATTATTAGATGATGGAGGTGTAAATCATGATTTCTTTCCACCTATAGTGGATAGGTTTCAGTATGTGTTTTCTGAAGAATTCTCAGGTATTCCACCTATGAGAGATGTTGAATTTACTATTGAGCTCATGTCGAGTGGTGAGTCAGTTTATATTCCACCATATAGAATGGAATCGATATATCTTCATGAGCTTAAGACTCATCTAGAGGAGTTAGAGGATAAGGTATTTATCCATCTAATTACATCACCCTGGGGTTGTCTTGTATTGTTTTCTAAGAAGATTGATGGGACTCTACACTTGTGTGCCAATTACCAGAAGTTTAATTGGATAAAAAAGAAGAACTGGTATCCTATTTCGTGTATCAACGATCTATTTGACTAGTTGAGGGAAGATTATGTTTTATCAAGGATTGAGTTGATATCAGGATATCATTAGTTGAGAGTTTGACCTTCTGATATACTGAGGAATACTTTTAGAGGAAGGTATGGCCTATATGAGTTCTTCATAATGTCATTTGGGTTAATGAACACACTAAGAATATTTATGTCCTTGATGAATATAATATTCCAACCATACCTAGATCAGTTTGTGGTTGTGTTTTTGGATAACATCTTGGTGTACTCCATGACTCGTGATGATCACACCCAACATCTTGACATCATTCTGAGTATAGTAAGAGAGCATTGGCTATATTCCAAGCTATCTAGGTGTCATTTTTGGATTTATCAGTTACAATTCTTGGGTCATATAATCTTAGAGTAAGGTTTTTCAGTGGACCCAAATAAGGTTCAAGAATTTTTTTATTAGGAGAATCCTAAGAACATTTTTTATATCTATAGATTTTGGGGTTAAATGGATATTATCAGAGGTTCATTAATGATTTTTCCTGATTGGCAGGGCCATTTTCTAGCCTGAACAAGAAGGGGGAAAGTCTTTAATGTTCCAAATCATGTGATAATGCCTTTCATGTCTTAAAGAAGTTCTTGAAATCGACACCAATCTTGATCGTACCCAAGTTATGTGAGGATTATACAGTGTATTGTGACTCTTCTGGGATAGTTATTGGAGTAGTGTTGATACAGAGAGATCGAGTTGTGGAATATGAGCCTTAGTAGTTGAGGCCACATGAAAGGAATTACCCTACTCATGACCTCTAGTTAGCTACATTGGTTTATGATTTGAATTTTTGGTGGTAGTATCTCTTGTGAAAAAAGTTTACTATTTATACGAATCACAAGATATTGAAGTATATATTTTTATAGGGAGATTTGAATCACAGAAAGTGGAGGTGGGTTGAGTATATTCCATAATTCTACTTTGATATATAATATTTTATTAGGAAATGAAATAGTGTTGTTGATGCTTTGAGTCAGAAAACTCAAACTCAGGAAATTCAGGAGTCTAGTGTTGAGTGGAAGATGATGACTTTACAGGTTGAGATGTGTTTGGTAGTTCAAGAGTGTCACAAGAAGATGACTTTCATATCATTTTTAGTGGAGTCTAAACTTTTGATATTGATCTAGGATAGGAATTATGAGAATTTTTATTGTTTTACCTTGAAGGAAATCCTTGAAGGTGGGGATTCGCCTTCATGTTGGAGCATAGATTAGGATTAGATCATCTATGTTAGGAATTAGGTTTTTCTTCCAAAAAGTATATGAGAAGATATGATGCATGATTTTCATCCTTATAAGTGGTTGGTACATCCAGGTGTGACCAAAATGTAACATGACCGTTAATGATAGTTTTGGTGGCCAAGCATGAAAAATAAGATTGTATGGTTCATGACACGGTGCTACACCTGTCAGTAAGTGAAGGTTGGGCATCAATGACCCAGTGGTTTACTACAACTATTACCCATTCCGAAATGGAACTAGGACAATGTGACTATGGACTTTATGGTGGGTATCCTAAGGACACCATGGAAGAATGACACCATTTGGGTTATTTTGGATAGACTGAGTAAGGTAGCACATTTTTTACAAATAATGGATACCTTCTCAGTGGATTAGTAGGGAGAACTGTTTGTTTAAAAGATAGTCTATATGCATGGGGTTCCATGGACTATTGTTTTAGACCATGACTCATTCTTTACTATGAACTTCTGGAAGGTCTTATAGATGTTTCTTATTATATAGGTTTTATTGGGTACGGATTTCCACATACAAATAAATGGGCAGTCAGAGCGTACTATATATGTGCTTGAGGACATATTGTGAGTATGTGTCCTTGACTTCGGTGAGTTTTGGGAGAATCACCTAGATTTGGTGGAGTTTTACTATCAAAACTATTATTATTAAATGATGAATATGTAACCATAAGAGTCTCTTTATGGTAGGCCAGGTAGATCACCTCTATGCTAGATGGAGGCAGGTGAGTTAGAGTTGTTGGGACTGAGCCTCGTCTGGGAGACATCGAAGAAGGTGTAGTAGATTCAAAATCATATAGCTATGTATTATAGTAGATATAATCCATATGTTGATAGATGAAAATGACACATAGAGTTTATAGAGGGCGATCATGTATTACTTTGGATGTCACATAGATTGGGTCATCACGGGATACGGAGACTGGGAAAGTTGACACCCAAGTTTTTTGGACCATTTGAGGTTGTGGAGGGAATCAGGTCGGTGGTGTACCAATTGGCTATTCCACAGAGATACAACATTATTCATGGTTTTTTTATGTGTCAAAAAATTGGCAGTATCACCCCGAACCTTATCATGTGATTTATGTGGATGATGTTGATCTTGATATAGATGTATCCTTTAAGGAGCATCTGATATGTGTGTTGGATCATAGTGTGAAAGTGTTGAGGGGAAATAATGTGATGATATTTCATGTATTGTGGAAACATGGTCATGTTTAGGAGGAAGCTTGGGAGAGAGAGGTAGATATGATAGCTCAGTGACCCAATATTTTTTACTCAGATTATTAGAGTTTCTTGGGAGTACAGCTCAAGGATGAGCTGTTATAAGGTGGGGAGATTGTAAGATCCCAACCTTTTTTGGAAATGTCCTAGACTTATTTTTAGGTATTCTCTTTTATTTTTTTAGTATAAATTTATTCAGTTTTAACTTAGGGTGTGTTTGGGTTAAAATTGGAAATTTTGTAAGGAAAGAGGGAAGTGCATTGTTGGCGGATGGTTTGCCCAAACTATGCGCTCTGGCCTAGAAAATTATGAAACCCTGGACATAGAGGGATTTTATGGTTGGCACATAGTTTTTCAAACCATGTGCCCTCTTAAGAGAAACCATGCACCCCCCCCCCAGAAGAGGTGCACAATTAAGGTGAATGATTTGGAAAATCGTGCGCCCCAACCCTGAAAACCATGTGTAGGTTTTCAATTAGCCCAAGAATTAGATTTTTAATAACCCAAACCCCATATTAACCAAAAAATGACCCCCACTTGACCCACTACAAAAAAGGGTTATTAATGGAAGTTTTTTATTATCTAATGGCAGTTTAAACTACTACCTAATAATATAGTGGTGATTAATAAAATTGTCGTATATTTCATGGTTGCTGCTCATTTAGCATTAGTTTTTTTGATTTCATGGCAGTTTTCATTTGCATCATTTTTGGAACATTTAGTGGTGGTTTCATGTTTTTTCAGTGTCAGTTCTTGAATTTTAAAAAAACTTGAGGAATATAAATTAAACGAATCTAACCACAACTAAATATATTAGCGGCGGTTTTTTTATATGTCATTAATTGAAACTACTCCTAAAACATATTTTATTTAATTTCTTTAGTGGAGGTTATAAGAAATAGACATTAATAATTTTTTTAAAAAATTAATTAATAATAAACTAACATGAAATAAACTAAAACATGAATATATGATAAACTCGCCATATATACACCCTACATCCACAATCATGTATACAAAAATACACAGTTATCATAACCTCAAACTCAGTTAACCCATACATCTGTCAACCAATCTTCATTCATCAATATATACATATAAAAATGTCCAAAAACAACAAATTCCCAATATACATCCACATCACAACCTCCAATGCATCTATCTACCTCCACATCATCTCATCAACTAAAACAACCATGTTGTCTCATCAACTATAATAAAAAATAAAAATAAAAACTAAAACTAAACATAATAAATAAAAATTACATTATAATACTATAAGAATCTCATGGATTAGAATGTTCAACCTCCTACCTAATGCCAGTATCGGCCACCTACAATGAAAACCATAACATTTAAGAAAATAAAAGAGAAATAAAAAAGACACAGAATATATTCGGAATGTTGCACATAAAATTTGTTATTATGTTAATCAAATAGAAGAAATTTTAACATAGAAAAATAATATATAATAAAAAAACTTTGAAAACATAAAATTACCTATTTATGAAATTATTCAATACTTGAAACTGAAAAGGGATAAGTAAATATTCAAATTTACTTTTAAGGTGACGTGTAATGTGCTTGAACTTGACTTAATAAACAAATTTTAATGACTTTGATATCACAGCATGTCCTATATTTATAAAACAACTCAGATGTGGTTTTATAATAATTTAACATCAATACGAGGTTGTTTCCTATGGTTTTGACCATTCCATGCACATTTTAGTGTTTTAAAACACTAAAAATGTGTTTACATCCATCATGGGAAAATCATAATTTTAAATAAAGTTTTTTTAGTTCCTATATTTCAAAATTAAATCTACGGTCAATGCCCCCTGATTTTAGAGAAATCCAACATTGTTTTCCATGTTTTGTACCCTAATTTCATGCAAGTTTTTAAAGATTTTTTTACCTTTAAGAAGTGTTTATAGAGTAATTCTTCCCACAACGCATGTTGGATTGACATGTTTTATGCGCGTACACATAAAAAAATCATCAGTGTTTATCCCATGATTTCACATCAATATGAGGTCATTTTTTATAGTTTTTACCATTCCACACATGTTTTAGTGTTTTAAAAAACTAAAAACGTTTTTATATCCATATAATAAAAACTGTAATTTATAATGACATGTGGTTTATTCCTAAACATCATAAATTACTTATGGATCATTTTCCTAAAGTATCTAGACAATTTTAATGTGTTTTATCAGTTTTTTAGTAGGTTATTTATTCTTTTTACTAAAATTGATGTCATCTTTAAATAAAAAGATTCCCTTGGAGATATATTGGGAACATAGTGTATTTTATTGAGGTTCGGTTGATTTCTACATGTAAAAAATGAATTATAGATAATTTTCCTAAAGTATCAAAACAATACGAATGTTTTTTCATGGTTTTGAGTAGGATATTTGTCCTTTTCACTGAAACTGATGTCAATTTTAAATAAAAAGGCACACTTGGAGTCATAATGGTCATGTTGTACATCGGATTGCGATGAGGATGATTTATATACATCTCAAATAACTTATGGATCATTTTCCTAAAGTATAAAAACAATCCAAATGTGGTTTCTTGGTTTTGAGTATGTCAATTTTCTTATTTAATAAATCGTCATTTTAAACATGTAACATGCACTTTGACTCATAATGATCTTATCGTGTATTATTTTTATGTGAGATTGATTCCTACATGTCACAAATGAATTGTTAATCAATTTCCTAAATTATCAAGAAAATCCAAGTGTGTTTTATTGGTTTTTAGTGAGTGACACTTTTTGTACTAAAATGTCGATTTTACACTGATAATAGACACATTGAGTCATACTGAGCACATCGTGTATCAGATTGAGGTTCGGATGATTCCTACACATCATAAATGACTTATGGATAACTATAATAAAGTATCAAAATAATCTGAATGTGTTTTATAGATTTTGATTAGGTTATTTTTCTTTTTCACAAAAATGGATGTCAATTTTAAATAAAAAGACTCACTTGGATACATATGAGGAACATCATGTATCGAATTGAGGTTAGGTTGATTATTATACATCAAAAATGTCTTATAGATCATTTTCCTAAAGTATCAAAACAATATAAATGTGTTTGATAAGTTTTTAGTTGGTTATTTAACCTTTTTACTAAAATTGACTTCAATTTTAAATAAAAAGACGTACTTGGAGTCAAACTGGTCATATCATGCATTAGATTGCGGTGTGGATGATTATTAAACATATAAAATGACTTATAGATCATTTTTCAAAAGTATAAAACAATCCAAATACATTTTTTCAATTTTTATTACGTCACTTATCTTGTTTACTAAATTGCCATTTTAAACTAGAAACACACACTTTGACTCGTACCGATCACATCGTTTATTGGTTTTATATGAGACTAATTCCAGCTTGTAAAAAATTAATTAATAACTTATTTCCTAAATTATGAAGAAAATCCAAGAATGGTTTCTCATTTCTTTTAGTTAGTGATGCTTTTGAACTAAAATTTCTATTTTAAACTAATAATGGATACATTGAGTCATACTAGACACATAGTGTATCGGATTGAAGTGAGGTTGATTCCTAAACATTATAAATGTCTTATGGATCTCTTTTACAAAGTATCAAAACAATATAAATATGTTTTCTCTATTTTGATTATGTCAATTGTCCTTTTTACTAAAAGGGATGTTAATTTAAAATAAAAGATGCACTTGGAGCCATACTAGTCACACCATCTGTCAGATTAAGGTGCGTATAATTCATAAATTTCAAAAATTAATTATTATCATTGCCTTAAAGTATAAAAACAATTCAAATTAGTTTTCTCAGTTTTGAGTATGTAATTTTTCCTTTTTACTAAAATTGATGTCAATTTTAAATAAAAAACTTTGAGTCATACTGGTCACACCATGCGTCGGATTGCGGTATGGATGATTCATACATATCTAAAATAACTTATGTATCATTTTAAAAAAGTATAAAAATAATCTGAATGTGTTTTCTTAGTTTTCAGTATGTCACTTCTCTTTTTTACTAAATTTTCATTTTAAACTAGAAACACACACTTTGAATCATACCAATCACATCGTGTATCGTCTTGATGTGAGACTGATTCCTACACATCAAAAATGAATTATTAATTTATTTAATAAATTATCAACAAAATATGAGTGAGTTATCTCGGTTTTCAGTGAGCGGAACTTTTTAAACTAAAATGTCGATTTCAAACTGATAATGGACACATTGAGTCATTTTGAGCACATAATGTATTTGATTGAGGTGAATATTATTCCTAAACATCATAAATGACATATATATCATTGTAATAATGTATCAAAATAATAAAAATATTTTTTCTTTATTTTGAGTATGTTAGTAGTATTTTTTACTAAAATTAATGTCGCATAGCCGACCGTTTTAGGGAACCGGTGTATAGTACCTAGTTCAGGACATTACACATATCCCTAGTGAATCATAAAAATTATTAAATAATGCATACATAGATGAAAAATACCTTTAAAAGTAAATTCTAACCTTTCTTTGAAAACATGAGAAATATATATTTTTCTTTTGATAACATTTTAACTGAAAATTCCCATAATATTAGGAAAATTATTTTCTTTGAAAATATATTTTGAAACTTGTAAATGAATATTTAAATAAATTAATTGTCATATTGATGAGAAGATCTGTTCATACTGTATACATTAAAAGAGAACATTCTTGTCAAAAAAATTAAAAATTCAAAAAATGACTTGTTCAAAAAATGTTTATTTAAAAATATTCCTTGTAAAAATTTGTAAATAAAGTAAAAGGTAATTAAAATGAACTTTTCAAAACATTTCATGTATAGGTAAAAAATTTTATAAAATAATTTTAAATAACATGGACATGGTAGAAAATGTTTGATGACCAAAGAGAAAATAAGGTCAACTTTTCTTTAAAAAACATTCTCAGTAATTTTAAGTGAAAAAGAGAGAAAAATGGTAATAATATATAAAAAATCCTGAAATAATCAGAGTATAATAAAATTTGTGGGTTTTAAAGGATAAAATTTATAAAATGTTCCTCAATAGAAATTTAGCATACACATTCCCCAAAAGAAATGAGATTATAACATAAACTCATATCATAAGAACTGTCATGCTTCATATGTGTTCAATATACTATATAGTAAATATATATTTATTATCAATATATTCTAGAACCATATTCATACATCAATTTCTATTTATCATTTCTTTATAATTTCTAAATATCCTTTTATTAACAATTCTTTCTTAAAATGGACATTCGGGTGAAAAGTGGTTCATTTTTCATGCAAGTTTCATCTTGACGATTATGATACTTGAAACTTGGTAATGATTTCATAATCTATTGTAGATTAACCATGATATAAGTTTCATATTTATTCATTATATAAAATTTTATGACCATTAATAAAAATTGGTGTTGAAAAACAAATTACATCACTTCGGGGAGACGGTAATTTGTATGTATGCATGAGTGATATTTCTATTTTTCCATGGAAGAAAAAAAATTAAGGTAAATAATAATTCACCTTTAAATAATTATTATTATATCATAAATATCATATATATTCATTAAATTTATCCTTATTACCATCCATTTAAAGTGTAAATGAAAAACAGATCACATCACCTCATAGAGGTGGCAGTCCACACTTACGCATGAGCGACGTTATCATTTCCCAATGGAAGGGAATGTAAGAAGGTAGATAAGATATTATAATTAAATAAGAATAATAATTTAATATATATATATATATTATTTAAATATTAATTCCTTCATAATAACCAACCATGAAATATGGTGATGAAAAATGAATCATATAATTTTGTGGAGGTGGTAGTCCACACGTATGCACGAGTGATACTTTTATTTACCATTTTATAGAAAAAAGGTTGAAAATATTTGATCCATAATTGTAATAAAAACTAACTTTATTTAATATAATAATTAATTAATTTATAATGGATATAATATATTTATATGAGGTAGAAGAAGAAATATAATTTTTACTTGATTAAGAGTTATACCTCTTCATTGAGAAACCTCCTTTGGATTATAGCTTTAGCCTTGAAATGATGGTATTATTATTGAAAACTAACCTATAGTATGTGTTTATATATGTTAATAAATTATTTTGGTGGTATTTAATGATATAATAGGCTCTTTAAGTGTGAGGTAGATAAGGGAGGTGGTGTCCATTTATAAGGGGGACAGAGGACACACTTGGAACTTTTCAAATGATTAAAATTTATTAAAGTATTAATCAAGAAAAATGGATCCAAAATGGCTCATATTTGAATATTATATGATTAAGTCTCAAAATATGACCATAAAATAGGATTTATAAAAGTTTTTAGGTCATTTTAACCCTTATAATTTTAGTTTTAACCCTTTTAACTTGTTTTGACTCATACAATGGTAAATAAATTTATGTTAAAGTTTCTATTAATAATGAACAAAAATTAATTTAAAATTATTACATAATGTTATTTATTTTAATTAAAAATATTTTATATTTTTTAGAATATTTAATTTCTATAAGTGGTAAAATTTCATTTTAAAATAAGTGCGCAAAATACAACAAAACCATTTTTTATAAAAATGTATTTTTAAGCATAAAACTGAGTTTAACTTCATTCCTTATCATTTAAAAACTATTATATGAATGTTAAAATATTTTATTGGAAAATTATCTACACATTTAATTAAAATAATTAATAATTATGGATTAATTTAATTTATTAATATAAAATCATATTATGTATAAAAAAATTTAGAATAACATCTCTTTTTACCTTCAAATGATTTTATTTTAATTTATAAGAAATTAAAAACAAATTAAGTCATTTTATATAATAATGTTTCATAATTTAGTTATCCCTATTCATAATCTCCCATCCAATGGCTATGTTATAACTTTCACATTAAATAATAGTAATTCAAAAGTATATCGCAGTTCATTTAAACTTGATGTTGCGTGTAAAGAAAACTATCAAATAAATCAAATTTATTTAAAGAGAAATATATAATAAAATAATAAGTTATTACAAATTTACCCTGATAGATATATTTTTACAATTATATACTTGAATCTCGATTATAAATAATACCTTTAGTTTAGGGTTTGTTGTAGTGGCTTTAAATTTACAGTAAATTACTTGGTTTATTTATTATAATTTGATATTTTATTAAGTTATACTTAAAAATATTGAAAATATATGTGACTAGATGAATATATTATGTGATTTATATTGAGATAATAAAGTTAAAGGAAGTAATTCTTAATAATTCATAATTTTATGAACAACCACCCTTGGTATACAAATATAATTATCTTATAAATGAGAACTCAATTTAGAAACATTGGTATAGTATTATTCAATGTTGGATGTTCATTTATGGGTGTAAAATTAAATTTTTGAGTTTTCAACCTCTAAGGGACTCACATTTTTATAAATATAAATCTAAGTCTTCCATAGTTCTAAGTAGAATGTTTTTATAGGAGAGTGAATTTCCTATAGAAAAAAAATTCTTGAAGACCAATGTCGACAGAGATGAATTTTGAAGTAAGATTATAGAGTTGTTTATGTTATGGTTTATTTATGTTTATTAATATCACATGAATTTATAATAAATTATTTTTATTATAGTCTAATTAAATTTTTTATTAAATAATTTATATTAATTAAATATGTTTTCTGATCATGGTTGAGCACTCCCTCCCCTCTCATGGACAACAATGGCATGGTTATTTCTTAGTCGTGATGATGCTAAAAAATGTGATTTGGTAGTTACCAAATATCTATAAATCTATTATTTATATTGTTTTAGGTTATTTTTGTGAAATTCAAGGGATTTAGTGAGTGGAATATTATCTATTGAATAGATTTATTCCATTTTGATCTCATCATCAGATTGGTTTCATCAAAAAAATAAGGTTTGATTTACTCTTATATAATTAAGAGGATAATTTAAAGGTAATATATAGCCATGGGAAAGGTCGAATACTACTAGGGTTATTTAGTAGTAGGGATCCCTAGACACTACATTGGTTGGAATCTCATTTGATAGATATGGTTTCGAGGTTAATGGATTAGTCATGTGACCTTGAGGCGATCCTTCAATACCAGGGTAATGTGGCACCATGAGAACAATGTAATTAGAATGACTTAAATGAACTAGGTTATTAATCATGAATTAATATGGTTTGTACCTATTTTTTCTCTTATTGGACATTTGAACACAATGGGATCCTTCTATATGCCATTTATAGATTTGGAATGAATGAATTTTTTCACATATATGTTTAAATGTAAATATAATAATGAAATTTTGGTGGAGGATTTTCTTGATAACTTGTGATGGAAAGGAGCTCATAAGGCTCCCATAATCTATGTGGAGTTGAAATAAATTATTTAATATTGATTAACATTAGTGGTGATATCATGTAGTTATGTATTTATCATATTCTAAATTCAATTTGGGAGGTGTATATGGGGTATGGAAATGTTATAGGATGGATTTTTTTCTCTATTAATTTGTGATTTTGGTTGGGATGTTTGACCTATGAATGTTACAGGTGATAAAACACTTTATTGAATATCTTAAGAAACTTACGGGATAAAATTTGGGGGTTTTCCTTATATAAACAATGATATTATTAATGGTTTCATGTATGATTATATAATATTTTCTTTTTTTCAATAATAGCACTAAATTTATCCATCGCCTTATATTTCTTCTTGGTGAGACCCTAACACCAAGACTAAGACTCTGGTTTCTATGAGTAATGACGTAATTATCATAAATTTTTGATATTACTCTATCTAAAACTTATTCTCACCAATTTTTGGTCCTTCATAGACTTATATATGGAATTTGGGTTGTGAAACCCTCCATTATAAGGTTTAGGTGTTTATTCTACTAGTATTTTTCCTTGGTGGTGTGTTATCCTCTGTATTATTAGTGATTCATTTCTTAATGACTAAGGGTGTTGTTTTAGGGCCCTTTTTGTTTTTTATCTTTTTGGGCCTTTTAATATGTGTAGTAAGGATTATAGTGACATTGGGAATGAATTTAAATGATTATATAAACACTTAGATGGTGGATTGATCCTAAGAGGACCCATGGGTGGTACTAATAGGTGAGATCATGACTTTATATTATGGTTTTAATTCTTTATTATAGTGTATATGAAAGTCTAAGATTGGGTGACATTTGGTACTTAGGATGTTTTATTTGGTATTTTTATACTTAACCCTATACTGGTATTTTTGAAACATTGTACTAGTGGTTGTATAAAAATATTGTATTTTATAAGAGCTCATTGTGATTGAGGAGTAGGTATAGTTAGTCTATAGGGTGACCAAGTGATTTTTATTGGTAGTCATATTTTTTAGGAGTTTAGGTTCATTTTTTAGGAGATTATTTTCTCCCCATAGAATGGAAATATTCAGGATTTTATCTAGATTAATTTTATATTAATTACTTGATAGTGGTATGAAATTTGATGTATGCATGCATTTATCTTTATGCGATATGGTTTTCTTTATATGAACCATTTTTATTACGATTATACTGGTGTATTAGTTATATTTTGATACAATTTTAAAGAGTGAAGGCATCTCAATTTGAGTGTATAATCTCTCGATGCTTATCATTATCCCCTAATCAATAATGATAATGACCCAAATACATGAACAATGATCAAATCACATCATCACAACATATTGTTTGCACCTTATGATTATTAGAGGATGTAATAAATACTAATGGATGATTATTGAACATGTGGTAGATATTTCCCCCCTTTGAGATTATATAATAACTTATTAAGTTTATTAACCATAATTGGCATGTCCTATTACAATACTAGTCATGCCATGCGTATAATCAATTAAAAAATTATAGATAGTAAAAAAACAAAATTAGATACATTAAATGATATGGACATAAAATACAATAAAACCCATGAAAAATAACAACCAAAATCGTATAATGTGAGTGAAACAAGTCAAAAATCAAATATACATAAATTAAGTAAACCAAACACACCTCAAAGGGAAAAATAGAAGTCCTGTAATTGATATATTATAAGTAGACACTTCCTATCCTAGTATGCCCATCCAAAAGGTTAAAAGGACTCCACCTAAACTCTAAACTCCATGTTCTAGGACTCCCCATGATCTAACACTTTACTATTATATAGTTCATGTATAAAATAATATGTATGTATCATATAGGGACTATATGGGGTGTGATTATAATATACCTAGTAGACAGTCTCCATCCCATGTAGTTGTTAGCACCAAAAAATTGTGCACCATGAACTTTTCCATGATAAACATAATATAATCCTCACTCAAATGATATAAGTTGAGTTAAAGATAATGGATTTTCATATTCAATGAAGAAGAAACTAGTGGGATCTCTAAGTTTTTCATGAATGCTCACACACTAAAGGATGGATGTCCTTAAAAAATGATACCCAGTTTAATGATTTGGTGGTGAGAACCTACCACTAGGAGTGGGTCATGTATTTCATACATTGTTAGAGAAAAGTCTTATATATTATTTAGATTCATTTTAGGCCTA
This sequence comes from Viscum album, assembly GCA_963277665.1. Taxonomy (NCBI): domain Eukaryota; kingdom Viridiplantae; phylum Streptophyta; class Magnoliopsida; order Santalales; family Viscaceae; genus Viscum; species Viscum album. Next base: position 1,248,721,028 of record OY728156.1, on the reverse strand, counting down.
TATTTTCCTTGTAAAGAAATTATTATGGGTAAAAAAATTATTCGGTGGTGTAGTTCATTTTGTAAGAATTGATTTGATAGCCTATGAATCCAAAATAGACATACAGATAAAAAATTATAGTTCTTTAAAGTTGGATGTAGTTTTTTTAAATTCTATTTAGTTAATAACCAGATAAAATATCATGTGTTATAGCCTTTTTCACTTTATATAGTCTGTTATCCTCGCAATAAAATTCAAATATACCCTGTTATGCATGATTAAGCCTCATATACCCTGATTAGGCATTGATCCTTATATACGACTCCACATGTTCGCTACCTTACACCCCTTTTTTTATACACCTAGAACTATACATGGGTGCCTAAAATGATTATAGGTATTTAATGCCTATAGATGGGTTCCCAGTAAGGTAATTTCCTATAAAAAACCCTATGCCTCACATTTCCAAAACCAAGTTCACATACAAAATTGAACTGAGTTTCAAGGAACTTAATCACACAGAACACTCCTTCATGTGATTTTCAAATACAAACCTAAGAATAAGGGATGAAAAAATTGGTGTCCAAGTCCTCCAATTTGGAGTTATTTCTTAATAACAAACTACTCGGGCATCAATAACTTGGGAACCAACTACCTCGGCACCAACCACTTGGTATCCAAAGTATTTGAGAACTAACCAACATATCCCCAAAGAACCTAAACACTAATACCTAGGTACCACAACAAATTATCCTCAACATAATTAGGGGTAATACTGAGGTGCCATGGTACCTTAGCATTGAATTAACTAGGTACTGATACCTATGTGTCGTAGTACCTAGGAACCAGACCACCTAATTGCCCATTATCCAACTTGAGTTCTACATCTCCCAAGTCACCCACCTAGGTATCCATTTTCCTAGATCACATACATGGAAATCCATTCATATTTTTGAAAAAAATTATTTTGGTTGTTCATTTAAATTTATATTTAGATTTTTGATTTTGGAATTAATATTTTTAAAGTTATAAGTTTTTATTTTGAATATAATTTTTGGTACATATTTTAATCTATAATTCATTAATTATTTTTTTTTTAAGTTCAATTCAACATTTTGAATTGACAAATCTCATTATGGTATAATTATGTCTTAAAGGTGGCTATGTAAGTGCATATTCACCATCACATAGTCTTGTGTAAAGGTAAATATGTTGATACTCCACCTATATAAGTGTAGTTTCACATTTATTAAGTTCTATGTAAGGGTTGGTGTATCGATGTAAGGGTGAACCTATATTTCAAGACCTACATGAGAATTATGCCCAGCATGGAGCAAAGGTTTCATCACTTCATCAAAGATGTGTAAGGATAATTGTACCTGTGTAAAGGTCACCATGCAGACCCAAATCATGTAAAGGTCATCTCTACAACCTATGTAAGGGTACCATGAAGACCCATGTAATGGTAACACTAATATCATGAAGTTTTATAAAGGTATGTAAGTATTCAAGTGATCTACATGAAGATCCCAAATTCTAAAATTTAATTAAAAAAATGTAGTCAAATATGAAGTCGAAGAATGGTTTTTTAGAATATACCAATGTTTGTTAAAGAAGATATATGAATTAATCAAGTTAGGGAATTAATCAAGGGGATTATTTCTTAGATTCAAAGCCTCCACACATTGGTAAGTGAAATATATTAAAGGTTTTATATCAAGTAACATAATGAAGATAATTAATAGTGACAGTTGACATAAGGACACCAAGTATTTGAGCTCGATATTGTTTTCCATCATTTTCAAGCTGGGAGTTTGTTCAAAAGGGTGAAAGATTTCATTTTAAAAGTACCACCACTGATCGTTCAACCACCATTGACTCTAATAGAGATTGGGACTCACTCCTAGATCAAAGATTTGGGGAATTTTTCAAAGGCATGATTCATTCTATAAGGAGGAGGAAGGAAGATAATAAATGGGGTAATTTTATGCAAACTTGGAAATAGAGGATATTTTCTATATTTTCTCTTTTTTACTGAATTTTTATTATCATCTCCTTATCTTTCCCATTAATTTTGAAAACATACATTGAATTTAAATTTCTGGTGGGGATATAATTTTTTTATAATTAATTAATGTTCTTTATCTTTTTCATCAATAATGAAATCCTTTCTTCTTGGGTTTTTCTCTTCCCATTAAATTTTTGGTTTTCTTAATGTATCAATATAATAAAATCTAAATCAAAATTACTTTAAATATTTTTTACCCATCAAAATATATTTATGGGTTTCTTTATGACTTGAATGAATGGTAGTATATATATAAACGGTAGTTAAATGAATTTTTTTTCAAGTCTTGTTGAACCCATTTCTTTTTTTATGAATATCATTCTTTCATTGTAAATATTCAATTATGTCACGACCCGCCCTCGGGGTCCGAGCCGTGACTACCCCAAGCCCGCCTTCCATAGGCCAGGGGCTGGCGACTAGCACCAAGGCGTAAATCCCGGTAAAAAGGGAAGGCATTGCCTTTGAAAAGTAAACACACACCACATAGTAAACAAGCGGAAGTAAACACTAAACAAGCAGAGTACGACTGAAAGTGAGGAAAAGTAAATGGGCCAGAATACAAACCCAAACTGAAAGTAAAGTACAACTCGAAAAGGGAAAAACAGCAACTGAAAAGTAAAAGTCGCTACTCCGAGCTGTCCACTGGAAATCCCACCTAAAGGGTGGGTACAGATAGCTCCTCTGCTCCACGGGTCCCGCCATCTGCTCCGAGCACGTCTCGCCCAGTGGTCCACCTCCGGGTACCGTCCCGCTGTGCAAGCCTCAGCTAAGGTCAACGCTGTCCGTCGTCTGCAACCAACACAACGAAGTGCGGGCAAAGCCCGTGCAGGGGTGAGTATAAGCTACTCAGTAGGGACCCCGAGACCCCTGAAGGTCTCTCAAATCCACAAAGGATAAACCACGAAGAAAAGTACAATCACGAAGTAACAACCGACATTGCTTAGGTATATGCCCATACATATACCTAAGTCATCAATTCAAATACGCTCCAACCTCCGAGCCCAAGTACAACTCAGTCCACGCAGGAAAGTATACGTATTCCACAAAGGAAAGCAAAACATAATCCACACAGGATTGCACAACACAATCCACACAGGAAAGCAACAGGATTCAGCTCACACAGGTATACTTCTTCAAGGACGATAAAGATGATCACTGATCCATCTAAGTCGTCGGACCCACGAAGGATCGATAGGTAACTAACCCCCGCAGAAGACCCACACAGGATCGGGCTCACACAGAACCTGTAGGCGCTGGCTCACACAGAACCGCTGAGCGCAAGGACCCACACAGGATCGGGCCCACACAGGACCTGTAGCACTGATCCACGAAGGATCGCTGAGTGCTGTAGTCGTCGTCGTCGAATCCACACAGGATCTCTGTACTGTCGTCGTCGAATCCACACAGGATCTCTGTACTGTCGTCGTCGCAGTCACAGTAGCAGTCGTAGCAGTAGAACAGTCGCAGCCAGCACTAGGGTTCCCGCACAAAGCAAGCTCGTTCGGAGGGTCCGCTCCACGAGTCGAGAGGCTGATACATCAACTGTCACGAAGACCAGATTTGATGTATCCAAAAGTTCCGTATCGACAACAGGAACTCAACGCAACAGACGGCGCGTCGATCGGACGCCCGGTCTGAGAGTTATTGGCATTTTCGTCTCCGGGGCCCGGTTGGTTTTTAACGCAAAACCAACCCGACCGTACTCCACCTGCGTCCAAACCTCGGGCGGAGTATGCCAAAAGATCCGTCTCACTAAGAGGAACACTACTCGACTGACGGCACGTCATTCGGACGTCTGTAGCTCAAGATATGAGTGTTTCCGCTCCGAAGGCCCGGTTGGTTTCGTGAACGAACCAACCCGGCCGAACTCAAAGTAAACCGAAACCTTGAGTGCGATATACCGAAACGACCGTCTCGATCCAAGGATCGCGTTTCCGCAGACGGTTCGTCATTTGGAGGTCCGAGGCTCAAGTTATGGTCCAAAAACCAAATCTGGTTCGAAACGGGGGGGTCTGGGTCCGGGCCGACCCGGCCCGACCCCCCCCCCCCCCCCCGGGGCGGCGCGGCGGCGGCGGCGCGGCGGCGGCGGCGGCGCGGCGGCGGCGGCGGCGGGCCGCGGTGGCGGCGGCGGCGGGCCGCGGTGGCGGCGGCGGGCCGCGGCGTGGCTACGCACGCGGGGGCTGAGCCCCGCGGTTTTTGGAGGGGCGGCGCGGCACAAGGGCCGCGCCGTTTTTTTAATAAGCGACCCCCCCCCCCCTCGTGGGGGGCCTGTTGGAGCGGAACCGAGGGGGCAGCCGGCCCCCTCCCTTTAAAATAAAATCGCCCCCCTCTTTAAGAGGGGGGTTTTGCCAGCTAGCCGGGGAATTAATTCCCCGGTTTAACGGCATCCGGCCGGCCAGCCGGCCGGCCGGTTTTTCTCCAACGGGACCGGAATTTCCGGTCCCTTCTTCGGCTTCCGACGCCGGCGGCCCGGCCGCCGGTTTTCTCTTCCTCCGCGGCCCGGAACCGGCCGCGGTCTCCTCGCCCCACCGCGGCCCGGAACCGGCCGCGGTGTTCGTCGTCCGGCGCGGTGCGACGGCACCGCGCCCCTTCGCCGTACCATGATTCCTTCCAACGCGGCGCGACGGCGTCGCGTTCTTGAAGATTCTCCTCGGCGTAGCGCGACGGCGTTGCGTAAATTATAAGTACGATCATCCGCGTGGTGCGACGGCACCACGCCACTTGCTTCCACCCGCATGAATAAAACAAGAACGATGGAGGGGGGTTCGGCCGTGTTCGTGCGGTCCGGCCCCCCTCACGTTAAAATAAAAACGGAGCTTAAAATAAATCAAGTCACACGTTAGTCTTGATAGAATCACGATCAAGAATAAAATAAGGAAACCAAAAGAAAACGACAACCCCTACCTCGGGTTTAAGATTCGAAGAATCGTCTACGTCCCGCGGAAGACGGCGTCGCGGAGGTCGGGCGTCGCGGTCGTCGTTCGTCAAATCCGTTGACGAAGTGTTATGCCCGAAGAGACACGACGTTGGCGGATCTTCGTTTGCCGACGAAGAAGGTCCGAGGAGGAAGAAGATGTCCGAAGATACCGGGTCGCCGAGTCGATGATCCTTGACGAAGTGTTGTCGTTCTTCGTTGAGGATGAAGACGTTCTTCGCCGGAGAAGATGAAGAGGAGCTCTCAAAAAGACAAACCAAGAACTCAAAATAAAAAAAGACTACCTCCTATTTTATTAACACAACACAAAAGAATTTCAAAGTTTGAAATTCAAAAAGACTTAACTCCCACAATTAATTAAGAGTTAGGGGGTAAGTATGTTGAGAGAATTTGAAAAGGTTAGGGGTTCGTGTGGGCCCCACCACACTTAATCCTCCCAAGGGAGGTTAAGTGGGTGTGGGTCCCACTTCCAACCACCTTTGATAGGTTTTAACTTGTTGTAATAAAATTGTTCTTCACAATTTTATTTAACTCAAACTAAAAACCCCAAAACGTAACTTTCAACCCGCAACAAACGCAACTCCCGAAAAGGTCTCTTTAAGCGAATATCGGCGCTGCGAGTTCATCGGTGCCCTCGGATTTCAATTCCGAGCACCAGATCAAAAGTTAGGAATTCCCGCTCGTTCGTTCACTGAACGTACCCGAGCCAAACTTCGGAAATTAATTCCGGGCACTCCGGGCCTCGGAATCAGGTGCCGTCTGAAACCGCGCTCTTGTAAAATTCTAAAGAAAATTAAGAAAAAAATTTCCCTTGAATTTTACGGGTCTTTACATTACTCCCACCTCAGAGCTTTACGTCCCCGTAAAGATACAACAAAAACTAGGGAAACAAATGAGGGTACTGAGCACGCATCTGAGCCTCCCGCTCCCATGTGCTCTCTTGGAGATTCCCGTGCTTCCATCTGATGCGCACAAGAGGAATCGATCGCCCACGCAGGACCCGCTCCTGTCGATCCTCTATCTCCACCAGGACCTCCGTAAAAGTCGCCCCATCGTCAACGTCAAGCTCCCCATGGTCAATGATGTGCGTCGGGTCGTGCACGTATCTCCTCAGCTGGGATACGTGGAAGACGTCGTGCACCCGGTGCAACTGAGGTGGTAGAGCCAGGCGATAAGCCACCTCGCCAATCCTGCTGATAATCTGGAAAGGTCCGATGAAGCGCGGAGATAATTTGCCGCCTCGGCCAAATCTCCGAATACCACGTCGAGGTGAGACCCGCAAGAAGACGTGGTCGCCATCCTCGAACTCCAGTGGCCTCCGCCTCCTGTCAGCGTATGACTTCTGCCGGCTCTGAGCTGTCCTCATCCGCTCCTGGATGACCTGGACCTTCTCTGTCGTGGCCTGGACCATCTCTGGTCCCACCAGTGCTGACTCCCCAGGGTCTGTCCAGCACAAAGGAGATCTACAAGGTCGGCCGTACAACGCCTCGTACGGTGCCATCCCGATGGTGGAGTGGTAGCTATTGTTGTACGCGAACTCCACCAAGGGTAGGTGGTCCTCCCAGCTGCGACCAAAGTCAAGGACACATGCGCGGAGCATGTCCTCGAGAGTCTGAATGGTCCTCTCCGTCTGACCATCTGTCTGAGGGTGAAAAGCTGTGCTAAGACGTAGCTGTGTCCCGAACGCTTCCTGTAACCCCTTCCAAAGCCGGGAAGTAAAGCGGGCATCTCGATCGGAGACGATAGATGATGGTACGTCGTGGATCCGCACAATCTCCTGGACGTAGAGACGTCCCAAGCTCTCTACTGAGCCCTGCTCTCTGATGGGTAAGAAGTGTGCCTACTTGGTGAGTCGGTCAACAATCACCCAGATGGAGTCGTGACCTCTGGAAGTGCGTGGAAGTCCAGTCACGAAGTCCATAGATATGCCGTCCCACTTCCACTCCGGAACCTCCAAGGGCTGTACCAAGCCTGCTGGTACCTGATGCTCTGCTTTCACCTGCTGACAGGTGAGGCATCGAGAAACGAACTCTGCTACAGCCTTCTTCATGCCCGGCCACCAATGCTGTCGTCTGAGGTCCTGGTACATCTTCGCCACTCCAGGATGTACCGCCAAAGGAGATGTGTGAAACTCTCTCAGCACTTCCTCTCGCAAAGCTACTGGTACCATGGTACGTCCTCTGAAAAGGATGTCGTGCCCTGCTCCAAGGGAGAAACCATCAGGTGTCTGTCCCGAGGATATCTGTGCACGCCGTGTCTCACAGTCAGTGTCCCCGCGCTGTGCCTCCCTGACTCGCTGCAGTAGTGGAGGAGTGACTGTGAGAGACTGAAGAAAGGCTGCTCCATCTCTATCCACGAAGGATATCTGCAAAGAGGCTAGCTGCTCTGTCGCCTCCTTGAGTAGCTGAATGCCCGTCCTCCTGCTGAGGGCATCGGCTACTACGTTCCCCTTCCCAGGAGTATAGACTATCTCAAAGTCATAGTCCTGGAGGAACTCGAGCCATCGTCGCTGTCTCAGGTTCAGGTCCTTCTGTGAGAAGATATACCTGAGACTCTGATGATCGGAAAAGACCGTAAAGCGCTCGCCCATCAGATAGTGTCGCCATGTCTTCAGAGCGAAGACCACTGCTGCTAACTCCAGGTCATGGGTAGCGTAGTTCTTCTCATGCGGCCTCAACTGACGTGATCCATAGGCGATCACTGCCCGCTCCTGCATCAGAACACATCCGAGTCCGGTCCCTGATGCATCGCAGTAGACTACGTACCCTACTCCCTCCTCAGGCAACCTCAAGATAGGTGCGCTAGTCAATCTCTGTCTCAGCTCCTGGAAGCTCTGCTGACAACTGTCTGACCACACGAAGGGTTTCCCCTTCTTCGTCAAAGCTGTGAGTGATGCCGCAACTCTGGAGAAGTTCGGCACAAATCTCCGATAGTATCCAGCTAGTCCCAAGAAACTCCGAACCTCAGTCACGCTCCTGGGTGGCTCCCATGCTAACACAGCCTCAATCTTCGCGGGATCCACTGAAACTCCCGCCTCAGAGATAACGTGTCCCAAAAAGTGGACCTCACGTATCCAGAACTGGCACTTCGAGAGCTTACCATAAAGTTGGTGCTCTCGGAGTGTGTCAATAACAACTCGCAAGTGATAGGCGTGCTCCTCCTCTGTCGTAGAGTAAATCAGAATGTCGTCGATGAAGACCACGACAAATCGATCGAGGTATGGCTGAAAGATCCTGTTCATGAGAGCCATGAACACTGCTGGAGCATTGGTTACACCGAAAGGCATAACCAAGAACTCATAGTGGCCATACCGACATCTGAAGGCCGTCTTCTGCACATCCTCGTCTCTGACTCTGAGCTGATGATAGCCTGACCTGAGGTCTATCTTTGAGAACCACCGTGCTCCCTTGAGTTGATCAAAGAGGTCATCAATCCTCGGTAGCGGATACTTGTTCCTCACTGTCACCTGGTTCAGGCGACGATAGTCAACACAAAGTCGCAAGCTCCCGTCCGCCTTCTTGGCGAACAATATCGGGGAAGCCCAGGGTGAAACACTGGGTCGGATGAACCCCTTGCCCTGCAAGTCCTCCAACTGTACCCGTAGCACTCGAAGCTCGGCGGGGGCCATCCGATATGCTGGAGTGGATATCGGGGCTGTCCCGGGGTACAAGTCAATATAAAAGTCTACCTCTCTGCGAGGAGGTAGCCCTGGAACGTCGTCAGGAAAAACGTCCGCAAACTGATCCACCACTGCAGGAAAACCAGGACTCCGCACGTCAACTGCTCCAAGGATAAGGCTAGCCAACTGATGAGTGATGGGCTGTCCTCTCCTCCGCGGAAGTCCATCCTGTGCTGCTAAGGCTCCCTTCTCGCCGGTGAAGGTGAACCTGCTCCCGTCGGTGCGTACACATCGCACCTTGCGCCTAAAACAGTCAATCTGTGCATGGACCGTAGATAGCCAATCCATGCCCAAGATGACGTCGTAAGGCCTCGACGCTGCTACAAGAAGATCCCAGCCGAAGCTCTCGCCTCCTAGAGTAAGCTCACACTGCCGGCACCAGTGCGTAATCGTCGAGTCTGCTCCCGTAGGAGTCTCTAGCCGTAAGGATCGAGCCAACGGCTCTGTCGGAATCTCCGAGCTCCGAACAAGGGCAGCGGCTATGAAAGAGTGACTCGCTCCTGTGTCTATAAGAACTGCAGCAAGGGTGGAATAGACACAGATAGTACCTAGAATCATCTCAGGTGCGCCGTGGTCGTAGGCCTCTGCTGCCTGGAGCTGTGCCTGTCGCTGCCCGCCAGCTCCCTGTGGTCGGGGTGGACCTCCTGGTGGTGGTGGTGGTAGAGCCTCAAAGCGTCGGCCACCACCAGCTGCTCGTCCAGCTCCTCTGCCTCGTCCGCCTCCTCCCTGCGGACCGCCACGGTCGACCCTCTGCCTCTGCCTCGGTGGTCCATCAACTGTCTGCTGCTCCTCGGTACGACGGGTCGGGCAGTCACGAGCCATGTGGCCCTGCCCGCCGCACGAGTAGCACTGTCTGCCTCTCGGAAGACTGGCCCCGCGCTGTGTGCCCCGCACTGCTGAGCCAGTGCCCTGAGATCGTCTGCCTGAAGGTCTGGTCTGTCTGGACCCCTGATTCATCCGTCGACTGCCTGCTGCAGATGACTCTGCCACGTGCCGCCCTGCGGTGGGTCTCTGTGCTGGTGTAGACTCAGCAAGGAAGCTCTCGATCAGAAGGGCCCGCTCCAGTACTCCTGTCTGAGTCGGTATGCTGAGGGAGATCAGCGATGCCCTGATTTCGTGTCTCAAACCCTGCTCGAAGGTCCGGGCCCGGAAGAATGGGTCCCGTACCATGTCGGTCGAGTAGCGCGAGAGATCGGTAAATCTCTCTGAGTACTGAGCGACCGTCATGCTGCCCTGCCGCAGCTGTAGAAGCTCCTGGATACGCACCGCACGAAGGGTGGCTGGGACGAACTCCGAGCGGAAGAGGCTCTCAAAGTCCGTCCAAAGAAGAGATGCCTCATCGTGCACATGGAGCATCAAGCTCCACCATCGTCCTGCTGCTGCGTGTAGTAGGCTCGCAGCGAGGATCACCATGAGGTCTGCTGGTGTCCTCACTAGCCTAAACACTCGAACCACTACCTCCATCCAGTCCTCTGCTGCCTGGGGATCCGTCTCCCCGCGAAACCTGGGCGGACGCTGGCGCTGAAACTCATGCAGTGCGCTGAGGCGACGTGCATCGTCAGCGGCTGCTGCTGGAAGCATCGGGGGATCGGTGGGTAAAGCTACCGCCGGTGCCACTACTGAAAAAGGGCCCTGCACCGAGGCCTCGTCGCTCGGTGGGCTGTCGTCTCGCTCGACTCTCGGAACCCTAGCTGGCTGCCGTCGTGGGGCCATCCTGAAAAGGAAACAGGTGTGCCACGGTTAGAACAGTATACCTGGTGAGCTGATATAAGTAATCACAAAGAAAACTTGAAACACACACGCAATCAATGTTTTCGTGCATTAAGTCGGAAATCAGAAGTCAGGGTCCTGGTGTACGGATACGTCGGCCGCCGCACCAACACTGGACTCCCTGGACTGATAACCACACTCAATACGCTAAACATTATTGCTTCACATAGAAAAGATCAGAGTTCGCGGTAGAACCGAACTCCTCTGATACCAATTTGTCACGACCCGCCCTCGGGGTCCGAGCCGTGACTACCCCAAGCCCGCCTTCCATAGGCCAGGGGCTGGCGACTAGCACCAAGGCGTAAATCCCGGTAAAAAGGGAAGGCATTGCCTTTGAAAAGTAAACACACACCACAGAGTAAACAAGCGGAAGTAAACACTAAACAAGCAGAGTACGACTGAAAGTGCGGAAAAGTAAATGGGCCAGAATACAAACCCAAACTGAAAGTAAAGTACAACTCGAAAAGGGAAAAACAGCAACTGAAAAGTAAAAGCCGCCACTCCGAGCTGTCCACTGGAAATCCCACCTGAAGGGTGGGTACAGATAGCTCCTCTGCTCCACGGGTCCCGCCATCCGCTCCGAGCACGTCCCGCCCAGTGGTCCACCTCCGGGTACCGTCCCGCTGTGCAAGCCTCAGCTAAGGTCAACGCTGTCCGTCGTCTGCAACCAACACAACGAAGTGCGGGCAAAGCCCGTGCAGGGGTGAGTATAAGCTACTCAGTAGGGACCCCGAGACCCCTGAAGGTCTCTCAAATCCACAAAGGATAAACCACGAAGAAAAGTACAATCACGAAGTAACAACCGACATTGCTTAGGTATATGCCCATACATATACCTAAGTCATCAATTCAAATACGCTCCAACCTCCGAGCCCAAGTACAACTCAGTCCACGCAGGAAAGTATACGTATTCCACAAAGGAAAGCAAAACATAATCCACACAGGATTGCACAACACAATCCACACAGGAAAGCAACAGGATTCAGCTCACACAGGTATACTTCTTCAAGGACGATAAAGATGATCACTGATCCATCTAAGTCGTCGGACCCACGAAGGATCGATAGGTAACTAACCCCCGCAGAAGACCCACACAGGATCGGTCTCACACAGAACCTGTAGGCGCTGGCTCACACAGAACCGCTGAGCGCAAGGACCCACACAGGATCGGGCCCACACAGGACCTGTAGCACTGATCCACGAAGGATCGCTGAGTGCTGTAGTCGTCGTCGTCGAATCCACACAGGATCTCTGTACTGTCGTCGTCGAATCCACACAGGATCTATGTACTGTCGTCGTCGCAGTCACAGTAGCAGTCGTAGCAGTAGAACAGTCGCAGCCAGCACTAGGGTTCCCGCACAAAGCAAGCTCGTTCGGAGGGTCCGCTCCACGAGCCGAGAGGCTGATACATCAACTGTCACGAAGACCAGAGTTGATGTATACAAAAGTTCCGTATCGACAACAGGAACTCAACGCAACAGACGGCGCGTCGATCGGACGCCCGGTCTGAGAGTTATTGGCATTTTCGTCTCCGGGGCCCGGTTGGTTTTTAACGCAAAACCAACCCGACCGTACTCCACCTGCGTCCAAACCTCGGGCGGAGTATGCCAAAAGATCCGTCTCACTAAGAGGAACACTACTCGACTGATGGCACGTCATTCGGACGTCCGTAGCTCAAGATATGAGCGTTTCCGCTCCGAAGGCCCGGTTGGTTTTGTGAACGAACCAACCCGGACGAACTCAAAGTAAACCGAAACCTTGAGTGCGATATACCGAAACGACCGTCTCGATCCAAGGATCGCGTTGCCGCAGACGGTTCGTCATTCGGAGGTCCAAGGCTCAAGTTATGGGCCAAAAACCAAATCTGGTTCGAAACGGGGGGGTCCGGGTCCGGGCCGACCCGGCCCGACCCCCCCCCCCCCCGGGGCGGCGCGGCGGCCGGCGACGGCGGCGACGGCGGCGCGGCGGCGGCGGCGGCGGGCCGCGGCGGGCCGCGGTGGCGGCGGCGGCGGGCCGCGGTGGCGGCGGCGGCGGGCCGCGGCGTGGCTGCGCACGCGGGGGCTGAGCCCCGCGGTTTTTGGAGGGGCGGCGCGGCACAAGGGCCGCGCCGTTTTTTTAATAAGCGCCCCCCCCCCCCCCTCGTGGGGGGCCTGTTGGAGCGGAACCGAGGGGGCAGCCGGCCCCCTCCCTTTAAAATAAAACCTCCCCCCTCTTTAAGAGGGGGGTTTTGCCAGCTGGCCGGGGAATTAATTCCCCGGTTTAACGGCATCCGGCCGGCCAGCCGGCCGGCCGGTTTTTCTCCAACGGGACCGGAATTTCCGGTCCCTTCTTCGGCTTCCGACGCCGGCGGCCCGGCCGCCGGTTTTCTCTTCCGCCGCGGCCCGGAACCGGCCGCGGTCTCCTCGCCCCGCCGCGGCCCGGAACCGGCCGCGGTGTTCGTCGTCCGGCGCGGTGCGACGGCACCGCGCCCCCTCGCCGTACCATGATTCCTTCCAACGCGGCGCGACGGCGTCGCGTTCTTGAAGATTCTCCTCGGCGTAGCGCGACGGAGTTGCGTAAATTATAAGCACGATCATCCGCGTGGTGCGACGGCACCACGCCACTTGCTTCCACCCGCATGAATAAAACAAGAACGATGGAGGGGGGTTCGGCCGTGTTCGTGCGGTCCGGCCCCCCTCACGTTAAAATAAAAACGCAACTTAAAATAAATCAAGTCACACGTTAGTCTTGATAGAATCACGATCAAGAATAAAATAAGGAAACCAAAAGAAAACGACAACCCCTACCTCGGGTTTAAGATTCGAAGAATCGTCTACGTCCCGCGGAAGACGGCGTCGCGGAGGTCGGGCATCGTGGTCGTCGTTCGTCAAATCCGTTGACGAAGTGTTATGCCCGAAGAGACACGACGTTGGCGGATCTTCGTTTGCCGACGAAGAAGGTCCGAGGAGGAAGAAGAGGTCCGAAGATACCGGGTCGCCGAGTCGATGATCCTTGACGAAGTGTTGTCGTTCTTCGTTGAGGATGAAGACGTTCTTCGCCGGAGAAGATGAAGAGGAGCTCTCAAAAAGACAAACCAAGAACTCAAAATAAAAAAAGACTACCTCCTATTTTATTAACACAACACAAAAGAATTTCAAAGTTTGAAATTCAAAAAGACTTAACTCCCACAATTAATTAAGAGTTAGGGGGTAAGTATGTTGAGAGAATTTGAAAAGGTTAGGGGTTCGTGTGGGCCCCACCACACTTAATCCTCCCAAGGGAGGTTAAGTGGGTGTGGGTCCCACTTCCAACCACCTTTGATAGGTTTTAACTTGTTGTAATAAAATTGTTCTTCACAATTTTATTTAACTCAAACTAAAAACCCCAAAACGTAACTTTCAACCCGCAACAAACGCAACTCCCGAAAAGGTCTCTTTAAGCGAATATCGGCGCTGCGAGTTCATCGGTGCTCTCGGATTTCAATTCTGAGCACCGGATCAAAAGTTAGGAATTCCCGCTCGTTCGTTCACTGAACGTACCCGAGCCAAACTTCGGAAATTAATTCCGGGCACTCCGGGCCTCGGAATCAGGTGCCGTCTGAAACCGCGCTCTTGTAAAATTCTAAAGAAAATTAAGAAAAAAATTTCCCTTGAATTTTACGGGTCTTTACAAATTAGATTTCCCTCTAAACAATATTTTTACATGTTTCCATCCCATAACCCATTTTTTAACATCTTTAATTTCTAACACGTCACTCTCATTTATTTTTCCATTTCAATTCTAAACTCATTCATCTAATGTTCCAATATTTTTCACTATTGTTTATAATTTAGAAATAAATAAGGCCCCTATATATTCACCCACCTTCCCTTGAGTTTGAATATTCTTTTCCATCATACTAGTGTTAGTAGAAGATTATAATTTTCATTTTGATATTCAAATGATAGGATATCAAAATTTAGTGTCATTTTAGGGTAATTTTTGGAATTAAGTTCCTAGAGTTTAAAAAATCAAAAAAAATCCTTTTATTTTCAACCCACTGCTAGGGATGAAATTTTAAAACCTACAACATTTAGTGTGTTCTTGTACTAAAATCTACATGAATACTAATTTTGGTACTTCTGGAAATATTTTTTAATTTTTATTTATTAAGTTTTTATCTTACTCTATCTAGGTTTCAAGCTATTTTGGAATATTTTTTGTTGAAGCTAAATTTTTCTATTTATTTCAAATAAAAATGATCCATTTGAGGGTTTAAATCAATAAGGTATAATTTTTTCTAAATGTAGTGGTTTTTATGGTTAAATTTTCTATAAGTTTTCCTATGATCAATAATGGAATCCCTCAAAAATTCAAATTAATAATGAGAATCACAAATTATATTTGAAATTAAATAATAAACTTTGTGTGCATTTTGAAGAGAAAGTGGAAGAATTTAAATAATAATTTGATTATGGTAAAAAATTATTTAGAAACTCCTAAAACTAGTTTTACAAAAAATTAAGTGAAGAAATATTGGGTGATATTGTGAAATTAGTGAAAGATGACATTAATTTTGAAGATGTGAATTTTTAAATTTGTGTTCTTTATTTGAAAAGTGATCTTCCCTGTTTTGAAAGTTTAAACCTGTTGAATTTTAAATTGATTAAGGATGATGAGTATGATAGTGTGTAGTTTGGAGAAATAATTTTTATTTAACAATCGTTTATAATTCCTTCCACCTATGAATTTTTCAAATCCCTACTTAGATACTTAGAAATTAGAGTTGATACTTTAGTAGGGGAAATTATTTAAATATAAAATCTATTGAATCTAATATTATTAAATATAAACTACTAAGGTTCCTTATAATATTGAATTATAACACTAAAGTGATAAAACTCTTCCATTTTAGGATGAAAATTTGGAGTTTTAACTTGAACCAGTGGTTGATAATACACATTTTTACTTAGGCATAAGCAGTATTTCTATAGAAGTGAGTGCTGAGAAAGTTTTGACATCTGAGGTTTTTGAAGAGAAAAGGTTTAATCTATCTAGAATTTGTTTAAATGAATTAAAACCCAAACTATAAGAAATGTTTAGAAATTCACTAGTTTGACTAAGAATAATTAATTCATCGAAAGTAGTTATTGATTATTTTCTATTCTTATATAAGAAGATTTTGAAAGAAAATAAAAATTTTGTAAAACCAAAACTTGAAGGAGAACACAAATAAAATATTCCCATTTATTTAACATTTTCCTTAACTAATTTAAGTGATATGATCCAATTTTTTTATTATTTTAACTTGTAAGAGGATATATATTTGGGTATCAAGAGTTCAAAAACTTCTCAAACCACTATTAAAGAACATCTTCCTAAATCATTTTTTCTAAACTCAGCCTTATGAACCTTTATTTTTGACCATGGGGTACACTAAAATGAGAAATAAGTCTTTGGGTATAATCTCACACCCCTATAAACTCCCTAAACTAAGCTATCCCTTCAAGAAATATTTAAATTTATTAATTTTAAACCAATTCTAGAAGTAGATAGAAAGTTATCTACTACTTTCTATGGATGTTTTCAAGGGTATTTTTCATTTATTAAGGGGTTTGATTATTCTTATATGTATTATGAATCCCATATAAGTATAATTTCAATTTAAAACATTTGGGATACACACATGTTGTTGTTTGTGAATGGGAAACAACATCCTCCTTGTGATTTTGGTTAGTTCTCTAGATGGTTCTAGCTGTGGATTTGAAAACTAGTGTTGTATAGGATGAAATATTTAGTTTTTTTATTTTTATTTAAATTAAATCCCTTAACCTTATATTTTTATGAAACCTATCCCCCTTCACATTT
This sequence comes from Viscum album, assembly GCA_963277665.1. Classification (NCBI taxonomy): domain Eukaryota; kingdom Viridiplantae; phylum Streptophyta; class Magnoliopsida; order Santalales; family Viscaceae; genus Viscum; species Viscum album. The sequence goes on along the minus strand of OY728156.1, from coordinate 1,248,704,771 downwards.
TCCCATGTTTTGAAATTGATAATTCTTTCCCACTACAACACCAATCTACCAACAAAGGATTGAAACGTTCACTACAATATCCTATAACACTTTCAATTGTTTAGATTTTTTTATGTTGAATATTTAGATCTAATTATTGATCTGTTTTAATCTTATATCCATGTAAATTTAGAGACCAATAGGGACTTAAAAGATTTAAGAGGGTGACGTTTTAGTTAAACTAAAGTAACAAGAAAACAACTATCATGAGAGTAACATATCTAATTCCTCTTACACATTTGAATTTTAAAAGTTTTTTAAAAAATTATATATTTCCATAAAGATGATATTAAATTTAAAAAAAATTAAAAAATCATTTTTGTAAATTATGTGTGGGGGAAGTTTTTTTAAAAGTATCTAATTATTTTTTCATGCTGATATTTCTTAAAAAATTTTGATTTTTATTCTTTCTTGAATATTTTCCATTAAAAACCATTTTTAAAGTAGTTTTAAAACCTTTATTAGCACCTAGGAAATTTCATAAGTGGTTTGAGAATTTTTTAAGCTTCTTAATAGTGTAAATTCAAGTTGGATTCATTGTTTAACATACTATTTTTCTGAGTCTCTTGAAAAATACTTATAATCTATCCACATAGAAAAGGTATGTACGTTGTAAAATATGATTTGTAAAACTATTTTGAAATTATGGAAACATACTATTTTGAACTGATATATGACCCTTAAACAACATTTTGAACTTATGAATTTAATATCTATTTGAACTTATAATGTTTTAAATTTTTCTTCCACCTTATATTTCAACATTAGGGATAATGTTGATTTTTAAGTATAGGTGTCTATTTTTATGATAAACTGTATTTTAATGATTAAAAATCAAAAATCCATTAAAAAAAATTTAATTGAAATTTTTAAAGTTTCAATCTTTATTTTCAATGGTTATGAGTTTTTCTTAAATTTGAGGGTTGTTTTTTGCTACTTGGTTTGATTAGTCATTTTTATTCTACCATGGGATCAATGTTGTCACATCATTTACATTTATATTTTATTTAAATATTTTTATCAAATATTGGATGTAATATTAACAATATTAACTGGTTTTGAAAATTTGGATGGGATTTAAACTTAAAATAATTTCAATTAAATAGGTTATAAAATGAACTCTTTATCTTGGTCAATATTTTTATTCTTTGAGGTAAAATTGTTGGATGAGTTAACTATGCTTCCTTTTAATTATTAAAATCACTCATCCACCAGTTGTGTCTAGTTATTCTATATTCAAATTACCTAAGTCAGTTCTCCTTGGTGAAAAGTATAAATTTGGAAAAACATTTAAATTCAATGTGAAGTTTGTTTATGTATTTTCAAAAAAAATTAAATTCGGTCATTTTTTGTAAATTTGGGAAAAAATATTTTTGAAAAAAAAAATATTTAAAGAAAATAAATCAAATATTATTATTTGAGAGAGTACATGGGGAAAACATTTTTTAAAATCACTTCTTATTGGTATAAAAACTCTTTTATTTTTAAGATTAATTGACTTCCAATGAAATTGATGAATTGATTGTTTGAGGGCAAGCAATGAGTTAACTTTGGGGTAATTTTATGTAAATTTAATTTGATACATTTTTCCACAAAATCTTTATAGAATATTGGTGTTTTTTATGACAAGTGTTCTTTAATTGATAATATTTTGAATCTTTATCGTTTTGAGTTGAAATCTAAACTCTTTAAATATTTTGGTGAAGTGGTTATTTTTTGTGCTTTATTGTTCAAATTTTCTTCGATATAATTTCCATTCATATTTTTAAGAAAAAATATTGTGGTTGTTCATTGAATATTTTTTGGATTTTAGGTTTTTGAATTAATATTTTTAAATTTACATGATTTTATTTTTATTATCATTTTTTGGGAAACATTTTAATCAAGAATTCATTACTTATTTTGTTTTTAAGTTAAATTCTACATTTTGAATTGATAATTCTCATTACGGGTTAATTCTCTTGAAGGTAGAAACATAATGGTGACTAAATAATTATTAAACCTTGTGTAAAGTTAAATATGTTGTTAATATAGTTGTATAAGGGTAGTTATGAGTTTATGAAGAGTTGGGTAAGGGTTGGTGCACCTACGTAAGGGTCATCCCACATTTTAGGAATTGTGTGAAGGTTATTTCCATCACTAAATAAAGGTGGAATCACATCATCAGAGATTTATATGGGTAACTCAACATTTCTAAAGGTCACCTCACAGACTCAACTCGCATAAAGGTCATCTTCATAACCTATGTAAGGGTGCTGTAAAAACCCACATAAGGGTATCTCTAAAATCCTAAAGATATATAAAGGTAAGGAAGTATTAAATTTAGAAACATGCGGATCCCTAATTCTTAAATTTAATTTTAAAAGAGGGTGGTTGAATCTGATCTTGAATAAGAGTTCATGAGAAGCTACCACTTATCACTAAGGAAAATTAAAGAATGAATCGAGCTAAAAATTTATCTAAGTGAATATTACTTAGATTCAAAGCATGTACACATGGGGGAAGTGCATTATGTTAAATGGATAATCTTGAGTAAACTAAGGAAGATAATGAACAATGATAGTCAACACATGGATTCAAAGGTTTCATGCTCTAGATTATTGTCTAACATTTTCAAGGCTGTGAGTTCATTCAAAAAGGTGTGTGACTTTATTTAAAAAGTACCACCACTGATCGATGAACCACTATTAAATCTAATAGAGACTAGTACTAACTCATGAATCATAGTTGAGGGACCATTTCTAGAGTCACAATCCATGCCACAAGGAGGAATAGGGCATATAATACATGAGGGAATTTTATGAAAACTAAAAATTGGAGGATTATTCCCTCTTACCTATTTTCTATTGAATTTTTTTATATTATACTTATTCTTCCCAATATTTTTAAAAAAATGCACTATACTTAGTTTTCTGAAGGAGATATGATTGTTTTCTTTATAATTATTTCTTGTTATTTATCGTTTTCGTCAATAATACAATCCTTTATTCTTGAATATTTCTCTTTAAGTTAAATTCTTGATTTGATTAATGTATCGATGGAAGAAAAACTACTTCAAGATTATTTGGAATCATTTTTTCCACTATAATAAATTAACAGATTGGGTATTGGTAATTGAATTAATTAAAATACATATATAAATGATAGTTTAATGACTTATCAGTTTCAAGTCTTGTTAAACCCATTTCATTTTTTAATAATATTATTCTTTAACCAGACTTCTTCAATTGGATTTCCCTCCAAAACATAGTTATTCATTTCTCCTACCCATAACCCATTTTCTAATATATTTGATTCCTAACACCTCATTATCATGGCTTATTAATTTTAATTCTACACTCATTCATCTCTTATGCTAGAAATTTTTCACATTTTTTAGTAGTTTAGAAAAAAGTACAACCCTTAGATATTCACCCACCTCTATTTGGTTTGACCCTTCTTGACACTATACTAGTGTGAGTAGGAGAAAATAAATGGAATTTTTATGGTCTAACAATCACATAATATGCTATGTTATTAATCCAATGCATGTTGGGTTGTGTTCACTAAGTTCATTTGATGGGCTAGCTTGGTTTTCCAAGCTTCGGCTCTCATCCCAGCAAGGTTAGATTGGTTAATCCCACCTTCTTATCACATGGTATAAGGGTTACCATGTAATCTCAAAGGGGATAAAATGGTCTAGAGCCTATCCAGAAAACCTTATCATTCCTATATATCATTGTAATTGTTATCATGGTTCCCTCTACTCAAGTCTCCACCTAGGTCGCTGGCCACTAATGCAACTAACTTCCACCTTACTCCAAGGTGTCATAGACCTACTAATATTGAGATGAATTGTTCCCTAATATAAATGAGTTAAATCATGCCCTTCAATTAACGTGCTAATTTGTTCCATATCATCATTGATCTTCACCCACTCTCCTCCTACTCATAAAATATCCATGTTGTGCCTCCTCCTTCATCAAACCTCCATCTCGGGCCATGTTATCTCCCATCACCAATGCCCATCCTCCCCTCACTACCACTATCCACCTATAGGGATAGTGTCCCATCATCCACATGCAAGTGGGAGGGGATAGAGGGGTAAGATAGGGGTAAGAAGAATAGATAGGGGTCATTGGGAGTGAGAAAATAGCCTCTTTTTCATCAATACTTAATAAAAAATACACAATAAATAAGAACAAAGTTAGGGATAATAGATTTTATTGCATCAAAGACCACTTTTGTATACTTTGTTTTGAAAATAATAATACACTTAATTGTGATTTTTATTTAACTTGGGGTTTTTTATTTAAGTTTTTGTTGTTCAATTTTAATGTATGTATCCTTAACATTTGGTAAACATATCAGATCTACCTTTGCTTATGTATATTGATAGGATGCACTAACTTATATTCAATGGTTATTCACTACATTGTAATAGAATTTTCATAGAATAATAGAAATTAAGTCTGCATCCATAGGATGATGGAAGGTTTCATATAATATTGTTTCAATTCAACCCAAAGAACTTAGAATTTTATATAAATTGAAATTGAGACATTAAGGAACATAAAAAAGTGAGGTTAATTAAATTTACTATAAATTTTATTATGAGTGAAGTTGTATAATCATCTCTTTTTTTTAGTTATCATGTTTATAATAATTTTCCAAGTTCACTAAGAGATTCCATATAGTGATATTTATATTGTAAAGATATTATTTTTTCTATTACAATAATTCTTTGTCCAATACCTGATGATATAAGTGCTTTTAGATTTGGAATATTAATTTTATGATCTATTGAGATCAAGGATATTCTGTGTGTGAATTTGTACCATCTGATAGGTTTATAGTAGAAAAATTCCTCATGTAGACTTACTACTGATCATCTAATTGGAGAGGATCTTAGCTCTAGAGTTGTCTTTTGTAACTGATAACTTTTTAGACAAATAACTTGGAACCTTCTCATGGTTATATTGTTGAGGATGTTCTATGTATGTTACTATGATACCTAGGATTAGGTTTATATATCCTATTTCCACTTTTAATGATAAATGTTTCCTTTGAATTAAAATTAGATTGGAAATGTTATCCTTTTGGGGTATTTGAGTTATTACTCAATACTTTGTGCATTGTTTTAATTTTATTTCCTTTTTTATTTATCATTTTTGTTATGTTTATCAATTTAGATTCTCTATATCTATATTTTAATATTTTGATGTGCATAATTATTTTTTTAAACATATTTTATTTTCTAATAGTTTAATTATAATTGTGAAAATTGTATATTTACATGTCATACTTTGATACTTTAATTTATTTAAAATTTATAAGTTTTGGACTACTTAATTATTCATGTAGGATAAAAAATTGTAGTCATGCTAAGATTTCAATTCACCCCCTCCCCCTATTGAAGTGTGTTCATCTTCCTTTACTGGAAAAATATTTGGTATCAGATCCTAACTCTACCTTGATTTGAGTCTTATCAAAAAAATCAGATACTAATATTTAGTATCTGAGTGGGTATTTATGTGTAATCTTGCATCATTATTTTTAATGTAACCTATATATTTTCCACTTTTTTATTGGAACTCATTTAAATTTCATTATACTAATTATGTTGTAGAGGAAAAATCATTATGTTTATTATGGAGGGTATTATGAATGTTGGCATGATAGTGCTAATATTTTCAATTATTTTAATTTGAATTTCAATATTTTTAATCACACAAATTTTATATTTTAAGGGTAATTATGATATTTTTAAATTTTTGGAATGATTTGATCTTAATTATAAAAATGGATTAATTTTTTAATTTTATGTATTTAAAATAAATTTTTTATTTCGAATAGAACTTTTTCTACACTCTCCCAAATTGAAAAAAAAATTATAGGATTACTGCCACAACCCGTCCCCTGGGGCCCGTGTCGTGACTACCCTAAGACCGCCTTCCATAAGCTAGGGGATGGAGACTAGCATAGAAGGTGTATTCCCTAAAACTGGGAAGGAATTGCCTTTATAACCTGTAAACACACGGAACCAAGCACACAATAAGATATGAACTCAAGTAAACTGAATAGTAAACAGAGTGAGTACAGTAAGTCAAATGGACCAGAATACAAGCCCAATTAGAAAGTAAAAGAAACTGAAAGTAAAATTAAACTGGAATAGCTCCTGTAATCACCCTCTAAGGACCCTACCTGAAGGGTAGGTACAACTCTTGAACGGTCGTCTTTGTGGTATGCCTTGTATAAGGTCCACCTCTGAGCTACCTCCAGTCCGGGTACTCTCATACTCAATTAGCATTGTCTGTCATCTACACCAAACAAAATGAGGTGCAGGCATAGCCCGTGCAGGGGTGAGTATAATGATACTCAGTAGAGACTCTGAGACCCTCAAGGTCTCACAAAGTCCACCAAGGATAAATCACAGGGCATGAAATCAACTGACAACCCTACTTAGGTATATGCCCATACATATACCTAAGTTGTCAAGTATACTCATCTCAATAATGAGGAAAACACATAGTCCAACTCAAATCTCAAATCTCAACTATTCTACAAGGGAAGGAATACCACGAAGGTAAGTACCACATAGGTATGCAACACAGAAGAATACCACCAAGGTATTACCTCGACGGAAAGTATCACAAGGTATAAACTCATCTCACACTAGTTATTTCTTAGGTACAGTAGTAGAGATGATTATATGTAACTACTGAATAATCTTACTCTATTATGAGTTATACCCACAAAGTATCTCTAGATACTATCCCACATAGGATCACTCGGTGCTGACCCACACAGGATTGCTCGGTGCTGACCCACACAGGATCGCTTGGTGCTAACCCACACAGGATCGCTAGGTGCTGACCCACATAAGATCACTCAACGCTGACCCACATAGTATCTCTTAGTGTTGACCCACACAGGATCACTTGGTGTTGACCCACACAGGATTGCTCGGTACTGACCCACACAAGATCTCTATTTATTCTTCACGTCACAGCCAGCTACAAGGTTCCCACACTAAGCTTGCTCGTCTCTAGGAGAGTCCGCTCCTCAAGCCACTAGTCAATACACCAACTACTAAGAAGTCCCATGAATAAGTATCCCAAAGGATCATCACATCATAGGGGTCTTAACAAAATAGATGGTGTGTCAACTGGATGTTCGGTCTGTAAGTTATTAGTCTTTTAGTCCCGAGGGCCCAGTTGGATTCGTGCTTGATCCAACCCGACCGTATTCCAACTTTATCCAAATCTTATGCGGGGTATACCAAAGGGAAAGTCTCTCTCTAGGGTTTCTGTAACCACAAAAGTTTCATCAAACGGACATCTGGTGCAAAATTTATTGCCAAAAGAGCGTAAATGGGTGAAGAGTGTTCGGGTATAGTCTGACTCGGTCAGACCAACCCGGCCTGACCCACTGGGACTAACCTGGATTGCACTGGGCGGCCCGTCTTGGGTGGCGCGGTGTGGCCGCAGGGCAGCATGAGGCGTCACGGAGGTCACGAGGTCCGTGAGGGGCTGTGGAGTAGCACGTGGTGGCGCAGAGGCCGTGAAGGCCGCGGAGTGGCACGGGGGGTCGCGGAGGGCTGCGGGCTGGCGAGGCTGCGGGGGCATGAAGGGTCGCGGGACAGCGAGGCCGCGGGGGCCATGAGGCCACAGCACGGAAAGTCCGCGAGGGCCATGAGGGCCTCTAGGTAGCGAGGCCGCAAGGGCCGCAGAGGGTCGCTAGGCGGCGAGGTCGCGGGGCGGCGGAGGCCGAGGGCAGCGCGGTGGCTGCGGGGTGGTGTCGTTGCGTCGTTGCAGGCTGTGCGGTGTAGTCGTGTGTCGTTTCTTTGATGGTTTCCGGTTTGGTTGGTCGTCCATCCTTTACCACTGCAGCATTAAGACGTGGTTCTCTTCCATCGGGCAGCGCGGTCCTGTCATCACCTTCGTCATGAAGAAAACAACAAATAAACACCAGAAAATGCAGAGAGGTCGGGCCATGTTTGCTTGGACTGCACTCTCCGCATTAGAGTGGTAGCAAGTGGTTCACAAATTTTGAATCAAGAATGTGTATGGAAGATATTTAAAACATCAAACCCCATAACCTCCATCAATCACTATTCCCAAACATGTAAAAGAAAACATCCGCGGATCAACTAGTTAAAGAATGTTGAGCCTCGTTCTTTGTTTAGAAGGGAAGAATATTGGAAAATATTAATCACATAGAATTAAACCCCTACTTTATTGCTTGTTGATATTTGAAGGGGTGAAGTCGGTGACGTCAGTGTTTCCCTGATCATCAGTCCGTTCGTCGTTGGATATCTTGCGATGGAGTTTGGAGAAATATTCATCGAAGGAGAAGAGTTCTTCTTTGGCATTCTTCATTGGAGAAGCTCTTCCACAAGTTCTCCCCTCTCTTTTTACAACCCAAAAATCCTCTCTCCAAGGATGAGGTGCCAACATAAAATATGATTTAACATTTTAATTGTTGGCACATTATTTTGGAATCATTTAATTGGCATAATTAATTCAGAGGGTTTCGCACAATTAAAGTGAGGGAAGTTCAAGAGACTTCCCCACATTTAAGTGGGAGGTTCAAGGGTCAGGTGGTCCCCACCCCTAAATTCAAAATGGGGGTTAGTTCATGTGGTCCCCACCTCTAAACATCCACATGGGAGGTTTAGGCTCGGGTGTTCCCCACCACCATAACCCATGTTGAGGGGTTTCAACAAATAAAATAAAAATGTTAACATTTTTATTTATTTCATTATTTCACGAAAAACTCAAAATCTATCTTTCACTCTCGACCCATTACGGTTGAGGTGAAGGTATCTTTAAGTGAATACCAGTGTTGCGATTTCAACAGTGCCCTTTGATTTCAATTCCGAGCACTAGTTCAAACGTTAAAAAAACCCACTTTCACGTTTACTGAACGTATCTAAAAAAAAGTTCAGAAATTCATTTCGGGCACACCGGGCCTCGGAATCACGGGTCGTCAATTTTCACGGTCTTTTAAAATTCATGTATATTTAAAAAAAATTACATGGAAATTTCATGTCTTTACATTCTCCTAACCTTAGGGATTTGCGTCCCCGTAAGCCAAAACTCAAATTAAGGGAACAAGAAGGGGTACTGCGCATGCATCTAAGCCTCCCACTCCCATGTGCTCTCCTGGAGGTTTCTGTGCTACCAGAAAATGTGCACCAGAGGTATCGACCACCCACAAAAAACCTGCTCTGGTTGATCCTCAATCTCTACTTGAACCACCATAAAATTCGCCCCAACGTCGATGTCCAACTTGTCGTGGTCGATGATGTGAGAAGGGTCATGCACGTATCTCCTCAGCTGGGATACGTGGAAGATGTCATGAACCCGGTACAACTGAGGTGGAAGAGCTAAGTGGTAAGACACCTTGAAAACTCTTCTAAGGACCTGGAAGGGTCCGATGAACCTCAAAGATAACTTTCCACCTTGGCCAAATCTCCACATACCTCGTCAGGGTGAGACCCGTAGAAAGACGTGGTCACCATCCTCAAACTCTAGAGGTCTCTATCTGCTGTCAGCATAGGACTTCTGACTACTCTGTGAAGTCTTCATCTACTCCTGGATGATCTACACTTTCTCTGTGGTAGCCCATACCATCTCTGGTCCCACTAGTGCTGACTCCCCTGGGTCAGTCCAGCATAAAGGTGATCTGCAAGGTTGCCCGTATAATGCCTCAAAAGGTGTCATCCCAATGGTGGAGTGATAGTTGTTTTTGTATGAAAACTCCACCAAATGCAAGTGATCCTCCCAGCTGCGACTGAAGTCGAGGACACAAGCACGCAGCATGTCCTTGAGGGTATGAATGGTCCACTCAATCTAACCATCCGTCTGAGGATGGAAGGTGGTGCTTAAATGAAGCTATGTCCCGAAATCCTCCTACATCCCCTTCCATAGTCGGGAAGTAAAATGTGCATCACAATCGGAGACAATCTCTGAGGTTAATCCATGTAACCGCACAATCTCCTGCACATAGAGGCATCCCAAACTCTCTACTAAACCCTACTCTCTGATCAGTAGGAAGTGGTCCGACTTGGTGAGTTGGTCGACGATCACCCAAATAGAGTCATGACCCCTGGATGTACGTGGAAGTCCTGTCATGAATTCCATGGATATCTCATCCCACTTCCACTCTGTAACCTCTAAAGTTTGAACCATTCATGTTGGTACATGATGCTCCACCTTCACTTGCTGACAAGTGAGGCATCGAGAGACAAAATATGCTACTGATTTCTTCATCCTTGGCCACCAATGCTATTTTTGGAGGTCCCAGTACATCTTCACCACTCCTGGATGTACCTCTAGAGGGGACATGTGGAAATCTCTCAAAAATTCCTCATGAAGTGACACTGGTACCATGGTACGTCCTCTGAAGAGGATGACGTGCTCCTCACCTTCAAAAAATCCATCAGGTTCCTATCCTGTGGATATCTGAGCATGTTGAGTCTCATAGTCAGTGTCCCTATGTTGCGCCTCCCTAACTCACTGAAAAAGTGGGGGAGTGACTGTAAGAGACTGAAGAAAAACTGCTCCATCCTGATCCACAAAGGATATCTGCAAAGCGGCCAGCTGCTCTATCACCTTGCCTAGAAGCTGTATACCAGACCTTCTATTGAGTGCATCTGCTACAACATTCCCCTTCCAAGGAGTATAGACTATCTCAAAGTCATAAACTAAGAGGAACTCAAGCCAACTTCATTGTCTCAGGTTCTGGTCCTTCTGAGAGAAGATATACCTGAGACTCTTATGATTATATTACACTATAAAACATTCGCCCATCAAGTAATGTCATCACATCTTCAAGGAGAAGACCACTGCTGCTAACTCCAAGTCATGGGTAGCATAGTTCTGCTCAGGTTGTCTCATCTGCCTAGAACTATATGCAATCTTTGCTCGCTTATGCATCAGGACACATCCGAGTTTGATCCCTGATGCGTCATAGTAGACTACATACCCTACGCCCTCCTCTAGAAGCCTCAAGATGGGGGCACTAGTAAGCCTATGCCTCAGCTCTTGAAAACTCCATTGTCATATCTCAGACCACATGAAGGGTTTCTCTTTCTTTGTCAATGCTGATAAAGGTGCTGAAAATCTAGAGAAATCTGGCACAAATCTCTAGTATTATCCGGCAAAACCTAGGAAACTTTGTATCTCTATCACACTCCTTGGTGGCTACCAAGCAAGTACCACCTCAATCTTCATTGGGTCCACTACAAATCTAGACTCTAAGATGACGTGTTCTAGAAAGTGAACCTCTCGGATCCAAAACTGGCACTTTGAGAGCTTACCATAAAGTTGGTGCTCTCGGAGTGTGTCCAGTACTACTTGCAATAGGCATGCTCCTCCTCAGTAGCCGAGTAGATCAGAATGTTTTCGATGAAGAATACTACAAAGAGAACAAGGTATGGCTGAAAGATCCTATTCATGAGTCCCATGAACACTGCTAGAGTGTTGGTTACACCGAATGGCATAACCAAGAACTCATAATGGTTATACTGACATCTGAAAGTCATTTTTTTACATCCTCATCTCGTACTCTGAGCTGGTGATAGCCTGATCTGAGGTTTATCTTTGAGAACCATCGTGATCCTTTCAGATGATCAAAGAGTTTTTCAATCCTTATAAGTGGGTACTTGTTCTTCATGGTCACCTAGTTCAGGTGCTGATAGTCAACACTGAGTCTCAAGCTCCCATCCTCCTTCTTGGTGAACAAAATCAGGGTTTCCCAAGGAGAAACACTGGGCTGAATGAACCATTTCCTCTGTAAGTCCTCCGGCTATACCCGCAGCTCACAAAGCTCCATGGGAGCCATCCGATATGCTGGTGTAGATATCGGTGTCATCTCGGGGTACAAGTAAATGTAAAATTCCACCTCTCTACGAGGAGGTAGACCTAGAACATCATCAGGGAAGACATCTATGTACTAATCCACCACTACAGGATAGCTCAGACTCTCCACATCAACTGCTTCAAGGGTAAGGCTAGCCAATTGATTAGTGATCGGTTGCACTATCCTCTGGGTAAGTCCATCATGTGCTTTAAAGGCTCCCTTCTCACCGTTGAAGGTAAACCTAGCCCCATCTATGCGGAAACACCGCACTTTTCGCCTAATACAGTCAATCTGATAATGGACTGTAGATAACCAGTCTATACCCAAGAAGATGTCATAAGGCCTCAACGCCGCTACTAGGAGATCCCAACCAAATCTCTTTCCTCCTAGAGTAAGATCACACTACCATCACCAGTGCGTAATCATTGAATCTGCTCCCGTAGGCATCTCTAGCCATAAGGATCGAGCCAAAGACTCCATCGGAATCTCTGAGCTCTGAACAAGGGAAGTGGAAATAAAATAATGAATGGAACATGTGTCTATAAGTACTGCAACTAAGGTGGAGTAGACACAAATAGTACATCGTATCATCTCTGGAGCACCATGATCATAGGCCTCAGCTTCCTGAAGCTGAGCTCGCCCCTATCCTCCTGATCCCTGTGGTCGGGGTGGAACTCTTGGTGGTAGTGGCAGTAACATCTCGAATCATCACCCACCGCTAGTTACTCGACCATCTCCTCTGCCACGTCCGCCTGCTCCCTGTAGACCTCCTCGGTTGAACCTCAATCTCTGCTTGGGCGGTCCTTCGACTATCTTCTGATCATCTGTATAGCGGTTCAAACCGTTACAAGCCATGTGACCCTACCCACTGCATGTGTAACACTACCCACTCCTGGCATGACTGGATCTTCCTCGGTTTCCCTGCACAACTGACCCTAAATCCTGCAGTCGTCCACCTATAGGTCTGGTCCTCTTGGACCTCTGTGATATTTATCTACTACCAGCTATAGAAGACTCTGCTACGTGATGACCGGTGGTGGGTCTCTCTACTGTTGATTGCTCAGCAAGGAAAATCTCCATTAAGATGTCTCTCTCTAACACCCCCACCTGTGTTAGAATGCTAAGAGAAATCATTGAAGCCTTAGTCTCCCATATGATTCCCTACTCAAAGGTCTGGGCCCTGAAGAATGGGTCTCACACCATATCAGTGGAGTATTATATGAGGTCAGTGAACCTCATTGAGTACTGAGCCACAGTCATGTTTCCCTGCTGTAGATGAATTAGCTCTTGTATGTGCACTGCGTGAAGAGTCCTTGGAACAAACTCTGCACAAAACAGGCTCTTGAAGTCTGCCCAGAGAAGCGTCACCTCATCATGAACCTAGAGAATCAAGCTCCACTATCTGTCTGTTTCTAACTATAGAAGGCTGGTGGCAAGGATCAATATGAGATCATCTGGTGTCCCTACCGGTCGGAAAACTCTCACCACGGTCTCCAACCAATCCTCAGCCGCCTATGGGTCCATCTCTCCCCTGAACCTGAGTGGCCTCTGGTGATGGAACTTGTGAAATGCACTCAAGTATTGTGCACCCTATACTATTGAGACTGGTGGCATCGGTGGTCCAACGGTTAATGGTGCTGTTGGTGCCCCCGCTGGTGCCTCTACTATAAGAGGGACCTGCACCGATGCCTCGTCGCTCGGTAGGCTGTCAGTGCGTACTACTCTCGAAACCCTAGTTGGATGTCTATGTGGAGGCATCCTGAAAAGAAATAGGTGTTCTATGGTTAATAAGTTATATCTGGTGATCTGACTCAAATAGATTACAAGGAAAACTCAAGAAAACACACACGACATCAGTGTTTTCATGCACTGAGTCGGAAATCAGAAATCAGGGTCCTAGTGTATGGATACAGCAGTCGCTACACCAACACCGGATTCCCTAAACTGATAACGACACTCCCTAAACTTAACACTATTTTAGTTAAAAATATTAGAGTCTTATGTTCTACGGTTGAATCGACTCCTCTGATACCAATTTATCACAACCCGTCCCCCGGGGCCCGTTCCGTGACTACCCCAAGCACGCCTTCCATAGGCTAGGGGCTGGAGACTAGCACCGCAGACATATTCCCTAAAAATAGGAAGGTTTTGCCTTTATAACCTGTAAACACACGCAACCAATAACACAGTAAGATAAGAACTCAAGTAAACTGAATAGTAAACATAGTGAGTACAGTAAGTAAAAGGGGCCAAAATACAACCCCAAATAGAAAGTATAAGAAACTAAAAGTACAAGTAAACTAGAATAGGACATGTGATCACCCACCAAGGACCCTACCTGAATGGTAGGTACATCTCTCGAACGGTCGTCTCTGTGGTATGGCTCATCTAAAGTCCAACTCTGAGCTACCTCCAGTCCCGGTACTCTCGTCCTCAGTCAATGTTGTCCGTTGTCTGCACCAAACACAATGATGTGTGGGAATATACCATGCAGGGTGAGTATAATGAAATTTAGTAGGGATCCTGAGACCCTCAAGGTCTCACAAAATCCACCAAGGATAAACCACAAGGCATGAAATCAACTGAAAACCCTACTTAGTTATATGCCATACATATACCTAAGTTATCAAGTATACCCATCTCAGTCATGAGGAAAACACAGAGTCCAACTCAAAGCTCAAAGCTCAACTGTTCCACGAAGGAAGGAATACCACGAAGGTAAGTACCACATAGGTACGCCATATAGAAGAATACCACCAAGGTATTACCACGAAGGAAATCATCACAAGGTATAGACTCATCTCACACCAGGTATTTATTAGGTATAGTAGTATAGATTATTAGATGTAATTACTGAATCATCTTACTCTGTTATGAGGCAGACCCATGAAGGATCTCTAGATGCTGACCCACATAGGATCGCTCGGTGCTGACCCACACAGGATCACTCAGTGCTGACCCACACAAGATTTCTAGGTGATGACCCACATAGGATCGCTCGGTGGTGACCCATATAGGATCGCTTGGTTCTGACCCACATAGGATCGCTTGGTACTTACCCACACAGGATCGCTCGTTCCTGACCCACATAGGATCATTATTCATTATTCACATTAGAGCCAACTACAGGGTTCTCGCACTAAGCTTGCTCATCTTTGGGAGATTCAACTCCTCGATCCATTGGTCGATACTCCAACTGCTACGAAGTTTCACGAATAATTTTCCCAAAGGATCATCGCGTCATAGGGGTCTTAACCCAAGAGATGGTACGTCAATCGGATGCTCGGTCTGTAAGTTATTATCCTTTTAGTCCTGAGGGCCTAGTTAGATTCATGTTCAATCCAACCCGACCTTATTCAAACTTTATCCAAATCTCAATTGGGGTATACCAAAGGGACCATCTCACTATAGGGTTTCTAGCATCACAGACGGTTCGTCAAATGGATTTCCAGTGCCAAATTTATGGTCAAAAGAGCGTAAATGGGTCGAAGAGTGTCCGGGTCCGGTCCGACATAGTCAGCCCGACCCGGCCCGGCCTACGATGGGTGGCCCGGCCTGGGCGGCGCAGTGTGGCCGCGGGGTGGCGCGAGGTGGAATTGAGGCCTTGAGGGCCGCTAGGGGCCATGGAGTGGTGCGGGGTGGTGCAGAGGCTGCGAGGGACGCGAAGCGGTGCGGGAGGTCGTGGAGGGTCGTAGGACGGCGAGGTCGCAAGTATATAGAGGGCCACGGTATGGCGAGGCCACGGGGGTCACGAGGCCACGGGATGGAGAGGTCGTGGAGGCCGTGAGGTCTACTGGGTGGCGAGGCCCTGGAGGGCCGCTGGGTGGCGAGGCCACTGGGCGGAGAGGCTGTGAGGCGGCAGAGGCCGCGAGCGGCGAGGCCGCGAGGCAGCAGAGGCTGCGGGCAGTGCGGTGGCAACGAGGTAGCGCCGTTGCGTCGTGGCTGGCCGTGGGGTGCAATCGCGTGTTGTAACTTGGTCAGCGACCGGTTCGGTTAGCCGTCCATCCTTCACCACTGCGGCATCAAGCTGCGATTCTCTTCCATCGGGCGGCGTGGTCGTGTCGTGACCTTCATCATGAAGAACACAACAAATAAACACCAGAAAATGCAGAGAGGTTGGTCCATGTTTGTTTGGCCCCCACTCTCCGCATTATAACGGTAGCAAGTGGTTCACAAATTTTGAATCAAGAACATGTATGGAAGATATTTAAAATATCAAACCCCACAACCTCCATCAATCACTATTCCAAAACCCACAAAAGAAAACATTCGTGGATCAACTAGTTAGAGATTGTTGATCTTCGTTATTTTTTTAGAAGGGAAGAACATGAAAAAATATTAATCACATATAATTAAACCCCTACTTTATTTCTCATTGATGTAGGAAGGGGTAAAGTCGGTGACGTTGGCATTTCCCCGATCGTCGGTTCGTTCGTTGTTGGAGATCCTTCAACGGAGTTTGTAGAAAGATTCTTCAATAGAGAAGAGTTCTTCGTTGGTGTTCTTCGTTGGAGAAGATCTACCACAAGTTCTCCACTCTCCTTTTCCAACCAAAAAATCCACTCTCCAAGGATGAGGTGAAAACATAAAATATGATTTAAAATTTTAATTGTTAGCACCATTAAGTTGGCATCATTTAATTGGCATAATTAATTCAGAGGGTGTGGCACAATTAAAGTGGGGGAAGTTCAAGGGACTTCCCCACATTTAAGTGGGAGGTTCAAGGGTTGGGTGGTCCCCGCCCCTAAATGCAAAATGGGGGTTAGTTCAGGTGGTCCCTACCTCTAAACATCCACATGGGAGGTTTAGTCTTGGGTGGTCCCCACCACCGTAACCCATGTTGAGGGGTTTCAACAAATAAAATAAAAATGTTATCATTTTTATTTATTTTATTCTTTCATGAAAACCACAAAATCTATCTTTCAATCTCGACCCAGTACGGTTGAGGTGAAGGTCTCTTTAAGCGAATATCGGCGCTACAAGTTCAATGGTGCCCTCAAATTTCAATTCCGAGCACCAGTTCAAAAGTTACAAAAACCCGCTCGCACGTTTACTGAACGTACCCGAAAAAAAGATCGGAAATTCATTTTGGGCACACCAAGCCTGGAATCACATGCCATCAATTTTCACAGACTCGTAAAATTCACATATATTTAAAAAAATTATATATAAATTCCAGGTCTTTACAATTACATGAATTTTGGGCTTCATTTCATTAAACTAGACCTTGAGATAAATTTAGTCATAAGAGGTTCAAATGAAGCTCACAATTGAGGCCTAAAAATCTATTCACATATTGGATGAATTTTAAAAATAGGCCCACATCTCACAAATTGATATACCAAATGAGATGAAATTTTAAAATAATATAGAGAATATATGGAGGAATAACTTCATTAACTTTGAAAACTCTATATTTGGATTTTTTAAGGCCATTAATGCATAAAAAAACTAGATGATTGGAGTTTAAGGATTCTTCCAAGATATAAAATTGTGTTTATATCTTATTCTATATGAAGACAACTGAGAAAAAATATTTTGGGTGCCTGAAAAAGATGGAGGGAAATAAATTTATGTATAAAATACTTCTTAATTAGGCTATTTAATGTGTCTTGCATGTGAAAAAATTTAGGGGAAGCATTTTGGATAAACAATGATCCACCCACACGATTATAAATTTGAATATCCATTACCTTTCAATAGATCAAACACTGAATAGAAAAATAAAACTAAAGTTCTAATTGAATTTAGTTTATTGTTTTATTTTATTTTAATTTTGTAATATCATTGAATCTTTTAATAAACTTGTTCTATTTTTCTCTCTTATTTTTTTTATCTCTAATTTTATCTATATATACCTCTCATTGTGATCTCTTATACAAATAATCATGAGTAAATAAGAAAAGGAATATCCTAGGGGAGTAATATAGTGTTGAACCCAAGTCTTTTTGGTTTATTATTAATGTTTCATATTTTATGAGAGTTAATATGGGGGGATATTAGTGCTCAAGATGCCTTTTTGTCTCTACTTTCCACCCAAAGCTTAGATTTTTCTTCTATATTATTCTCCCCCAATCAAGGATTTTGATTTGAAGTGTACTTTGAGATCATTGAGTGCACCACATATTCACAACTTGGGCATAAGTGGATGTTCACACATACAATGGGATGCTTTCATTATGTAATTATGAAATCAATAATGTGATCATGAAGGTTAACTCTAGGTGATTTTCCTAGTAGGATATCAATTATTTTAAATTTCATTCTATTTACATTCATTTTATTTGAATTGTGTCTACATTTTTAGTTTTAGTTTTTTTATTACATATTAAAAACCATGAATTTTATTTCTTTCATAAGTAGATAATTAGGTGAATTATGGAGATTGAGTGATTAAATATAAAATATCCTCATGTGAGATGACTCTGGTCATCCATTATGCTACACTAGGAAAAATAAATTATTCTCTTTTTCTACACCCCAGGATAGGCCAGCATCAAAATTTAGAATCATTTTATAGGATCCAAGTGTTCTTTCACTTACTATTTTTTTATTTTTTTTAATATTTTATTTATTTCAAAAAATATATAAAAAAACTATAAAAAATATATTTTCCATGATATACTCAAATTGAAATTATTATTCATAGACTAACCAATCTCAGGTAAAAGAACAAGAATAAGTTCACAATGATGAATAATCCTAGTTAAAATGACTTAGAGAGAAAATAAAAAACTTAGAGGGAAAATGGAATGGTTCACTAAATATGTTTTTGCATTTCAGGAGAAACAACTGGAGAAAAACCATAACCAATCAATGATGTTGTTTCCCCACTAATTTTTCTTGTTGAAAAACCTAAGGAGGCTAAGAATGAATTACTTTAAGATTCATTCCACCTCTATCAACCATTTCTTGAAGTGTTTCTTGAAGAAAACTTTTCATTTTATGTACTTGTGAGATATCAAGATAATTTGGATTAGTATGAGTCAAATTTTTTAGAACATGAAAAGGTAAGTGATTCTACCATCTATGATAATGAAAAATTATTTCCTCTCTACCTCTCTCTTTATTTTTAAGAAGATGATGAAGATGCACCTAATGAGAAAAATTTTCCAATGGAACTTCTATAAGAGATAAATTTCTAGGATGATTTACTTGAAGGGGAATATTTTTATATTTATTATTAATGTTTTAATATTATACAAGATGAATTATTTAATAAATTTTATTTTTATTAAATTTTATACACAACACATATGAAGAATACCCTATACATTAAAGTTAAATAAAGAACCACCCAATAGGTGGTCAATAACAAAGAGAAATATATCAAGTAGACCATGGTGATGTGATGTAAAACCAAACCATTTCTAGAGATATCTTAGGTGAATTTATGGGTAATATTTTTCCTTGTGTTGAGTATTTTTTGTGTACGTTTCACCTTGGGGTGTGTTTGGGTGAAAAATTGAGAAAAATGGAAGAAAGATGAAAGTGCACGGTTGGAGCATGATTTTCCCTAACCGTGCACCCTAGCCCAGAAAACTATGAAACCCTGGACATAGAGTATTTTCACGAATAGAACACGGTTTTTAAAACTATGCAACCAAAAAGGAGAAAATCTAAACCCCCTAGAAGAGTCACATAGTGTGATGCACAGTTAGACAAAATCGTGCACCCCGAGTAGCAAACTGAGCGTATGGGGATTTTAATCCCAAAAATTTTATTAAAAATTTTCTGAACTCCAGTGTTATACCACCGAATGAGCTATATTTACCCACAATCAATTTCTATCTATTAAAAAACCACTCATAGGGATTCTAATTCCTTTTAACCTCCATTCTTGGTGATTCAAAGCCCTATTAGCAGATATGCACCTCTTCGGGTATGTGGTTTCTTCCCAATTGATTTCTTGTCTCTCTTCTATTCTTATCCTATTATTTTAGTGGGTTTTTATCCTCTATTTTATTGGATATATATATATATATATATATATTGAATATATATATACTATTATTTAATATACATCTATATTTAAGATATATTGTTTATTTACTGAGGATTTAGGTTTCGGATCTAGATCATTTTCTTCATCAGGTTCTTGATTTATCTGCTTCAAATTGGGGTTATTTGTTGGATGGTCATTAATCAATGAATTTAGGTAAGTGATTTATAATTAAAATTAAAAATTATTGATTATAATTATGTGTATGTAATTATAGAATTTTTATTTTATGTTTAGAAATTGAGTTCTTGATTGAATTAATTAATTTGGTAAATTAATTAATTGAGAAAAAATTTCAAATTAGGGATATTGGGATTATAGATTATGAATAATTAATTTTTGAATTAATTATGAGGTAATTGGATTTGTTTAATTGGTTAATTAATTGTTTAATTAATTTTGGATATGGGAGTTTTGAATGAGAATGATTAATTATCAAATTAAATATAAGATGTTGAGATTGTGAAATGATTAATTAATTAGTGAATTAATTAATGGACTTGATGTGATTAATTAATTATAGAATTAATTAATAAAATGATGGGTTTGTGAAATTTTTTATTGTGGTTAATTAATTAGTGAATTGATTAATGTGATAATTTGGTGTGGGCATAACATATTTCATTGTTTATTCTTGATATTATACTTCAAATTCTAGTCATCTTGTGATACTAGTATTATCCTGGTTGGGATTATATCTTATTTAGTTATTGTTTATTTATTTCTACTACTGTATTACTATTATAAATAAGGTATAGTCTCCCCCTGACTAATATTAGACCCTCTATCCTAGTCGGCAGCCTTTGGCATACAGGGAGGTGCGTTTGAGGTCATGTGACCAACCGGCTTAGGGAACCATTGTGTGGCACCCAGGATGGGATGTTACAAAGTGGTATCTGAGACCAGTTTTATATTATTTTATTTTGTCTCCCTATTTGGGAAAGGTAGATAGGATACTAGGAAGATTCGGACCTTATTTATGATATTATGCATGGGAGTAGCTAACCCACGTACGAGGGAGAACCCAAGTACCCAGGGTGGTATTGTTGTTATTGTTATTTTTTGTTACATTTGAATATTATTTCACCTTGGGTGACGTACTTATTGTGTGTTGTGTTTATTGATGTTGAGATTTTTTAATATTTGGCTTGTGTCCTTGTATGGCATGAGATTTCAGTATGCATACATCATTTTAGGCACTCAAGGTTATTTTGTGACATGCATTATTTTAGGCACACATAGTAAAATGGGTTTCGGGTAAGTTGTTGAACTTGAACTATTTTTCATTGATTTTTGAAATTGAATTGAAAATGGTACCAAATGTGTAATTGAGAAATATTATAAAATTATGCAAGATAAGAGTAAATGGGTGTCTAAATGAGAAACTTTAATAATGATAATGTGTTTACCCTTGTTAACCAGGACCTAGGTTTAGGGTGGTTAAGGGTAGTGATAGCACCTCATTTTTTATTGTGTGGTAGGGTTTGGGGAAATGACATATCGTGGCATATCATGTTTCCTATAAATGTGTTAACCAGTGTTATGTGTACTAAAGTGTGTGTCTATCATTTTAGAGATATTCCTCCATGAATATGCTTATTGAGAGGATGACATGAGGATATGGTAGGAGATGATCTACTAGTAGTGGAACCTGAGGCATTGATAATGAACGGTGAGGAAGTATGAGAGAAGTTCTAAGAGAAATTTGTTCGATTTATGCAGTTTATGGAAAGATACCCAGAGAGGGTTGTGAGGATCATGTCTAAACTAATGGGTGAGTTACAACTGTAGAACACTCTGAATTTTACTAGAGAGGGTGGACCTATGGGATATGAGTTCTGGATTGAGTACATCCAGACTATCCTTGACCATTTGGAGACTCCTATTAACAATAGGGTCAATATGGCTACTTATATTCTATAAGGATCAGTGAAGCACTGGTGGGATGTTCCGAACCACACTGGAGAGGTTGATGGTATACTATAGAAGGACTTCTTGGAGAAGTTATTAGATAACTTCTACCCATATACGTTGAGGAAGGAGAGATCGGATGAGTTCATGAGTTTGAATTAGGGGATTGTGTCTATGATGGACTATGTTGGATGATTTACAAACTTTCAATGCTTTTATACAGCATTTTCAGTGGATGAGATATTTATGATGAGGTGTTTCTAGGATAGACTTAAATATGAGATTAAGTCCCAGGTTAACCTCTTTCAATTGAATAATTTTTTAGAAGTAGTGGATCAGGCTCTCATTGTTGAGGGGAACCTGAGGGAGGATTCTGGTTTAGGATAGGTGATTCCAGCTGGATGGTCAGGAGTTATAACTTCTAAGTGTAGGAATCATCATTATAGTATCATTATCCAAGGTGGTGGGAAACAGAGTGCATGGACAGAGGGATCAGTTTCTCAAGATCGGACTTGAGTAATCTGTCACTAGTGTGTTGGGTCGGGAAACTTCTGAAGATAGTTTCCCCTACCATTAGTGGATTTCCAGTCTTATAGAAAGATGGTATATCTACAAAGGTTCTGTAGGAACCCACAATAGATAGGTAGTGATGGAGGAGTTGGACAGAACCAGAGCGTGGGAATGGAATATTCTACACCAAATCACTCAGGAAGTTGGAGTTCTACTGGAAGAGGTGGTAGATGTAGTGAATGAGGTAATTTTAGGAAAGAGAACTTGTACCAATAGAGTGGTGTAGCATAGGTGACTCATGTTGCATCATAGGGAAGAGGTTCAGGATAGTTTCATGACATTATTCCTACACTTTCAGAGAGTGAGGATGGACCATCAACCATGATAGTTAATATTATTGTAGATTCTATGCTATATAGTTCCTTATTTGATATTGGTGTGTTTTATTCCTTTATTTCTATACAACTTGTGAATAGTTTGAGTCTGGTGGTGGATTTTGTGAGTGGGGTGTTGATGATAGGCACACCTATGGAAATACGGTTGAGAGACATTTTATTGTGAAAGTTATGTTCTCTCGAGGTTGGGGATTATCATTTTATGTGGGATCTTTATATCCTTGACTTGATAGGCTTTGACCTAATTATAGGTATGGATGGGTTAGAGGCATAGCAAGTCAACATAGATTGTTACCGGAGTGGAGTGACCTTTATGTCTCCTAAGGGTGATAGTTATATTCATTGTGGATAGTGGGATATCAAGGAAATCTATGCAGGGCCAGTTCACTAGAAATTAGAGGAGATTACCACCCAAGTTTCTAGTTTGTTATTGGATGATAGAGGTGTAAAGCGGGATTTATTTCTATATCTGGGGGACCAGTATTAGGATGTGTTTACTAGATATTTCTCAAGACTTCCACCAAATAGATATGTGGAATTTACTATAGAGATCATGTAAAGGGATGAGCTAGTTTCTATTCTACCATACAGAATGGCATCAATAGAGCTTCAAGAGCTCAAGATACAATTGGAGGAGTTGGAGGATAAGGGGTTTATCCGACTGAGTATGTCACCATGGGGCTCTCTAGTATGTTTTTCTAAGAAGTTTTATGGAACTTTGTTCTTGTGTGTTGATTATAGGAAGTTGAACCGGATGACTGTGAAGAACCAGTATCCTCTTCAGCATATTGACCATTTATTTAACCAGTTGAGAGTAGATTATGTTTTCTCTAAGAATGAATTGAGATCTGGGTATCATCAGTAGATTGTTTTACCTTTTGATATACTAAGGACTGTTTTCATAATCATTTATGGCCTATATGAGTTTATAGTAATGTCGTTTGGGTTGACTAATGCACCAGTAGTGTTTATGACCTTGATGAATAGAATTTACCATCTGTACCTAGATCAGTTTTTGGCAGTGTTTGTGGATGACATCTTGGTGTACTCCAAGACTTAATATGATCATTACCAACATTTTAGCATCTACCTGAGTACCCTAAAAGATCATCATCTATATTCAAATCTATCTAAGTGTTAGTTTTGGATTGACTAAGTACACTTATTCACATCATCTCGAAGGAAGGTTTGTTAGTTGATCCAGAGAAGGTTCAGGTAGTGGTTTCTTAGGATTATCCTAATAACATTTTGATATCCAAATATTTCTGGTATTATCTAGATATTATCAAAGGTTTATATAATAATTTTTCTAATTTTAAGTACCACTTTCGATCTTGACCAAGAAGGGGTAAAGTGTTAATAGTTGGAAGCATGTGAGAATGCCTTCCAAGATCTAAAGAAGCACCTGATATTAGCACCAATATTGATCCAACTTGAGTCAGGTGAGGATTACATGGTGTTTTGTGATGCTTCTGGGATAGTTCTTGGAGCAGTGTTGATGTAGGGAGACCTATTTGTGGAGTATGTATCTCGGTAGTTCAGTCCACATGAATGGAATTTCCCTATACACGACCACGAGTTGGAAGCTATGGTTTATGATTTTAAGTGTTGGAAACATTATCTTTTGGGTGATAATTTTACTGTGTATATAGATCACAAGATATTGAAGTATAGATTTTCATAGAGAGATTTGAATCTCAAGTAGTATAAGTGGATTCATTATATAAATTCATTTAATTATGAGCTAGTATATACTCTGAAAAATGGAAATATTTTGTTTGAAACTTTGTGTAGGAAAAATCTAAATCAGGAACTTTAGGAGTCAAGTGCTAAGTGGAAGATGATGACTATACTAATGGAGATTCATATTGTGGTTTAGGAGAGTCTCGAGCAGATGACTATGGTATCAGTTTCAGTGGAGTATACACTTTTGATATGGATCAGAGATAGATAGTATGAGGATCCATAATGTTTGACGTTGAGAGAAAACCTTTAAGGTGGGGAGTCACCTTCCGATTGGACTATATATGATGATGAGATCATCTATGTCAATAATTGGGCTATTATGCCTATGAGTATATGAGAGGAGCTAATGTAGGAATTTCATGCCTCGAAATGGGAGGTACATCATGGTGTGACCAAAATGTACTATGACCTACGATTATAGTTTTGGTGGTCATGCATGAAAAAGAAGATATCAGGGTTCATGACATGATGCTACACCTTCCAGTAGGTTAAGGACAAGCATCAGTGACCCTGTGGTTTATTATAGTCATTTCCCATTCTGTAATGGAAGTGGGACAATATGGTTGTGGACTTTTTGGTGGGTCTCTTAAGGATGCATCAGAAGAATGATTTTATTTGGGTAGTTGTGGATAGAATGATGGAGGTATCACATTTTTTCCTATATAGAAAACATTCTCAATGGATCAGTTGGGAGAACTATATGTTTGTGGATAGTCCATCAGTATAGGGTGCCACAGAATATAGTTTAAGACCTTGACACACATTTTACTTTGTTTTTATGGTAGGTCTTACAGAAGGTGCTTGGTATGTGGTTCTTGTTGAGTATAAAATTCCACCCACAGGTTTATGGGAATTCATATCGTACTATAAAGTTTCTTGAGGATATGTTGTGAGCATGTGTCCTTGAATTAAGTGGGTCTTGGGAGAAGCACCTAGATTTGGTGTAGTTTTCCTATAACAACAGTTATTAGGAATCTATACAGATGGAACCAAATGAGACTCATTATGGTAGGTCATGCAGATCACCTCTATTCTAGATGGAGGTAGGTGAGTCTGAGTTATTGGGACCGAGCCTCATGTAGGAGACGTCAGAGCAGGTTCATCTGATTCAGAATCCTATAGTTATGGATTATAGTAGATATAAGTCATATACTGATATAAATTGATGAACCCTAGAGTTTATAGAGGTTGATCATGTATTCCTTTGAGTGTTTCCATGATTGGGTCACCACAGGAAATGGAGATAGGGAAAGTTGGCGCCCAGGTTTGTTGGTATGTTTGAGGTTGCGGAGATAATTAGGTTAGTGGTGTACCAATTTTCTCTTCCATAGAGATACAATGTCAGGAATGATTTTTTCCATGTGTTTCAAATTTTGTAGTATCACCCCAACCATTCTCATGTGATCTATTTGGATGATGTTTACCTTGAGATAGATGCATCCTTTAAGGATCATCTGATACGTGTGTTGGATTGCAGTGAAAAAGTATTATAGGGAAATACCATGTTGATAGTTTATGTATTGTGGAAACACAGACTTGTTTATGAATAAACATGGAAGATAAGTAGATATGAGGGCTCAGTGGCCCAATATTTTTGAATTATAATCTTAGAGATGCTTGGGTGTATAGCTCGAGGATGATATGTTATAAGGTGGTGAGATTGTAAAACCCTAACCTTTTATAGATATATCTATGGAACTTTTATAGGTACCCTTTTTCCTTTTTTGAGTACTATTCATTTGGGTTTTAACTTTGGGTGTGTTTGGGTGAAAATATGAGGAAAATGGAAGAAATAGGGCAGTGCACGATTGGCGCATGTTTTTCCCTAACCGTGCACCCCCGCCCAATAAACCGTGAAACCCTGAAAATAGTGTATTTGCACCACTAGTGCATGGTTTTTAAAACCATAAACCCTAAAAAAAAGAAACTATGCACCCCATCCCCCCCCCAAAAAAAGAGTTGCATGGTTATAGGAAATTGTGTGCCCCGAGCAGCAAATTGTGAAAATAGGATTTTAATCCCCTAATTTTTTTTAAAAAACTATCAAACCCCCATCTTATACCCCTGAATGACCTAACTCAACCCATAATCAATTTTTTATCAATAAAAAATCCTCCAATATGGATTCCAAGATCATAAGACCTATGTTCTTGGCGATTTGATGCTTGGTTGGTAGATATGCACCTCTTTGGTTATGTGGTTTCTTCCTGGTTGATTTCTCATTTATATCATGTTCTTATCTCATTATTTTGGTGGGTTTTTATCCTCTATTTTGTTCGATATAGATATATATTTGTTTAATATATATCTAGGATTTTGGGATCTATATCTAGATTTATTATATCTTGTTTTGTTTGACTGTGGAATTATATTTTGGAACTAGACCATGCTCTTCATCTCATTCTTGATTGATCTACTTCAAATTGGTGTTCTCTATTGGGAAATTGTTCAAAAAAAATAAGGTAGGTGGTATATTATTCAAATCCAAAGTATTTATTGTAATTATCTATATGTAATTTTATAATTATTGTTATATGTTTAGAAATTGAGCTCTTGATTGAATTAATTAATTTGGTGAATTAATTAATTGAGGAAAATGTTCAAATTGGGGATATTGGGATTATAGATTATGAATAATTAATTGTTGAATTAATTATGAGGGTATTGGGATTGTTGAATTGCATAATTATTTTTTTAATTAATTATGAGATATTGAGATTATGAAATTGAATAATTAATTATTGAAATAATTGTGATATATTGAGATTGTGAAGTTGAATAATTAATTGTTGAATTAATTATGGGATATTGAGATTGTGAGTATGAATAATTAATTGTTTAATTAATTGATATACATTGATATTGTAAATTTGAATAATTAATTATTGAATTAATTATGTATATAGGAGTTGTGAATTAGAATGATTAATTGTTGAATTAATTATTAGATGTTGAGATTGTCAAATAATTAATTAATTATTGAATTAATTAATGGAATTGATGTGATTAATTAATTATTTAACTAATTAATCTAATGATGGGTTTGTGAAATTGTTGAATGTGATTAACTAATTAGTTATTTGATTAATGTGATAATTGGGAGTGGGACCTGGTCTGCTGCATCAAAAGCCCATAGTGTGATAAAATATGATGAATGATAACAATAGAATTCATATGTGATAATTGTGTGTGGGACATGTTCTGCTACATCAAAATACCATAGTGTGATAATAAATTTTAAATGGTAATAATGGAATTCACATTTGATAATTGTGTGTGGGACATGGTTTGTACATCAAAATCACATAGAGTGATAAGATATGTTGAATGGTAACAACGCCATTTATATGTGAATTGTAAAAATGAATGGTAATATGGACATTCAGTTAAATGATATCCCTTGGGGATATTTCAGACTCCAACATGGGATGAATTAGGTATTGAGGTATGGGTGTCCATGGGAACCTAGGGGGTTTATTTGGTTAAATAAATGATATTTGATAATGTGATAATTTTTTATTTATTCATTTTGATTTATTATTTATGCAATTGTATATACTATTATTTCTCTAGATATTGTTTTAAACATCGTTGGTGGTGGTATACTAAGTTTTACTCAAACCCTACCCGGGCTTCCTGATCGGTACCTAAATAGATTTCATGGTTACATGACAGGATAAGGCCAAAGGCCTTGTATTAGATGGGTAATTTGGGATGGATCAGGAATGAGGGAACCAGATGTGGTTCAGGACCTACTTGGGAGTTGTTAGTGTCTTTAATTTTGAGTTGCATTTTGACACTTGAAAGGTACTTTAGCATGACAAATTTTACTATTAGATCTTGATATTGTACTTATAGTTTTGTTCATCTTGTGATACATATATTATCTTGGTTATGATTATATTTTATTTATTTATAGTTTATTAACTTCCACTAGTGTATTACTCTGATAAAGATATTATAGCCTCTCCATGACTAATATTAGATCCCCACTACTAGTCGGTAGTCTCTGGTGTACGGGGAGGCACGGTTGAGGTCATGTGATTAACCGGATCAGGGCACCGGTATGTGAAACCCGGGATGAGATGTTACATGTGACTATTTACTCAGCATTAGAATAAATACCTAATGGTTGAGTACACTATGAAATTAAATAGGGAACACCCCTTTATACTTTACCCACTCCCCATACATCTCTTTTCTCCACTTATTCCTAAGGATTGTCTGTTTTGTATTCTTTTGGGGTATCCATTCTTGACGTTTACTCATAGACATCGATAAAACTAACATTTATGGTTTTTATCAAAGAAACCCCATCCACCTTCTGATTGGGGATATTATTTTGGAATTATCTGACTAGGGGTAGTAAAAATCTAGTACCCATTTAGGGTGTTCAAACCAAGTTATAACCTCTATTACTTTATATTTATTTTTATTATTATTTTTATGTTTTTTACTTGATTTATTATAGGTTCTTAGTGTGAAACATTTACAATATTAACTCAAAGCTTCATATACCAATAATTTCGGCTCTATTTCTCTTTTATTGTTAAATTACTGTCACTCAATTTAATACTTCATGAAAAACTATTGAAATAATTTTTGAATAAAAAAGGGGTAAAAATAGTTAAGTGGGGGGAATTAGTGCCAATATAATTATGTTTTCATGTTTTTTTCTACTTTTTTATTTTTAGTGTGTTTTTAGGCTAGGAAACATGATCCTTAAATGTTATTCTACCTAGTGAAATATGTCATTCCAGTTTTTCGGATTTCATTGATTTTGAATTTATTGAATTTATATGATTATTGAGTTATTTTTTCCACTAATTTCATAGGATTATTTTCTTTTATAACTAGGAAAATTTTTATAAATAGAAAAACATTTAATAGAATTAGAATTATAACATAAGTAAACAGGAATTTTCAACTCTGTCTTGAGTAACATTATTATTGTAAAAAAGAGAACCTTAGGAATCCAACCAAAAATATATTCATATAAAACCTTTGAAACTAGATTAAAATAGGAAATTATGACCCCACAATGAATCTTTGAGACATTAGGCACTGGTAGTGTAAGTAAATAAATGTCATTGTATAATATAATAATTTTTTTACACATGAAATGGATGGGAAAAATTCAACAGCTGGCTAATTTTTTAAAATGAATTCATTTAGTTGAGGGGAATATTGAACACTCTATGAAGAGTGGATAAATTTAATTATAATAATCACATTTGTATTGTATCAAGGGAGTGTAAAATGGATCTTTGGTTTAAGGATCTTATGAAATAAGAATTTATGGAAGTTCTAGTTGTTAAAATATTAATCCCACTAAATTTCATTCCATTTATAAACTTAGAACTTGAAATTTTTTATAAATTCAAGTAGATAATTGGATTTTAATTTTATAAGAGGCATTTTATTTTCAATGATGAATAAATATTTTTTTTATTCTATCTAGCATGTGTATTGGAACCTAGACAAGACACATTTTTCATTAGTTTAAATTCAATGAATTGCCCAGGAGTGTAGTGTTTAAGTATAGGGGAATTTACAGAGCTAATATTTTCAAAATAAATTACTTTAAATTAAAAAAAATTAATCTAACCAATTTTATATTTTAAGGAAAATTGTTACATTTTTAGGTTTTTGTATTGATTTGATCATAACTATTAAAATGGATTAATTTTGGAATTTTAAGTATTTTAAATCATTTTTTTATTTCAAATGTAACTTTTTCTATACAAACCAAAATTGAAAACTTTATTTCTTTTAAGATTACATAATTATTAGGATTAATTTTATTATACTGGTACTTGAGCTGAATCCAGTCATAAGAGGTCCAAATGAAGCTCATAAGTCAGGCCACGAAATCTATGATTAGATTGGATGAATTTTAAAGGTGTACCCAAATATCACAAATGGATCAAGAAAATGAGATGAAATTTTAAATTAAGACATATAAGATATGGGGGAACAATATAATTAACTTTTTAAACTTGATATTTGACCATTTTCAAGGAACTTAATGCATAAAAAACTAGAGGATTGGAATTCTAGGATTATTCTAAGCCAAAAAAGGTTTACTTTACTAATATAGTTATATCTTTTTCTATACTTTGAAAATGGAGCTAAATTTTTGTGGGTATATAAAAAAGATAAAATGGAAAACCTCTTTAGAATAAAATTAATTAAAATTATTCCTTTTATTATTTCTACCATAAGAAAAAATATTGGTGGAAAAATTTGGAATCTAAAATGAGTCACCCTCAAGATTATAAATTTATATCTCCATTACCTTTCAATAGATCAGTGACTATACATGGAGAAATAAAATGAAAGTTTTATTCTTTTTTAGTTTATTTTTTTATTTTAATACAATAATATAATTGTATATTTTAATAAATTTGTTTTATGTTTCCATATTATTATGTATCTCTCATTTTCTCACCTTATACCTCTCACTATGATCTCCTATACTCATGATCGTGAGTAAATAACATGAGGAATACCTTGAGAGATTAATCTAGTTTTATAACCCAAGTATTTTTTATTCATTATCAATGTTTATTATTTTATTATATTTTTTCTAAGGGGTTTATTGGTGGGAAATCCTCCTTTGTTTCTCTACTTTCCACCTAAGTCTTAGTATGTTCTTCTACATTATTCATCCTCAGTCGAGGAGGTTGATGTGTGGTTCACTTGACAAGCATTGATTTTATCGTATATTTACAACTTGGGTGGAATAATATGTTAACACATATGATGTAGTATGTTCATTAAGTAAATATGAAATTAATAATGAGATAATGAAGGTTCTCTCTGGGTGATTCCCCTGAGAGGATCTCCTTTCTTTCTAACTTCACTATATAAACATTTATTTTGTTTGTATTACATATATATATTTACTTTCAGTTTTGAATTCAATATTAAAAACCCCGAGTTTCATTTATTTCATAAGTATATAATTAGGTGAATTTGGAATAGTGGTTGATTGACAACAAAATCTCATCAAGTGATATGACCCTGGTCAACCACTATTCTACACTATGAAAAATAAATTAATTTCTTTTCCAAAAACCCATAACAGGTGTTATCATGGGGGTTTAGATAATATAAATCCAAATAGACTAGTTATCTTAAATATAAATTATTGTGAATATTTATGTGACTAGATTAAAACTATTATTATAAATATCAGAGTATAAAAAAATTTCTTATTAACCAGAAGCTATAAAATTTCCAAAAAGGAATTCACTAGATTTAATTGAGAGGAGAGAGTAGAGTTTCAACTTAACTTGTTAGGAATACTTCCCTATTTTCTCTATAAAGTAATATTTGTATCCATGTTTCAACTTATTGGACAATGTGTGGGATTTGGAAAAAGTTGTATGTCACTCACTTAGGGATATCCAAAGTTCTTGAAACTATAGGAGCTATGTTGCATGTTGATTATCACGAATTTTAGTTTCTTTTGGGAGATTAAATCTCTCAAAGGAATAAATGATTAATGAAAATAATTAATATTATTAGTTACTCCATGATAAAGATTTATTTAATGGTCAACTCATTAAAAAAGTGATTGTTATATTATCTAATGAGTGGGGGTCTAAGTGCATAAAAATCAATGATACCAATCATATTACTTAGATGGGTATACATGTTTTATTGAAAATATTATGAAATGGGATGGAAAACTAAAAATATATACTAAAAAATGAGGAAAAAGTAATTTGATTTTTCATTTAAATTTGTAGATTTAAATTATGGATCTCTAAATTCAATGGATTAGATTGAAAATTCAAATATGAATGAGAGAATAAATTATAAAGTTCACTTAAAAGATAACTACCCTAATCTTATTTAAGGGTAATATGATCAACTCATTACAAAGTTTTTCAATAGTCAAAAAATTTAGAGATATTACTAAAATGATAGAAATCGCATAAAATACAAATATTACAAGAAGTATTATCTAGACATGATATTTTTTTAGTGTAAAAAATGGACACATTTGAAGATATGTTAAATCTGGTCTATCTAATTTATCCTCAAGATGAAATTTTACCTTTACATCAATTGTTGAAGAAGAATATGATGATAAGGTTGGAAAATTTTCTCAAACTAAAGAATAAATGAATTAATATATTTTATAAATCAAAGATACTTATTACGGATTATTTAGGAGCTATACTAGACTAAAATATGATGTTTTAGAAAATAAATTTTATCTTTTTAAATCTAATAATAAGTTAGCAAAGATAAATAATGAAAATTTTGAGCTTACGTCAAATTTGTAAAAACTAAAACAAAGTTTCAAAGTTAACCTCCAATAATAACGGAAAGTTTATATATTTTTTAGAAGATAAAATGAATTTTTCAAGACTAAAGAAGAAGTGGAAAATTTGAATAAATTTTTTATTAGATTTGGAATTGGAATAAATTTTTTTGATAATTTATATAAGCGATTGAGACCCAACAAGACCACTTTCAAACTATGTCATAAATTCACTAGAAGTTTAAATTATCAAAAGAAATATTTTATGCTAAGTAGTTCCCCTTTCTATATAAAGTGTCAAATAGGTGGATACTGAAATAATCAATGATCTTTGAAACAATTTCAATACTTTAGAAAAAATAAATAATATATTTCAAATTAACTTGAAAGTATTGAATATTAAACAAACTGAAAATATTGGGTTACCAAAGGTGCTCTTTGAAAATACA
Organism: Viscum album; assembly: GCA_963277665.1. Lineage (NCBI taxonomy): Eukaryota > Viridiplantae > Streptophyta > Magnoliopsida > Santalales > Viscaceae > Viscum > Viscum album. The sequence goes on along the minus strand of OY728156.1, from coordinate 1,248,671,594 downwards.
TTCAAACACAAGAAAGTCTAGATTTCTCAGATATAATATATGATAAAATAAATTTGTTCTATACCAATAACTAAATTTTAATATTTTATACCTAATGAACTTTTTTAAAAAGTACATTAGACATTGAATTCTTATGCTTTCAATTTTTACTCTTAAGATTTTGACTTATACTCTAGCATAAGGTTCGTGATTTTATGTAAGTTTTTAAACTTTTAATGTTTTTATTTAAACATTAATTCCCTTATCAATGTAAATTTTTTGTTTTTTGGATAAATTTATTGTAGAGTTATTTTTTGATCTACTGTCGCAATCAAAAAAAGTATAGGAACATAGTTATTTGGTATCTTCCGAAATAATATTTGAAAGAATAATATAATACCACATGTTTTAGAAGATAACTTCTAGAAGGTTTATAATTATTTATTTATATTTTATAAAATCTTTAATAAATTGGTGGTTATTTTTATTCTATATGTGTAGATAAATTATTTCAACTTATTTTTTGGATTTATCTTCATTGGGAATTAATTTAATTTTCTTTAAGAAATTTGAAATTTAATTCTTCAATGAGATTTTACGTCATGAATTCTAGCTAGAGATTTTATAGACCATTAGATTGGCTTCAATAAACAAGGATGATGTTGTCTATATAAATAAATGTAGTACCATTGAGTATTTTATTATAATTAAGTGTGATATTTTATCATCTTCGGTTTTATGCTTATGATATCCCATTAAATCTATTCTAATTAAAGATATCAACTTCTGAGGAGATTGATGTTCCAGAAATTATTCAAGTGAGGATGATTTATCATTCCAAGTTTAATCAGTATGACTATATTGAGAAATGTTATTATCTTTGAATTATGGTAATTAGTTGTTCTTCCCAATAAATATCAATAGTTATTTTATAACTATAATTTTCATCAGTTCTATATAACTTATTTGGATGACTCTAATAGTGAGAAGAAAGTCAGATTTATAGTTCCTGAGAAGTATTTTGTGTTCAATTTAAATATATTTTATGAGTATATTGTACTACCGCTTAAATTCAAATCTTTTCTCATCTATCATAAACTTCTAGAAATATATAGGGCTTTCATTTGGTCAATTTTATAGGATATCACCTTTATTATTAAAGAAATATTTTATAATATGAATCATCTCGACCTGGAATCTAGAGTAATTTTTTAGTAGTTTCAAGGATTCTTTTTACCAAGGAAGGGAGATAAAGACACCATTAAAATCCAAGATGTTTTTATTCTTGAATTCCTTTATAAAATGAGTAAGTTCTATTGAGACTAAGAGGTTTTTTATTTTTCTTTTATCTAAGGAATAATTTGATTGAAAGAATAATTCTATGTGGAATTTTATTTTGTTATCAATATAGAATTCACTTGAAAAAGTTTGAACTCTATACATGAATTTTATATATAAATGAGTACGGATCTAATGGATTAATGAAATAGGATGGAGTTTAATGGATCTAGGGGATTGAACTAAATAAGGGACAAAGAGTTTGTTCTAAATTATTCATAGTTCCATTAGATAGAGATATTCAAATAATTTAAAATCCAATTATGATTTTCCATTCTTCAAAGTACCAAATTTCATGTTAATATTAGGATATTCATGGTTATAAATTAATTTTTTTTAAGGAAGAAGTTTTCAAAACATGATGGAACTGTTACTGAAATGAGTTTAATAGACCACACTAATCAACCAAAGTTGTATTGTGTGGAGTAAAAGTTGCAGAAAAATTTATAAGTTCATCAGATAGAAGAATGTTTCTGATTCCATAGGAAAAATTATTCTTGATATACACCACTATATGATGAATGTGCATGGAGGTATCAAACATATATTTCTAAGAAGAGCCATCAAACAAAGGTTTCTGAGTGAATTCTTTGTACATAGTCATTATACAGAGTAACTCAAAGAGCTTTGCACAAAGGAATAATGAAATTCCTACTATAAAGAAAAATTTTGTAATTTCATCAGATAAAGAAAATATATAAAAATAATAACCTTAAAAAATCATACTAGATGAATCATTACTGATCAGATAAGTTCCTGCAATGATGTATTGGAGGAAAATTTGAGAATATTTAAAAAGTTTTATAAAGTTCTCATTATGATGATTCTAAGTAGGATGTTCAATAATTCAATATTCATGAAGGAAACATTTTCATTATAGATTATTTTTAATGAATTTTTAAAGAATGATTAACACTAATATTTGAAGAAATTTCCTATGAAGTCTATTGACTCCAGTTTATTTTGAGGTTTGAAGGAGGTCCAGTGAATAATATTTTTAGTGTAATATTAAAAGTTCAAGTGGGAATTTTAAATTTAAATTTTATGCTCCTCCCTAATTTTTCCAAGAAATTATACATATATAAAGGGGAGTAGGTGTATCATGTTATGGTTGATTTAGTTTTTATTTTGGTAGTTTATGAAGAAGTTAGGGTCAGACCATAGAGATTAGGTGATATTTTTTTCAATGCACCAGAATTAGTGACACCAGACTAAGGGTGTCATAGAGAGTGATACCGGATAAGTATCAAATGGAATGATGCCAGAAAGGTATCGGATTGAGTGGTATCAGATGAATTAATTATTAGAAAAATAGGGTAACATAAATAGGATACTAAATAGAGGGTACTAGATATAGGTTACTGAATATAGAAGCTATTGGAAAGATAGTTTTGGATAAATAATTTTAGAAAAAAAATTATTGCTTGTTGTTGTGTAATAAATTGAAGAAGAACAATAAGAACTTACAAGAATTCAAGTGTGAATAATTTTAGCAGTATAGTGAAAATATATTGAAGCCTATTAGTGAAGGTTCATTTTATTATTTAAAAAAATATCATATTATTTTTACAATAATCACATGCACTATAAAAATATGATATTGCTATGCAAGTGATGGATATTCTTTTCTTATTGTAAACCATAAAGGATTATAAATGTGTGGCCTTGGATTATTTCTAAACCATGATAAGGACTATCTTCTCATATTGAGTAGTGAACCTTGTAAATTATTGTGTTCCTATGGGTGTTCTTGTGTATTTTTTTCAGCCGAATCAATTCACTCTAACTTGAGGGAAAAAGTTATTTCTAAAGATAATAAAAACATAAAAATGCAGACCACTTATTCACCACCACCACCACCCCCCCCCCCTCCTTTCCCTATTAGTGGTCAAATGGATACTAATGGTTCTTTTCAATTGGTATTAGAGAATAGGTTCCTTCATTGACTCTTTGATATTTGGAGTATGAAGAAGAATAAGAAGGTTGGCATGTAAATTTAAAACTCTTTTAATAGTAAGGTGTTTCATGTATTTTATGTTAATAACTATTGTATCTATAAAGAAAAAATGACACCCTATATTTTATACATTCAATGTGAAATTTTTGACACTGATTCAAGTGGTTTCAACCCTCATACTAAGGTTTATCCATTAATATCTATAGATAATAGAAATCAAGACAATGATGGGAAAGCAATAAAATCTATACATTCCTCTCTCTCTCTCTCTCTTTTAAAGTGAATTTATAAGGATTAAATTAATTGTAATAGCTAAAGTAATCTATGACAAGTTGAAAAATATTTATAAAGAAAATATAAAAGTTAATAAATCCAAGTTTCAGATCTGAAGATTAAAGTATGAATCTCTTAAAATATGAGAAGATGAATCTATTGGTGACTTCTTTATAATGGTTAATGACATTGTAAGCACCATAAGATGTTTTTGGTGAGAATTTGGAATATTAAACTATTATTAAAAATATTCTAAGAATTATTACTGGAAATTTTATTCGAAGGAATTTTGTTTATAATATATAGATCCTAAAAATATCTTTGGATTATTTTCATAGTACTCGCATCACATATGAAATGAGAAGGGAAAGGGTTTCAATGAACAAGTAAAATATTAATGGAGGAATATCTCTCAAATATACAATGAAAGGAAAGTCTAAGAAAGTTCCTAAGTAAGATTTCATTGAATATAACACTGAAGATGAGGTGAGTAAAAATATTGATGAATTCATATATTTGTTTCCATGAAGGTGAAAATAGGCATAAGGATATATAAATGAATGTTACCTTTAAAGTTATTTAACTATAGAGACATTGGAAATTTCATAGAAAACTATCCAAGGATAAACAAATATTAATATAGTGATGAATGAGATAAAAATTAAAGAATATATTTTAATAATGAGATAGAAAAATCAAATTAATATTCAAATGGAATGGATAGGAATTTTAATAAATATAAAAAGAAAAACCTCTTGTAAAAACATGAGAAAGATGATGATAGTGAAGTGAAAGATGAAAATTATAATGATGATGATACTGAGAAGTTAGTTATTGAAAAGGTAAATAATGAGAGTTTAAATAATGATGAATGTGAAAACTCTAAATAAGAATAAGATAAAACTCAAATGTGGATTATGATTTAAGAAGAATTGAAAAAATGTCTTTCAGAAATTTCTAAACATGATAAGGAAATAGGATGTTAAAGAAATATGGTCGACCTGTTGGAAATTAGGAATCATATATTGAAGATAAATCCATGTTTTTAAAATATATCAATGATTTTAAGAAGTTAATTTATGAATATAAAAACCTCAACATAAATCTTGAATAAAATATAAAGGTGGAGGAGAAATAATTTGACCTTGTATAATATAATTTGGATGAATCTGAATAGGTAATATCAAACTTCTAAAACTTGATTTTAGAAGTAGGTGAAAGTTATATGTAGTATAAACCTCAGAAGGATGAAAAACAATCATCATTGGAGGTTAAAAACAAGGTTGAAAATGTTATTAATAAGAACCAAGTCAAGAGGACCATATATGTATCCAACACAAGTAAAGCTAAAATTATGAAACTTAGGAGGAATAAAAGTTTGAAGAAATAAGCTACTATAATTGTAGACTCTGATAAGATTAAGAATAAGTCTAAGATAATGAAAAATATTTTAGGATTTTACCAAAAAAATTCTCACAAAAAGGATCCAAGTTATATGGTCATAAAGATTATGGAAAATAGATATACAGTTCTGGAAAGCATGCTAGTTATAGAGGAAAATATGATTTATATGGTTATTTATAGTTTTGTGGAGGCTTTTTATATATTAAAAAATTAATGGTTCAAGTATCAAAAATATAATTAATCTAGTTGGTACTTGAATAATTTTTTTAGGGTGATTCAATCCACTCAAATAAGACAACCTGAAAATCCAGCTTGAAAACTAAAAAAATATTTTAACCCCTATAAACTATTTGTGAAATATGTGATTAGATCTTAAAACTTGCTAAGTGATGTCTTGTTATTCTACCATGTCAAAAAAAAATTATATGAAAAATCTAAAAAAACTCAAGTGAAGGAGGAAAATTTTTAATAAAATCCCTTAGTTTTTTAAACTAATATCAATGATACAAAAGAAGAATAAACTTGGATATTGGATGGTGGGTGTTCATAACATATAACTAGATATCTAAAATTTTTGAAAAATGTAAAATATTATAAATAAGGGACAGTGAATTTTGGAAATGATGAGTTGATCAAGATTAAAGGCATTAGTTCTGTTATCATTGGAAATTAAATAATTAAATCCATAAGTACCTTATTTTTTATGTACTAAAATATAACTTGTTGAGTGTTTTTTGGATTGTGATAATTGAAAAAAAAATCAGAAGAGATGGATTTGATATCAAAAGGATTGAAGATGATAAAGTTGTAACAAGATGACAAAAAAACAAGGGAAATCTATTTCAGGTTATAGATGCATAGGGTTCATGCTATTTGAACATGATGTAAGAAAAATAGTTATGTCATAAAAGGATCAAACATATATTTCATAGTAATATAAACAATATGACAAATATAGTAAGTATTTGTGACGTTATTGATGTGATATGAAGAATAGGTTGTATTTTTTTTATATACCCTAAAGGATATATTCCAAACTTAGTACATAAAAAATATTAAATACATTCAACTCATCCCTTATATCTCATTCATTCTAATATTTGAGGGTCCATGAGAAATAAATTGAAAAATGGAGATAAGTATTTTATTTTATTTATCAATGATTTTAATCGTATTTCATGTATTATTTTTTTGAAACATAAATCATTGGATCTCAAAAAATTTAATAGTTTAATATAAGTGTTAAAAAGTAAGGTAGATACTCCATGAAGAATATTCAAAATAATAATGGTGTATAATACACAAATGGAAATTTTAAATACTATCTTGAAAATCATGGAATTTTTCATGAACTTAGTACACTATATAAACCATATTATAATGGTGTTTTTGAGAGAAGTAATATATGTTTGGTTGAGATGGCCTGAACTATGCTCATTAAACATGATACTTCTTGATTATATTGTAGAAAATCTATTAGAGTGGTATCTCACATTCAGGTTCATTGTTTCTATAGGGATAACTCTGATATGAGTCCATATGAGATGTATTACAAAGATACTCAAAGTTATATATACTTGAGGTTGTTTAGAAGACCATGAATTGTCAAAATCAAAGGTGATAATATTTAGAAGTTCGATCAAAGAGGTGTTGATGGTGTCTTCCATGGATAACCACCTAATGGTAGATGATATGAATGTTATAATAAGGAAATTGAGACTTTTATTGATTCTGTGGATTTAAAATTTTTGAAACATTCTGATAGAAAATATTCACACTCAACTACAGATATAAGAGAAGGAAAAATGAAGATATTGATATTAAATAGTAGGACAAAGTTTTTTATAGAAGTAATAATGTAGAAACAATATATGATGAAGATATTGATTTATCTATTTCAAGTGATTAGGAGCAATTTTTTTCATCTCATCCAACTCTAAAGAATCAAGTGAAGCTTCAAAATATCGTTGTTGGGGACAACATGTTCAAACTAGAAGAACATCAAGGATAGTCTCACATACCTCTTTATTTTTTTATAGGTTAATCCATGAGAAATTAATGAATCTTTGGAGCATCAAGAGTGTATTTATACAATTACTTAATAGTTTTATCAAATTTAGAAAAATGGTATGTGGTATGTAGTACGCAAACCTAAAGATAAAAATATGATCAGAACAAAGTGGGTATTCTGAAATAATTTAAATGAAAGAGGTAAACTGATAAGAAACAATGAAATGAGGGTTTGTAAAGGATACTTGTTGGTTAAAGTAATTGATTTTGATGAGAACTTTTCTCCAGTGGAAAGACTTGGTATTATAATTTGGATGTTTTCTTGAAGGGGTTTAATTTCTAAAAAGAATCATTTAACAAAAAACTCTACATAAAATAAAATCAAGAGGTTTATCTCATTTTTATTTCTTGTTTTGATCTATTATATTCATATGAAATGATGAAAATCATGTGAAAAAATTTGGGGAGATGAAGGAGTTATTTGGGATTTATATACTAGGAGGAATGAAATACTTTATTGGCTTACAAATATCTCAAAAGAAAAGGTACAATTTCCATTTATTAAGAAAATTATTATAAGGAACTCTTGAAAATATTTGACATGAAATATTCAAAGACTATTTATACACCCATTTTAGTGGGAACAAAATTTTTAAAATATGGTAAAGGAAAGGGTGTTGATCCTAAATAATTTAGGAAAATTAATTAGAATCCGGTTATATATCACGAATTCAAGTCCAAATTTAGTGTATGTTGTTACAATTTGTGTTAGGTATCAAATTTCCCCAAAAGAGAGCCATATTATGGCTATAAAGATAATTCTTAGATATACTAAAGGCACAATTGATTTCATATTGAAATATGATATCATAATAAAGATTCATTCTTTTGTTATAAAAATGAATATTTGGTAGAATGTGTTGATGAAAGAAGATCCACCTATGGTGGAGTATTCTTTTTGGGAGAAATATGTGTTACCTGGCATACAAAGAAACAAATATCAGTTAATCTTATCACTACAGATTCTTAGTATGTAACTACCACTCAAGTTTCAACATAATTAATATGGGTGAAGACATGGTTAGAATATTTGTTGGTTGATGTGAATTTTACCCTTATCTTGGGTTGTGATAATCAAAGTACTATCAATATTACCAAGAATATAGTATAATATTCCATATCTAAGCACATAAACATTAAATATCACTTTATAAAGAACATGTGGAAATAAATGAACTAAATCTAGATTTTGTACCAATAAAGGATCAAGTGTATTGTATCTTCACTAAACCATTATCTAGGGAAACCTTTCAAAAGCTAAGGTTGAATATGGGCATTCAACCTCACTATATTCAAGGCTAAGGTTTGTGGTATTTTTCAACTCTCTTATTTCATTTGGATATTGTGTTCAAAATGAGATAAAAATATGATAACATAAATCTATCCATTTATATGTGCTTTAACTTTCTAGGGAGAGAATATATTTAGGGGGTTTAAAAGGGGTAAGTTATGATATAAGTATGTGTGAACTATTTTAAAAGTTTTTTCATGTGGATTTAGGAACTTATTAAAGTATCTTTTGGTTTTTGATGATAAATTTTTGAGTTTAAAAAGTAGGTTTGTGAAGAAGTGAGAAAAATTTTCTAAGCACTACTTTAGGTATAGAAAGGTTTTTTTGTTTAATAATTCATGTTTCCTACACTAATTTCACTCAAATAGGATTATAATTCTTGGATAGTGATTTATTGATTGAGTTTTTATAGCTTTTGTGATTTACGTTCCTTGGTTGACAATAAAATCCAAAGGTGGGGAATTTTGAGACTAAGAGGATTTTGAGTTTTTCTTGATCTAAGGAATAAGGTGGTTGGAAGAATAATTTTTTCTAGATTTATCTTTTATTTTACATATATAAATCACTTGAAAATTTTTTATCTCTCTACTTTATGTTTTCAAACAAATGACTATGGTTCTAATATATCAAGTCAATTGGATGGAGTTCAATGGATTGAGGTGATTGGATGGAAGTAGAGACAAAGTGTTTGTTAAAAAGTATTCATAGTTCAATCAGATAGATATTTTCAAAAAAAATCATGAGATGCTATTATATTCTTAAAAGTACCAAATATCATGTTTATATCAAGATATTCATGATTTTATATTAGGTTTTTTAGTGAAAGAAGTTTGTAAAACTTGGTGGAACTATTACCAAACTGAGTTTAGTAGACTGATCTAATCAGAAAAAATTATATCAGATAGAGGGAAAGTTAGATAAACATTTATAAATTTATTGGATAGAAGAATGTTTTTGAGAACATTGAACAAAATCTTTCAGGTAGATTCCAATGGATGATTAATGTGTGTGGAGGCATTAGATAGAGTTTTTCGATCAAATCCATTAGACTGAGGTTTTCAAGTGAAGTCTTTAGACATATCCATTGAATACAGTAGATCAAAGATCTCCAGATAAAAAAAATCATGAAATTCCCATCATAAAAACAATTTTTATAATTCTATCAGACTAAGGGGATATAGAAAAAGTAGAAACCTAAAAAGTTATAACAGACAGAGTATTATCAGTTAGATATGTTCCTATTAAGATGTATCAAATGAATTTTTTATAATCTTTATAATGTTTTATAAAGTATTCATTGTGATGATACTAATATGGAAGTTAAACTCTTAAATAATCCTGAAGGAAAGATTGTGATTCTATATGAGTATTCATGAAGTTTTGAAGAACAGTTGATGCTGGTATTTGAGTAAAGTTCTTATAAATTATTTTTACTCCAGTTTATTCTAAGGTTTAAAGGTGATCAAATGAATAATGTTTTGAGTGGGATATTCAAAGTTTGGGAATGAATTTTGAATTTGAATTTTTTTTTCCTCCCTTGTTTTTTGGAGAAAATATATCTATATAAAGGGGATTTGGTGCTTCATGTTGTGGTTAATCAAGTTATTTTTGTCATATTTGTTGAATAAGTGAGGTTCTAGCTGTGGAAATCAGGTGATCTTTTTTTTGAATCACTTGATGTTGTGAAAATAGATAGAGGGTATCTAATAGAGTGATATTAGCTAAATATTAGAAGATTGATAATAGATAGGTATCAAATAGATTGATAAGAAATAGGTATCATACTGAGTGGTATCAGATTAAGTTGTTATCAGACAAACAGGGTATCACATAGAGGGTACCAGACTAAGGTTTCAATATAGAGAAGATATTATAAGGATAGATTCTGTCAAAAAAGTTCATATAGAAATTTATTTATTACTATTGTGTAAGAAATAAAATAGGAAGAATAAGAACTTGAAAGAAGTCAAGTGTAAAAAAATCTAGCAGCATAGTGAAAACATATTGAATCCAATTAGTGGTGGTTCATTTTATTGGTGAAAAAAATTATCATATTATCTATGTAAGAAGCACATGTGTTTTCAAAGATCTGTAGTTTTATGAAATTATTAGATATATATAATTATTGTAAACCAAAAAGGATCATTTCTATTGGACGCATGATCTTGGATTATTTTCAAACCATGCCAAGGATTAGCTACTCTTATTTAGTAGTGAACCTTGTAAATTATTGTGTTCTTGTGGGTGTGATTGTGTGTTTTTTTAATAGAGTCAATTCTATCTAAATAGTAGTGAAGTTTAAATCTAATTAAGAATAAAATAAAAATGTGGACTATTGATTCATCCCCCCCCCCTTACAATGTTCTCATATATCATGATGGGTCCTTTCAAGTTCAAACTTATTAAATTCATCTAGGAATACATTGAATCAATATATATAGGCATAGTGAAATTGAATTTTCTTCCATATTATAAATTTTTGAATTAGACTTTAGTAAATTATTTAAGAAATATAGGATTTAAATATGTAGGGTTCAAATAAATAAATAGAGAATACCCATTGAATGAATATATAATTTCTTGGAAGATTTTTTTTGATAACTTATTGAAAAAAATAGAAAAAATATAAAAAACTAAAATTATAGAAGTTATGGAGAACAAGAAAGATGTCAAGAAGAAGTAATATGATGAAATTTTATTAAAAGAACTTATGAAGAGGAAGAATAATACGGATTATAAAGGTAAGAAGGAGAAAGAAAAGGAACCAAAAGCAAAGAATATTCTATTATTTACTTTGAATTCTCAAAAAGATAAGCCTATAAAAACACTTGATGTATAAGATAATAGACTCTATAAAAATTATGGTGTAAATTTGGAAGATAAAGTGCTGAAATACATAATGATTTATAATATTATAAGGCCAATAAATTCGCCTTAGGTATTTTAAAATTTAAGTTTCATGCACAATAGTAAGATGAACTAATTTAGAAGCTTGGGAATTATAAAAGGATTACTCATTCAAGGTTTGAAATGATCAAATATATCTACCTTTAATGTCTATTAATAATCCTGTAGTATTTGTTTCTTGGGTTAAAAAGTAATTATGTTTTCTTAATTAGTAACTATAAAAAATAAAGTGAAAGTAATAGAAGTAGTGGTCCATGATTTTTATAAAACTTTCTAAGATATTCCTTAAGAGGAGGTCTAAACAGTCAGTATTTCAACAAAGAAGACATCACCACATAAGTCTTTTTAATCAGGGTCTTTCTCTTATAAAGTTCCATCATCCTATAAATCCAGTTACCAAATAAATTAAGTTCATATCATTATAAATAATTCAATGTACTGTCAGTAGAAAAAATCCCCAACAAGGAAATTCTATTTGATCCATCTGTTTTTTGAAAAATGTAAATAACTAGAAGCTAATCAATGGATTATAGTTAATATTATAATGGATGAAGGAAAGGATTAATATGATATTTATAGGAAAGGAAACTGATGAGTTAATATAGTTGATGTTATGAATCTTAATCCCGAAGAATGAATGCATCTGATAGACTAATCAGTTAATAGGGTTGATGTAGTTTCATCTGAAGTCATATCTTTTAAACCTACTATATGAATTGAGATAATGGAAAATTGAATGGATTTTATGTCTGGGTGGTTAGATAATTTTACTAGAAATTATTGATTACTATTGAATATGAATTCCAAGATTTACTACATATATGAACAACATATAGACATTAAAATTTCCAGGATGAAAATGCATATCATTAATGAATAAGTGTGAATTAATAGTGATGTATTTGATTTTAATAATAAATATGAAGCAGTGTTTCATAACTTGAAGAAGGAATACAAGTGAATAAAGTAAATTTATTTAGAATTTATTATTATAGTAGATGTCAATGAAGGTATGAAGGAAAAGTTAGTGAACCCAGAAAATATTTTTGAAGATCATAGAAAGGAGATTGAATATATTTAAAGGTAAGTAAAATACTAAGAGAAAAGGTTGAAGAAGCTAGAAGCTCTAACAGCTAAATCTCACCAAAAGTATTAAACTTTAAAAATTATGTTTATATTTCAAAACTAATCTTTTGGTGACTATATAAAAACTATGTTTATTGAAAACATGATATATCATTGATAAATGATTTTGTTTTTTTACATATTTTTTACTATCCCAAATGGGGGCACATTTTTTCCCATTGGGTGTTTGAGATAAGTCATATTTCCTTAATGAATTTTTGGAGTTAAATTGTAATAAATGACATATGGAGACATAATAAACATAGGGTAGGTATATCACTATTTTCTATTGACTATGAAAAATATTTTAACTTATATATTTTATTAAAATAATAAGAGGAAGAAATAAAAATATTAAGGGAGAACTTGATTACACTTTAAAATTTTTTACTTGATGCTTAATATTTTATTATTATCAATTTTTTTTCTTTTTTAAAATCTTAAAGGTGGGGAAGTTTTATGAGAATAAGTTTTTATTTTATTTTACTTTTTTTGGAATTTTATTGGGGGGTTTAAGTGAGGAAATTGAGATATTTGAAAATCTTCTTTTGGATGATAAAACACAGAGGGAATTTTTTTCATCATAAGTTATAGGGAGTTTACTTTTTAAAATCCTAGCCAAATTTATATTTTTTTCATGTCTTGTGATTTCAAAAATGGGGGATATTTTTTTTCTAAGACCACTTTTTTATCTTTTGTTTTGTAAATCACAATACACTTTATTATGAGTTTTATTTAAATTGAGGTTAGTTGTTTAAGTTTTTATTATAACATTTTAATGTTTTTTACTTTAAAATATAGTAAACATATCAGTTCTACCATTATTATAGTATGTTGAGTAGATGCATTTAAGTACATTCAATGTACACCATGTTATAGTGGTGTATACATTGGATGATAGAACTTAAGGCTATATCTATCATATTATGGAAGGTAGCATCTAATTATATTTCATTTGAACTTGAAGAACTAAAAATCTGAAAATTAGAATTTGTTATAACAAAAATCAATGAATTGAACCTGAGTATTCAAGGAACATATAGACACAAAATTTATTACATTTTCAAAAAAATGACTATGAGTGAAGATGTGAAAACATGTCATTGGATTTCAGTGCTCATTTTTTAAATCTTTTTCTGAGTGCACTAAGAGATATTGTAGGGTAATATTTACATTTTAAAGACCTTATTTTTCTATATTGTAATCATTATTTCTCTATCCCCTCATCAATGAAAATATTATATGGTTAGAAGTTTCATTATTTGATCCATTGAGATGCAGAAGCTTTTGTGTGTGAAGTTTTACTCTATAATAGGTTTACAACTGATAAAATCTTGGTGTTAAATTATTTTTGATCATCTAATCTAACAGGAGATTAATTATAGAGTTTCATATTTCTAACAATGATCTTTTATTCAAATAAGTTATGGGTTTGTAATGGGATACCTTCTGAAAAGTCTATAGTTGAGGAAGTTCTCTATGTAGAACTAGGATACCAGGATCAGGTCTATAGATCCTCATAATGCTTTGGATAAAATAAATGGATTCATATTAATTGGAAGTAGATTGGTAATAATATCCTTTTGGGGAATTCAAGTTATTACTTGATACTTTGTGTATTTTTTAATTTAGTATTATTTTTTATTTACCATTTATATTACATTTATCAGTTTAGATCTTATCTATCTATATTATTATTTCCATTATAATTAATTCTTTTATTAGCCATTACTTACTATTTGATAATTTAATTTCCATTATGAATATTTCATATTTACATTTCGTAATTTTAAAATATAATTTTTTAGGACTTTACAAGTTCCATAAAAATTAATTAATTAAGTGGAATAAAAATTAGAGTCATATTTAGACTTTAATTCCCCCCCCCCCCCACATTAAAGTTTGTTTACCTAAATTTATTAGGAAAATAGATTCTACCCTATAAATTACATGGTGGAAAGTCTTTAGTTTTCAGAAACAAGGATTCTATGATCACTATGGAATACGATAATCAAAATGAGGTAAGAGAAAATCAATAAATACCCCACCCTGATTTAATCATAAAGAATGGATGTTTTGATTTATAATTTCAAAAAATAATTCATTAATAATGAATCAATGAAAATAAAAAATCTATATCTTGGGTTTGGATCAATCACTGTAAAAGAAAGTTCTAATTTCTAGCTTCATTTTTAATCCTCCTTGAAGAATTCATTTTTTTCATCTTCTGATCTCAATCTATCCAATGATCTCATTCCCCCATTCCCTCTTTCCCCATCTCAATATAGTTTTTATGTATATAACCTTATAAATAAGTGTTTAAAAGTTTTAAATAAAGGTAATATTATGGTTTCTATTTTATTAGATTAATTATTAAATTAAAATAATGGATTGATTTATTTATTTATTTATTTATTTATTTATTGATCTAATCTAATAGAAACATTAATCTCTCCCTTATATAATCCTATTTAATCCCTCTCACTTGGTTTAGCCATATAAAACCTATCTTGAGAAGGGGAGTGAAGAGATGAAATTTTTGGATGGATCAAGACTAGAAGATCATATGAACACATTCTTTAAATAGGATTGAAAAGAGAGGCATAAACTAGTGTGTTCTTTACCAATGATTGATCCAAACCCCTGGTGGAAATTTGTTATTTTCATTGATCCTTTATTTTTTAATTTCATACTAAAATTATGAATTTAATAATCCATCCTTCATGATTAAATTAGGGTAGTTTATTTATTTATTTTATTTAACCTTGTTTTAATTATCAAATCTCATTACAATCATCGAATCCAAATTATTGAACAATAAATCCCTTGATCCATGTAATTTATATAGTAGAAGATAGTGTCCCTAAATTTTTTATTGGTAACTATTTAGTTTTTATGTAAGATTATGAAGAAGACTTTATTATTCTACCTATGTATCTATCTTTTTATCCCTCTCTCTCACTTATCTCCTCATCTTTTCCTCTTGCATGTGGAAAATGGGCCTTTGTTCTTAGAAGTGCCTTGAAATAGTGAGGGGCATCTAGGAATTGATGATGGGTAATATCATGGTATGGGATAGAATCTTTGAAAGAGAGTATGTGGTGGTGTGTTGATTTGACAAAATTAGAGGCAGTAGGGTACGAATGAAGAGTGGAAAGGTGATGCATAGCTCATAGTTAGTAGTGCGTGACACTTATCATTGGTGGAAAGGCATAGAACAAATTGATTGAATCAAGGAGGAGACCCCCTAATAGAAGGAAAAAATTAAAATGCATCAGTGGCTAGTGTCCATAGTTTTATATGAGAAGAAGGGGGAAACCTGGACATTCCCTTGGCTATCTAATCCTCATAGGATCAGATAGTTACCTACCTATTACATGGTAGTCGGGCGGTCCTAACTGAGCCATCCTAGTGTGGTTCCAAAGTGCATGATACTTGGCCATGTGGATGGGTAGGTGACTAGAGGGGGTATATTCCACCTAACTCAACCTAGAGGGGAGTATCTAGACATGCATGGGCACCACGCACCTGAGAATTCCTCTGCACGTGGGATCCATGTGTGCTATATCACCTGTGTGGGGAATTTTTCACATTTTTTCCATAAGGTTTTTATTTTGGACAAATAAATAGTAGGTCCTTAGTATTCTTTCAAATATATTGCTATATCATTTTCATTTGGGCTATCTAAAATCATTTTTGAGGTGATATAGATAAATTTTAAATATAGATCTATATTATTAGTGTCTGTGTTCGGTCGTGATGATCAAAGAGTCTTTGGGGTCCCCCACCCCCTACGGTGTTGATTTCTAGGGCATGGGTCACCCATCATCCTCATATATGGTCAGTATTACCCCCACTTACTTAGGTCATGGGATCCTCTACCAGTGGGTCATATAGGTTTGGTATCCCCCCCCCACATACTTAGGGTGAGAAATCCTATGTATACAAAGTCAGTATTCCCCACATATAAGAGCTCAATCGAAGCATGAGATCCTAAACTAGAGTAAGTATTACCCCACCTGCTAGAGCCATGGGATCATCCACTACAGCTGAATAGAGGTTATATGGATTTTTGAATTGGGTAAATCAGATTCATGGGAAGATGTGTTGTTTTTCCTATAGTTGAGATGCATAGAACGGGACTCCCTCTTATGTCTTGGGTTCTATCTACTATAGAATACTTGGGAGGTTATAATAGAATGGGCTAGTACTACCTTGACTTATATCTATTAAGGGTCAAGGTGTGGGTTCCCCATCAGTTTATAGGATGGATTCATGGTATCTGTGGTTGCAGATAATAGGGTGTGGTATTCCCTCAGATGACATGCATACTTTGGTAAGGAGTGATTCTACCTTTATAGTTTCCAGTAGTGATGTGGAAGTTGTATAGGTTGAGTATATCAGATTATTTGGGGCTTGTGAATCTTTAATAATCCCTTGGTTACCTTTGAGATGTGATATACAACTGGGATATTGAATTTGGACTTTATTGGATTTTAAATACTCTTTACATCCCTAGTTTATCATAAAATTTAGACCTTGTGGGATTAGAGTTGATATTACCAACATATCTATTTTTTTAATATTTCCAGTTATATAACATATCTATATCCATTATTTTCTTCCACCTGGTTACTCTCTCGTATCAAGGGTTTTGAGATGATTGTGTTTGTTTTTTCCTTTTTTGTTTCAGGTAACCCTAATGAGTATGTTTATACTCACCTCTACATGAGATTTATTCCCACAAATATTGTGTTTATACAGAAAATGCAAGGTATGGTGGTGGACTTGGTGGACATGGAACTGGTGTTTCTTGTTTGGAGCTGACACTTAGTGATACATGTTAAAGCATTCCATTTCATGATGGCATCAGTGACTATTGTGATTGGAGATCAATCCAAGATTACACGCAGTGAATAGGGGCCTTCTAGTGTATTGGGTCTATAAAATTCAAAGGCTTGTGTTATGTACAGTTTTGAGAATCCTAGTGGACCATGTAGACACATCTGAGTGGGGGTGAATTATGTGGGAACTAATTTTGCTAAAAAAATAATTTTTTTTATCTTTAAACCCCATTTTGATTTTAACCTATGTCACCTATTAGGATCAAAATAGACCTCTTTGTATTTTATACTACCAAATAATTATATGAAGTGTAGACACTGAAATTTAAAATAACCCTGGTGTTTTTACAAGGTTCGACCCCTCCCTAGAAACCCACTCCTTTCCTCACTTAGGATGTCTAAGTTACAAATTATCCACTAGAAACTTATCATAATTACAAGTTTAGTTGTATAAGTATCATACTAAAAAATTATTCAGTAAATATTTTCACATGATTGGTTATCATATTACATGGGTGACTTCACCTACTCCTACGAGTTCTTTATACATGTATCCCAGAAGTTCCTCTTTGGCTTCCTCTTTATGAAGTATATATTCTCTATGAATTGGGTGGATCTTCACCAATAAAATCATATCCCCTTCTTCAACTTTGATAGATTTTAATACCAAAATCTATTCAAGCTCAGATCATGGAACTTGAACTTTGGTAGTCTTATTAGTTCATAGTTCTTCTAAATCTATTAATAGGATTCTCATAACTCGCTTATCAAGAACACTACATGGAATATATTTTAGCTAGATTTTATACACTTGAACATAGTCTTAGAATCTTGAATGAAAGTTAAATAGAATCACACATGTCTTATATTACTCACTCACTTCTTCCCCTCTATAGGTTTCAGTGGATTCTCCTTTTTCTTCTTTGAGAGTCTCATCTCTTTTGGATATTCACAGTTCATACTCACATTGTAGCAGTGGATACTTGTTACTTTTATCCTTATAACTCCTCAATATTATCATCACCTCACATGAGTATCTAGAAAAATTAATTTCACCTATCATTTTTAATATCACATAAATGGAACGCATGTTGAAAAAAATAGCCACCTAGTAGAAAGAAATGTTATAAAATATTCATATTTGGGATCCCGCAATTTTATTTGGATTGGTTTTTAAAATAAATAAGTATTTTAGAAATACTTTTATAAAATTATCCACACTTTTGAAACATAGTCAAATAAAATATTCATTTATTATTATCGAGAACTATATTTTTCTTCTCAAAATAATCCAAAATATTTGCGCATAAAATCTTCACAATTGTATAAATGGTAAACAACAAACATATCTTTTGGAATGAAACTCATCTCTCTAGTTTGATACTTTCAATAAAAATAGTACAGACTTTAATCTTAGATCTATATGCAACAACATATCAACTTCATTCTCATCTTTCAGTATTAGGCTAATTCCCAGTCTTCCATCTTAATTACTCTTCATCTAAACTTAGACAATCTCATATCATAATGATGTGGTTCTTTATAAATATTAGTTTGAGATTTGATTTAACATCATCTATATTATTCTTAAAAACCTGATTAATTTATTTTCAACATCAATAAATAATTATAGTGGAAATCCTTGTTCAATATTCTACAAAAAAACAGATCATGTCTTGAATAAGATTCATGGTGTTCTAAACACAATATCATAGCTTCAGTATCATAATATTAGTATTTCTGTAGAATTAAAAAATTATAGAAACTCAATTTTCATGTTTATTTGATCTTCCCTTTCCATGGATGAATATTAGCTACTCGAATTGATCTTCCTTGAATCACAAACTAGTCTAAGCGTTTGTGATGTTTATACATTGAACAAATATCTCATGCATCATCCTAAGTATTTCATCATAATTAGATTAAAAATATGGAATCTTGATTTTTCATCAAGTAAAACTTAAAAAGTTTAAAGCCTTTTGTAAGGGACTTCATAGACTTATATTTACAAATCCTTAGGATGAGGACTTATCTTTCAGATCTAGGTATCTAATTTTCATCCAGTAACTTTTTTAAAATTTTGCTAAGTGTGGAAGCATTATTCTTATCCAAAGCTATATGTTGGGGACTTTGAAAACTTATGCTAAATAGCATAAGTCTTAAGATCAATGCCTTATCAAATTTTAGTATACTCAAAAGTTATGTGATTAGTCCTTATGATCAGAAAATACTTATATTCAACACCTGAAGCCTTATGTTTAGAGTGAATTCATCAGTTCTAGTAGGTAAATCCTTACACTCAGGACATTACAATTTTTTCTATTAACTCCAAAACCCAAATTTTTATAAGTAGCTTAGAAAGGACTTTCTCTTACTCTAGGTATTCTCCAAAAAAATCAAATAATATTGTAATTTATTCAAATCATTATTGAAATTATTAAAATTATTCCAAACACTTTCAAATTTATTTATGAGGTATTTTAGAAAATATAATACTCAAAGTAGAGTACTTTCATGAATTCATTTATTTGGTTATTAGTGGATCCTCCCAAATCACTATTGATTGATATATATTCACATAAAACTTCATCCAGGTATTGTATAATATTAATTTTATTAGAAAACGTGATTTTTACTCCCTAGATGGGTTATCCACTTTAAACTTCTCTCCTCTGTGCTTTGAACCTAATTGTAATGTTTTTAGTCTAGCCATAGGTTTTGCAGTCTGATCCTCTTTCTTTATCTCTTCCATCCAATATATTGAAGACAGGGATTCTTCACCTTCAGCACTTATCATAAACAATAATAATAGATATTCAAATCTTCTAATTTAATATCCACTGCCTATAAGTTTTCCATTTAGATCTTCATATGTAGTGGTATATTTAACTTCCTTTGGGTGGATACTTTCTTCTTCACCTAAGTGATCAACTCTTCATTAAAGTATACATTGAATAAAAATAATAATTAAAAATAAATAAAATAAAACACATTTAGGTACTTAAATATCTCCATTTATGTTTTTTTCAATTTCAAATTATCTTCATTAGTCAATTTAATTCCACTCCCCCTAATTTACAATAAATTAAAATGTGAGGAAATTCTTCTCCCCAAATTAAAATCATAGGGTAGGGTATTTCTTTCAATTTTTTCTTCACCTTAAATGTATGATATCACTTGAGATACCAATTTAGATGTAAAATAATACCAATTGAGATATAAAGGGATTATCTTCTTTAAATTCCTCTCCCTTTTATGATACTATTGGTAGGAATTTATATAAGGATCACTACTTACCAATTTCAAGTGGTTATATAAAATTTAAAAAAGTAAAAAATCATTTTAAATAAACTTGGAATCAAATTTACCTTAGAAATGTTCCATAAATAAATCAAATCTAAGTCTACATGGGATAAACCTTTGTAGAAAAAAAAATTACAAGTTTAGACTATTTTTCTTCTCACCTTATTTAGTTTTAATGATTGCAAACATTCCTTAAAGTGTATAATGTTTTAATTTAATTGATTAGTAGTTATACTTGATAACATCATGCTAGTATATTATAATAATATTTAAAAAATCCTTTTTTAGATTATAATAGGCTTGTTAAATTCCTCATTTGAAGTTCCCAAACCAATAGAAGGCTTTTAAAGATAGTGTAGGGTCCACTTGTTGAATCTTACGGCAGTAGACAGCGCCAGCCAGCTAGTGGCATGTCCAGTGAATTCCCCTTGTAGTATATTTCCAATGACTACCTAGTGGAGGAGAATCATTTATCTGGTGTAGATGGATGGTAGTATTACATGAAGTTTTTTCTCACCAACCACTCGATGATATCTATAGTTTTCTAGATATTAGTAGGTAGTCCATCGGCTACCCGCTGGTGGCTACTAAGTAATAGGTGGCATCAAGATAGCATCTTTGAGGCTACATTTAAAGATAGTTAAAATGAATTTATTTTGGTATTTAATAGATTAATTACCCTTGATGAATTAAAAATTTTCCTAAAGCATTTTAAATCTCTAAATATACCTATTAGTGTCCTCTCCAACTCACCTTTACATCCATTCTCTAATGATAATGTGCTATGGTCACCAATTCTCTCTCAAGTGCTATCATTTCCTAAATCCTCTATTTTATGATCTAGAGTGTGTGCTTATTGTTTTATATTCTCACTCTCATCCTTTTTCTCATTCTCTCTGAATAGTTATTCATATTCTTTTTAGAGAATCGAGAATGTAATAAAACATGGTTATTCCTAAGAAATACTCTCTTCTCTCACTATCTTCTTATCAGTGCTCATTGCCTTTAAAGTGAGGGGCTCAGGTTTTATTTCCATAACTGTTAAAAATAAAGGGACTATTCACTTTTAGGTTTCTAGTTATATCCAATAAAAATCTATCGTTGATTGTAATTATGATTTCTTACTACAACCTAACAAGGAAGGTAGTTTTGGTATCTTGGATACCATTAAAGATAAGGGGATAATACATTAAATCTTCAAGCAATTGAGGTGGTATATGTAGGGAAACTTATTAACCTATTTTCTAACTTCCTTACCAAATTTTATTCCTTATTTTATTTCTGAATCTATATTTATTTATCTATTTTCTTTAATCTAATTAATAAATTGTTTAATCAATCAATATTCTTGATCATTTTTCTTCAAATTTACCTTTCTTTTATTCTTAAAATTTTATAATCTTATATAATTATATTGCTTTTCTTTAAAATTTTATTATTTTTTTTATCCCTTCAAAAGTTTTTTATTATATTCAATATTTATAAAAAAAATTGTATTTAAAACTTTATTTATCTCCTTTGATTTTTTAAAGTGAAATCCACCCTCTCCCCCCCTCTTTCCATTTTACCCTACTATAACCTACATTTGGTATCAAAGGAATCTTGAATTTCTTTATTTATTTGTTTTCAAATTCTTTCAAAACTTATTTTTTATTAAAAATCTTTAACCAAGTTTTCAATAGATTTTATTTTTATAAATGTATTTTTTTAAACACCCATGGTGATCCTAAATAACATTCTAAGGTATGTGCTTATTTTTTATGGTAATAATTATAGTTATTGGAAAACTCACATGTATACTTTTCTTAGATATATTATTTATAATATTTAGAATATTTTTATTCATTTTTATGTCCCTACTACTAGAAAAGAATAAAAATAGACCCCTGATGACATTTCTTCTTTTGAATTAGATGGTAAAAGAATGAATTCCTTACATTGTGGTTTAGACCAAAATGAATTTAATCAAATTTATAAATTCAAAAGAGCTTATAAAATATAGAAACGCTTAGATTTAACTCATTAAGGAACAAATAAATTCAAATATATAAAAATGGATATATTTAATCAAGACTTTTAAAGTTTTTCTATGTATCCTAGTGAATCTATCAATGAAATGTTTACTTTATTTACTGATATTTTTAATGGTAGAAAGGATCTTGGTGATTATCTTTCTACATAATATTTATTCAAGAAAATAATTTGAGTATTACCAAGAAATTGGGTGCCCAAAATCATAGTGTTCCAAGAATATAAAGATATAAAGAATATTGTGGTTGATGAGATCATCATATATCTCATGAAATATGTGATAATAATGAAAAGATAAGACAAAAAGGATCCTATAAAGATAAAATAAACTAAAAAGATAATTTATTTCAAATAAATGAACAATTAATCATTTTAAAGTGAAACCAATATATATAATATTGAAAAAAGGGTCAAAAAGTACATGAACAAGAAAAGATCTACCCGATGCTTTAAAAAGGAAAATCAAGAAATGGATATTAATTTCTTTGTTTGAAAAATAAGGGTCACATAAAGTTCTATTTTCCCTAGAAAAAAATTCTAAATATGATAATAAATGTAAGAAATAACTTAAAGTTTCAACTTGGAGCACAATTGAGGATTCAATTTTAATATAAGAATTAAGTGATGAAAATCTTAATTTCCTCATGGCTAATATAAAGGTGTATATAAAATTAAATTTTTCATGTTCCAGTTCTTACACTTCTATTTCCTCAACCTCTTAATTAATATAACTATCATATTTATGCTAGATATCAACTTCAAGATGGTTTTTCTAAATTTATTCCAAATTTTAAAGATCTCCAAAAAATCAGCCAAGTTGTTTTCAAAAAGATCTAACTTTTAAAAGAAATACATGGTTTTATTTTAAAACTAAAAGGACAAATAAATTTTGAGAATTTGGAATTTCAAATAAAAGGACTCAAAAATACTATTTATTGTTTTACCCAAGGTGAATAAACATTGAATAAAATTTTGTGATCTCAATGTTTTGTTAAAAGTAATTTTGGGATTGGTGTTTCAAAATAATCTAGTTTCCCCAAAAATTATAAAAGGACTAATTTTTTAAATAGAACTTACCAAAATAAATTTTGTGATTATTATAAGAAATTTTTGGAATATTATTTGTAAAAGTTCTAGATATGATAGTTCTAAAATATTTTATCTCTCGTCTCATTTTTCTAATGTAAAATCTTGTTATAAACAAGTTTGGATTCTGAAGACTTTATTGGATAACAAAAATGGACCCAAGAAATAAGTACCAAAATAATTAGTCTCTTAATATTTTTTGGAAAAAGGCCCTCATGATAAAAACCCAAGAAGTTATTTGGAATATGGATAGTGGGTTCTCGAGTTACATGTGTGGTTATCCTTCTAAAATAAATCATCTTGAAAACATTGATGGAGGATATGTCACTTTTAGATATGAATTAAAAGGTAAAATTATCGGTATTGGTATGATTAGTTTATCCAAATATACTTTAATAAAATATGATTTATTTGTTAATGTAATGAAGCATAATTTACTAAGTATAATTCAAATATGTGATAGTGGTTTCAAAATTACTTTTAAAATTGATTTTTTTTTTAAGTTTTCAATTACAAAGGAAATATTTTATTTACCATATATCTCTTTCAAAATGTTTATAGTAAAGATTAAAAATCAATTATAAGTAAAAATATCAAGTTTTTAAGTGAAAAAGATAGTGAATCTTGGATTTTTAATCAGTGTCTAGTCCATTGTAATATTCACTCTCTTTTCAATCTCAATTATAACTAACCAGTATGATATTTACCAAAACTATCTTTCAAAGATAACTAAGTTTGTTAACTTTGAAAACTTGGAAATAAAAATAAATATTATTTCAAATATAAAAAGGTTGTTTAAACTTCTAAATCCTTAAGACTAGTTCACCTTGACCTTTCTTGGACTAACTCGAGTTTCTAGTATCAAAGTGTAACATCCCGGATCCGGGTGCCACTTAACGGGTGCCCCGAACCTAGTTGGTAACATGACCTCAAGCGCATTTCTCCAAATTCCAGAGCCTGCCGACTAGCAGCGAGGGCCTAGGTCTGATAGTGGGGAAACTATGCCCTCATTTGTTAAAGTGTAGCATAGTGGAAATAGATATAAACATACAAAAGAGGAATCAGTAAACAATTCCCAACTGAAATGGATAACAGTAAAAAAGTAGAAAATAACAACAGTCGTATATATATGATGATTCAATATGTCCCTAAGTCTAATAAAGCATCCAAAAAAGGATACACTACAATCTAGAATAATACAATACAAGGTACAAGTATATCAAAGCAAAAAAAATAGTGTAGCAGGAACTCAGCAGCATCACAAGCCTAAGTTCGGTCCCATGCTCTCCTACTCCTCTGCAACAATCATGTACCTGTATAGGGACTCTTTCCCTTATCAACACCTATAGCAATATAATCTGTTTGGACCCAAGACATGACCCAAATAGGGTGTGAGAAATAAATCCCAATAGGCAACCACCAAAGGCACATGCCCAACTATCAGTGAAAATGTGCAACAGCAGTGTGCAATAATAAAATGCAGTAAACTAGGAAGTACTCAAAAGTAACTATCTCTACCAGTTACATTGCCATTTTATTAATTATTTATCAATTCCAAGCTTGTGCATTAGTTTGGTAGGTACAACATACTAAATAACCACAGTGAATATACAAAGTAAACATTGTCCACAGACATGAAAATCCTTACCCTCAGGTAATCAGAATCAAAACCTGCAGGTGATTTCCCCCAGGCATAAAGAATATTTCCCTCAGGCATATGAGATTTCGCTCATAGGCACAGAATCTATTGCCCATAGGCATTAGAAAATTTTCCCTCAGGATAAACGAAACACTTCCCTCAGGCTAAGAAAGACACTTTCCTCTGGCTAAGCAAGTAACCAGGTCAAGCCCAAAACATAAGAAAGCAATTTATATACATTTTCTATCAAGAAAACTCAAATCATTCTATAATAACAGCATACCTACGGGTATCCTAGCCAAATGGCTAAACAAGGGAAACGCACCCATGGGGTGTCCCTGGATCAAGGTAAAGATCCCAAACATCATTTTATATATATCCATTATATTACCTATGAAATTCTAGGTATTTAATCAGTCAAGGCCACATCCATATGACACCCCAAACATGGGCACGTAGCACAACGATACACAAAAACACTCAATAGTTGGAAATAAACACCAGACCACCTACTTAGATCTCCACTGATCAATATAAGTGAACGATGTCTCCCAAAATGTCTAAGAACGACATAGATCTGGGATAAATTTTCACCCATTCAAACCCAAATAACTTCCCCTTGGGAAATAATTGGAAGGAAAGACACGATGAGGGGAAAGGTCTTACCTAAACGGTCTAAACGTGATCGTCGGTGAAGGAATCGGAGTCCTGGTGTTTAGTCAGGAGCTCTTCCAAGGTCTAGCCCTATCTCCTATGAATTCTCGACGTTCTAAGATTCCTCTATTAAAAGAGGAGGCTACTGTCATTTTATAACAAAAAACACAACTACACAGCATGTACTCTCAAGTACACGGCGTGTACTTTCCATTTTTAACTGTTCCTCTGGTGGCTACTTTTCACCGCCACATTGTTCATCTGTCAACTTGATTACACGACGTGTATTTCTGAGTACATGACGTGTACTACTATTCAGCTGGCAGCTACTCCCACCGCCTTACTGTTCACTTGCTAACTGATAACACGGCCTGTATATTCTAAGTACACAACATGTAGTCAGTTTTTACACCCTTCATTGCCTACGGGCCTACACACCCTGTATACTCATCCCACACGGCCAAAGTACACGGCGTGTGGAAAATTACATGGCGTATACCCACAAATTTTGGGATTTTTCTCCATTTTCCTTATTTTCTCAAAAACACTTAAGGAAAAAGGAAAAGAAGAAACTCGTACCTCAAGAATAAGAACTGGGTTCTTACAAACTTCCCCCCTTAAAGCAATTCGTCCCCGAATTGCCCTTCCAAGGGTGGTAAAGATAAAGCTGAGAACAACTCTGTCCACTGAGCATGTACATTGGTCTCCCACTCCCAGGTTTCATCCTACACTCAGTCATGTTTCCATAGAACCCGTATGAGAGGAACTTACCGGCCTCGTAGAACCTTCGTGCTCCTATCAACAATAGGAATCGGATGCTCCTCAAAGGATGCATCAACCTGTAGTTCAACCTCCTCAGGCTGAAAAATGTGAGACGAGTCTGAGTGATAATGGCATAGCTGAGATACATGGAAGACGTCATGCATGGTCTGGTCCCTCTGTGGTAACTGCAGCCGATAGGCAACCGGCCCGACTCTCTCCAGAATCTCAAACGGCCCCATATACCTCGGTGAAAGTTTACCTTGTCTCCTGATCCGCCTGTGTCCTAACCTCGGTAAAACATGAAGGAAAACCTGATCCCTAACCACGAACTCCAATGGTCATCTTCGGCGATCAGCATAATATTTCTAACGAGAATACGTAGTAGCCATCCACTTCTGTATCAATTGGACCTGCTCTGAAGTCTCCTGCACGAGATGTGGTCCCAGTAAAGCTGCCTCACCTACCTCAAACCAGCACAAAGGTGATCGGAATGGCCTACCATATATAGCCTCGTAAGGTTCCATCTGAATAGTTTCTTGAAAACTATTTTTGTAGGAAAAATTGACTAGGGGTATGTGCTTCTCCCAAGAGCCCCCAAACACCAGGACACATGCACGCAGCATGTCCTCTAGCACATGTATCGTACGCTCTGACTGGACATCGGTTTGAGGGTGGTAAGTTGTACTCAAAAGCACCTATGTACCCAGTGACCTCTAAAAACTCTAGAAGAAATGAGATGTAAAAGGGGTGTCTCTATCTGAAATGATAGAATGAGGGACCCCATGAAGACGTACTACCTCTCAGATATACAACTTTCTGAGATCGTCAACACCAAAGGTCTCCTTGATCGGTAAAAAGTGAGCTACCTTCGTAAGTCTATCCACAACAACCCACACTACGTCATTGCCTCGAGGTGACCTCGGCAACCCAGTCACGAAGTCCATCATGACATCATCCCATTTCCACTCCGGAATGGGTAACTAATTTAATAGTCTGGCTGGCCACTGATGCTCTGCCTTCACCTATTGATAGGTGGAACATCTCGTAACAAAACTAGCTACCTCTCTTTTCATACTTGTCCACCAATACTGACGTCTCAAGTCATGGTACATTTTGGTAACTCCAGAATGTACTACCCAAGATGAAGCATGAAACTCTTGCATTAACTCCTCGCGTATATCCCTTGGAACCCACACTAGTCCATGGATACGCAATACCTCATTGTCACCTATCGTCCAACCAGGAGGAGGGTCCTCACTTGCCACCGACTCCCATAGAACTAGGCCTTCTAAATCTGATAGTTGTATCATCCTCATTATATCCAGGAGGGTAGAAGTCATAGCTAAGGAAGAAATATAGGTTTTCCCCTAACTATAGTGCACCTCCAAATGCATCTCAGAGCACAAAGCCATAAGCTACCACTCACCACTGGCCTCCTTCACTGCCTGTATCTGAGTCCTCCTACTCAGTGCATCAGCTACTGTGTTACCCTTAACAGGTGTATATCCAAGCTCAAAGTCAAAGTACTGAAGATATTTAACCCACCTTCGCTATCTCAAATTCAAGTCACGCTGGGTAAAGATGTATTTAAGACTTTTTGGGTATGTAAACACCACAAAATGTTCTCCCAAGAGATAATGTATCTAACAGCGTAATGCATGTAAAACTAAAACCAACTCAAGATCATGTGTCGGGTAATTCCTCTCATGTGGCCTCAACCGCCAAGACCCGTACGCAACTACTCAGTCACCCTACATCAACACTGCTCCCAACCCAACACCTGATGCATCACAGTAAACTGCATATCTCTTCCCTTTATCTGGAAGTATCAGGACTGGTGGTGGTGTCAACCTTTCCTTCATCTCCTGAAAGGATATCTCACAAGCTACTGATCAAACGAACTTCAAATCCTTCTTAGTCAAACCTTTCAATGGCACTGCTAAGCAGGAGAAGTCCTGTATAAAGAACCTGTAGTAATTAGCCAGCCCCAAGAAACTCCGTATCTTAAACATGTTCTTAGGCTGCTCCTAGGAAACTACTGCTCTCACTTTCTCTGGGTCCACTGCAACTCTTTCCTCTGAGATAATATGACCCAGGAAGTGTATATATTCCATCCAAAAGTGGAGCTTTGAGAGCTTAGCATATAGATAATGCTCTCTCACTGTACTCAGTACGATCTCAAGATGGGTGGCATGATTGTGTCGAGTGTGAGAGTACACCAAGATATTTTCCATGAAGACTACCACAAAAGAATCCAGATATGGATGGAACACATGATTCATCAGAGCCATGAAAATTGATGGCGTGTTCGTGAGTCCGAACGGCATGACCAAGTACTCGTATAGACCATATTTTCTCTGAAAATCTATTAGCGGTATGTCCGATGGTCTAACATGCAACCGATGATATCTGAATCTTAATTCAATATTCAAGAACACTTGTGCTCCTTGAAGTTGATCAAAAATATCATCAATCCTCAGCAAGGGATATCATTTCTTGACCGTAAACTAGTTCGTCTTCAGATAATCCATGCAGAGTCTGAGGGTATCATCCACCTTCTTCGCAAACAGGACAGGCAAACCCCAAGGAGAAGTACTGGGTTGGATGAAACCCTTTGCCTGTAACTCCTCTAACTGCCTCTTAATCTTCTACAACTTTGGTGTAGCCATCCTATAAGGAGGAATGGACACCGGTGCTGCTCCTAGAACAAGATTAATTGATAAATCCACCTCTCGCTCGGGAGGTAGGCCTGAAAAGTCTTCTGGGAAGACATCCCTGAAATGATAAACTACTGGAGGGAAATCCTATAGACAAGTTCCCTAATCATCCAGATATAAACTCACAATATGGGCTGTCACTCCACCTCACCCACAATGCTCGGGTCCAGCTCAGCTCACCTGGACATTCCATTATCCCTTGTATAGAAACTTCATGTCCTCTAGTGACGTGAAACTCACCCTGAGATGATATCAATATACAAAGGCTCGAAAGGGTACCAACCAGTCCATCCTGATAATGACGTCATAGCTCGTCATCTCTAAGACATATAGGTCCCATAAGAAGTGACACCCACCAACCTCAAGGGGGCACTCCTTGCACTGACGCACACCTGCTGTTCTAATCCCCAACAGAGTGTCTAGAGTCATAATATCAGAATAAGAAGAAACACAGAGCACAAGGCTCTCCACAACATGCACATATATAAATCTATGTGTAGCACCCGTATCGAAAAGTATTGAAGACAAAATAGAAGAAACTAGAATAGTACCTCTGATAGTGGAAGTTCTGAGATCTTTCTCATATTGGGTCTATTACACTACATATGCTTGCCCATTTATGCAGCCCTACGACACAGCCTGGCTACCTAGAGCTGACCCGCCCTGTTGTCTCTAAGATCCTGGTGTCTGGATACCACGGCCACGACCACCACCTCTGCCTGAACGTCCTGATGTATTCTAATTCCCTAACTAGTAAGAATCTACTGACCCTGCTCCCACATGCGGAGTCTGCATAGAACCCCTCTCACTAGTCACTGGTGGAAACGCCCTGCAAAAACGCTGCAGATGACCCATCTTGCTGCAAGCTCAGTACTCCACTGGGTCACGTGGACACTGAGGTCTCTTATGCCCCTATTTACCACACTAGTATCACATGACCTGGCATCCTGAAGAATTCTTCTAGCTAGTACTGCCACCGTGAGAGAAATTCATCTACCTCTTCCTCTTACCGGTACAAATAGTACTAGAAACTGGTGTCGAACCGCCCTAGCCTGCACCACTAGCTTCCTATAGGTTCCGCTTAGTAATCAGTGCCTGGTTCACAATAGCATGCATGGTAGGAAACCTAAAAACATTTACCAGTGCTCGGATGTCATACCAAAGACCATCCTCAATGCGTTTATCCCTCAACGCCTCATCACCCACCAGAACAGGTGCAAAACATTGTAGCTCAGTGAAGCAGGCAGAATAATCAATCACTGACATGGCGCCCTGCTGCAGATTCATGAACTCTCAAGCTTGATCTTCCCTTAGCATCTATGGAAAGAAAAAATCATAGAATACTGCCTGAAAATCTTTCCACGCCATGTCCCAGTGATTCTCGGTCTGGGTGGTAACATCCCACCATCTCTTGGAGGAATCACGCAGCATGTATGTAGCGAGCTTGACCCTCCTCCCAGGAGGCGTCTCTAGATGCTCAAAAATAGTCTACATAGAACCTTGCCAAGACTCTGCAACCTGTGGTCCACCATCCCCTGAAAACGTAGGTGGATGCTACTGCTGTAATATATGTTTCAGCTCCGCCATAGATGTGGCAGCTAGCGGTGCTCCCAGGAAGGTCTGCATAAACTGTATGAAGCCTTCACAGAACTGCGCATCAGTGCCTGTATCCGGTATAAAGGCTGGTGCCGCATCTGGATCTACTAGAGGATCCATTGGTAGCCCATGGCCTACCATCTCTAGAGTATAATCGTTTTCACTCTCTTGGAGAACAACTCATGGTCGTCTCAGTGGCATGACTCTATAAGGTCAAACACATGCCTTAGATTAAGATTATCAAAGACCAAGAACTGGAAACGTAGGAAGGGAACAGGAAATAGAAAACATTCAAGTTTGACAAAACAAGACTACACAGCGTGTATAATAACTACATGGCATGTTCCATTAAGTCTTTCACATGGGCATGTACTCTGACAGATTTGGTCGTGTAACACCCCAAACACACGGCGTGTAGTCCACACACACATCATGTACTTGAATTTTCTTCACCTTTCCGAGTCCTTATACATGTTTAAGCCGCACGGATCTCTTTTGATGAGTCTACACAGCGTGTATAAGATCTACACAGTGTGTACTAGATGAGCTTCACCGACCCGTGTTGTTCATCACACGGCTGGGTATACATCTCACAGTACACGGTGTGTTCCATATGGACACGGCGTGTACATCTTAGATTCCAACTGCCCATGTTTTTAGTGACACGACTGGCTACTCGGATGACACTACACGGCATGTTACACCCGCACACGGTGTATACACCACCCTGTTTCCCCAGCCACACAGCCAAGTCCACACGGCCTCTCACCAGTTAAGACTACACGGTGTGTCCCACAGGTACACGGCGTGTACTATACGAGCTTTGTCGACCCGTGTTATTCGATACACGGCTAGATACACATCTCACACTACATGGCATGTTCTAGATGGACACGGCATGTACAAGATAGGATAACACTGACCTGTGTTGTTAGTTACATGGACGGATTCCTAGACTACACTACATGGCATGTTCTTCATTGACATGGTGTGTATAAGCTCAGATTTCTCTGTCTGTGTTGTTAGTTACATGGTGGAAATAGGGTCAACACAACATGGCATGTACAATCAGTACACGGCATGTGCCCTCAAAGTTTCATTATCCTGTGTTTCTGCCTACACGGCCTATGACACGGGTAGCAACTACACGGCGTACACTTAGCGTACACAGTGTATACTTAAAAAAAATTCATTCCTTCCCGAATAGAAGATTAAACGGCATGTAATCAAAACTACATGGTGTGTATTCTAGGTTTTTCCAAACAGTAATCCTTAGAAACTACTCTAGAGCCCATAAAACCACTGAATGAACACCAAAGTGCCAAATTCTGATCCGTGAGGGCCCATACTCCCCGCGAATCAAAGCTTGGAATATTATACATGTTATAAAAAAGTAAAAAAGTCAACGATCCACCAAATTCTGGTCAATGAGGGCCCATACTCCTCAAAAACCAAAGTTTTGTGGTCATTCTACAAAACCTTACATAACAATACCGTATCAAATAGTAGGTATTTAATCAAGGCATCTATCACAACAACATTCATTTACTAGCACAACATCTATCATAACAACATGCAATTTATAATGCACCTACATGGCATGTAAACTATGCATGGAATGTGATTCTAACATGTTCTTAAATGATGCATGATATGGCATACCCCCATATCATCGGGTTGAAAGTAAATAGAACCCATGTATAAAAACATAACAGCACGCCACAAGTGCATCACCCAACAGTGAAAATCAAATCAACTGTGAAATTGAAAAATCAAAAAAATTGCAACACGAGGTAAATTGGCTTTTACCTGTACACAGGTTAGATACTTTTGGGCACAGCTTATTACCAAGTACCTATTCTCTCATATCCCTAAATATAGGCTCTAAACAGTAATGAGAAAAGGAATCCTTTGATACCACTTTGAAATGTCCCGGATCGGGGTGCCACTCAACAGGTGCCCGAAACCTGGTTGGTCACATTACCTCAAGAACATTTCTCTAAATTCCAGAGGCTGCTGACTAGTAGCGACAGCCTAGGTCTGATAGTGGGGAAACTATGCCCTCATTTTTCAAAGTGTAGCACAGCAGAAATAGATATAAACATAAAAAAGTGGAAGAATTAAACAATACCCAACTAAAATGGATAACAGTACAGAATTAGAAAATGACAGCAGTCATATATATATGATGATGCAATATGTCCCTAAGTCTAAGAAAGCATCCAAAATAGGATACAATAAAATCTAGAATAATAAAATACAAGGTAAAAGTACAGCAAAACAAAACAAAATAGTGCAGCAGGAACTCAGCAGCATCGCAAGCCTAAGCTCATTCCCATGCTCTCCTACTCCTCTGCAAAAATCATATACCTGTATAGGGACTATTTCCCTTATCAACACCTGCAACAATATAATCTGTTTAGGCCCAAGACATGACCCAAAAAGGGTGTGAGAAATAAATCCCAGTAGGCAACCACCAAAGGCTCGTGCCCAACTGTTAGTGAAAATCTGCAATAGTAGTGTGCAATAATAAAATGAAGTAAACTAGGAAGTACTCAAAAGTAACTATCTCTACCAGTTACATTGACATTTTATTAATTATTTATCAATTCAAAGCTTGTTCTTTAGCTTGGCAGGTATAACATACTAAATCACCATAGTGAATGTACAAAGTAAACGTTGTCTATAGACATGCAAATCATTACCCTCAGGTAATCAAAATCAAAACCCGCAAGTGATTTCCCCCAGGCATAATGAGTATTGCCCTCAGGCATATGAGATGTCGCCCACAGGCACAGAAGCTACTGCCCACAGGAAAGAGAAAAGTTTCCCTTAGGCTAAACAAAACACTACCCTCATGCTAAGAAAAACACTTCCCTTGGGCTAAGAAAGTAATCGGGTCAATCCCAACACATAAGCAAGCAATTTATATAAATTTTCTCTCAAGAAAACTCAAATAATGTTATAATCACGGCATACCCACGGGTATCCTGGCCAAACGGCTAAACAAGGGAAACACACCCACGGGGTGGCCCTGGATCAAGGCAACGATCCCAAACAACATTTTATATATATCCATTAGATTACCTATGCAATTATAGGTATTTATTCAGTCAAGGCCACATCCATACGACACCCCAAACATGGGTGCATAGCACAATGATACACAAAAACACTCAGTAGTTGGAAATAAACACCAGACCACCTACCTCGATCTCCACTGATTGATATACATGAACTATGCCTCCCGAAACATCTCAGAATGACGTAGATCTGGGATAAACGTTCACCCATTCAAACCCAAATAACTTCCCCTCAGGAAATAATTGTAAGGAAACACAAAAGGAGAGGAAAGGTCTTACCTAAGTGGTCTAAATGTGATCATCGGCTAAGGAATCGGAGTCCCAGTGTTCGGTCGGGAGCTCTTCCTAGGTTAGGCCCTTTCTCCTGCGGATTCCCGGTGTTCTAAGCTTCATTTGTTGAAAGAGGAGTCTAATTCCAGTTTATGACAAAAAACACAACTACACGGCGTGTACTCTCAAGTACACGCCATGTACTCTCAAGTACAGGTCGTGTACTTTCCATTTTTAACTGTTCCTCTGGCAGCTACTTTTCACTACCACACTGTTCGTCTGTTGACTTGATTACACGGCATGTATTTCTAAGTACATGGTGTGTACTACTATTCAGCTAGAGGCTACTCCCATCGCCTTACTTTTCACCTTCTGACTAATGACACGGCGTGTATTTACTAAGTACACGGTGTGTAGTCAGTTTTTACACCCTTCATCGCCGACAAACCTACACGCCCTGTATACTCATCTCGCACGGCCAAAGTACATGGTGTGTGGAAAAGTACATGGTGTGTACCCACAAATTTTGGGATTTTTTCCCCATTTTTCTTATTTTCTCAAAAAAAACTTAAGGAAAAAAGGAAAAGAAGAAACACGTACCTCAAGAATAAGAACCGTGTTATTACATGAAGGTAAAAATTACACCATTGTAATTATTGAATATTATACTAGACTTACATGGGTTTTCTTATTTTCTCATAAAAATGAGGCTTATGATGTCTTTTTCAAAATTTCAAGTAGATTAAAAAATAAAAAAAAATAAACTATTTTCCCTTATAAATGTTCATGGTGGATAATTTGATAACAAATACTTTTATGAGTTTTTTACTTCTAAATTTTATCATCACTCCTCCTCTCCTATAATACATCAACAAAATGGGGTTGTCTAAATATGAAATATATTCCTCAAATAAATTTCTATGACTCTCTTGAATGAGTTTAAACTTACAAAATTATTTCAGGATAAGGTCTCTAATACTTATTTATTTTTCCTTAACTGTGTTCTCATAAGACCCATCTTAGAAAAAACCCTATATGAACTTTGGAAAGGAAAATTTCATAAAGTTTGATTCTTTAAATTATTTGGTTTTAAATGATTTATCCTTAATACCAAGGATCATATAGGAAAGTTTGACCAAAAATATAATGAAGGTGTGTTTATTGGGTACTCAAACTCAATTAAATCCTATAGAGTCTTTAATAATATGAACAAGACCTTAGAAGAGTCAATTCACATCAAATTTGATGAGAATATTCCAAAATAACATTCCCAAATTGATGATGATGTTGACCAACCTAGTTTTAACTTACCAAAACCTCAATATTATAAAGTAATTAAAAATTATCTAAAATGCCCTTCTACTCATTTACCTAAGGCATGGGTTTAATCTAAATACCATTCCCCTAAGAATGTTATCGGTGAACTATAATCTAAAACTTGTACTTGAAAGTTAGTCTTAAATGAGGTTTAACATCGAGATTTTATCACACACCTTGAAACTCATTACCTTGATAAAACTATTGATGATTAGAATTAGATAATTTCCATGCAAGATGAGTTAAACCAATTTTAAAGGAACAACATTTATACTCTTATGTAACTTCCTGATAATCATTCAAGTATTGACACTAAGTGGGTTTTTTTAATCCAACTTGATGATCAAGGAATTATCATACTTAAAAAGGGAAAAATTGTTTATAAAGTATATAATCAAGAAGTTATTGATTACATTGAAACATTTTTGCCCATTTCATAGCTAAAATATATTAGAGTCTTATTGTAATTTTCGACTCATTTTAATTTTAAACATTTTCAAATGGATGACAAGAGTGATTTTATTAATGGTTTTATTTTTTAAGATGTTTTTGTGAACAAAAAACCTAAATTTACAAATCAAGTTTTCAAGTTAACCAAAGCTCTTTATGGTTTAAAAAAAGTCCCTCGATCTTAGTATGAGAGGTTAAATAAATTTATTTTATCAAGTGATTTTAAAATGAGAAAAAAAAATTCCACATTTTTTTCTCAAAATAGTCTCAAATGATTTATTAATCATTCAAAATTATATTGATAATGTTATTTTTTGATCAAATGAATAAACTATTTGTAAAGAACTTTTTGATTTAATGAATAAAGAGTTTGAAATGAGTTTTATGGGATAACTCAAATTATTTCTTGGTTTTCAAATTTCCAAAAATTCTGATCAAAAATATTTAAACCAAAGTAAATAAACTAATGAAATTATAATTAATTCTGTCATGGATCATGATAATGAAATCCAAACACCCATGAGTAAAACTTGTAAGCTAACATTGGATGAATTCATTCAATCAGTTGACAACAAGGTTTATAGAATCATGATTTAAAGTATGCTTTACATTACTACAGCCTAACATAACATCATGTTTAATGTATTATTTTGTGTTCTTTTTCAATAAAATCCCATGGAATCTAATTTAAAATCTCTAAAAATAATTTTTTTATATTTGAAAGGAACTAAAAAACTTGTATTATTTTATCCAAAGGAAACTTATTTTGAACTTATTTTTTTATGTTGATTTTGGAGGGTTAAAACTAGATATAAAAGTTACTATTGGGACTTTCCACCTACTGGTAAAATTCCTTATCTCATTGATTAGTAAGAATAAAAACTTTATTTTTCTTTTTATAGTCGAAGTTGAATACATAGCCACTAGAAGTTGTTGCACTAAAATTATATGTATGAAACAAGCTCTCTTAGACATTTTTCTTAAATATTCTCACATCTTTATCGATTGTGACAACACTAGTGTGATTAATATATCTAAAAATCATATACAACACTCTAACACTAAGTATATTGATCCGAGATAATGTTTTCTATGAGATTAATTTCAAAAGGGTGATATCATTCTTGCCTTTTTTTGCACCAACCTTCAAATTGATAATATCTTCACTAAAACTCTTCCTCCTGATCACTTTGAATTTATTAATGGTAATCCGGGTATGATTATGTTGTGATAATTATTTATTAACATTGAAAATCTTGATAATTTTAAAAAAAAATTAAAAAAATTCCAAAATTAAATGTTTTATATTTTTTTTTTAAACTAAAAAAAATGTTTTCAAACTTTTCATAATTTTGGTAAAGTAAAGTGTGTGTGATCCTCCAAGAAAAACATTCATGTCTCGAAACAAGTAAGTATATTTGGTTCAAGCATAGATTCTCTAAGGAATTTTATCTTTAAAAGAGTTGGGTATATTTTCAATTCGATCTTCATCCTTGGAATGAGTATTGAGCCTTTATTGAACATCTATTTCGATACTGCCAAGGAATTTTATATATTTAATTAACACAATGTTTTCTAAACCTTAATGATAGAATGGTTTTTAAATTTTAAATTATTTTGTTTTTAAAAAATTTATTACTTATTTAAGTTTTTTTATAGATATGATCTCTTTATCTCTCCTAATGCATTATTTGAGGGGGACCTAATCTTTTTAATTCTGAAACAATCCTTTAAGAGACACATTTTTTCTAAATTATTTTTTAAATTTTATTTTAATCTTGATATCCTTTGAAAAAAATTCAAAGTTTTTATTTCTCTCCTAAGAATTAGTTTTAAAATTTGTTTATTTTATTTTATTGTGAGCTTAATTGAAAATCTTTCTAAATTTTCAGTTTTTTTAAAAAAATTAAATATCTCAAAATATAATTCATGATAATAAACATAGTCAAAATTTTATTTATATTATTTCATATAACCCCATCTATGATTCATTTTTGATAATCTTAATAAGGTATAAATTTTATGTTAAGGGAACAAATTTTGGGGGGGATAAATCTTAGTTAATTTTAGATATCTAATGCTTTTAATATTTATATTTCTACTCTTATTATATTATTGTTTTTGTTTCACTTATTATTTAGGTTTTTATAATCATAAAAAGGTTTAGATTGTTATGTTTATCACCTTATTTATTTTTAATGATCATTAAAACTCATTAAAGTGATTAATTTTTTAATTAAATTAATTGGAAGATAGACTTTATGAAATTGTAATATAATCTAGTACTAACCTTAAAGAACCCTTGTTGAGACCATAATATATTTTTTAAATTCATGGAGTGAAGTACCCAGAACAATAGAATTATTTTGAATAAAATGGTGGATCCACTTGTTAAAGATCATGGTAGCATACAACACCAAACAATTAGAGGTATGTCCAATAGCTTTCCCTTGCAGCTAATATCCACCAGCTACCTAGAGGAGGAAAATTGGCTAGCTGATGCAGATAGGTAGTAGTAGGGAAAGGATTTTTTTCTCAATGTACATCTAGTGGGAGTTTACTGACCATCCAATGAGCTCTTTAGGTTTTTAAAAAAGTAATAGGTAGTTCACCGACTACCCAGTATAGGATACTAGGTAACTGGTGGCTTTGGGATATTAGCTTTGAGGCTACATTTAAAGATGGTTAAAATATATTTTTTGATATTCAATGGGTTAATTACCCTGATGATTTCTAGAAAGTTCCTAAATCATTTTAATGATATAAATAAACCTCTTTGTGGCCTTATAAACTCACATTCTTATCTATTCTCCAAATCCAACATCCTAGAATCTCTAATTCTCTCTCAAGTAATTTCATTTTTTAAATCCTGTAATTTCCAATTTAGATTGTGTGATGATTATAAAATATTCTCACTCACTCCCTTTTTATCATTCTCTCATAGTAGTTCTTCATATTATTTTGATAGAATAAAAATTGTTCTAAAATAGGGTTGGTCCTAATAAATCCTATCTTCTTCCTCTATATTCTTATTATTTATCACTACCTTTAAAGTGAGGGACTCATGTTTTCTTTCAATAACCATTAAAATTAAAGGGACTATTTTTTTTAGGTTTCAACTATACTTAATTATGGTTTCTCATTATAAGCTAAAAAGTAAGGAAGTTTTGGTATCTTGGAAACTATTAAATCCAAGGGACTAATACATTAAATTCTCAATCAATTGAGGTGGTAGACTTAGGGGATCTTATTCATATATTACCGAAATTCTTTATTAAATTTTGTTCCATATTTACTTTTTTTTTCTTTATTTATTTATTTCCTTTCTATCATCTAATTAATAAATCATTTAATACATTAATATGGTTAATTTTTTTATTATTTTAATTACTTTTTCATTATTAATCTTTTATAATAATATATAATTATATTTTTTCACATTTAACTTTGATTATTTTCTCTCTCTTAAATTTTTTTTATTTTCTTTAATCTTTCTAAAAAAGGTTTTTAGTATTTAAGACTGTATTTATTTTTATTTTATAAAGGTAAATTCACCCACTTTCATTTTACCCTAATCCGACCAACATATATAACATGTTTGTACACATTTTTGCATGTGATACCAATTTTTTTATTTCATATTTTTAGGGGAAGCACATACATCCGTACAATGGCCCGAAGGCCTTCATTTTTTACTGATTTTGATAATCCACCTTTCAAGGGGTGTGGTGGAACCCTTACAAGGACCATAGGCGTAAGTATTACATGGCCCATAGGCCTTAGAGGAATTCATTTCCCATAGGCTTTAAACATTACATAAACCCAAACTAACTACTTGGAACTACTCCTCTGCAGTATCTTCATCGTGAAATCAGCTCTCCACCTTCGCATGGCCATTCGGCTAGGCTTTCCCGTGCATGCACAGGCTTTTCCTGATGGCAGGTTCCATACCCTCTCATTATTTCAATCCATTTAGCTTCTACTATGGTGAAAGCTCGTTGCTCCTCCTCCTTCTGAAGCTTTCTCCTTGTAGGTTGTCTGGTTTGCATCTGCACTTAAGGTGGCCCGAAGGCCTTGAGGTGGCCCAAACGCCTTACTAACCCGAAGGCCTGGGTGGCCCAAAGGCCATAAAGGACTTAGGGACTAAATAGGTGTCCTGAAGGCCCAAACGGGGGAATATTCCTAGTTGTTATAGTGTCAAATAGTGCCTGTTACAGTTCTGCACAGTTCTTGCTACAGTACTGCTACAGTAACCCGGAGATTAGGCTCCACCTGGATTTGATCCCGGGTCTCTTGGATGCACTTAAGTAGTACTCACCAACTAGGCTAAGGCTCATGTTCAGGGAATCACATACAAATTTTTAATAAGTTTCAGGAACTTTCACTCAATTGAACAAATATTTCAAAATATTTCAAGGGTTAGGTCTTACCCAATTGGTTAGATAATCACTCATCCTTGATAAATATTATATATACATGTTAAAAAAATTATGTTAAAATAAAATCATACCTCATCCTTTATATTTTTGAATGGGATATCCAAATTTCTAGATTCAATAAGATTTGTTAAATATATGGTAGTTTCACACGTTTTTACAGCTCTACCTCAAGGGTTACTCTCCATCCTTCAAAGGTTTATCTACCCATAATTGAAAAACTATCAAAAAAATATGGGGTGAGGATGTATTTCTAATAGCTCATCATCTTGATCAGTAGGTTTGTAAAATATTTCTAAACCTGAGAACTCCTTTTATTATAAGTCTGAAATATCTATACCTCTTCATTATTGCACCATATTTGGATTTACAACTTTGTTCACCTTTGGTAAATATATACTTATACCCATTTTCAATTTTATTTATATCTTAAGTGTTATTATTAACTTTAGTAATAAAATAAATAGCTTTATTTTTCTACTTTCTAAATCTTTAAATCCAACTCCAACTAATATGAGCATATATTTAAACAACATTTGGTCACATGCTAAACTTTCACTTTAGGTGTGGTTGCCTTTTTTGAAGTAACAATTTTAGAATTTGAGATCACTAATTATTTCCCCTTGTTATTAAATAGTTATTTTTATTCTAGAATCCATGTCATATATCTAACATAACTATGACTTTCCTTCTTTCACATTCTACACACCTCTTTCTCATCTTTTAACTTACCCTTTTTAGGTATCTTCTCATACTATTCATAAGGAGGTTCCGCAACCATACTAATTCGGTTATCTATCCTATAAATTAGTTCAATTTTTTATATCGCTCCCATTTTTCTTATCATTTATAGACATATTTAAATAGTCCATGGTGTGGCCCCTTTTACCATAATAGAAGCATTTATTTCTTATTGAATGTACATCCTGACTACCTTTATTCTTTATTTTCTTGAGAGTATTTCTCCTCAATGATTTTCTCTAATTATCACTCAAGGTAGATTCAATTTATTTGTTCACCTAATTCTCATCCTATAGTTTTATCATATCCCCAATATATCTATGATATTCAGTAGGGTGACACTAGAATTCATCATAAAAAATGACCATCTATGTTTCAAATCTCAGAGAAGTTATTCATAATTTCAAATATTTTCTTTTGAGATAGATCCTTTACCTTCTGTGAGGTCTAATTCTTTTTAGAAATTTTATTTATTTCAAAAGATTTAATCCCCTTTGATTTTGGACTTCTAGAATCTGTATATACTAACATATTGTTCTAGAAATTGATATCCTTATGATCTTATATCTAGAATCACTAATACCTACTGATTAACCTTGTTCTTTTCATGTTATGTGTAGTCTTTCTAGATTTGATTACTTAATGGTTCTAGGCTAGTACTCAGGCATTTTGGATCCTTTTGGGGGCAAATTATTCTTAGAAATTATCACCATTTTATTGACGTATTGGTGGTTATATAATCATTTTTTGACTTCTAAATTTGCATAGTTTTTTAACTATTTCCTATGTTTTTCATCATTACAGGTTCAATGCAATTAGATTTCACTGAAATGTGGGATATGTTTTTCCCTGAGCTTGAGGTGGAGGCTTCTACAAATTATCTCAATATATTTGATCCACCATTTTGAGGATTATTTTATGTAGGTCTCACTTTTAATTTTTTTTTGGATAGATACTTTTTCTCAATAGATTTGGAAGTTCTAACTTTATCTTCCAAATGTTTCAGTTTGATTTTTAGCTTTTGGAATTTCAAGTTGAGAATGTTCTTATAATATTCCATAGATCCCAACCTATATTTCCAATCACTATTTAAATTTTTTATTTGGTCATAATTAATTCTCTAAGACTAAATTAAATAATTATATAACTCTTTTACCCTTTTTTATTTGACTTCCAATTGAGCATATTTAATATCCTTAGAGACTATAGGAAACTTCTCCAATGCATGGAACACCAACTTGAAAAAATTCTTAAAGAATTATTTCTCACATATATATCTTTGAAATTATTCATCAATTTGAAATATATTTTTATTAAAAATTATGGTAGTTTCTTCTTTTCCCCTCACAAACTTTGCGACAGTGTTATAGTTAATCATCTTATTTGCTAATTTTTTCCACTAAATCAGCTTCTTCTTCCAAATGTGACATATCATCAATCCATACCTTGATATATGATAATATATATATATAACAAATTATTCATAGACCTTTTTTAGGTATTCTTGAACTTTATAATAAAATTCACTAAGTGACTCATTAAACTCGTTTTCTTCATAGCTTAATCTTGATTCACTAGAGGAGTCATTATCAATAGTTTTATCATGACACTTACCAATCTAAATAACTTAAGCTAGTGATTTTTCTTATTTATTCTTTATTCCCTTATCAATTTTCTATCCAATTTCTTATTCATGTTTTAAAAATTCGTATAAGTGACTACTAAGTGTTATCTCTCACCCTATTTAGGTCACCATTGGGTACCCAAACATACTTCTTGGATGCAGGTAGGGACCGGGGCAAGTTCCCATAGTATGATGCTTGATTTGTGCCATGCTTAGGAGCAAAGGATCATGGGATTGAGATAGGATTGTGATTCTAGTAAAAGATAGTTACTTTTTATTCTTTTTGGGATTTTGATACGTTAATTGTACTGGATTCTTGTATACCTATTTCCCAACTTTGTAGAGACATTACATGACATATCTTTTTGTATATGATATTTCCTTAGGCATTATTTATTTATTATAGTATTTTGGATGATTTATCTTCTATCAGTTGTTTATCTACTTCCACTATTTATCTGTATGATTTATATCATTGTGTTATACTCTGAAATTAGAGAATATTCTCCCCATATATATATCCTAGTCCCTCACTTCTAGTTAGCATCATATCGCATACAAAGAGTTTTTCTTGAGGTCATGTGACCCACCGACTCAAGGCACCATTTAGTGGAACCTGGGTTGGGATGTTACAAAGTGGTATCAGAGAATCTCATTTTTGGTCATCTTACTATTTTTGAGATAATATACATGAGATTAGGAAGGTATTGGAATTTGTTAATAAGTTGTTCCTAAGAGTAGATAATCTGTGTAGAGAGAAAAACCAAATTTACATGAATATAAATTGTTGTTTTCTGGATTTTGAATATTATAGTTGATTTGATTCCACTATTGGGTGATGCACTTGAATTATGATGTTATCATTGATATTATAGAGGATTTTTTTCACCATTACTCGATGGGATGAGGGTATGCATCTCATGCATCATTTTAGTCACTTTATAGGATTCACATTCCATGAATTATGCCATGCCATATAGGATGAATTTCTTGACTACATGACTTTGTGATATGTTCCTTTTGTGATATATTTTTTTTATTACTAGTGTTCTTTCAAGGAATTGAGAAACATGGTTCGTACTTAGAGTTCCTTT
Organism: Viscum album; assembly: GCA_963277665.1. NCBI lineage: Eukaryota > Viridiplantae > Streptophyta > Magnoliopsida > Santalales > Viscaceae > Viscum > Viscum album. Next base: position 1,248,627,603 of record OY728156.1, on the reverse strand, counting down.
TGTAACATAAATAGTGTTTTCCTGATTAGGCTATAACAAACACTCTAAGAAGTCTACTATGAAACATTGAGTCATGGACTATTGGTCACATGGATCAGAACATGTTATGGTGTGGGTTAAGTGGATTCCATATTTTGTCTCATGAGGCATATGGGCTCTTATGGATCAGAAGTTCTAACGAACCAAGCTTGATGTACATGGAAATTAAATTTCTTTTGCGGAATACTTAATACATTACACAAATAGACACCCAAAGACCACATTAGTTTAGTGTCTTTAGAAACTCAGAACACATTCTTCTAGCTTGGTGAAAGATCTTAAATATCTCCCATAAAGATCTTCCCCTTTAGTTTTCCTACCTAAAACCTTTATTTATATCCTGGGGAAAAGAAAACATAAAAAGGGTGAACTCAAATGATTAGTAAGGGTAAACATGGATAACATAAAATAATCCATAAACATAAGAATGTAAAAACATGAGCATAAAGTTTAAATATCAAAATATTTAGTCATGAAATAAATTTTGGTATTACATTAGTCATAGATCATAAAAGAACATTAACCTTGATAAAATAGCATTGGCATAAAACATAGGATTGTGGCAAACAAATAAGAACATAATATGATTTACATAGTATCCAAGGAATTTCTCCCAATACCATAATAGTGGAAAAAGTACATTACCCATTATAGTGGACAAAGTCCATTACTGAACCGGGTTTACATGTCATTCCAGCCATGTATTACTGAACCAGATTTACTTATCATTCTAGCCCTATATTACTAAACCAGATTTACTTTCCATTCCATTCATGTCTATATCCTGAGATATAAATATTTACCCAATGAATTTTAGGGGGATATATATCCCAATCATCTCAAAATTAAATCATTCTTACATGTTCCACAAAAACATAAACCATTCGCCATAGCATAACCCAAGGAACAAAAAATGGGTTTCTTAAACATCATTCCATCATAATCCATATAAAATAAATGGATTTCATAAAAATAATTCCATCATAAATACAATAAAATAAAATTAATAATAGGGATAGAAACATAACTTTATGTCATCTTAGATGGAAAATAATTTTGATAAAATACTTGAAATTAATTCTTGAGGAAAATATCATTTCTTCTTCAAAAACATTTTCTTTTCTCAAAATGACATGAAATTTTAAAAGAAAATAATTTAATTGAAAATAAAATTGAAATATTATAAATTAAGCTTCATGGAAATATGGTGTTATTAAAGTTTAAGAATCCATTCATGTCGTATAATTTAAAAAACATTCTCCTCTTACTTTTGCCGAAAAAGTAAAAAAAGTACCACATATCGAATAATGAAAAAAATATTCATTTCATACCATTTAATAAAAATTAACCAATAGGTAAAATTAAATTTAAAAAATTGTATAAGAATATAAATAGTATTACATATTTAGGGAACATGGATGTGGATGATAAATATAAACTAGTAAATATTTACATATAAACAATCTCAGATAATACTGAGATTGAAAAATTAACCCTTACCTTAGGTCATATATCCTTCGTATGTATCTGAACCTCCAGTATAATGATTTAAATAATTTTATTGACTTATTCCAGGATAATAATCATTTTTATTATATCATATATTATTATATGATCATCCATTTGTTAGTAACATTTCATTGTCACTCATTATTTGGATATTAACTGCTTTATGTTCTTATGCAAGTTTTGTCGGATAAGTTCATGTTCCACTTCTTAAGTTATAGTTATATCATTTATAGAATTATATTATTATAATATATATAATATTTATTCATTCCATTCATTTATATAATCATGGTTTAATGGAGATCATGTATAATGAATTGCATCGCATTGTGGAGACGGTAGGTCGTATGTACGCACGAGTGACGATATCATTCACTTAATGGTTAAATGGTATTGAATTATACGGTATATTAATTATAAATAATAATTATAATTTTATATTCATTATTTAAATCTATTATACTAATCATTATACCCATCCAAATTTATTATTGTTGAATAACAAATTACACCACAGCGTGGAGATGGTAAGTTGTACGCATGCATGGTGATATTGTTATTCATAGGACGGTTGAAATTAGGTATAAGGTTGTCCTATAATTATAATAAAATATAATCATATATAAGATACTATATTTATTACTTTAGTATTGAAACAACATAAGAAGAGTAAATATACAAAGAAAAGAATTTTGAAAGAGGTGATAAAACAATTACCCCTTTTTTGAGTATCTCCTTTTGATTTGCACAAAAGTTCTCCTTATGATGTTTTTATGAAAAAAATTGTGGTCTCTATGAAGAATGGAGGGATTTTTGGATCTTATTTGAGTATAATTTGGGTGAGAAAATTGTCTTGATAGGTGTGAGTAAATGGGTAGATATGGTGGCCTTTTCTAAGAGGGAGGAGGGGCACTTTAGGAAAGTCTTGAAATATTATTTTATTATAAATTGATTTTCGAATTATAATAGCTCAAAAGTGATATATTTATAGTATAAGATAATTTTGGGTCTAAATCCTCATAAATAATAGGTTTTAGACAATTTTAGGTCCCAAATTTATCCATATCATTTGGCTTTAACCCTTAGTTAAATAATTTAACTCTAACCATGTCTTCTTGTATTTTTACACCATATGGTCAATATAGTTACTATAAAATTCCAATAGAACCTAATGTGGATAATTAATTAAATTTTTAACATTATATAAGTAACTTGACCAAATCTTATATTTTTATGACTATTATATCATTTAATAAAATAGTATTTGTTTTAAAAACTCATTTATGTCAATTTTGACACTATTTAGTTATTGATTTTTGTTAAAGCTATAACAACTTGATTGATTTGAAAAAACTACATTAACTCGAAGATAAAATTTAATGATCATCCAAAAAATTCTTGTATTACATCAAAATTTTCAAATTACATTTATTTCAATATTTATAATATCATTTATTTGAATCTTTCATTAATAAGGTAATCACGGCATTATCATTATGTCATAAATAAATTTATTTATTTAATATCTAAAAATTATAAATAAAATACCATGATGTAGGAAATATTTTTAGATTTATAATTACTATTTATAGTCAAAGATATCAATTATATAATCTCACCTTAAAATTTATTTATTAAAAAGATACATGTTTATGGTATATTTCCCTTTACTTTAAATTAATTATTATAACATGTCATTTTCACACCCAAGTGGATCTCAAAATCCAAAAGTTCAGCCTAAGGATTTTTTTGGTCGCTCATGACTCATAAAATAATATTATAACACATGTTAGGGTAGTTTTATATTATTATAATATTATTTTTACCCTTATTTACCTAATTCACCATTTAACCGTGGTAAATAAAAATAATTACTGAAGTTACTATTCATAATGTCCAAAAATAAAAGGTACCTATTTATATAATTAATACCTTCTGATTAAAAATATGGAATCCATTTTTAAAAATTCAAAATATATAAGTTTCATCAATTAATTTAAAATTAATTCTCATTTTCAAAACCAGAAAGCGGGTTTTTAAGAAGTAAAAACTATCAAAAGATTGACATGTATTTATGTCCAATTTAAATGTGAAATTACTTAAAATGAAAAGAATTGGATTAAATTATAAAAAATAATCCAATTAAAATTTAAAACCAATTAAAAATATAATCTAACTATATAAATAAATTATACAAAAAGGAATTTTTGAATTAAAATGCAGTATTTTTCACTATTCATTAAAATATGAATTTCATCAGAAAAATACCAAAATTTCGACCATGGTAAATTTTTATGTACCTAATCCAAAAAATAAGTTTATTATGACAAATATAACTTATAAAATTTTCAAAAACTATATTTAAAAAAGGTTCTCCATCAAAAGGTTGTAAAACTGTATTTATTTTTTGAAAAATACTTCTTTTATCCAAAAAATGAATTTGTTCCTATATCATATCTAGAAAACATATAAGATGAATTTAAAACATTATATTGAATATATTAAAAATATATTTCACTAATAAAATCCATAAACATTGATTTTATTATTTTATAGACTCACTTATTTTCATTTAAATACTTTTTTTAGAAGGAAGTTAATATTATTCATACCCGCCATTATAATGACTAGGTTATAATATTTAGTTATCACTTATACTTGGTCTTGTGTGAAATGAATTCTATCAAAATAACTTGAAATTATGTGTAACACAATCCAAGAATAGTGTTGTGTATACTGAAAGCTAATACAGTGTTGTGTATAGCGTAATGCTCATCTTGGTGTAGAGTACAACACAAGACATCAAAGAAATTAAAAAGAATCTATCTCATAAAATATTAGGGTGTTACAGAAGTGGTGAACCATTTGGTTTTACCATTTAAAGAGAAATGTTAAATGAATATTAATTCAAATGGAAAATTAAATTTTGAAACAAATAAATTGAACATGACCCAACTTTTGAGTGGGCATTAGGCAGTGTCTATAGTGATGTTGTGACTATTCCTTTTTACCCAGTCCCAAATTTAAGAGCATGAAGAGGGGTGTGACCTATTTATAGGAATATTTTGACCTATCTAGTGCTTTTACCTATGAATTTATGATTATCAATATTTTCTAAGGCGTGTGTTTTCTATTGTAGAGACATGTCAACATGACATCCTCATGTCATACGCCAGGAGGGTGGTGATGACCATGCTCCAAAGGTGGTAGGCCATGGAATACCAATGGATCCTATTATGGTTCCAACTATAGAAGATTTTGTTTTACCAGATGTAGGTGTTAAGTCATAATTACACAAGGGGTTTTTATGCAATATGAATACTTTTTAAGGAGCATCATAGCCTACCTCGTCTATGGAAGAGATAATGTGTGTGTTCCAACAGCAGCATCCTCCCACATTTTTGGGGGATGGTAGTCCACATGATGCTGAGATGTGGATTGAGATTACTTTTTATATATTAAAACATCTAGAGACTCCTCCTGATATGAGAGTGAAGCTCACTACTAATATTCTTCAGGGAGAAATAAAGTGATGGTGGGATGTTTTGAACTAGTCTAACATGCTACAAGATATGGGTTAGGGTGATTTCCAAACCATATTTTATAACTACTTTTTTCCTTGAGACTCTGAGAGCATAGAGGACCAATAAATTTATGCTTATGGAGTAGGGTGTTATGACAGTTATGGAATATTTGAAACGCTTTACAGATCTACAGTGTTTTTTGTTGATATATCTTGTTGATGAGGCATCAAGGGAAAGACGCTTCGAGGAAGGTCTCAAAACTGTCATTTGATCTCAGTTCAATGTGTACAGGTTGAAAAATATTACTAAAATAGTGAATTAGGTGATGATTAAAAAATAAAAACTTGAGGAAAGATGGGGGCACAGAGCATAGTAGTGTAGCCTCTCGATCCAGTGGTTCAGCTTCCAGTGGCAAGAAGTGACGTTTTGAGAGTTTCCGTGAGATGAGTACCATCCAGGCTGTTAGTACTAATAGTGTAGTTCTCTATCATCAGTGTGTAAGATGAGGATATATAAGTAATTAGTGTGATTGAGACCCAGTAGAGGGATGATCTTGTGGGAGGATGGTCCATGTGTAGTGTTTTTGTGTAACGACCCAATCTTTTTGAGTAGTATATTAACTTACTCTTATTGATTTAATAAGATGTTATTGGTTAATGCAGAAAGAGGAGTCGATGGCTTCATCCAGTAGACTCAACCCTTATGAAACCCACTTATCAGAGCTTGGGAAGGAGGTAGCATCTGTGGGCTTCGCTTTGGACCAAGCCCAAGCCGAGCTCCAGCGTGTCAAGCTTGAACGAAAACGCTTGCAGGAGAAGTTCAAGTTAGTGGAGATTGCTACTAGGGCAATTTTATCTGAGACTCCATCAGATTCTCTCACCATAGCACACCTTACACTTAGGTCTTATGCCAGTGTTATAAGGGGCTATGTGATGAGACCCTAGTTTCCTTGTGTAATCCTTTCGGGTGAATAAATTGAGATTTCTTCCTTTAGTGATGTTTGTGAAATTTCAAATGTCTAGATAATTTTAGAATGTATTTTATTGATGAATTTTGAAAAAGGCATATTTTGAAATATATATGTAAACCCTAAATAACTAATGATGTGTAATGATTTTCAAAAAATGGTCTTCTACAAAAGTGTTCATTAAGGAATTTGGAGTCTAATAAGATCAACTTAATTTTTGATGAATAGTAAATTATGAATAGTGATTTTACGCTTAGGATTAGTAATGTGACCAAATGGATTAGTAATCTCACTTAAAGAAAGTTTTAATATAATTTAGACACCTAGATTAAGTAATGTGATTCAATAAAATGGTTAAATAACGGTTTCATAAATTATTATTCAAGTATTAGTTTTTTCGGATGAATAGTGTTTTTTAATTAAAAATTTAATTAAAAATAATTAGAAAATTTTTTTTATAAAAAGGACTTTATTTTTGAACTCAGAGCATCGATATTATGTTAAGGTAATTTTTGGGGATTTTTCTGAAAAAAATAAATTTTCGGTGAATAGTGTATTTATTTAAAAATAAAATTAAAAATATTTAGAAAATTATTTTTATAAAATGGAGTTCATTTTTGAAATCATAGCATTGATATTTGGTTAAGGTGAAATTTTGGGATTATTCTGAGAAAGTTGAATTTTCGGTGAATAGTGAAAGTATAGTTTTTAAGTTACGGGTGTTTAATGACATCATTAAATGATGTATTAAGTATATATTCAATATGGTCGAATTATGAATAGTAAGATAAGGTGTGAGGTGTCCCAAGTGGCCAATACCATGGGCAAATACCATGGGCAAGCCCATGGTTTTGTCAAAACCACTAGTGAGGTGTCCCTTGGCCATTAATGCTTTGTCCCCTCACTTTCCCTATAAATACCCACCCTTTCCTCCCTTAGTTTTCACTCCCAACTCTCCCCCAACGAAGTTCTGGTCTTCTTACCTTCCAAAGAGTCCTCCCAAGGTTCCCCCAAGCCCTCAAGGTCCAATCCTTTGAGTTTCAAGAGTCACATTTTAAGGTAAGGGATCCGACCCCTCTCTTTCTTTTCATGTAATATCTTTTATGTCATTCCTATTATGCTCCATGTTTTTATGTGAGAGGATGTTCTTTTATATTCCTCTTACTGCCCTTTCATGTTTATATGATGATAGATCCCCTCTTACTCTCATCATTTCGTTTTATGAAAGTTTAAGTGACGCCGTTAGGCTGCCGAATTTCTAAGGGATTCTTTCACCCTTCTCATTTTTCAAGTTCAATTTTCATGTCAAGTCTTTCAAGTTCCTTTTTATTATGTTGGGGTATGATCTCTATATCAATCATACTGATCTCTTATGATCATATGATGAGGGACCCTTTTTTATCTTGTCAAATCATTTTCTTTTGAAGTTAAGTGACGACGTAAGGCTGCCGAATTTTCATAAGAGAAATCTAATCTTTTTCCTTCCATGTTTTTCATTTAAAATGGTATGTCCCTAAAATTTAATTACCATGTCCATATGTCCTTCTTATTCTTTCACCCTAATGTTTTATGGATCATTTATGAGTGGGTGACCCATGTCCCCTCTCATTTCAATGTTTTCTAAAACCCCGAAACTTAGCCGTTATGCTGCAGAATTTTCCCCTCAAAATGTCTCTCTCTTTTCTCAAAAATTATTTTATGTTATAAAGTGAATACTCAAAGCTCTTATTTCTACAAGGGTATTCACATATACATAAAAATGTTCCATTTTAAATTCTGGGATTTACATAAATGAGACCCGCTTTCCCTTTCCGTGGGTTTAAAGTGACGTAAAGATCATGTCTTTAAAGCAGTTTTTAAAACATTATGATTATGAAATGAAACCCATTTATTTTGTGCTAAGTGGGTTATTTATGAAATGTTTGATGATGATATATGTGGCTCACATGATAATAAAGGCAAATTTAAGGGTGCACCCTGATAGCGCTCCAATGCATTGGGTAATGATGTAACCACTAGAGATTACAATTTTCACGATACCTTGGTGAATAACCTTGGTAATTTTCAAATGACACCTTGGGGATGGACCTTGGTGATATGGTCATGATTGTCTATGTTAAATGATGTAGCCACATCTTCAAGTTATGAAAAATGTTATTTTTATTATGAAATGCCTCATGATTTCTTTCTCATGCCTTAAAGTTCTTTTCATGTCCTTATTGAAGTATCTCAAGTTCACATGTAAAATGTACCTCTTGTTTCCCTTACTGGGCCTTCTGCTCACCCTTTCTTTTGATGTATGTCCCCAGGTTATGAGATGCATAATGAACATAGGATGAACTAAAGGAGAAGCCTTTAAAGTGTTTAAGAAGAATTTTTTTATGTTTTTTTTTATGTATTATGATCCTTGTTTCCAAGACACTAAACCTTAACGATCCTCAGTTTTGTGTAATGTAATGAAAGTTTATGTTAAAATGGCGGGATGCTATATTTTGCAGGACCTTCCCTCTAGCAGTTGGTGGGAGGGGGTCAGCTCTGACTCCAAGTTGAGGAGAAGGTTTAATAGCTCTATGTCAGGTTGGGAACTAGAGTAGTACCGGTTTTCTAGGTCGAGGTGGTGGTTGTGGCTGAGACAGCTAGGCACCAGTTGTACCTAGACAGTAGAGCAGGCCTACTTTGGGTAGTGAGGTTGTTTAATAGGGACACAGTTCAGGTCAGATATATTATATATAGACTACACCTGAGGAGTTGAGTGTCGGTCTATCTATGGTGAGATTTACGATATTAGTAGCCTCTATAATATTATTTTATCTTTTTTATATAGGTGAATCACATAGTTTCATATTTGTATCTATGGCAGAAAATATTGGGCTTGTTGTTTATTTTTTTGAGTGTTATGACACTCGATACTCAATTGATAATATTAGAGAGTGTACACCAGTTTAAGGGGTTCCCCCTTGAGTTTGGTGGGTGTCACTTCATATGGGATATTGTTTTCCTTAAGATGACTGGGTTTGACTTCATACTCAGGATGGACTATCTAGTTTCTGATTGATACAACGTTGATTTCTATCGTTAGAGGGTGAATTTCACATCACTAGAGGGTGGATTTTTTATTTAAAATGGTGTATGGGATTTCCATGAGATCTAAGTTAGAATATAGTATCATGGGATGGGTAGGATGATAGACCATATTTCTATTTTGTATCTAGATGATCAGGGATCACATTAAGTAGATTTACTTCTAGTGGTTGATCATTTCAAGGATATCTTTCCAGATGAATTTTCTAGTTTACCTCCTAAGAGAGAGGTGGATTTCTCCATCGATATTGTTCCATAAGTTTCATTGGTATCTATTCATATGTATAGGATGGCTAATACAAAGTTACAGGAGATTAAGAAGTAGCTAGAGGATTTTGTGGCAAAGGGTTTTATATAACCCTTGTACTTCTATGTGGGGTTTTCTAGTCCTTTTTGTGAAAAGGTTGGATAGTACCCTCAGGCTATGTATGGATTATTAAAATTGAACTAGTCAATGGTTAAAACCCGATATCCATTACCATGGATTGATGACCTTTTTATCATCTCTGAGGTGGTTGGGTCTTCTCAAAAATTGATTTGATATCAGGATATTATCAAGTGAACATTTGACCTATATACATACCTCATATAGCTTTTTGTAGAAGGTATGTTCTATATGAGTATCTAGTTATGTTGTTTAGTCTCACGAACACGCCAGCGGTTTTCAGGGAATTGATGAATTAAAACTTTCATCCTTATCGGGATTCTTTTATTGTGGTATTTTTTTGATGATATACTGTTATATTATAAAAATCAACACGACCATTCCAAACATCTTGATATCATTTTGGATACACTAAGAGGTCATTAGTTGTATGCTAATCTCACAAAGTGTCACTTATGGATAGATAAGATTCACTTACTAGGTCATATTATCTCAGAGAAAGGAGTATTAATTAACCCAAAGAAGGTGAGAGCTATAGTTTCCTGAGATAATCATAAGAAAATATTTGATACACAAAGTTTCTTGTGGATAACTGGATATTATAGGTGTTTCATACATGAATTTTATCACTTAGAAACACCTCTGATGGGCTTGACTAAGAAGGGAGTGAAGTTTTTATGGAAAAATACCTGTGAGATAGCCTATCATAAGCTAAAATAGAGATTGATTTCAGTATCAGCCCTGATTCTTATTGATGTGGGAAGGAGCTAAAATATGTATTTTGATTCATCAAGTATCAGGATAGGATCAGTTCTGATTTAGGGGGATAGAGTTGTGGCATACAGGTCTCGACAGCTGAGGCCACATGAGAGGAATTACCCGATGCATGATCTCGAGTTAGCTATAGTTGTTCATGCTTTGGGTTATTGGAAACATTACTTACTGGGAGATCATTTTTTGGTGTACATGGACTATAAAATCCTCAAGTATATATTTACATGGTGTGATCTAAATTTGAGGTAGTGAAGGTCGGTTGAGTGCCTATAGTCCTTTGACTTTGAGCTTTCCTATACACCTGGAAATGGAAATGCAGTGGTTGATGCACTGATCAGGAGGACTTAGATATAAAAAAATTCAAGAGGCCATTAGTGAGTTCCAACTTATGTGTTTTCTTTCTGAGATGAACTTAGAGGTACAAGATAGTCATTTCCATAATTTTCTTTCATCCTTAGTGGTGAATTATACTCTTATGGATAAATTGAGGATGAGACAATTATCTTATTCAGAGGGCCTAGTTCTAAAGGAGAGTGTGGTAGGTGAGGACCCACCTCTTGGTTGGACTATTGGCAATGATGAAATTTTGTAAATCCATGGTCATGTATAGGTTATAGAAGACATACGTGAGGAGATGATGTAGGAGTTTCATGCCTCGGTTTGGTAATTTCATCCCATTGTTACCAAGATGTATCATTATTTTTGACACATATATTGGTGGTCGGGGATGAAATGTGATTTGGCTAGTTTTTTCATGAGGCGTTCCACCTATCAGCAAGTGAAAGAAGAACATCAGTGACTAATAAGACTTTTACAGTAGTTTCTCATTCCTGAGTGGAAGTGGGAAGACGTCATGATGGATTTCATAACTATTTTACCAAGTTCTCTTAAAGGTATTTGTGTTGTTTGGGTTGTTTTTGACAGGCTCATGAAGGTTTCTCATTTCCTTATGATCAAGGATACTTTCAATGTAGATGATCTTGAGAGTTTTTATATCTTTCAGATAGTACAACTTCATGGGGTCCCTCATACTATCATTTCATATAGGTATTCCCAGTTTAGGTCTCATTTTTAGAAGAGTTTGTAGAGGGCCTTGGGTATATAGATTTTTATGAGCACAACATACCACCCTCAGACTGATGGCCAGTCAGAGCGCATTATTTAGGTGCTTGAGGACATGATGTGAGCATTTTTCTTGGATTGTGGGGATCTTGGGAGAGGCATATACCCCTTTTTGAGTTTTACTACAACAATAGATATCAAGAGACTATATAGATGGAACCTTATGAGGATTTTTATGGTAGTCCATTTAGATCACCCCTATACTGGTTAGAGGTATGTGAGGCAACTTTTCTAGGACCACATCTTATAAAGGAGACTTATGAGCAAGTTCAGTTGATCAGAAAGTGGATGGATACTACACAGTCTTGATAGAAATCTTATTCTGATCACCATCAACAACCTCTAGAGTTCTAGGTTAGGGATTTGGTCTTTCTATGTATCTCACCAAGGCTATGACATATACAGATTAAGAGATAGGGTAAGAATTCACCATGATATGTCAAGCCATTTGAGATTCTATAGAGAGTCAGGAAGATAGCCTATCAGTTACAGTTACCTCATAGGTATTGGTTCATGCATGACATATTCCATGTATCTTAGCTACACTATTATTATTCAGACCTATCTCAAACTATATAGCCTGAGGAGTTTGAGTTGTAGGTATATAAATCCTTTGAGGACTATCTTATTCATATCTTTGATAGGAGCATGAAGGTTCTCTGAGGCTGGTCAGTTCCTCTAGTATAGGTGTTATGGTATCATGGTTTTTTATAGGATGATACTTGGGAGAAAGAGGCCAATATATGTACTTAGTGTCCATATTTATTCTTAGATAATTCTTGACCACACTTGAGAGGGAAATTTGGAGACTAATTACTTTAAGGGGGAATTGTAAGATCTTTATTTTCCCTATGAGGTATGGATCTTTTTTAGTTTAAATGCTTGTTTAGGGACTAATGTGAGTACCCAATGTGATTATGGGTGTATCGGGGGTGTATGGGGCTTGTTTGGAGCCCATACCCTGGATTTTTACAAAACAAATGGCAGACCACACAGTTAGAATAAACCATGCAGAGTAGGTCACACTGTTAGTTCTAACCATGTGAGGTGGTCCAAGCCTCTACCAAGAGGCACACATTTTAATTAAACCATTTGAATGGATGGTTAAAACTTGTGTAAGGTGATCTGTAGTTTTTAGTAGATCCTGAGATATGGTTTGCACATTGTTTTCTAAACCATGTGCACTAACCATGTGAGGTGACCCTTAAAGTAGTGAAGGGAGCATGGTTGGTGCATAGTTTGGCCAACTATGTGGCCGAACCATGCGGCCCATTAAATTTTGGGTAAATTACCATTTCACCCTTAAAAATATTAAAACCTGGATCTAATTTCATTTCTCCTCCGGTGGAAATACCTCATTCATTGAGAGATGACCTTGAATCTCTTGCATATATTTTGATCCCAATTCTCCATAAAAACTCATAATTGAACATCATTAGTCTCTTTGGATTTGTGTCAGTTCTTCATTTGTTCTTCATTTTTATTCTAATATAGATCGAATTAGAAGTTGTTATTGGATGAGTTCTATACTATAGACCTATGGTAGGTGGTCTATACCTTTCCCTCAGGGTTTGGTGTTTTATTTTCTTAGTTTCAGTTCTGTCGCATGCTATACTTTCTAGTGGTGCCCCTAAAATGAATTGAATAATTGAATTGAAAAAATTGGGACCTGTTAGGGATTCTCAATAGAACCTTTGAGTTTTTGGGGGTTTTTTCCCCAACCTAGGCCACCCATGGGGTGTGACTTTTCTTTTTGCCTATTTTTATACCACATTTGGGGTAAATGTGTGCTCTCTTAGTTAGATTGATCCCTTTATAATTTGAATTGAAATGAATTGAATTATTATGAGAAGGTTTGTCTCCCTTTCCATGTGATAACATGATTTTGATTTATTTATTTGTTTAAATGGATTTTATAGAAATTATAGAAATGAGTGGGTAAACTCATGAAATGTAATTGATTGTGAATTGATGTTTGAAATGAATTTATGAGTGGATAATGGAAGTGTATGCCTTGGTTGGTATACCTTGGGTCTTGATTCCATTATATTCCATGGATATTTTCCCCATGGATCTTTATTGTATTAGTGAATTCCTTGGTCTAGTTTTATCCTTAGGTATTGATTTCATAGGATTCATTGGGCCTTGATACCACTTGGATCCAGATTTCTTGGGATGTCATTGGACAAGTTCTATCAACATGAACCTTGGACCCCACAAAATTATTTATTGTTTTTTCATCGATATTTCTCCTAGGACTCAATGTGGATGCCTTGGTCTTATATCTTGGATTCGGCCCTTTGAGGTCTGACACTTTTTATTACATGGTGTGGCCATTGTGGGTGAATTGGTTATATGGAAAGGATATGATGTATATTGTTTACTTGGATATACAATGAGGTCATGTTATTTTTTTACACTTGGTTGTATGGTGTTCCTGTGGTGGTTATTTTGGAATGTTTTTTAGATATCCCTAGTATGGGCATTTAATTCCAGTGGGTAGACTGGATAGTACTACTTGTTTATTACTTTTATCATTTCCCTTATTTATGGGATCATAACTATATTTGTAGGGATCCTTGTATGGATTGATAGTATCACTTTACATTTATTACTTTTTCTATGAACATTTCACTTGTATTCCTACTTTACCTATTGTATACATTGCACACTACTTAGCTTGTTATACACACCTAGATGTTTTATAGACACCATTGGTGGTTGGATACTGTGTGTTATCTTACACCCTATTTGGACCATTATTGGGTATCAGTATAGACTTATTGGATGCAGTTAGGGACTGGGGAAATCACCCACACTAGAGTTCTTGATTTGTTCCATGCTTAGAAGCAGGGGAGCATAGGATTGAGCTAGTCTCATGATGCTAGTTAAAGATAGTTCCTTTTTTTTGGTATTTTGATACTTGTATTGTACTAGATTATTTTATATCTATTTTTCATCTTTATAGATACATTAAATGACATATATTTTTGTATATGATATTGTCTTGGGCATTGTTTATTTATTATAGTCTTTTGGATGATTTATCTTCTGTCAGTTATTTGTCTGCTTCCACTATTGATATATATGATTTCTATCACTATGTTATACTCTGATATGAGGGAATAGTCTCCCTACAGACTCACCCTAGGACCTTTATTATATTTGGTAGCCTCTGGAATATGGAGAGGTTTACTTGAGGCCATGTGACCCACTGACTCGGGGCACCGTTCAATGGCATCTGGGTCGGGACGTTACAAAGATGGATAAAGAATCAAGGTGCATGATTAGCCTACATGGTTTAAAAATCCATGTGGATATCATTAATATGGGTCTTATTTCATTATATTATCCTTTTCATGGTTGGATTATGGTTAGATAAACCATTCATCCAAACCATGCACTACCATTAACCCTACCTTAAATTTTTTGTTGGACCCATTTTCCTTCTGGGTTACATTTGGTTATGAATTCATATTTTATAAGAATAATTAGAGTAAGTTTTATGATGTCTCAAAGTTATTTGTTTAATTTTTTAATAAATTTTGTTCAAAAACTCAATTTTCTAGAAAAAGAACATGTTTAAAAAGTAATAAATGGTTTTTTCTAAAATGAGTTTAAATGAGTTAAAAGTTTTTGATTTAAAAAAGGTTTCAACAAGAGATTAAATAATTTTTCAAGTTATTTTACTATAGTTTGAAACTAATAAAGTATTTTTCTAAGATAAATTGAAATAAAATAGATATTTTAACTTTTAATATGATTTCAAATAGGTAATTGTGAAAATGGTAGACCAATTTTGTAATAAGAACTTTTTGTTTTCAAACGAGTATGGATTATTTTGAACTTTGATTTGTAAAATTATTTCAAATAAAAGGTGGATTTATTTATGGTTTTGTGAAGGAAACCAGGTTATAAGTGATAAAAGTTTAAGCTTGATATTATAAATAGATTTTCTCAAGTGAATTGAAATGAATTTTATGAGGTAGGGTGTGTTACTAATTTTTATAATGGTTTTGAGAGTTTAAAACATTATTTTAGGGAAAAATCATGGTTTTAGAAGAATTTTTGTAAATGGTATTCTGATTCTATTTGATATTTTGATGCTTCGGGGTATGTTTGTGGTTTATTTTTTATTTTATTTTATTTTTACCTATGATTTACTCTATTTTTGGAGGAGTTTATTTTGGGTACATCCTTGATTTAAATATAATATTACCATAATATATATTATTCCTCCTAGAAAATTCATGATGGGTTATGAGAAGTAAGTTTCTTTGGATGCTTCTAAAATTTAGTTTTTTGATATTTTGGGAAGTGTGATTCTTTTGGTTGACAACCTTGCTTGAGATTTCTTAAGTAGTGTCTATTCATATTTCCCAAAGTGAGTTCCTTTACCCAAGTCAATGGTTAAGATATAGATATATGTTCAATCTTTGTAATAGGCCTACATTCGAACCCTATTCGAGAAGATTCTCATATAACCTATATCTATTTTAGGATGTGATTGGTGTGTCCATGGTAGTGAGATTTATTTCTAGGGGACATCCCAGGATGGGTAGTGAACCTATTTCTTTAGGTTTTGGTCAAAGTCCTTTATCCCATGGTGAGTAGCTCTTTTTTATTCTCTAGTGTGTTTTGGATTGGTTAGTATGAGATATCTATTTACATGTTATCTAGTTATGAAGGAGGATGGTTTATTTGTTTTTAAATCTTGGTTTCTTGAAGTTTCATGGTATGGGTTGGGTTGTATCTTGAGTGAGACTATTTAAAGAGATTCTCTTTCTCCCTTCCAATTCATTTTCTCTATTTTTGATCTGTTGTTTTCAATTTGGGTTAATATTTTCTGAGAATTTTTTGAGACCTAGATGATTGATTCATTGGAATTATGAATGTATCCTTGATTGGATGTTTTGGTGAGATCCTTTGATTCTTAGTATCATTTTGATTTTGGTATTTTACCCTCATATTTTTTTCAACCTTCCTCCTTTTTGTAAAACATATGGTGGGGAGACTGAGTATAGGTCTCAAACCTCCAATTGATCATCCTTTATTTCTCTTGTGTTTGTGTTGTGGTTTGAGGTTGTGATCTAGGATTCATGGATGTTTGTGGATTTAGAGATGTGGTTTAATTAGGTTGGTCTTATTTTGGTTCAAATTGGGAGTTGGGACCTAAGGATATTTATGGTTTTAAATATGTTTCCCATTTATATTCTATTTGTTTCTAGTTTCAGTTATGAACTTTTCCTTTTCTATAACTTGATGGATTTCTAGGGGCATAAAGTGTAATGGTGGGTAGAATTATCACACCTTAACCTTCACTTTTCATATTATTTTATCTATTTATTGATTTAGGTCATTTTCCTTGAATTCAAATCATAAATCCCTTAAAAATTTAAATTTTAGAGTTTTAGTTCAGAGTGCACAGTTTTGTTCATGGTTAATAGTAACTATATGGATAATTATGAAAAGGAATAAAATTCTTAACTAATCAGTTCTAAATGCTTGTTTAATGGTTCTCCAAACTATGTGATCAAACCATGTAACTCTCTAGGTGATTCCAATGAATGGAACATGGTTTTCACATGTTTTGATAAACCGTTCATTAAAAATGTTCCCCTAGCCCAATTTTTAAATTTTTTTATTTTACCTAACTACCCCTCCTTGTTTAAGACACCCATTTGGATCCTATCCTCTCCCAATCACATGATCCAGCCGAAGGGATCCCTATGAACCTATCCATATCCTCTTCCATGGATTATTAGGCATTATTATTTGAATATAAGGGGGATTTATCAAGTTTTAATTCTCTCTATTCCTGTTCCTTCTCTATTTTACCATGTTCTTTCTCTTCTCTCACAGTAGATGTTTTTTTTTAAATCCTGGAGGAGGGATTTGACCTGACCTATTTTGTTTCTCCATTTTATGATGTTTGCACCTCCTTCTAGGTACTCTTCTCTTCATATTTTAGGGATTCTCTTTTTTTGAGCTAGGTTGAGGTAAGTTTTCTTGTTTCATAACTATTTATATTTAAATTCTTGATTTCTTGGGATTTCAAATATATATTTTTATGATCATTATTATGTATGTTTAATATTTTTTGATAAAATAAGTTGATTTCACTTGGATTTCATAGAAATTAAAATGGTTTCCCATTTATTTAAGGTTCAAAACCAGTTTTAAATTCATATGCACACCATGTGTTTGATTAAATGCCTAATTGGACCTTTAAACTTAATTTTTATCCCCTAAATCATATTTTTGATTCTGAACCAATGCACATATCATATCTTCAAAAAAATGGGTGTTTTTGAATTAATTAAAGTTATTTTATGGTTATCAAGTAGTTGTGTTCTTTTTGGGTGTTTATGTTTTTTGGTTTTAAAAGGGTGGACTTTTAACCTAGGTTTTGAAATAGTGTTGGCTTTAGTATAAAATGTGTTCATGATGGAAATTGAATTTCATTTTATTTTCAAAGTATTTTTTTAAGCATTGAATTTTATTTTATTTTTAAGATTCAATTTCTTGATTTTAACTTTTAATAACGTATGAAGGCATGATTTTCACTTTGAGGAAAAAAGGTATTTCTTAGAAGGGAGTTTAATGAGTTATTTGTATGTTTTCTCATTTTATGTGATTGAATTAGTGATCTATTTACTCACCATTACTTTATTTTTCATGGGAACATAGGAACTTGGGTAGGAGAACCTAGATCATGATGAGATCCTTTCCACTAGTTATGTGTATCACCATTTACTAGTGAATTAATATATGTGGTACCACCTTTGTTCGAAGAAGTAATTAGATCCATCCAATTATTAAGGGATCCTCCCTAACTTTTGAAGTTATTCCACTAGATAATCCTTTTTTTATTTTACCTAGGCCTTCCACTATGATATTATTACTTTCATATCTTTCTTTCTGGAATTGTATATTAATGTTACAAATTTCCCTTCATTTACCTATTTCCACTATTTTATACTTTTTTATTCTCTTTATTTTGTATGATTTCCATTTTTTTCGATTATATTTCATGTCTTTATTCTATTTCTCTAATAATGTTTTTAAATTAATTTTTTAGAGTGTTTTGAAAGTGAAATATCATAAAAAGGGGTTTTTAAAACAAGTTGTTTAACTAATTTTATTTTTCAAGTAATTTAGGTGTTTTGTTTAAAAATTTATCTTTTGTTAAAGTGGATTCATTTCTTAAATAAAAGTAAAACCTAGATTTTACTCATGTGACTTTTTTTACTCAAATTCAAAAATGGCTATATCTTCATAGAATGTATTTCAAACTATAATGAAAGGGTTTTATAATTAAATATAATTCAAATTATGTGGGGATAATACATATTGGGAATCTATTCTCATACCTATATATAAACATTTTGGGTTCTACTCAATTTCTAGAGGTATTTATTTTGGGTGTACTCCTTCCTAGTTGTGCTTTTAGTTTAGGTTCTGTGTTGAGGTAGGATGGTGACCACAGGTTCCCTAGAGATATGATGTTCGGTTTTTAGTTTCTATTTGTTTTATTTGGTATCGTTTATGTATTGTATTTTCTAGACTCTTTTTATATAGACAGATCCTTCTATATTTGTTTAAATTTTATATTATGGATTTTGGTTTCAAAATTTATGTTTAATTACTTCTTGTTTGGTCTATTTAATTTTTAAATATATTTCTTTTGTATTGGAATGGTGGTCCAAATCATGGATGCATCATGATGTAATTTTAGTAACAAAATACCACTTATTAAATATTATTTATTGGGAAAATCTATTCCCTCGTGATTATTTCATGACATGAAATTTTTTTCCAGCATGGGGTAATCAATAATGAACCTTGGGTCATGTCACAGGCTAACATGGGTTCCCATTTCAGGGGAAACCCATTTTGGTTCATGAAAGACTCGGAAATGAGGTTCATTACATGACCTACTAAAGGTGGGTTTTGAATGACACATCTAATATTATTGTTAACTAGGGTGGGGTCCCAATGGGGTTGGGTTGGGTGAGTTTTTATCCCCATAACTATAGTATTATGATGATGGGTGTAGAGATTGATAATAACAATTATCATGAGTTTTGGGGTTGTAAACTTGATGAACAAAATGTTGTGAGGATGGGAATGAATCCATATGCTAGTGATTACTACATGGTAAAGGGTTTTTAGATTAGTGGTCAAATTATTAAAATGAAAAGCACAAATATCATCAATATATAATACTATATTATTAAGGGTTATTACCTCAATGTTTAAAGCATCATGATGATGAGCATGGAGCTCGATGATAAAAATCACATCTTTAGTAGAAATTTTTACCTCGAAGGCTTAAGTATTGAAAAAAGAAGCAATAACTGTTCGAATTAAATTCAAGGGTGTAATAAACCAAACTTTTATAAATATAATTCCCTTCTGAATGAATAAATTTCTTATTAGGTAATGTAGTTATAGAAAACACATTCACTACATTTTTTATTTTAGACCATTATAAAATATAGCCATAATTTTTTGTTCAGTCTTAAAATACCATTAAGTATTATAACCATTGATAATATAGCTTTTATATAGTGACCATTAAGATTAGTATATATTAAGGGTTATAATAATATCAAATTGACACAGAAGGAAGAAGAGATAGTCTCAACAAATAGGATCATACTCTATAAATCCCATTTATTAGATCTTCCATGGAAGATTTCATCACTGGTATTTACCTTGACCAAGACCAATAAAAGATTTAATAATTGAAACATGAGGGAAATTTTTTATGGGAGAATTTCAAGCTCATAAAGATCACCACCCAAACCATGTTCACTAGGACACCCCAAGAAAGTACTTCCATTATACACCATACCCTTGGGGTGTACGTTGGTGTAATAAAGGGTTATGTATTTAGACCCTGGTAGTATGAATTTTTAAATATTATTTTTAATAAAATAATTATTATATTTATCCCTTTTCATTATTACTTTATATATATACATGATTATTTAATGAGTTTGAAAAAATAATATTTTGATATGAAGAAACCAAAATTGTATTATTAGAAAATATATATATATATAGTTTCAATTAAAACACTCTTTCTAATAAATCAAATGGTTTTGAAATAAATTTTATTTTCATGAAATATTTTTATAAAATAATATTTATTTTAAAAAAATGATGGTATAATTTAATGAAGTTTCATGTAATTTTTTATAAGGTTCGGAATGTTGTTTGTTTCATGAAAAATAGTATTTTTCAATAAATAAGGTTTTTTATTTAAAAGTGTAAATTTCTATATTTAGAAAAATATTTTGGTAAAATGAATATCATTTTTTAAATTTTCATATTGAAATTATCCAATGGTAATTTTTTTATAATTTTATAAGATGGTCTAATTTTTGGGTAAAAATTAAATACAGTATAAATATACAGTATGTATTATCACATCATAATATCCCAAAAGTGATGTAATAAATACTATAAAAGTCATACACAAACAAAAATAGATTTCACTTTCATAATAATTTGTTTTTGAATTTATTTTATTAATTTTAAAAACCTATAATGAATCCTCCAAAACCTATATTATATTTTAAGGTTTTAAAAAACAAATCTTTATAAACATGACTCACTTCTACATCATGAATGAAATTATTTTAATAAATTTCAGTTATTAACCTAATAAAATATTATAATACACTCTTATTTTGTATAAACCATGGGAAAACCCATGGGAAGGTTTGTAGTTTTGATTATTTTATTACATGGAATCCAAAACCTAAGTTTAGAAATTAATAAAGAATTTCCCTCTATTTTGTTATGAATAAACACCAAACCTCCCATTCTGATTCACTAAAAACCCATTCATCATAAATTTCCTATCCCTATTACTATATAAATTCCTCCCAATAAGTTTCCATTTTCTTAATAATCCCCTCCCAAACTTTTAGAAGCAACCTCTCAAGTTAGAGATTCTCTTCCTCTTCCTTTTATTCAAGTACTTTGTATTCGGCATTTTATTTCTAATTATTCATGGTGTAATGTGTCTTTACACATCCCTTTACTATCCTTGTTATGATAAAGTAATTATATACCACCTTTTACTCTCATTAAACCCTTATCTAATCCTTTATGCACACCCCTTATGCTGCCAAAATTATCTCATGATTTTCCATGTCAAATTTTTTTATTATGAATAACCATCCCCATTTCCACTCAAGTGAATTCAACTATATGTAAATATCCTTCATTAATTTTTTACTTCCATTCATGTAACCCACACTCCTTAATCATGGTATTAAAAATGATTAAAGATGTTTATATGTTGTATGATCTATGTGGCACACAAATGTATGTACATGATATGAATGTGACGGGTGGTCCTAGAATTATATAGTCCTCCAATGCATTGGGTAATGTTTTTATCACATAATATATCATGTATGGTTCATGTTCAGTTATCCTAGTCACACTATGTTATAATTTTTTAGAAATTTTCCTTGACTTATTCTTATGATGTCATGTTTTATATTATTATCGTATTCCTATAATTCCTTGATGTTATCATCTTATACCATGCTTAGATGTTCATGATTATGATTCTCACATTTCCATTTCATCATTGTATGCATCTTTTTAGTGTCCCTGACCTAATTAGCCACCCGAACAGTGCTATCGGGTCAGGTTCCACTGGCTTTAGGTGTGCTTCCTCATACACCAAAGGCTGCTGGCTAATAATGAGGGTGTAAAGTACAACATTGGGGAAAATATACCCTCAGTGAAAGATAAAAATAATAGTCTAAGTAATATATATATAACATTCAGTGCAAAAAAAAGACTCATCGGACTTGAACTAGACTCGCAAATCAGAATCACAATCAATATCAATAAATAGCAGATGCATAATAATCAACAGCAGCAGAAAATAAATAAACATTCCACTTGTAACACTAAAACCAAGAATGTGCACATAATACAGGTCATACATATCAATATATAGAATAGGGTCACCCATGGAATACCATAGTACAATACATACATATATATATATATATATATATATATCATGCTAATACCACAAAATAAAATAAAAAAGAAACTCCAGCTAGGCACGAACTCAACATCTCATGACAACATCCCATGCAAAATTGAAACTACGGTCCAACTCTTAAAGTCAATCCCTTACCTGAACATAAAATCATAAGGTCTGCACGTGTCCCAAAGGGCCCATGTAGGGTGTGAGAACGTGTCTCGGTAGGATACCACCTAAGTTTTTATACCCAAAATTAATGTTTAATCAAGTGTGAAATATAAATAAAAGTAAACCAAATCAGCATGATTAAATAAATAAACAAGGGATTCCCTGGTGCTCAACATCAACCAGGAAACCATCACCTACCTTGGCCAACACTGAAATCTCAGAAGTAAATAGGGTCCTTGGCCCCTGGCCTAAGGTACCCCTAATTTCAAAGACTGGTTGAACCCTTAGGTTCCACCTCAAACAAGTAACCCAACACCACGTGCCTCCTGACACCTCATGTCTCAAATAAATCACTGACATTTCAAAGGCATGACCAAACAAGTCAGCAGTCCCTCGAACCCCTGCTTGAAAGCACTCATCGTCCCATGGATCAACATTTGGTGGCACAAAGATACTTTTCCTTGAATAAATTCATTGTTGGCTCTCAACAAAATATCTCAAGAAATAGCAATTCCTGTTCTCCCAAATCAATCTAGTCCCATAGCCTCAATATGGTGAGCCTCATCCCCCAACTAATAGCCTCATTTCTATCAACCAAATTCTCCTCACCTTCCATGTATATTTCTATGGCAAGAACCCCCCAAAACAATTCTTAAGCTACACTACTGGAGATCTCTTCCCACATGAGTGGTAAAACCCACCTCATCATGGAGTCAACCTATATGCACACGAATAAATTTGGTGCTTTGGCCATTATGGGTGAGTGGAAATCAGCAATATAAAACCTAAGACACATCAAATCTGGAACCTCATTCCCCTGAGACCATGTCACTAAAAACCGATGGTCATTCCATCCAAATATCATGGTCCATGCCCAACCTAACGGCCTCAACACCTCATCCAATGTCTTCGACTCCCAATCCTATGATCAATGTCACTCAAGAAATCTGGGTCAATCCCAACTGCTGATATCATCACCCAAGTAACCTAGGCCAATCCCATCACAATGATCACATCGCTTCAATTATGAATGGCCAATGACAACCCATCCTCAGGCCAAGCCCGTCACGACCCATTGGGTCTCATTATGTTCATCTCAATCATTTAATCTTATCATGAGAATTATATATATACAATTCACTTTCAATTAAACAAGAAATTAAATGTAATTGAAATTCACAACTCTAATCTAATAACCAACTCAATATGAAACAAACAATTCAATTAAAGAATATTGAATTGGATAACTTGCAATCAAACAAATAATTAAACGAACTTGAATTGAGCAATGAAAACCAATTCACAATTCCATTTAATATAAACAAAACCCCCATCCAAACTACCCAAGGATACATAGCCTCTAACCCAGACTCGCATGAGAAAATAAGGGAAGGGAACGAGTGACGACATCCCTTATAGTCATACGGTCAATTTAAGACCCAACATGGGGGTATCGCTCAAACGCCCACAGCGCACTAAAAATACACACCCCCCAAAAGTCCTCAAAAATAAAAAGTAAGGTATGAAACACATACATTGGAATTTTATACATAATCACATCTGGTATTAGGATCTAACTCTATGAGATTCGAGAGAAATTAAAGTTTTCATCAATCTCCCTAAAAATAGGGTAAAAAAATAAAACGGATTTAGTGCTCCATGAGTCAGAAACAAAGGAAGAAGGAAGAAAGGGTGGAGAGAGACTTACCAATGGGGTTCCAATGCCACCAATGGATCGAAGATCGGACCACCGATAGAGAGATGAGATCAAAAGGGTAGAAGAGGAATAAATGAGGGCTTCCTCCTATGTATCACATGACCAATGGAGAAGAAATGGAAGGGAGAAGGAAAATAAGAAAAAATAATAAGTAATATAAAAAACATTAATTCATACCCTTACTGGGATGCTTAATTTTCTAAACCATGTGCAAACCATGAGAGATACAGTGTTGAGTAACTTCCCAAAAGGCCTCCCTCACATGTATTGCACACAGTCTTCTCTAACTATGCGGAAGACCTCTGAAATTACTAAATAGAACATCACTAGACCGTTTTCCTCACTCATATAGTTTACCCAAACCATGATTTAGTTCAAAACTGGGTTTCACAGTTACCTAGAAGGGGCCACACAGTTTTCCCCTAAACTGTGTGCCCTAACTTGCGACTCTAAAATAGGCTATTCGGTCTCCAACACTCCTAAAGCCTTTTTGAAACATCTAAGGTAATCCCCAAGCCTCTAAACTAACACAAAAACAAGATATAAAGTTGATGGAACTCTTGAAATTGAGTTTTGATCAATGATAAAAAAAACAGCATAGCCACTAATTGAAAAGTTCAAAAAGGGAGTGGTTTTCAGCCTGACTTAAAAACCCGAGATGTTATAATCTCCCCACCTTAACATATTTCATCCTCAAGCTATCAAATGAAACCCAGAAATGGTATTGAACATACCCATCCCATTTAAAACAAACCCAGACTATCCTAGTATCAAG
The DNA here is from genome assembly GCA_963277665.1 of Viscum album. Taxonomy (NCBI): domain Eukaryota; kingdom Viridiplantae; phylum Streptophyta; class Magnoliopsida; order Santalales; family Viscaceae; genus Viscum; species Viscum album. The sequence continues at coordinate 1,248,602,516 of OY728156.1, read as the reverse complement.
GTTTGAGACCAATTACCTCAAGGGGGATCCTCACCTTAGGAACTTCCTAACTCAATCACATCCTAACCAAAAATAAAAGAATTTAACTAGTACAATGACCATATCTCAGACTCATAAGTCTTTTTATGATGCATCGTCACTCCCGCACCTCATAAGGTGCTCCCATGTTATACCAAACACCCATTCACATCCCGCACCACAACGGTACCCACCTCGAGTCCATGTCACATATGGAACTAAAAATTACCACATCACCTAGGATTCTCAAATAAATCTCAGTGCCTCACACCTCAAATAAGTACTGCATCGCAATAGTACCCAGATGCCTCACACCTCAAGTAACTACATACATTGATGCCTCGATCCCAAGATCCTCAGAATCACACATCCATAGATGCACATTCATAAAACCTGGTTCCTTGAACCTCATATATATATATATATATATATAACACATTCGATACAATTCCAACCTACTAACTAGAATTTTGTCAGTCCATTTAGATATCCCATGCACGTCATCCACCAAAACAGACATGCCTCAACAGGCCATGTCAAAATAGACATGCCTAAAAATTACATTTCAAAATAAATAAAAAGAAATCATGGTCATGCACACTTTGTACCTATGACCATCATCATCTCACTATCCTGCTCAGTGCCTGACAGCTCCATGGTGTGCACCTAGCTTGAAACACAGTGGCCTAAATCCTAGCCTCCCTGTAGTGTTGCACTAGCCACCAGAAATTGACCCCATTGTTGGGTCCCAATGTCTCTTCTGTGACCTTTGTTTGTAGTTGAACCTCAGCTACCCTCACCTGGTATCGATCCTGAGATGACCCTAAATTCCTGAGTCTACCCCAGTCCTAGACTTTTGACTGTCTAAGAAGGACTCCTGCAGAACCTCTTGAGATGAATAACCTATCCACATACCCAACACTACTTTAGAGGTCGCTCACACTGAGTTTAGACATTTCCTATATACCCATACTAAAGGAAACCCTTATAATACCCACTAATAGGTGGTATATATCAGTCCTTGTCAAGAATACCCTACTTGAACTCAACCCGGACTCGCTTCCTTCCATATGAAGCATTGCCACTGAAATCACCTGAAGCTACTGCCCGGCTCGATCTAGTTCTCAGCCACTTGTGGACCACCCTTTCCCTGAAAAATTAGTGGTTCTTGCGATTGAAATTCCCATGTCAGATAGTCCATAGATGGATCTACTCCCTGAGCACCTCGATCAATACCCTAGTTAACTCTTATGAGGCTTTTTTGGAGCTGCTCATCGAGCCATGGCCCAAACGTAGTCGAGTCTGGCAGCTTCCCTGCCTACTCTGGAACCTAAAACTGAGCTTGTTCTTGACCTTATCCCTAATCCTATACCTATGGATCATGATTTTCCTGACCCTTAGGGGTGTCAACCTGATCATGTTCTTGTAGAAACAATCCCTCACTCGTCTAACACTCTATCTAATCCATCTGAGTGGAACCCACTAAATACCATCAAATGGTCAGTCATCCCATAACATATATATATATATATGTAACACAGATAAGGAAAGAAGTAATAGGTATGCCAACTCACTACTCTTTCCCTTCCCTACCACAACCATTCCCCATGGCATCATAACCGCATGGACTCTTTACCCACACTCAATAAATCCAAGTATCAGTTTTTACCTCTATCCATGGTCGTCCTAACAACCATTGTTGCCTCAATCCGATGACCAAGTCGCCAAAACTAGTGATCAACATCACCCCATAACATATTTTCCTTTTCTTATTAGAGCTAGTCCCATTTCACATATTACAATCAATACGTATATCACATGGCATATCAAATTAAACAAGTCATTTCAATTATCAGGGCATATGAATATTCAATTTAACCACCCTAAAATGTGCCTATTAAAGAATAAACATGAATATAAACATCACAAAAACCCCTTACCATACCGGTCCAAGGGTCTAACAACCTCATACCTTTTCGTACCAATCCAAGGTCACATGTCATGACAATAACCATCACATTTCAAATAATCCACCGAGATAGAAATAATATAAACCGTAAAATGAGAAAAATAGAATGGTGTTTCTCACCCATGGTAACTTGTTATATCCCCCATACATGGGTTTTCATACACCCAAGTATGAATTAAAAACCTAGTTCCAACTACAACCTAATCTCCAGTCTACCATAACCCAAATAATATGACTCATAGAAAAGAAAAGGAAGTCGCTATCTCATTTGTAACCAGCCATACACCATTAAAAAATCTCATTCAAGACTACTCACATACCATTTGTAGTGTCCCTGGCTTGATTATCCACCTGAAAAGTGTTATCAGGTTAGGTACCACTATCCTTAGGCATGCCTCCCCATATTTCAAAGGCTACCAACTAGCAGTGAGGGTGTAAAGTACAAAATTGGGTAGACTATACCCTCAGGGAAAGATAAAAATAATGTTCTGGGTAATATATATATATAACATGTAGTAGAAAAAAAAGACTTAGCAAACTCAAACTATACCCTCAAAGTGGAAGAACGATCAATATCAATAAATATATGAAGCATAATAATCAATAGTAGGGAAAATACTATTTTTAAATTAAGAGTAGAGTCTAGAAACTCATTAATACCTCTAAAGAGATAAGGAATAGTCATAGAAAAGACAAACTTTCTACGAACACACATCGTGTAATATAATCTCTTTGTATCATAATATCTTATAAAGCAGGATGCACATCTTGTGTCATCATCCATACTTCTTTTATTATTCATTTACCTAACTAGACAGACTTACCTTCTTCTACCATTATTGTAGATTTAGTAAAGGTACTACCATCCTAATCAAATAGGCCCAAGATATAACTTCCTATTAGAAGTGACAATTATTATCTTCACTATTCAATCAATATCATACCACCAATGACACACCCAAAACAAGCTACTTCACTATGAAATCAATGTCATAGTTTTCATCTTGCATCAAATTACCCAATCAAATGGTATACATTGATAATAATCTCAAGTCAGGAGACCATTAAATGTGTTCGTAGATAGGAACTACTAATGAAACCTGAAACATGTGTTGTTACTATTGGTGGTTCAATCCTCATGATCTCATCTACTCGAGATCACCAAATGTGAACTTTATAATAATAAGTCTCAATTCTTATGACCTCCCAGCACCTAATGGTCACACATCATCTATGTCCTTCCAGAGTGATGGATTTGGACTATAAGTAATTCATTTAAAATTATTTTTTTGGTATCTCTAGGTTCTTAGTATAGTCTATGAACTACTATAACCTTTATATACAATAAGTAATCTAGGGAAATTACCATAAATCACTACTAGAAAACTAACCTTTACCAACGGTTTGGAACCGTTGGTATAGGCCTCCAAACCGTTGGTATAGCCTATACCAACGGTTTGGAGAACCGTAGCCAAGTAAGCCGTTGGGATAGGTCTATACCAACGGTTTTTGGAAAACCGTTGGGATAGGTCTATACCAACGGTTTTTGGAAAACCGTTGGTATAGGTAATATGAAATCTATACCAACGGTAATGGAACCGTTGGTATATAAATTCCAAAAATAAAACATCCGCTGGGATTTGATCCCAGGACCCCTCATTTATAATCGAACGACTTAACCACTATGCTAACATCACTTTTGTAAACATAATTTCATAAATATATATATATATATTATCATAATTATTTAAAATTTTGATTTATATAATGTTCTCGGTTAGTAGATCTGGAAAAAAATCAAAGAACCTATCCCAACGGTTTTCAAAACTGTTGGGATAGGTTAGGTGTGGGTTGAATTCTTTTGGACGAATGTTGAGTTTTTGGGTGGTTTTTCCCAACGGTTCACCAAAACCGTTGGGAAAGAGGCTCAAAATACACCCTTTCCCAACGGTTTGGCATAAACCGTTGGGAAAGGGTCACTCTTTCCCAACGGTTTACCAAACCGTTGGGAAAGGTGGGGAAATCTAAGGATTTCCCAACGGTTTTGGTGAACCGTTGGGAAATGGTAGCTATACCAATGGTTTTTACAAACTGTTGGTATAGAAGTGTTGGGAAAGATCATCTTTCCAGTAGTGAATATAGTGGACACCGAAGTATCAACACTATTTTGGTATGATAAATACATGTATATATCAAACTATATACATGTAATGGTAATAAAATTATATAAATAATTTGAATCTAGGGAACCCACTTACAACACTTTCACTTCCACTAGATCTAACTACTAACAAGTCTCAACTTGTAAGATCCCATGTTTTAGGATGGATTGAAATTCCAAGAGTTTTTGAAATTTTCATTTGGTGGACAGTATGAATATTAAATTGAGTCTCAAACCATAATTATAAGAGTTAAAACACTTCAAAGTATTTATTTTGGATGAGTTTTAGGGTCCAAGGGTTGTCTTATAGGTTTGGATGAGTTTCGGGAGTTTCAGGCTTCGAAAAATCACTTTCTGGAGAAAACTAACAAGGGTACATAGTTAGTTTAAACCATGTGGTCCCCTTGGATAAATTATGTATCCCTGTAAGAGGTTTTTTATGCTTTAATAAACCATGTTTGGTAGGATTCATGGCCATGAAAAATTTCTACAGTAAATTTCAGAGGTGGGTGCATGGGTTGTGCATAGTTTTCCAAACTATACGCTTAACCCGCATGGTTAGTACCACTTAACCAGTATCACCGCACAGTTAGTTACTGGTTATCCCAAACCATGTGGAAAACAATGTGGGTTATCACTCTTGGGAAGTAAAATTTATATGTTCGGTGCATAGTTAGAAAAACTATGCATCATAACTATGCACTCTAATTAAAGGGGGTGAAATGATAATTTTTACCTCTCACCCTTTAAGGGTTCCTCATAAGAACCTTGACCCCAGTTTCACAGAGAAGGTTCCTTATATTAATACATTGTAATGTTTAAAATGATTCCACATCCCAAAGGACTAATTCATTTAGTAATTTTGGAAAACAAGATACAAACATAAGTTAAAAATTGCAACTTGAAATGAAATACATAATAGAAATTCCATTGGAAACATTTATGACTCCTACATTATCCCTACAAAGAATTCATAATATTCATCTTCACAGTTTGGGGAAAATAAAACATAAAAAAGGGTTGAGATCAAATGCTTAGTAAGGTTAAGTAATACATTATAAGTTATCATAAATATAAACACTAGGCATAGTGAACAACTAAAAACACATGCCTTTAAAAATATACTTGAGCAAAATATGGAAGGAATGAAATATTTTTAAATAAGGCCATATAAATGATCATAAGAGAATGAAACATAACAATTTATATTCTACTAGTCAAATAATCACATGTTATATCAATTACTAATACCATAAATAGGTAATGAATAATATTGTACATCTCAAACATATTGTCAAGGCCTCGGCCAAGATGTCTGAAAATACTGTGGTAAGACCTCGGCCAAAACCCGATTTTGTTTTGTTCCATGAGACCTACTGATGTATTGAGGGGATATAGAAGTCCCCACCCTTCACTTTATAAGTCCAATTCATTCCTAATATTAAAGGGGATAAACGTAACAACATGAACATATGAAATAAATTTCTCCAATCTGTACACATAAACACTAACTATTCTGAGTAGTATGGTGAATGGTATCAAGATATAATATCCATAGTAAAACTAATTATAAACCATTTAATACAATATTTTAGATGATAAAATAAGATATTAACCTCAATAATACATAAAATTCAATGGAGGTGTTAAAATAGACAAAATACTCTAATAAAATCATTAAGAATTTTTTGAGAGAAATACACTTTTACTTTGAAAATAAGAGTTCTTTTGGAAAACTATTTTCATAAAACTAGAAATTAAATAAATTATTTTTTCCATGATTAAATTATTGGTTTTAGAAAAATAATTTTTTCTATAAAAATATTTTACAGTGCACTTGAAAATAGGTAAGAATTTGAGAAGTTCCCTTAAATCATGCTTGTTTATCAGGAAGAATTGTGAAATATCCTTTTAAAACATGTAACTCCACATTAAATAAAGAAGGATTATGATTGGTATATATATATAACACTAAAAAATAATTTATTAGGATTAAATAATAATTAATAATTTCATTGGGTTAAATAGGTAGAAAGAGTAATCATGAATGGTAGATGGAGGTTTGGGGAGAAAACCCTTACCATATGTCCAAATGAGTTCGGCACTTGACCTTAAAATCCTGGATAATCATATTACATCCATTAATTAATTAATTAATAACTTTATCTAAATTTATTTGATTTATTATAATTTTATTAAGTTAATTTATGTCATTTTGAATAAGTTATAAGATATAATTTTATTGCTCGGGAGTGTTTGATTCCTTGGTTTCCATGATCGGTATACTTGTATATGAGTATGGAAGTTCTTGTGGAATTTGTATAATTCCCCAGAATTAAATTCATATGATATTAATGAAAATACATAAGATTAAATGGTGATATAATTCAATTTTTTTATATGGTATGATGATTATTTATTATATAAAATTGTAGTGATAATCATTTAGATTATATTGGCGATATTTCGATTATTACGAACTAGTTTTGTCGTATAAATTGGTATTATGTATATATAATAGTTTCAAAACAATTAATGATGAATAATAAATATTTTATAATCTTTTTCAGCCATAAAAAATGGTTTAATGACCATCCTTGAAGGATAAATTGAAGAACGGAGGTTAGTCATCCATGAAGGTTGTAAATCGGACCTCCCGTATGATGATTTCGTTTTTAAAATAAAATAGAGAGAGAGAGAGAGATTAGTTTGAGGAAGGATATTACATTATAATCATATCATTACAGTATATAGATGATACTAGATTTATCATGATCATTTATACATAGTATGTGAGGACATGATAAGAAAAGAAAATAAATTGAAAATGAAATTAAAAGAAAAAGGAAGAGGGTTTACCTCTTGAAATATCCTCCTTGAGAACCACCTTAAGGGAAGGGACTTTGGTATTTTAGAAATACCAAGATCTCTTGGAAATGGGGAGAGACTTGGGAAGAGGATTTGGGCAGAAATTTTATAATCTTCAAGGATTAGTGGAGTGAAGAGAAGAGGGGTTGAGGGTGGTGTTTATAGTGGATGAGAGGGGTGATTTTTGAATATCTTATTCATTATTTTATTATTTTTCTCAAGACAAGAAATAGTGTTGATTATTGGGACCAAAAATTTTAATAATTTTATGTGAGTTCAAACCAAGTGTTCTTAAATCATAAATTACTCAAGGAATAGTGTATTTAGCTTCTAATGTATCTATATCGTAAATTATCATATTTTACTATTCACAAAAAATTCAATTATTTTAGAAAAATCCCAAAAATTCACTATAACTATTTTTCAACATGTAGAATTCAAAAATGGACTCCATTTTATCAAAATAATTTTCTAAATATGTGAAATTTAATTTTTAAACAAAATCATTATTTACTTGAAAATACAGATTTTAATTTTAAAATTGATATTATAACACTTCCAAAAATTAACTAAGGTCTCATAAAATTATCCTAAAATCATTAGATAAAAAAATATTTATTTATGGATCCATTTTATGAAAATTAATTTTATTTAAAATAATTTTATTAGTTATAAAATTGTAATTAAATATTTATGACTCACAAAAATACTAACACTTAATTAAATTTTTTTAAATTATGCATTTACTTATACTATGATATCATTATATTATACTTTTACTTATGAGATACCTAAATTTTATTTATACTTTCATGGTTGTGGTTACTATTCATTAGTTTGGTTTACTATTCATAAGGGTCGTATTATTATTCCTAAGGTCAAGTTACTATTCACTGAAAAATGTAAGTTGATTCTATCAGACTCTAAATATCTTACTGATCCCAACTGTGTATATTCAGTTTTTGAAATTCAAATCATAGAGTCGGAAAATTTACATTTAGAGGCTAGGTTATAATAAAAAAGTGTTGTTTCAAAGAGACTCAGTGTTTCGTGTATTACATTATATATTAAATTTATTTATAAAACCTTGGGGTGTTACATTCTTCCCCCAAAATGTTACCTCGTAAAAAGATTTGGGAAAGTCTTCATCATAAGTTCCAAAGGCTCCCATGTTTCCTCTTCAATTTTATGATTTTTCCAAAGTACCTTTACCAGCCGAGTCATCTGATTCCTCAATGATTTTTCTTTAGTGTCCAGAATCCAAATAGGCTCTTCACAGTAAGATATGTCAAGTTCCAATTCTATACCTTCGGAAGTGAGTACATGTGTTGGGTCTAGCATGTACTTCCTTAACAAAGAAACATGAAACACATTATGTACCTTAAAGAGTCTAGGAGGAATTTACAAATGATAATCCATAACTCCAATTATCTATAAAATTTCAAAAGGACCAATGTATTTGGGGCTCAGTTCCCCCTTCTTCCAAAATCTTATAACACCCTCCCATAGAGATAATTTTAATAAAACATTATCTCCCACTTGAAATTACAAATATTTCCTTCGATTATCACCATAGATATTTTTCTTTCTTTGAGATTCTTTGATATGGGTTTGAATAGTCTTTACCTTCACTGTTATTTCCTCCACAAGCTCTGGTCCCACCAGCTTCCTTTCGCCAACTTCATCCCAACAAGTTGGTGTAAGACATTCCTTTCCATACAATGATTCATATGGTTCCATTTGAATACTTTAATGGAAACTATTATTGTCGGAAAACTCCATCAAAGGTAAATACTAATCTCACATACCTTGAAAGTCAAGTGAATATTCTCTCAATATATCTTCTAATTTTTGGATCATCCTTTCTGATTACTTATCAGTTTGAGGGTGATAAGTAGTACTAAAATAGAGCTCAATATTCAAGGATTTTTTAAGACTTTTCCATTATTTTGAGGTAAATCATGAATCACGATTAGACACAACTGATAGAGGTGCTCCATGAAGTCTTACATCTTCATTTATATAAATCCATGTGAGGCACTCTTGTGGAAAATTTTCCCTTATAGAAAGGAAATGTGTAGATTTGGTAAGTTGATCAACAATCACCCATATTGCATCATTCTTTATTAGATTTTTTTGCAATCCTATGACAAAATCCATGGTGATTTCATCCCATTTCCATATAGGAATAGGTGGAGGTTAAATGAATCCTCTAGAATAGGTATAGGTTGCATGACTCCTCTAGGATGTTGTCTTTTGGACTTCACTTGTTGACAAACTAAACATCTTGATACATGATCAGAAATTTCTCACTTCATATTATCCCACCAAAAATGTTCATTCAAATCTCTATATATCTTATTACTACCACGGTGTATAAAGAAATTAGAGTTATATTCATCATCCTATAACTTCATTTTTAGCTCAGGGATAGAAGGAACACATAGCCTCCTCCCAAATTTTAGAATTCCATCTTTATACACAAAGTCTACTAACTTCCCATCATTCGCTACTTTAATTTTATTTTGAATATTCTCATCATCAGACTGATAACTTTTTATCCTCTTCAATAAATATGGTTGGGAAACCAATTTAAAAGGTAATGATTCTTCACATTCTTTGATAATTTCCATATCTAACCTTGCTAGATCCATGTACATGGGATCCTTATCAATCCTTATTTTTTTCAGAACTCCATTATCCTTCTTTCTTGATACACATTCCACCTTATTTTACTTCCTTGGATGGTAGTGTATGGAATAATCATAATCCTTGAGTAGCTTGATCCATCGCCTTTTCCTCATGTTGTGTTCTTTCAGTGAGAAGATATATTTCAAGCTCTTATTATTAGTATATATCTCACATCTTTCACTATAGAGATAATGTCTCCATATCTTCAGAGAAAATATTACAATTACCAACTCAAGATCATGAGTTTGATAGTTATGTTAATGAATTTTTAACTGCCTTAATGCATAGGCAATAAATCTATCATTCTGTACACTACCACAAAACTGGGCAAGGCCAGCGCCACCCCTTTATCAGCACTGACGAAAAAGCGCTGATAAAGGGGGGGGCCTTTATCAGCACTAAAAAAAGTACTGATAAAAGTACCCCTTTATCAGTGCTTTTTTTTAGCGCTGATAATCCCCCCCCTTATCAGCGCTTTTTTTAGCGCAGATAAAGGGACCACCTTTATCAGCGCTTGTTTAGTAGCGCTGATAAAGGGTCAACTTCAAAAAAAAATTTAAAAAAATATATTAATATATAAATATAGTTATATAGTTATATTGATATAAATATAATATATAATTTTTAAATATATTTTAGATAAGTATAAATGTACATTTACACTTAATATACTTAATATATAAGATATTTAGTGAAAATGGATTCTTAAAAAATTAAAAAAAAATATTTTTAATTAATAATTTGATAATTATTATGGAGTAATAGTCATTTAATAACAATTTTAAGAATAAAAAAATTTAAAAAATTAAAAAAAAGATCCAAAATATGTTGAAAATGCAACTCAAACTTCAAACGGCCATAACTTTTGATCCGGGTGTCCGTTTGAGCTCTACCACATATCAAATCGAAGCATGCGACAAGCTCTACGTCCTTGTAACTTGAGGGGACCCTAGTCAAGCGTTTTTCAAGGCCAAAAGATGCCCAGAAGGCCTCCAAAACTGAGTTTTTAGTCGGGGTACCCAGATTTTTTAACATTTTGTCGATTTTCAGCCTCATTTAAGGGGGTATTATTGGATTTTTTTGGTGGGGACTGAATTTATTCCAAGGTATTACATTCATATTGATATTATGCCTTTGAAATTTTATCTTTTTTTATAATTCATTGTTATTTATAATCGAATATTTAACTATATGTACATATTTTTTATATATTCACGCCTAAAAAATAAATTTTTTAAATAAATAATTAAACATATTTACATATAAAATATACTATCTTTATCTAAATAATAACTAATATCCATTTTATTTAAAATACCAACATATGAATATTTATATAACTACTATATATTAATATAACTATATATATATTAATATAACTATATATATATATTAATATAACTATATATATATATATTAATATAACTATATATATTAATATAAATATATATTACTGCATGAATAAATATAATGAAATATATATATAAATGTATATATATATATCATGAATAAGAGAACAAATCAATATAGGGAAGTGGCAAAGGCTTTAGGTGCGCATGGGGGAGGTCTCGAGATCAAATCCGGGTGGAGGCAAGGGCGCGCGCACAAGGGTGATTTAAAGGGCTAGCGCTGATAAAGGGTGTAGGTGGTGCGGGCGGGCGCTGGATGTGCGGGAAAGCACTGATAAAGGGGGGCTCAAGCGCTGTAAAAATCCCCCCCCCCCCCACGAGATTGGCAGTATTTTTTTTATTTTTTTTATTTTTTTTATTTTTTTTATTTTTTTATTTTTATCAGCGCTAAAAAAAAGCGTTGATAAAAGGGGTCTTTATCAGCACTTTTTGGAGCGCTGATAAAGGGGACCCCCCCCCCTTTATCTTTTCCAGCATTATCAGCGCTTTTTCTAGCGTTGTTAATGGCCATTTTTAGAGCTGATAAAAGCCATATTTGTAGTAGTGGTATAAGGACACAACCAAGTCTTTTCTTTGATACATCACTATAAATCACAAATCCACCATTTCCTGATGGTAGATTCAGGATTGGATAATTCATTAACCTCTTATTAAATTATTCAAAAAATTCTTCACATTATTTTTTCCATATGAACTTAACCCCTTTACAAGTAAACTTGGTTAATGGGTTAGCTAATTGGGTGAAGTTATGAATGAAACGTCAATAATAACCTGCTAAACCAATAAAACTATGTTCCTCAGTTATGTTCATTAGAGTAGGTCATTCTTGAAATGCCTTTGTATTTGAAAGATCAACTAAGATTCTATCCTTAGAGATAATATGTCCAAGAGAATAAATTGTTTGAATCTAGAATTCACACTTTCTAAACTTCCTATATAACTCGTTTCTTCTAAGAGACTTCAGAATAATGCGCAAGTAATTCTCATAATCATCGTAGATTTTGGATTATACCAAGATATCATCAATAAATACCACAAAAAAGTCTTCAAGATATTCCTTCAAAACTCTATTCATTAGATCCATGAAAATATAGGGTGTATTAGTTAGTCCAAAAGGCATTTCTGTAAACTCATAATGCCCATACCTGGTTTGAAATATTGTCTTTGGAATATCTTTCTTCCTCGCCTGAAACTGATGATATCCATATAAAAGTTCAATCTTCGAAAAATATTAAGCTCTATGAATTTTATAAAATAAATCATCAATCTGAGGTGGGGGTACTTGTTCTTTATTTTAATATCATTGATTTCTCTATATTCAATGTACAACCTCATGGATCTATCTTTCTTCTTGACAAAAAGAACAAGGTCTCCCCATGGAGAAACACTAGGGTGGATAAATCCTTTATCACTCAATTCCTCTAGTTGTTTCTTTAATTATATTAATTCTAATATGGCCATTCTATAAGAATTATTTAATATAGGCCTTGGACCAGGAATTAAATCAATAGAAAACTCAATTTCCTACTCCATAGGATGTCTAGGTAAATCCATTGGAAATACATCAATGTATTCTTTCACAATAGTTAAATCCTCAATTTGATTATTTCTTTTCTCACCTATAGATATTATTTTATATTTCTTACCAATAATTTCATTCTGTAGAGCTACTGGGGGTGGATCTAGATAAGAATCAAATGACGAGGTTTCTACATCATTATCAAAAATTATAACTTCCTTCTTCTTGAAATAGATTTTCACATCATAAATTGAAATCCAATTCATACCAAGAATTATATCAAATTAAATCATGGTTATAATGGTAAGGTCAGTATCTAAAGCACGTTTATGCATTATAAGGGGTATTTATCGACACATATTTGTTGAAATGATACTTCCCTTAGGCGTTTTATTGAAAAATAATTTATTAAATCAAATTGGAAATGTATAATTTTCTTAGAAAAATAGGAAGATATAAAAGAATGATATGATCCATAATCAAATAAATCAGTGGATAAGTTTGAGGAAATTATTAAAGTACCTTCCACCACATCATTATAAACTTCAACCTTAGCAGGTGTGATTGCATAAGCCTAGCCTTTCTCCCTTGGCCTTCTCTGGGTAATGTTTCCTTGACACTTAGAACAATCATTGAAATAATTTCCCATCTATTTACCATTTTAGAATTGAACATTGATAGATTCCTTTCTTCCCTTGCAATCATAAGATTAGCGGCCTCTTTCTCCATATTTATAACAGAATCCTTTTACTTTTAATCAAGCTCTAGGGTATTTCTTTCCACAAGTATCACATGTTGGAAAACTACCATTTTTATTATTCCCTTTATAAATTCTTTTCTACTCCACACTCTTATTTTCTTACTTTCCTTTAAAGTCATAAGACTTAGAGAATTCTTTCTCTATCTTGATTGTACATGAGACTATATCTTTGTATGATAAGAATGTTTTGAAAACCAGTTCCCTTCGGAGGAATGGTTTTAAACCATAAAAGAATCAATCAATCTTACTCCTTGTATTAAGTATGTATTCCATAGAATGCCTTTCTATCCTTGTAAAATTGGCTTCATACTTCACAATGTTTTCATCCTCTTTTTTTTCAAACTCAGGAATTGCCTCTCCATATCTGCTCATCATTCATGAGGAAAATATTTTTCTAAGGATATTTCCTTAAATTACCTCCATTACATTTATTCTATTTCTTCCTCCTCCTTTTTGTTTTGAATTAATGACCACCACTGATCCACATCTCCTGATATATGATAAACTTTCATGATAACCTTCTTCATTTCGTTACATCCCAAAGTGAGAAATATCTTCTCTAAGGAACTTATCCACTAATCCTATATGAATGGGTTTGTAGTCCCATTGAATGATGGTGTATTTTTTCACATAAAGTGGTCTAACATTTCTCCTCCACGTTGTGGATAATTATTCTCCATATGGGTAAGTTTATTGTCCATAACTTGAGTCAGCTGTCCCAGTATAGTTATAAGTTTCTCAGCACTAGTCGCATCTTCAGAACCAACATCATTATTTTTCATAGGAGTTAAATCCCTATATGGGATACGTGCATTTATGTGGTTTCCATTCCTTCCACTATGTTCCATTTCTAAAAAATGGCATACACTAAATTAGTTTATGAATCATAATGTATAATGGCAAACTATGAAAACACTTAACATAAATTTAAATTTTATGCATGTCTAATTTCATAATCATTAGTATGGTTTCTTTGAGGAAATATTTACATTTAAATCCTTCATAATGGTTTATAGAGAAAATGTGAATTATCCTAAGCATATTCACTGGTTGTTTAAAATCAGGTGCACAGTAAGACCCATTTTCATGTACCAAGTTACCCTGAGTCAGGCCGAGAACACCTTGTCAGAGTTGTTACTCCAAGGTACATTTGTGACAGAAGCACATCCACTTACAGTATCAAGACAATTATGTATTTCTAGGAAGATCCATATAATCTATACCTAAACAAAATTCTAGGATGTTCTTGAATACTTATCCTCAAAGTCAATCTTATGGTTTTGTTCCCTAATCTATGTTTTCTAATTCTAGTTTCCAATTTTTCTACTAAACTTCCTTTGATACTAACCATAAGGACCCTAATCCTAGTTGCTCTGAGTTGATGCCTTATATTAATAAATTTTCATGTTTACAAGTATGTTTCATCCTCAAGGATTGATTAGTTTAGTATTTTTGGAAAAAAATATACAAAAATAAGTTCAACATTATAACCTGAAATGAAATACATAATAGCAATTCCATTGGAAACATCTATGACTCCTAGATTACCCCTGAAAGTTATTCATAATATTCATCTTCATAACCTATGTAAAATAAAACTTAAGAAAGGGGTGAGCTCATATGCTCGGTAAGGGTAAGTAATACATTGGAAGTTATCATAAAAATAAACATTGTGCATGGTGAACAACTAAAAACACATTCCTTTACAAATATACTTGAGCATAATATGGTAGGAATGAAAGCTGATTAAATAAGGCCATATAAATTATCATAAGAGAATGAAACATAAACATTGATATTCTAATAGTAAAATAATCACATGGTTTATCAATTACTAATACCATAATGAGATAATTCATAATGTCATACATCTGAAACATATTGTCAAGGGCTCAGCCAAGATGTTTAAAAATACTAGGGTACAACCTCAGCCCAAACCCAATTCTGTTTTGTACCATGAGACCTACTGATGCATCGAGGGGCTATAGAAGGTCTCACCCATCACTTGATAAGTCCAATTCATTCCTTGTATGAAAGGGACTAAACATAAACAATATAAACATATAAAATAAATTTCGCCAATCTGTAAACATAAATACTAACCATTCTGAGTAGTGTGGTGAATGGTATCAAGATAAAACATCCACATTCAAACTGATAATAAACCATTTAAAACAATATGGTAGATTATAAATATAATATATTAATCTCAATAAGATATAAAATTCAATAGAGGTGTTGAAATAGACAAAAATACTCTGATAAAATCATCGAGAAATTTTTGAGAGAAATACACTTTTACTTTGAAAAGAAGAGTTATTTGGGGAAAATTTTTCATAAAACCATAAATAATATAAGTTAGTTTTTACATGATGAAATTAGTGGTTTTATAAAAATAATTTTGGCTTAAAAAAGATTTTAGATTGCACTTGAAAATAGGTAATAATTTGAGAAGTTCCCTTAAATTGGGCTTGTTTATCGAGAAGAATTGAGAAATATCCTTTTAAAACATGTAAATTCCCATAAAATAAAGAAGGGTTGTGATTGGTAAATATATATAGAAAAATAATACAGAATTTATTATGATTAAATAATAATAATTAATAATTTAATTGGGGTAAAGAGATAGAAAGGGTGATCCCGAATGACAAATGGAGGTTCAGGGAGAAAACCCTTACCTTATGTATGAATGAGTTCTGCACTTGACCTTAACATCCTGGATAATCATATTAAATACATTAATTAAGAACCTTATATAAATTTATTTTATTTATTATAATTTTATTAAGTTTATTTATGGAATTTTGGATGAGTTATAAGATAGAATTTTATCGATCGGGAGCGTTCGATTCTTTGGTTTTCATGATCGGTATACTTGTATATGAGTATGGATGTTCATGTGGAAATGGTATAATTATTGAGAATTGAATTTATATGATAATAATGAAAATATATAAGATTAAATGGTGATATAATTAATTTGGTTATATGTTATGAGTATTAATTATTAGATATAACATTAGTGATAATCATTTAGATTATTTTAGTGATATTTCAATTATTACGAACTAGTTTTGTCGTATGAATTAGTATTATGTATATATACTAGTTTTAGAAAATTAAATAAGAAATAATACATATTTTATAATCTTGTTAAACCATAAAAATGGTTTCATTACTAGTCTTGAAGGATAAATTGAAGAACAAAGGTTTGTCATCCACAAAGGTTGTAAATCAGCACCTCCCGAATGATGATTTCGTTTTTAAAATAAAAGAGAGAGAGAGACAGTAGTGTGAGGAAGGATATTACATTATCATGATATAATTATAGTATATATATAATACTGGTGTTATAATTATCATTTTTACATAAGAGGTGAGGGGATGATAAGAAAATAAAATAAATTAAAAGAAAAAAGGAAGTGGGTTTAACTAATGAAATATCCTCCTTGAGAACCACCTTAAGGGAAGGGTTTTTAGTCTTTTGGAAAGACCAAGAGAAACTAGATGTGGGGAGATTATAGGGAATAGTATTTTGGAATAACTTTGAAAATATTAAAGGCTTAGAGAAGTGAATATCAGAGGGATGAGGGTGGTTTTTATAGTGGAGGAGAAGGGTGGTTTTTGAATATCTTATTCATTATTTTATTATTTTGCTCAAGACAAGAAATAGTGTGGATTATTGTGACCAAAAATAGTAATAATTTATTGTGAGTTTGAACCAAGTGTTCTTACATCAGTGATGAATCAAGTAATAGTTTATTTAGCTTCTAATGTATTTATATTGTAAATTATTGTATTTTACTATTCACAAAAAATTCAAGTATTTTAGAAAAATTCCAAAAATTCACCATAAATATTTTTCAGTGTGTAGAATTAAAAAATGGACTCCATTTTATCAAAATAATTTTCTAAATATGTGAAATTTAATTTTTAAATAAAATCATTATTTACCTATAAAATATAGGTTTGAATTTTAAAACTGATATTATAACACTTTCAGAAATTAACTAAGGTCTCATAAAATTATACTACAATCATAATATAATAAAATATAGATTTATAGATCCATTTTATGAAAATTAATTTTATTTTAAATAATTTTATTAATTATAAACTTATAATTAAATATTTATGACTTACAAAAATACCAACACTTAATTAAAAATTTTAAATTATTCATCTACTTATACTATGATATAATTATATAATAATTTCACTTATGAGATACCTAAATTTTATTTATACTTTCATGGGTGTGGTTACTATTCATTGGGCTAGTTTACTATTCATAAGGGTCAAATTACTATTCCTAAGGTCAAGTTTCTATTCCCCAAAAAATGTAATTTGATTCTATCAGACTCTAAATATCTTATTGATCGCAACTATGTATGTCCATTTTTTGAAATTCAAATCACAGAGGCAGAAAAATTATATTCAACGGCTAGGTTATAATAGCAGAGTGTTGTTTTTCAGTGACTCGACATTTCATGCATTACATTCTATATTAAATTTATTTATAAAACCTTTGGGTGTTACATTCCTCCTCCTTTTTCCTCCCCCATTTGGCCAGGAGGTTCCTCGTGCATGTCTACATCCTCCTCTTCTCCCTTTTGGTGAATCTCACTCATTTGAGATCTGAATCTAATTTCATCAGGTACATTGAAAGCGTATCTATAATTTTACGACTCCTCATGTCACTTATTTTAGTTTCTATTCTCACATTCAGTTCTAACTTCATGAAATATAATTAACCCTATTTTCAAGGTGTTTTTATAATCTTTTGATTTTTCTCATTCCATCTCAAATCAAATCCCAATATTGGATGAGTGGACCATCCTAATAATATGGTAGGTGGTCTAGTTTCTTTTCCCTAAAGTCCCACCATTTTATATGATTTTTTTTTGTGTCATACTTCATACTTTCCATGTGTTTCTCATTATCTATTAAATGACTTAAAAATAAATGTATGGACCATGAATTAGGTCCCTTCTTAATGGACAAAATTTGAACTACCATTTAAGGTGGGTTTGATTTAATGTTAGTAGTTTATCCTTTCCATCTTGTGTTTGATCACCCCTTGGGTGTGTTGGAGTTGGTTTTTGCTAATGAAGCATCCAAATGAATCTAATGAATTTTTTGAGACATGTATTTGACATGGAGAGGAGTTACACTTAGTTGTGATATGATACTAAAGATAATTCTTGACTCTTAATTGAGTCCTTGTAATATATATATATATATATATTAAAATTTTGTAAGGTTTGGTTAAACCTCTTGTCCCTTGATTTCTTCCTTATTATTTTTGAGTTAACCCCTCTTTTTAATTGACATGTATGATTATATTAAAGAAAATATGTAAAGGGCATAGATATATCCCATGTCCAATCACTTTTATTAAATGAAACATACCTATTTCTTATGTGACAAACCATCTTTGAGGTTTGATATCTTGTTGAATGAAAAAGGGAAACCAATGGAGTTAATTGAAATGATAAATATAATGGACCCTCCCATGGCCTTCTCAACTACCTAAATGGAATGGCCCAAATTTTACACTTCAATTGTAAAAATTGCATGATTACTAACATGGACTATTTATTATTACCTTATGATATATGGGCATGGAGTCCCTTATATCATGATTCATGGGAATGGAATCACTTATATTATGATTCATGGGCATAGAATCCCTTATATTATGATTCATGGGAATGTCGTCCCTAGGCATGGTGTCCCTTATATTATTAATCATGGACATGGAATCCCGTATTATTTATGGGCATGGAGACCCTTATTATTTTTGGGAATGGTGTCCCTTATTAGTACGGTCATAGATTTCCTCATTGTGATACTCGGGCATGGAATTCCTCCTGACTTATGATACTCAGGCATGGAATCCCTCATAATTTGTGATACTCAGGCATAACATCCCTTATCACTTTATGAGACTCCTACAGCTACGCATGGATGCCTGAGTTATGCCTCAAGTGTTGGTTAGTCTCAGTATATATATATATATATGGATTCATATGTCTCTATGTATCTAGTACATATATATAAAAACATATTTATAAACTTATATATATATATATATGGTCACGTCATCAGAGATATTCCAACTTATATTGAATCAGGTATTATCATCTGAGTATCCCTTGGGGAACCTTAGTTCGACTTTTTATTATTTATTTATTTAATATCCTATTGTTATACCTACACACTACTATACTTTATATTTATAGATGATAGGATATGAATTATAAACCATTGGTGGTGGCCTACTAAGTATATCTCACACCCTTTTTGGGATCTTGTTTGGCACTCGAATTGACCTCATGGAAGTAGGTTCAGGATCATGGATTGTTCTTACATGTTGTTATCCTTCTATGATAAGATAGAGTATGGGAGTATAGGGATCAGTTAATGATCATGATTCTATTAGATATATCTATTTAGTTATTTATTTATTTATTTTCCTTATTAGTATATCCTCGTGTAATGTATTGTATGTATACTTCCATGGGTTCCTGTTATATGTCTGGTTCTTGTACATTATAGCATGTTAATACAAGAACATTTATTCATTTATTATTTATTTTCACTTATTGTTATTTTTTGATTCCTTTATTTATATTGATTCCACTATTGATTATATTTTATACCATTGTACTACTCCGATCATGAGGGTATAGTCTCCCCACTGTACCACCCATAGACCCTCACTACTAGTTGGAAGCCTCTGACATATGGGGAGGTGTGCTTAAGGCCATGTGACTAACAGACACGGGGCACAATTTTAGTGGCTCCTAGGTCAGGACATCACAAAGTGGTATCAAAGGTTTTTTTTCTTTTGTATTACTATTTTTTATGGTATAAAGGAGACTAGGAATGTGTCATTAGTTGGTAAATATCTTGTGTCTGGGTTCAGCCAACTCACACATGAGGGAAAGGCCAATTCACTAGGGATGTAAATGGTGTTTATTTTTTTCTATATTATAGTTGATTATTATTTCACCTTGAGTGATTGCTTTACTTCCATTGGTTATTGATTTACTGATTTATGGATTTTTACCCTCAGTATGGTATGGCAGGGAATTATTACTACATGAATCATCATAGGCTCATAGAATTCACATGCCCTGAATATGCCATGCCATGTAAGTTTCAAAGTAGTTTGTATACCTTTCTTATGTGATTATTTAGTATACTTACCTATATATCTTGATTAGGTGATTTATTTGGCATGAATGCATGTATATAATGATGTGTGATTTTTCAACATGCTTATTTTTATGTCATGATTGGATGATTAACTGTATTTATTTCCCTCTAATAGAATGCATTGTTATAATTATGAAATATAGATGGTTAAATAAAGTGTTTGCATTAAATTAAATGGTGTTTTCCCACATATGTTGATAGTGTAATTCTATTTAACCAGTCTATTTGGATATGTTTGATCCATGACAATTGGTTTCATGAGCTGAAACAGTAATGTTTTAAATTAAATGGGTTCCAAATTTTCAATTTATAAATTGTATGGGTGATTTATAAATTGGGGAACAGTGAACCATATGATCAAACCATATCTTATAAACTTTTTATATTCTGAAAAAAAGAGTGATAACCTGGTTTCAGTTACATAAATTCCAATTATAACTTATAAAGGCAAGTTCCTTTATAACTTGGGAATGGTAATTCATCTAACTAGACCATGATGTGTATATATATGCTAAATTGAAATTTATACAGAAAATGGTTGTCTTTATAAAGGCTAGTACCTATATAATTTGGTCATGATGGCCCGCATGAATAAATTTCTAAATGCACAACTGGACCCAAGTAGGTTAGTTGGGGCATGTTCCTTATGAGATAAACTAGACTCAACCCAAGTAGGTCGGTCTTGATATGATATTCTTATAAAATGAACAATTAAGGGTGTTTTAAAAATATGAATGAGATAGTGGAACCCTTGTGGGTTGTCTTATTCTTTTTTTCCTTGGTTTTTATCCCCATTGGGGTATATATATACTAATGGGAAGGTTATTTAAAGAGTTTTCATCCACTTATATAGTGTAAAATTTAAACATCTGGTGTCATATTTCTCGACCAACCCCCCCCCCCTTTAATTAATTAAATTCCTATTAACTACTTTTCATCTTTATTATTATGAGGCGTAATTTATTTAAAATTTAAATTTCAACCTAAATAGTGTTTTACTCTATAGATTGGAATTGATATTTTCTTTAACCAAGATAGTTATGAGAACTTATGTAATTAATAAATTTTTAAAAATAAATTATAAGATGATTTTCCTTTAAAGTTTCATGGAGATATATAAATAAAGTGTTTATTATAGTTTCTTTAGAATTGGTTCTTTTTTCCTTATATACAAACTGGTTTAAAATGTGGCAATTAATGAGCATCATTTAAATTATTTAAAATAAAATCTTGTATAGGTATCTTTAGCATGAACCCTTGTGTAAGGGTTAGCTTAATGCTTCCTTAGGATGGGAATGTGAGTATTTCCCATAGGTCTTAGTTGGCTTTTTACCCATTGGTATATTGAACTTAAGGTATAGGTGGTATATTCTAACAACCTCTTAGGTGTGAATATAGTTTAAAATTAGACACTCTATGTTGTAAGTAAGGGGCTCTCCTGGTAGAGGTAGCACCCTTAAAATTAAATTATTTCTTAATGCTTGTGAGAAATTTCTGGTGTGAGGTGTCATTTGGGTGACTTTTTCTTGAGTAGGACTCTTAGTGATGAAATGACACCACTAAGTAGACAGTTGGTTATCTAGTAAGTGAACTTTAAAAGGGGGTATTACCATATGTGGATACCTGGTGATTGTCACCTCTTCATCTTCTATATTGGCATTGTAAACATTCAATGATAACTCCCTATTCATATGCTCAATGAGGATTAAGGTTTAGTCGGACAATACTTAGTAGGTAATTTCATATTCCTAGTTGATAGATTTTGACCCTTGTAGGTTGATTATATTTACCTATTTTAAAGAGATAATAAAATTGCATTAGATGACCTACAATAGAGTCCCTTCAGTGGGTTATGGTTCTCATGAAGGTGTTAGACCTAGAGGCCCTTAATTTTAGTGCATACCCTAGTAGGTATGTTTTCTATTTGTTCAAAGGCACCCTAAGATAGGTTGGCTTGGAGTTTATTGGTGCATTTAGGCGATGATCTTGGTTTTTCACTCATTTAAAAACTAATTCACAAAAGGTTCTCAGGTTTTTAAATATAGGCACGTTAATGCATTTTCCTTTTAGAAAGAACCTAGGGTGCTAAATATCAAAACTATCTTGGATGGGAAGGAAAATTCAGGTGCCTAGCCTAGATGACAAGTAGTTTTTCACTTGACTCTTTATTTTCTAAGACGACCCCATGAGACTGACAGTCGATCGATAAGTCACAACACATATGAGGTGCCGATTTTAAAGAGGAGTTCCAAGGGAACTCTCAGTGTACTAAATACTGAAGTTTCATATAAAATGGTCAACTTGAAATTTTTTATGGATGACTCACATGAGTTTGAGTCGGTTCTGGAACTAGGTGGTGCAGGATGCACACACATGTGGATGATAAGTTAGTTCACACCGGTTGTGCACAATGACTGTTTAGAATTAAACATCAATGTGTGTCCAGGTGTAAGCCAAGGAGAAATGGTTTCAAGAATTTGATTCTTGTGGTCATGGTGACCTAGATCTTTGGTTGAATTTAAATGAGGTTCCCTAGTGATGAGGGATAATTTAAGAATGAATTGTGTGGTGTAGGATGGACGACCCATAGCTGGACCTTGACACACATGATTAGGATATATGGTGTCAGGGGTTGGTAAAGGAAAATATGACCAATTTTAATGAGTGTAACTCAGGAGGATCTATACACACCTATTGATAGAAACTTAGTGTACTCCTAGCTAAGTGTAGATCATGTTATATATCTTGACATCATCCTGATTATGTTGAGAGAGAGTTTAGGCTATGCACCAAGCTATATATTTAAATAGCTTCTCTGGTTTGGAGAAGAGACTCTATGGGAGTTGTGCTCAAGGAGTAGTTTAAAGGTAATCTAGGTTGTGTGAAGTACACCATTGGTTGTTTTAGGGTAGTGATCCTCATTTCAATTTTAACCTTGACAAATTTTGTGAGGACTATTATTGGAATTGGGAATGGGTGATGGTTGGCGTTTACATTAGTGCTTGGGATGATAAGGTTTTAATACATTCCAATTTTTTTATGATGATGGATGGGGCATGGGATGTGGTGATCATTCTATATTTTTGTTAGAGTGATGAATAAGATGATCCAAAGGTGGGGAGAGGGACATCAGTCATTGGAGGGAAGCCCTTATGTGATAAGGGTCATGTAAATCTTGATCCTGGTCATTGAATGGTCATTTTTGCACTCATGTGTTTTTTAATAGATAGAGAAATGCACAACTATAATCCTTAGTAAACTCCATGTACAGAAATCTAGGTATGGAAATTAATCCTAGAGTATCTTAAAACGATTCATGAATGTTGGATCAGGATAGCATTAGTTCTAGTGCTACAGCATGATGATGGTTTTTCTTTGGGAGATGGTTCAACTAGGTGATGTCACTGAAACTCGATATAGTCTTTGGTGATAATTCTTGGAAAAAACTCAATACACCTTGGGATAAGGATTCAAAATCTAGTTTTGTTGATTTTTAATCCATAGTATCCAAGCATTTTTTAATAGTCAATCAAAGTCTATTCAAATTGTTTTCTCTCAAATAGATGGATGTGGTTAGTGAGGAAATCACATTAGGCAGGTTTTCCGGATGATATGTGTGCAACTTAAAGGGTCGACTAGGGATTTTCAAGGAAAAACCAACACAGCTAGTTTGAGATTGGTCGATTGGAGTTCAACTATTTAGATCAAGTCGAGGAATGATGGTAGTTTCGTCGCATGTAAATGGATAAATGTGTTGGGTGTGTCACTAGAATTCTATGGATGTGTTTTAGTAGGAAATTATGATGGTGGGAGTACTGTGACTCGGAATTGGCCATTTAAAACTAGAACCTATGGTTGGGAGAACCATAGGCCAGATGATATAAGTGACAATGATGTTATCATGTATCAATTTATGTGGGATCGAGTAAGATCTATCTCAATGTTTCAACTATGTTTTCAAGTGTTGGCTCGAGTCTTAGAAACTTAAGTGTCATATGCTGTAAATGATGCTTGCAGGTGCATTGGGCATTTGGAAACTCAATGTGAACATTTTTATTAGGTAATCCATGATCAGAATAGGTAGGGTGTTTCTTTCATTGTTTCTTAAAGCTTCTCAAGGATGAGAAGTTCTGAGTTGGGGAGATTTTAAGATCCAGTGTTTTAGGATGGGTTGAAATTCCAAGAGTTTCTGAACTTTTTATTTGGTGGATGGGAAAATCTTAAATTGAGTCTCAGACCATGATCCCAAGAGTTGGAACACTTAAAAGTTTTTTTTATGAGGTTTAGGGACTGAGGGGTTCCTCATGGGTTTGTATTAGTTTCATGAGTGTTGTTCCCGTAAAACTCACTTTTCAGGGGAAACTGATAGGGGAAAATAGTTATTTTAAACTGTGTGGCCCCCTAGGAGAAACTATACATCCCTTTAAGAGGTATTTCACAATTTTCTAAATTGTGTGAGTTGGGGTGCATGGAATGAAAAATATCTGAAGTAAATTGTAGAGGTGGGTGCATGGGATGCACACAGTTTTCCAAACCATGCACCTATCTTTCATGGTTAGTGACACTCAACCACTAGCACTACACGGTTGGTTCATGGTTATCTCAAACTGTGTGGCCAAATCATTCAGGGTATGACTCTTGGGTAGTGAGAAATGAAAATTTGGCACATGATTATCCAAACCATGAGGCCTAACTTTTCACCTCATTAAAGGGGGAAATGATGATTTTTTACTACATCCATTTAAGGGTTCCTCCTTTTTCCTCCTCCATTCTACCAGGAGGTCCCCCACATGTTTCTACCTCCTTCTCTTCTCATTTTTAGTGGATCTCCCTCATTTGAGATCCAAATTGAACATCATAAAGTGAATTAGAAGTATATCAGTAAGTCTACAACTCCTCATGACTCTTATTTCAGTTTCTCTACTCACCTTAAACACTAACTTCATGTGATCTAATTTACCCTATTTTTAGGGAATTTATCTAATCTTGCAATTTCTCTCATTATGGCTTGAATCAAAGCCCGATATTGAATAATTGGACCATCCTAATAATGAGTTAGGTGATTTAGTTTCTTTTCCCTAAATTATTGACCATTTATATGATATTTTCATTATTCCACATGCCAAAATTTCCATGTGTTGCTCAAAAATATTAAATGTCTATACCATGGATTAGATCCCTTCATAGAATTGTTATATAGATAGAGGTTATGGACCCAATTTGAACCACCATTTAATGTGGGTTCGACTTAATGTTAATAGTTTATTGTTTACATATTTTGTTTGATTACCCCTTGGGTGTTTTGGACTTGGATTTTTATAATGAATCATTCTAATGAAGTTAATGAATTTTTTAAGACATGTGTTTGACATGGAAAGGAATTACACTTGGACATGAAAGAATACTAAAGATAATTCTTGACTCTTAATTGAGTCCTTGGAATATATATATATATATATATATATATATTAAAATGTTGAAAGGTTTAATTAAACCTCTTGGACCTTGATTTCTTCCTTATTATTTTTGATTTAACCCTGCTTTTTAATTGACATAGCTAATTGAATTAAAGGAAATATGTAAATGGCATGGATATATCCCATGGAAAATCTTTGTTATTAAATGAAACGTACCTATTACTTATGTGAACAGCCATCTTCGAGGTTTGATATCTTTTTTAATAAAAAGGGGAAACCAATGGAGTTAATTTAAATGAAAAATGGCATGGGCCTTCCTAGGTCCTTCTCAACTACCTAAATGTAATGGCCCAAACTGTACACTTGAATTTTGAAAATGGAATTCTTACTAACATGGACTTTTTATTATTACCTTATGGTACCTAGGCATGGAATCCCTTATATTATGATTCATGGGCATGGAATTCCTAGACATGACATCCCTTATATTATGATTCATGGGAATGGAATCCCTGGGCATGGTGTCCCTTATATTATTAATCATGGGCATGGTGTCCCTTATTATTTATGGGCATAGTGAACCTTGTTATTTTGGGCATGTTGTCCCTTATTAGTACAAACATGGTGTCCCTATTTGCAATACTCAAGCATGGAATCTCTCTTTACTTATCATACTTGGTCATGGAATCCCTTATTATTGATGATACTTGATCATGGAATCCCTTGTCACATTATGATACTCCTATGACTATGCATAGATGTATGAGTTACGCCTTGAGTCCTAGATAGTCTCGGTGTCTATATATATGGCTATATATGTCTCTACATATCCTATCCATATTTATAAACTTATATAAATATATATGGTCATGTCATAAGAGATATTCTTTCTTAGGTTGAAGCGGGTATTGTCGTATGGACATCCCTTTGGGAGCCCCAGTTTAACTTGTTATTATTTATTTATTTAATTTCCTATTTTCATACTAGCACACTACTATACTTTATATTCATGAATTGGATATGCATTAGACATCGTTAGTTATGGCCTACTGAGTATATCTCACACCTTGTTTATGTCTTCATTTGGTACCCGAAAAAACCTCATGGTTGCAGGTTTAGGATTGTGGATTTTTCTTGCATGTTGTTATACTTCTGATCTTGAATGGATTATAGGAGAAAGGGATTGAACTAATGATTGTGATTCTATTAGATATATCTATTGAGTCTTTTATTTATTTATTATTTATTTATTTATTTATTTATTTATTTATTTATTTATTTATTTATTTATTTATTTATTTATTTATTTCCCTTGTCAGTTTATACCTATGTATTGTATTATATGTCTACTTTCATGTATTCTTATTATATGTCCATCGCTTGTACATTATATCATGTTCATGAATGAACATTTATTCATTTATTATTTATTTTCATTTGTTATTATTTTCTGCTAAATTTATTTATATTGCTTCTATTTTTTATTATCTTTAATTCCACTATGTTACCCTGTTCATGAGGGTATAGTCTCCCCACAGTACCACCTATAGACCCTCACTGTTAATCAAGTAGCCTCTAGCATATGGGGAGGTGTGCTTGAGGCCATGTTATTGACTAGATCATAGCATCATTTCAATGTCTCTTGGGTCGAGATATCACGCAACTCTCTAGCTCTCACATGAGAATCATTATTCTACTGAGATATGTTATTAGTCAAGGGATATACCATGTTATCCTCTGTGGTTACTTTGATAACTGTGACTTCACCTCTCTAAGTAAACTATCTCAAGAGATGATACTTTCTAAGTATATGATTTTTCCTATGGTGTGACCTAGGCTCCTTGGAAAGCACCACTGGTGCAGTTTTATCACAATAAACTGAAATAGGGTCTATACTGCTAGGCACAACACCAATGTCTAAGACAAATCTTTATATCCAAACTATCTCCTAAGCTATATCAGAGTCCATGATATACTCTGATTTTGTTGTAGAATTAGTGATTGTAGGTTTATTCGAGATTCTCCAACTCACTACACCACCATTCAAGCAAAAGACATAGCTTTACTATGATTTCAAATCATCATGATCTGTCTAGAAACTGGCATTAGTTTATCCTCTCACTACTAGTTCATCATATCCTCCATGAACTTGGAACATATCATTTGTACATATCAAGTACTTCATGATAGTCTTTACATCTTCCCAATATATCTCTCCAAGATTAGAAGGATTTCTTCCCACCATGCTTAAATTAAATTTAATATCAAACCTAGTATATATAATGACATACATGATAGATCCCACTACGAGTCATAATGTATTCTAATCATTATTTTAATCTTCTACTGTGTTTTTGGAAAAATTGTCTTATATATATTAATACCATGTGACATTAGTAATAACCCTCTCTTTTATTATTACATATTGTACCTTTTGATTACCTTTTCAATATATGTAATTTTACTTGTTCCAAGAATACTTTGATATTTATCTCGATAGATCTTGATCCCTAGAATGTAGGCTACTTCACATAAGTCTTTCATATTGAATCATTCATTTAAACAAGTATTAATTGAATGTAAGACTTGTACTTCATTTCACATAATTAATATTTTTTCAATATATAATACAAGGAAAATTATGGAATTCTCACTAACCTTATTATATAAACATGTCTATATTCCATTCTTGATAAAACCAAATTCTCTTATGGCCTCATCAAAATAAACATTACATGATCATGATGTTTTCTCCAACCCATAAATTGATCTCTATAGATCACATGATTTATTGGCACTCTTTGACTTAATAAACCCTTCGAGTTGAGTCATATAGACATCTTCAACCAACTTCTGATTCCATTTTCCAAATATCATAATCATGGAAGGTTGATATTACAAGTAATATTCTGATGGATTTTAGCATCACTGCTGGTGATAATGTTTTTTCATAATCTATACCTTGACATTGGTTGAAATCCTTCACTACTAGTCATGCCTTATAGTTATTGAATTTTCCATCCATGTCTATCTTTTTATTAAATCCCCATTTTCACCCAATGGGTTTTACATTAGTTGGAGGGTCTACCAAAATAAAAACTTGATTCAAGTACATGGACTCTATCTTGTAATGAATAGATTCTTTCCATTTGGTAGCATCATTTCCATCTAGTGACTCCTTATAGGTTAGAGGTTCATCACTCTCTAAGAGTAATGTATCACCTAACTCGGTGATTAGAATACCATATCCCTCTGGTTCTTTAACCTCTCAAGTAGACCTACATAGTACTTGTGTCTTAGGAACATCTTCATCTCCCATTATTTCTTATGAAGATGGTTCCAGTACTAACTCTTGTTCATCTAGAGCATCAACTTCATCAAAGTCAATCTTTATCCCACTATTTCTATTAGAAATGTTCCACCTTTCTATAAATATATCATGTCTCACCAAAATTACTTTTCTATATTAAGGGTTATATGGGTAATATCCTTTTGTTTCTTTAGGATAACCTATAAATATGCACTTCAAGCTTCGAGATGCTAATTGTCACTAGGTATAGTCTTGAAAAATTCCTTGCATCCCTGTACACATATGTGTGAGATAATAGGTTTCTTTCTATACCAAAACTCATATGAAATACCATTTGTTTCTTTGTTTGGTACTCAATTAAGGGAATATGTCATTATTTGTAATGTGTATCCCCAAAAGGATAATGGAAGAGTTTCCTGACTCATCGTTTATCTGACCATATAAATCAAGGTATAATTTCCCCTTTCACTAACACCATTCCACTAAGGTGTATAATGAGGAATGAGTTGGGATACTATTCCATACTCCTTCAAGTGATCAATGAATTCTTGGTTAAGATACTCTCCACCTCAGTTAGTGTGAAGTGCCTTAATATTCTTAACAAGATATTTTTCTACTTCATGTCATTATTACTTAAACATATAAAAGGAATTTTAATTATACCACATTAAGTAGATATATTCATACCTACTATTTTCATCAATAAAAGTAATGAAGTATGAAAACTCACCCCTTTAATCTACTAGAAACTGTTAGATCCACTAGGCTAGATACCCTGAGAGGGGAGTGAATCAGGGTATGAAAAATTAAAACAAGTTCCCATTTTGACCTTGTTTTGTTGTTAGACAAAATCCTCTTCTCTCTCTACTTCTTGTTGCAAAGTATGAATGAATCTTAAATCATGCACAGGACACAGTAATTTTACTTGGTTCACCATCACTGGGCTATGTCCAAGGAGCATACACTGGCGATGTGCTGATGTACCAAATCCACTATAAGTGCACTGTTGTTTACAAGTTCGGAGCGAACTCATTGTCCCTCCTAGTTTACAACCACTCACAATATAATAGCTCACTACTCTCTCAACTAAAGTGTGCTTACTGCTTCTTTAGAAGATCCACCCACAGTTTATAGACCTATAGGTCTCTTCATTATCTCTAATGAAATCTACATCCATAACTATTGATAGATTCTCTTTTGATGTCCAACTTTCACCCGTAGATGAATCTTACATTGCACCGGTTGTATCGGGAAACTCTCCTCCTCCAATGGCCCTAAGGCCTTCATTTTTTATTGATTTTGATAATCCACCTTTCAAGGGGTGAGGTGGAACACTTACAAGGCCCGTAGGTGTAAGTATTACATGGCCCATAGTCCTTAGAGGAATTCAATGCCCGTAGGCTTCAAACATTACATACAACCCAGACTAACTACTTGAAACTGCTCCTCCCCAGCATCTTCATCATGAAATCAGCTTTCCACCTTCACATGGTTGTTCGGCTAGGCTTTCCCATGCATGCACAGGCTTGTCCCGATGGCAGGTGTCATACCCTCTCATTCTTGCAATCCATTTAGCTTCTTCTATGGTCAAAGCTCCTTGCTCCTCCTCCTTTTGAAGTTTGTTCCTTGTAGGTTATCTGGTTTGCATCTTCACTTAAGGTGGCCCGGTTTTTACATGCAGCCTTCACTGGGCCTTGCGCGTAATTCCCTGATTTTGCACGAAATCCACTTTTCGCACAACACCACTTTTACGCACTTGCAAGTCTTTTACATGAAACAACATTCTTTTACACGCAACATTTTCTTTTTACGTGCAGCCTTTTATTTACATGAAAATAATGCTTTTATGTGCAACTACCATATTTTATGTGCAACCTTTTTCTTTACGCGCAAACACTCCTTTTACACACAAAAATTGTTGTTTATGCGCAACTCCTTTTCGTGATCCAATTTTGTGTTCTAGAGCTCGGATACTCTCTAAGTCTTTTACTACTTCTAATGAGAGGGGTCACTTCATATTTATAGTCAAAATTGACCCCTACGCAAAATGTCACGAACCAACCCGGGTCGACCCTGAACCGGTCACCCGAGGTGATCTGCGACACAGCCCGAGAGGCGTTCCCGATCCCCCCGGGCTGGCAACAAGCGCCAGGGCATCAACAGAGGCTGCGGGAACGATTTCACCCTATATAAATAAATAAGACTGCAAAGATAATACAGAGCAGCGCAAAAAAGATAAACCAAACAAAGTGACTAAACAGGAATAGGAGAAAAATAAAACTGACCAAACACGACGTCCGAACAAACTCCGTGCGACCTCACGGGTCGCTCTCCGAATCAACGATCAAGCGTCTCCCTAGGCGAGCACACTCAAGCTATAGCCTGCACAAACACTAAAAACATAAAAGAACTATAGGCGTGAGTATTAAAACTCCATTAGGCTAGCCCGATATCTATTCCCAATTCACTACCTTTAAAATAAAAGAAACCTCATTTCAAGTTTGAACTAAAATTTATAAAAGTATGTTTTCTAAATATTCTACTTAAAAACAAAGTACAAACCATTTCCCTTAACCATTTCCAAATTTGGGTTCAATTCATTAGTGTCAATGACATTTTAGGAAAAGGGAAGTTGATGTTTATATTTTCAAATTTGTACAAAGAGAATTAAACACTTTCATTTGAAAACCATTTTTAGAAACCTAATCAAAAGCAATTTAACACTTTCAAAGGAAAACAATACAC
The DNA here is from genome assembly GCA_963277665.1 of Viscum album. NCBI lineage: Eukaryota > Viridiplantae > Streptophyta > Magnoliopsida > Santalales > Viscaceae > Viscum > Viscum album. Next base: position 1,248,570,425 of record OY728156.1, on the reverse strand, counting down.
CAGAATACACAAAGTAAAACACACAACAAGGGCAATGTAGGTATACATGTGAGCATCATAATCACTACTACAAGCAACAAAATCTGAATAGATATGGGTGAACCTAGGAGATCGAGAATAAACCAGAAGACACCAATACATGATAAATCATCCTTACCGACATGTCACGATGAAATCAAACCACACAATACGATCAACCATACTCTCTCAGGAAGGTTGAGGGAAAACCCCGTAGTAATAAACCCAATATATCCACCTACTATGGGCCACTGGTCAGAACCATAACCTACCAGTGCAGCAATCATTCTTAGAATATTCTCTCAATATGCCAGATTCTCATGTCTCAAGTGTTTAAAAAGGGGGTGAGCCAACCGATGCCATCTGAGAATCCAATCAGATATATCTATATATAAAGCACAACAGGAATCACCCCGAGCCACTCCATGGGACAACCTCTTTCCTTTAACTACTCAAGTACCCGGGAGCCTCTAAGCGCAGCCTCCCAAACAATCAATTGCAACCAAGGCATGAGAGTCGTCCTAAGAGGGTTTTTATCAAAACATTTTCATCGCTTTCCATAAAGTGACAAACGGGCATTAAATACATTTCACAATCACTACTCAAAGAAAGTACAACTTCTTTATAAGACCAAACCCAGTTTAGAACCATTTAAAGAACCCCCAAAACACTACTTCACAGGCTGACAATATTTTTATAAACCAAACCAAACCAAAACATTTTATTTTTTCCAAATAAACTTTAAGGGCCAACCAGGAAACTTCTCAAAAGAACCAAAGTACTTGTTCACACTTCAAAAGAAATTATTTCTCAATAAACCATAACTCTATTTTACATTCTGTGAATTATGTTTAAAATCTAAACAGGTATTCTTTCATTATTGGGTGTCCGCTCGTCAAAAAATTATTTCAAGCGTCCTGTATAAAATAAACAGCTCTTTTTACACTAAATAATCATTTAAAGATTAACTATCTTTTATTAAAAATTAATTATCTTATATTATCTCACATTATTTAGAATTAATAAAATATTTATTTTGAACAATTAGTGTGCGCAAATAGCAGGAAATAATGTAGCTTAAATTTTAAAAGCAGTGCAAAGGGAACCTACCTCAGATACACGACGCGATGAAACTACGCACGTTCAAAAATGCACGGTAAAGTCCAACACCCTACATAATAAATATCAAGGACTCAAAACACATCCAAAAAAATCACTAGAGCATGCGAAACCAAGCGTCGGGGAGAAATGCTCACCTCGAAACTGAAGCGCGACGACGACGCAAACTCAGAATCGCTCCGCACGGGTTCTAAAACAATAATCCTACCCAAAAAAACATAAGTTGATAAAACCCCCTAACAAGGCAAAGGCCAAAGGAAGAATAATAATAATAATAATAATAATAATAATAATAATAATAATAGTAATAGTAATAATAATAAAAATAATAATAATAATAATGATGATAATGATAATATTAATAATAATAAAAATAATAATAAGAATAATAAGAATAATAATAATAATAATAATAGTAATAATAACAATAATAATGAAAATAATAATAATAATAATAATAACACTAAAAATAATAATAATAATAAGAATAAGAATAAGAATAATAATAAAATTAAATTAAAAATAACAAAAAAAGGAACCTTTCAAGGGGGCGTAGGTCTGGCAGCAGGCGGGAGTAGAGGATGCCGGTGGGGTTGTGTGTGTTCCGGACAGGAGGTCACCGCGATGGAAAAAAGGGGGTGCGCTGCAACGGGAAGGGACGAGGCGAGGCGGCTGGGTCTGAGGCTGAGGAGATGTGGCGGGTGCACTGCAAGAGGAGTCGGAGGTCGGCGCACGGAGGGAGGCAAGGGAGAGGCCGCTGCTGTGACCCGCTGAAAGCAGGAGCCGCTGAATAGGGAGAAAAGGCTGGGGCGTGCCTGGTGTGCAAAGGAGGCCGAGGGGGAAGCCTGCTGTGACAGAGGAGTCGTCTAAGAGGAGGATAGGGGCGCCGCATGCAGGGGGGAATAGGAGGTGGTGGGTGCGCTGGTCGGATTGCGCAAGGATTTAAGGCGGAGTGGGGTGCGGGCTAGCTGTTGAGGAGGCCGAGCGGGGGCTTCCGTCGCTACCGAGGGGAAGGAGAAGCGTCGAGAGGGCTTGCTGCGCTGGGTGCAGGACGAGGGGAAGGAGAAGGGAGGGATAGGAGGGGTGGCGGCCGAGAGAGAAGAGAGAAGTAAAAAAAAAGGAGGGGGCGGGCCGCTAGGGTTAGAAGAAAGGAAAAATAATAATAATAAAGTAAATGAAATAAAAAAATGAAACAAAATCATATAAATAAAACAAAGTAAAAAAAATAATCATAATAAAAGTACGACACATAAAAAAATGGTTTCATATTATTTTACTAATAATAAAAATAACGAAAATGCCACGCAGTTGCATGAGCGAAGCCACGCGGCGCCACGCTCCGCCCGTGCGTCCAGCGACGTCAAACCCAAAACGTGTGATTTTAATCGAAAACTCAAAAACTACATCCGGGACTCACCCTGGACCCCAGTGAAGATATTTTAAGATAGAAAAATAATTAAAATAGATTAATAATGTGGGTCAGGGTGTGAAAATTCTCCCCACCATAATGCTTTTCATCCCCGGAAAGCCACAACACCAACCAGCCGATCGATCAACACCTAAGGATTCCACACAACACGATCCAACCTTTTATCGCAAGGACATCACACCGACTACCAGCAGGACTGAACCTCATCACCCGGAATAAATCACCAACATAGGGGAGGCCTGAACAGGCTCCCCACCATAAGAACTCAATTAGCATTCGATAACGACTTAAGAGAACACCCAAAGAGACGGTGTGTCTCCCCACCATAAAGAACCAACCTACTAGCGCCCAACCAAAAAACCAACTTATACTTGTACCATGCCTCACTCAAGCTAGAAAGAGCACATCAAGGACCTTTAAACCACTTAATCCCGTCTGAAAGGGATAGAAGCTTAAATGGATACTTTTCACAAAATAAAAACCCTAACCCCTCGGGTAGGGAGGGAGGGCCCAAGGACTAGATCAATGAAACTACGACATACAACTACTCATGGCCCATCACTTCAAGATGGATACAGACTGAAGTCACAACTGATTCACATGGATGTCCCATGCAAGGTCACTGATCAGCAACTTGCATCCAAAAGGCACAATTACCAACATTGCATGAGGGATAAGTCCATCGCACACTTTGCGACAAGAGGAAAACTACAACGACAGAGAAACCAGAGCAGCAACACCAGAACTATATCACCACACTGTAGAGGCACAAATTTAACCTGACTCCTTAAAAATTACCCGAGGGGTTCCTGACTACGCGTCGGCTTCACTCCGAGGCCTTTTGGCTGGAGCTCTGATGGATGAAGCATCTTCTGCCTCACAGTCAGGTTTCGATAATCCCAACAAGAAACTTGCATCTTTTTATTTGACAAAGGAAAGGACCAAATTTTTAAAATAAAACAACACTGACATTGAAAACTGAAGTTCATCAAAAGACACACAACATTCCCATACATTTCAAACCCAAAACAACACCCATACAATAGCCACGATAAGAGGTCCCTTACACTAGAAGGAAACATACATAATAAACTTTATACAAAAACCCAATAGCACAGCACTTCTGAGAAATTCCTCTATGATGCTTTCAAGCAACGCCCCGACAGAATCGTCGCAAGTGACCCAGGTGTCCACATGCCTAGCAGGGCTTTGGAGCGCTTGGGCATGACGGCTTCTTGTGACCCTTCTTGCCACACTGATAACACACAATAATCTCTCGCTCCAAAGAGGTTGATGAAATATCCTGAGGCCTCTTGATTCCACGACCTTCTCCATCCACTTTCATTTGCTTACTCATTTCCTTTCCAGAATCTTCACTAGTGCTCATAGTGATCAAAGGAGGGAGAACTACTTCGAGCACTCCTGTCATCACGGCTTCAACATGAAAGGCTTGTCTCGCCACATCGACAAAATAAGTTAGGTTGGATTCTGACACCTTCGACTGTAGATCAGGGCGGAGACCCACCTCGAAGCGTCGAGCCTTCATGGGGTCATTCGTGGCATACCCTAAAAATAAGGTACTAGCTCTACAAAGCGCTGGAAATATTCTAACACGGGTCTATCACCCTACTGCAGACAACACATTTCCATCCCCTTTCTCACCCTTTCTTCCTCAGAGAAATACTGACGAATGAAAAAATCCCTGAAAAACTCCCAGGTAATCTCTTGACGGGGCTTGTTCCGAGACACTGACTTCCACCACATCCATGGTGAACCTTCAAGCATGAAGGTCGCAAACTTGACCTTCAACGACTTGGGCAACTCAATGAGGTTAAAGTCCCTTTCAATCTTCAGCATCCACTCCTCTGCTACGGAAGTTTCTGCTTGACCATAAAAGGGAGGTGGATCTAGCTTCCGAAACTCTAGCATAAAATCCTTAGGCTGATCAACTGCACTATGATCACCCATCGAAGCATTCAATGGATAACTGCTGGACAAAAAAAAGTCAAAAACCTCAATCAAGGCCGACTCAATAAACAAAAATCATCAGAAACATACACTGCATACATGAAAAGCTCCGAACACAAGAAAACGATCCATTATAAAATCAAAACATTTCTTTTGAAAAACATCTTTAATTTAAAAAAAACTTGGTGGGTTAAACCCCTACCATTGGTATTCTTTAGAGTCTCACTCACATGCATGTATTCGTTCCACCCCAGGTATCCACCCATCATACCAAAAATCCGATCACATATCCAACATACCACTATGCATGTGAGAACCCATTGGAACACCAATTCCAAAACAAAGAAACTTCATTTTCCAAAAAAAACGAATCATTCATACCACTTATTTTAAAACAATTCACAAATTAAACATGTCATTTCAAAAAACCCCCTTTTTTTAAAACCAAATTTTCTGATTCAAACCACTTCCAGAAATCAAAGGAAACCCAAAACAACTCAACAGGGAACTAGTTTCAGTGGGTGACTTGACCATATGGTTGGCGGCCATATTCCAAACACGTCACCAACCCAGAGATCCTTCTTGGACCATGCTCCTAGCTCTACATGGCTTACCATGCCATGCATCTTTGGAATATTAGTCCAATCCCTTTGTTGTATCCCAATCGCAAAACATTTCCATAAAAACTCAAATAAACAAATTAAACTGGACTTCCCCTGGAAACCTGAGGGTCAGAACGAGCAAGAGTTCACGACGCTCTTCTCGCACCTACCCCTCAAGTCCCAACAATCCCACTCCATCTACCTTGACATCCCAAATAACAAAGGGCTCTCTGAAAATGAGGTCTTCTAAGAGCTAACCTCCTCTGATACCATTTTGTCACGAACCAACCCGGGTCGACCCTGAACCGGTCACCCGAGGTGGTCCGCGACACGACCCGAGAGGCGTTCCCGATCCTCTCGGGATGGCGACAAGCGCCAGGGAATCAACAGAGGTTGTGGGAATGATTTCACCCTATATAAATAAATAAGACTGAAAAGATAATACAGAGCAGCGCAGAAAAGATAAACCAAAAAAAGTGACTAAACGGGAATAAAAGAAAAATAAAACTGACCAAACACGACGTCTGAACAAACTCCGTGCGACCTCGCGGGTCGCTCTCCGACACAACGATCAAGCGTCTCCCTAGGCGAGCGCACTCAAGCTATAGCCTGAAAAAACACTAAAAATAGAAAAGAAATATAGGCATGAGTATTAAAACTCAGTAGGCTAGCCCGATATCTATTCCCAATGCACTACCTTTAAAATAAAAGAAACCTCATTTCAAGTTTGAACTAAAATTTATAAAAGTATGTTTTTCTAAATATTCTACTTAAAAACAAAGTACGAACCATTTCCCTTAACCATTTCCAAATTTGGGTTCAATTCATTAGTGTCAATGACATTTTATGAAAAGGGAAAGTGATGTTTATATTTTTAAATTTATACAAAGAGAATTAAACACTTTCATTTGAAAACCATTTTTAGAAACCTAATCAAAAGCAATTTACCACTTTCCAAGGAAAACAATACACCAGAATACACAAAGTAAAACACACAACAAGGAAAATGTAGGTATACATGTGAGCATCATAATCACTACTACAAGAAACAAAAGATGAATAGACATGGGTGAACCTAGGAGATTGAGAATAAACCAGAAGACACCAATACATGAGAAATCATCCTTACCGACATGTCACAATGAAATCAAAATGCACAATACGCTCAACCATCCTCTCTCAGGCAGGTCGAGGGAAAATCCCATAGTAATAAACCCAATATATCCACCTATTATCGGCCACTGGTCAGAACCATAACCTACCAGTGCAGCAATCATTCTTAGAATATTATCTCAATATACCAGATTCCCATTTCTCAAGTGTTTAAAAAGGGGGTGATCCAACTGATGCCAACCGAGCATCCAATCAAATATATCTATATATAATGCACAACAGGTATCACCCCAAGCCACTCCATGGGACAACCTCTTGCCTTTAACTACTCAAGTACCCGGGAGCCTCTAAGCGCGGCCTCCCAAACAATCAATTGCAACCAAGTCATGAGAGTCATCCTAAGATGGTTTTTATCAAAACATTTTCATCACTTTCCATAAAGTGTCAAACGGGTATTAAATACATTTCACAATCACTACTCCAAAAAAAGTACAACTTCTTTATAAGACCAAACCCAGTTTAGAACCATTTAAAGAACCCCCAAAACACTACTTCACAGGCTGAAAATATTTTTATAAACCAAACCAAACCAAAACATTTTATTTTTTCCAAATAAACTTTAAGAGCCAACCAGGAAACTTTTCAAAAGAACCAAAGTACTTGTTCACGCTTCAAAAGAAATCATTTCTCATTAAACCAGAACTTTATTTTACATTCTGTGAATTATGTTTAAAATCCAAACGGGCATTCTTTCATTATTGGGTGTCCACTTGTCAAAAAAATATTTCAAGCATCCTGCATAAAATAAACGGCTCTTTTTACACTAAATAATCATTTAAAGATTAACTATCTTATATTAAAAATTAATTATTGTATATTGTCTCACATTATTTATAATTAATAAAATATTTATTTTGAATAATTAGTGTGTGAAAATAGCAGGAAATAATGTAGCTTAAATTTTAAAAGCAGTGCAAAGGGAACCTACCTCAGATACACGACACGATGAAACTACGCACGTTCAAAAATGCACGGCAAAGTCCAACGCCCTACATAATAAATATCAAGGACTCAAAACACATCCAAAAAAATCACTAGAGCATGCGAAACCAAGCGTCGGGGAGAAACGCTCACCTCGAAACTGAAGCGTGGCGACGACGCAAACTCGGAATCGCTCCGCGCGGGTTCTAAAACAATAATCCTACCAAAAAAACATAAGTTGATAAAACCCCCTAACAAGGCAAAGGTCAAAGAAAGAATAATAATAATAATAATAATAATAATAATAATAATAGTAATAATAATAATAGTAATAATAACAACAACAACAACAATAATAATAATAATAATAATAATGATAATAATAATATTAATAATAATAACAATAATAATAAGAATAATAAGAATAATAATAGTAATAATAACAATAATAATGAAAATAATAATAATAATAATAATAACACTAATAATAATAATAATAATAATAAAAGTAAATTAAAAATAACAAAAAAAGGAACCTTTCAAGGGGGTGTAGGTCTGGCAACAGGCGGGAGTAGAGGAGGCCGGTGGGGTTGTGTGCGTGCCGGACAAGAGGTCACCGCGATGGCAAAAAGGGGGTGCACTGCAATGGGAAGGACCAAGGCGAGGCGGCTGAGTTCGAGGCTGAGGAGATGTGGCGGGTGCGCTGCAAGAGGAGTTGGGGGTCGGCGCACGGGGGGAGGTGGTTGCGCCCAAATTTACCCTACTGGTAAAAGCGATCGATGTAGTACATGTAGGGGTCGAATCCACAGGGACCGAAGAAGTAACCTTGAGACACTATGATTGTGTGAAGGATGGGATATGAAGTAGTCGACTTTGGATTTGATTTTGGATGGTTTTTAAAGAACACTAATAAACCTAAGTGAATTCAATTAAATGGAAATGGGTTGATCTTAGGATTATGCTCGGGGTGGATTGAATGAATTTTACTTCATTAGACAATTTTGGTTTTATTAATTTTTGATGAATCCATTCTTCAAAAATAACATTACATTCATCATTTTCTGGTTTGGTGCTTACTAAACACAATTACTAATCCCATATACACTTAGAGAACCAAATTCATGATCTCTCCGAGGTATATGGTCATTTAGTAATTGAATTTAGTTTGCTCAAACACAGTAAAGATGAAGAGTAGAAATAATTGAAGAATGGATGTCTTAAATTAATTATCCAATTAACAACAATTCGTTCAAAAAAATAACATTCAATCCAGCCTTTTCATCCTCCTAAGATCATCCCATTAAAAGGTTAGCCCTCCATTGATGGTATACTCTCAATGGTGGGCGGAATATGACTAACAAGAATTGGATTGAAGAAATTAAAATCGCGGAAATAACGAGCACTCCTCCGTGTGTGTGAATGAAATTCACACCTATGTGTGAACTAATTCACAAAAACACAGAGATATCACTGTACTTTGTGATAATAACATTTTAATTAATGAAATGAAAAATATAGAAGAGAAATAATTTTATTAAGAACATAGATATACAAAAAAAACTTACATGGAAATGGAAAACATTACAAAGGAAATTTGGAAGCATAACCTTACAATGAAACAAGCAACAAAAGATGATATGAAAAATATCCACCCTCATTCCCTTCACCAATAGCTCCTTATATAGGCATATTAGGAGCCTTAGGTACATCCCCCAACAATTAATTCACCCCCCAACAATTAATAGAGTCAAATGGAGGGTGAATAATCAAAAGGAAATTGATGTTTTGAATTTGACCCGGAAAACTGTCCAGATTCGTCCACCATATTGACGTGTAAATTCGAAATTGAAGAATGCCGAATCCGGAAGAGTTGTAGAAGAGATATATTTTATTCCATGTGTATTCTAGAAGCTCTAAAAATTTCAGAAAATTTAGATCATCCGTTTGGAAGTTATGGTCGGAATGATGGGACGGAATTTTGTGCATTAATGACGAGTCCACCATTTAAATCTCAACTTCAGATCCCTTTATCATCATGAAAACATCAGAATTAGCTCCGGCCACAGTTGAATAAAATGATCCTCATATTTTTATCGTTCTACTGTATAAATTTTAGGTTCATTGGGCTTGGTTTATGGGCCCCACATTTGTTTGATGGGCCTTAGGCCCATTATGCTTTTTCCAGCAAGTTTCTGCCTTTAGGCGCAAAATTCTTCATCTTCCTTTGGGATTCATCCAGCGGACCTAAAAGATAAAATGTTTTAAACAAAGTGATCAATAATATCCCAAAATTTCAAATTCAGAAAGTGAATATAATATTGTCAACAAACAAATGAATGATTGGGCCCAAATTTTCATTTTAAACATGAATTGCATTTTTTATGAGAAATGAAGTTCTATTTATGTAATGAACTAAAAACAATGTTTATGGACTTTGGAACAATGAATATAAAGATATTAAAAATTAATATTAGCCACTTTTAGTGACTAATCACACCCCCCAACTTGAGTTTTTCTAGTTCCGAGCAAAATAAATTACAAATATGAAATTCAAATCCCCTTTTCCAAAAACATTTTAATACACATTGCTCACCCAAATATCTAATACCAAAAAAATTATGAAAACCCATCAAAATCATTAAAAACAAGCTAGGTCCATAAGCATATCCCAAGCCCAAGCTCATTCCTTTGTTCAAATTCATCGCAACATTTCATCCAATTCCAATTAAGCATGATAAAGTGTTGTGCATCATAAAAGATATGGGGACCATTTTATTGTTCAAGGGGAAAAAATGGAAGCGCTAGGTGGGAATTACATTAAACCTTAAAATGAGTATCCAATTTTTTTTTTGATTTTTTTTTCTTTTACCACAATAGATATGAAAAGACTAACTCTGGGCAAGACAACTATGGAGTCACGATCCCCAAGTGCCGAACGCCACACATATTATCAATTTCATGCTCTACAATAGAGATATAAAGCCTAAATCTGGGCAAGACAACTATGGAGTCACGATCCCCAAGTGTCGGATGCCACGCATTTGGACAAAACATTGCTCTATGTGGTCAATTTTTTTGTTTTGTTTTTTTTTTGTTTTTTTTTTGTTTTTGTTTTTTTTTTTTGTTTTTTTTTTTTGATACTCAAATTAAACTAAAAGTGACCCCAGAACCCTATGCTATAATGAAAGGGACCCGAGAACTCAAATTTACACCCACGATCTAGTAGACGTGCATTGTGGCATTTTTATTAAGAGGATGAAAATGTAAACTTTGAAAAATCACATTAGACAACCGCACTTTCCAAAAACTATGCTCATGAACTTAAACTTGCATTAAAATCATAATCAAGGCATGAAAAATTTATTTGATATCCAATTTTAGAGTTTGCAATGTGTGTTTATCATGTTTATGGTTAATGGAATTTTTCTTTTCATGCATGCTTTTTAAAAAAAATCATTTTTTATCTCCCCCAACTTAGAATAACACTGTCCCCAGTGTTTAAAGAAAAGAAAAGTTAGAAGGGGGTAGGAGAGGAGTTCAATGAAGAAATTTAAAATGAAAATCATGGAATGAAGTCACCTGGTGGTTGATGATGATAGCGCATGCCATAGTCTCCCTTAAATCCTGGATTTGAGTCTCAGCGGCTTGGATGGTGGTGAATGGATTTTCCTTATGGATTTCAACATGTCCTTTTATTTTTTTTAACCTATAAAAAAAATAAAACAAAAAAAAATAAACAGATGATACATTGTCTTCTTTATATTTTCTGGGTAAGGTATTACATAGAGATCACACCACGTGACACGGATGAATATGGCGCTCCCCTTTCATACCCATCCTTACTCATAAAAGAAGAACAGGTCAACATCTTATGGTAATTTATTACATGAAAAATAAAATGATTCAAAATGATTGGAAACAAGAAAACCATGGGTTGCCTCCCATGAAGCGCTTTTGTTTAACGTCGTTAGCTCGACTTGTACCCCCCAACTTATCCAATTCCAACTTTCAAAATTTTAATTAACCCATCTTTCTCCACTTCAACAAGATTGAGATTGATTGTTTTTTTGAAAAAATTTTCGTATGAAATCCTATTTTCTACAATGATTGGTAAAATCCAAGGAATATCTAAAATGGTTGATCGTGTTTTATCCGGATTATTTCCTATGATTTCAAGGTTCATTTCTACATGGTGAGATTCTTGATGAAAATTGATGATAATTGAATGGTCTTGGTTATCATAGATAGAGGGATTATTGAGTAGGGAAGGAAGTATTAAAACATCGAGTTCAGTTTGATTGAATTTTCCTAAAGAAGAATGATAATTTGAATCAAAAATTGTTTTTTCTTTAAAAACATTTGAAAGAATTGGTTCCTTTTGAAAAGATGATTCATCCACAAAATTTTCCATTTGAATTTCATGAGTGGGTATAGACACAATATTCGTTATATCTCTCAATGGTTCAATGATCGGTGATTCTAAAAAATTGTTATTGGAGCAATTTTCCGAACACTCAATCCATGAAGACAAATTTTCCCCTTGTGAATTAATTTCATCCTGATTTAAATACCCTTCAACATTTCTTTGATCTTGTTCAGTTATCCCATATCCAAAGGTTAGTTCTTTTTTCAATTCATGTGAGGTTTTTGGGATAAAAGATTCATCTATCAATGATGAGGAAAGAACATCTTGAGTGGGAACGGGTTCCTCAAAAGTCTTAAAGCTTTGTAGTTCTAATCTGAAAGATGAAACTTCTGAATTCATTTTATCCATTTGTTCACAAAATTGTTCAAGAATTTTTTCAGTATTAGGGTTTATATATGTTTGTACATCATGGACTTCCTCGTTATTTATCTTTTCAATCATTCTTGATAGGTATGGAAATTGATCTTGTAAACATTCAGCATCCCATTGATTGTACATCTCATCTGGTGTGGTGTATTCAATTAAGGATTGGTCAATGAAATTACCTATGTGAGGTGTTTCCCAATATTGATTTCTGAATTGATTACAGCATTGATTTATGAAGGGTTATTTTAGAGGATAATCCATTGGAATTGATTGAAAATTAGTTTTGGGGTTTTTTTGGACACACAGAAATAGAAAGGGGAAAAGAGAAGAGAAATTAGGGTGAGAATAGAGAATTTGGGGTGAGAAAAGAAGATTTGGGTCTAAGGTACTTACTTGGGTCCCCGGAAATGGCACCAAAATTTGGTTGCGCCCAAATTTACCCAACTGGTAAAAGCGATTGATGTAGTACATGTAGGGGTCGAATCCACAGGGACCGAAGAAGTAACCTTAAGACGCTATGATTGTGTGAAGGATGGGCTATGAAGTAGCCGACTTTGGATTTGATTTTGGATGGCTTTTAAAGAACACTAATAAACCTAAGTGAATTCAATTAAATGGAAATGGGTTGATCTTAGGATTATGCTCGGGGTGGATTGAATGAATTTTACTTCATTAGACAATTTTGGTTTTATTAATTTTTGATGAATCCATTCTTCAAAAATAACATTACATTCATCATTTTCTGGTTTGGTGCTTACTAAACACAATTAATAATCCCGTATACACTTAGAGTACCAAATTCATGATCTCCCCGAGGTATATGGTCATTTAGTAATTGAATTTAGTTTGCTCAAACACAGTAAAGATTAAGAGTAGAAATAATTGAAGAATGGATGTCTTAAATTAATTATCCAATTAACAACAATTCGTTCAAAAAAATAACATTCAATCCAGCCTTTGCATCCTCCTAAGATCATCCCATTAAAGGGTTATCCCTCCATTGATGGTATACTCTCAATGGTGGGCGGAAGATGACTAACAAGAATTGGATTGAAGAAATTAAAATCGCGGAAATAACGAGCACTCCTCCGTGTGTGTGAATGAAATTCACACCTATGTGTGAACTAATTCACAACAACACAGAGATATCACTGTGATTTGTGATAATAACGTTTTAATTAATGAAATGAAAAATATATAAGAGAAATAAGTTGATTAAGAACATAGAGATACAAAAAAAACTTACATGAAAATGGAAAACATTACAAAGGAAATTTGGAAGCATAACCTTACAATGAAACAAGCAAAAAAAGATGATATGAAAAATATCCACCCTCATTCCCTTCACCAATAGCTCCTTATATAGGCATATTAGGAGCCTTAAGTACATCCCCCAACAATTAATTCACCCCCCAACAATTAATAGAGTCAAATGGAGGGTGAATAATCAAAAGGAAATTGATGTTTTGAATTTGACCCGGAAAACTGTCTAGATTCGTCCACCATATTGATGTGTGAATTCGAAATTAAAGAAGGCCGAACCCGGAGGAGTTGTAGAAGATAAATATTTTCTTCCATGTGTATTCTAGAAGCTCTCAAAATTTCAGGTAATTTTGATCATCCGTTTGGAAGTTATGGTCGAAATAGTGGGACGGATGTTTGTGCATTAATGACGAGTCCACCATTTAAATCTCAACTTCAGATCCCTTTATCATCATGAAAACATCAGAATTAGATCCGGACACAGTTGAATAAAATGATCCTAATATTTTTATATTTCTACTGTATAAATTTGAGGTTCATTGGGCTTGGTTTCTGGGCCCCACATTTGTTTGATGGACCTTAGGCCCATTATGCTTTTTCCAGCAAGTTTCTGCCTTTAGGCGCAAAATTATCCATCTTCCTTTGGGATTCATCCAGCGGACCTAAAAGATAAAATGTTTCAAACAAAGTGATAAATCATATCCCAAAATTTCAAATTCAGAAAGTGAATATAATATTGTCAAAAAACAAATGAATGATTGGGCCCAAATTTGCATTTTAAACATGAATTGCATTTTTTATGAGAAATGAAGTTATATTTATGTAATGCACTAAAAACAATGTTTATGGATTTTGGAACAATGAATATAAATATATTAACAATTAATATTAGCCACTTTCAGTGACTAATCAGGAGGCAATGGAGAGGCCGCCGTTGTGACCCGCTGGAAGCAGGAGCCGCTGAACAGAGAGAAAAGGCTGGGGCGCGCCTGGTGTGCAAGGGAGGCCAAGGGGGAAGCCTGCTATGATGGAGGAGTCGGCTAGTAGGGGGAGAGGGGCGCCGCATGCGGGGGGGTAGGAGGAGGCGGTGGGTGTGCTGGTCGGATTTCGCATGGATTTAAGGCGGATCGGGGTGCGAGCTGGCTGTTGAGGAGGCCAAGCGGGGGCTGTCGTCGCTGCCGAGGGGAAGGAGAAGCGTCTGGAGGGCCTGCTGCGCTGGGTGCGAGACGAGGGGAAGGATAAGGGAGGGATAGGAGGGGTGGCAGCCGATAGATAAAAGAGAAGTAAAAAAAAGGAGGGGGCAGGCCGCTTGGGTTAGAAGAAAGGAAAAAAATAATAATAAAGTAAATGAAATAAAAAAATGAAACAAAATCATATAAATAAAACAAAGTAAAAAAAATACTCATAATAAAAGTACAACACATAAAAAATAATAATAAATGGTTTCATATTATTTTACTAATAATAAAAATAATGAAAATGCCACGCAGTTGCATGAGTGAAGCCATGCGGCGCCGCGCTCCGCCCGTGCGTCCAGCGACGTCGAACCCAAAACATGGGATTTTAATCAAAAACTCAAAAACTACATCTGGGACTCACCCCGGACCCCAGCAAAGATATTTTAAGATAGAAAAATAATTAAAATAGATTGATAACGTGGTTCAGGGTGTGACATGAAAAACCCTCCTTCCACGCGTAATCCTCTTTGATCATGAAAAACACATATTCCACACAACACCATATTTCACGCAATGCTCCAATTTTTCGCACACCTCATGCCTTTTCCAATTTTCGAGATTCTGATCTTGAAACACCTCTTGCGCGAAAAAAAACATTCCTCTATTTCGCACACCACGCCAATATTTCGTCCACCTCTCCAGTATTTCACGCACCACACCAATTTTTCGTACACCACTTTATTTTTTACACACCGCTCTAATTTTGTGTGTGCCTCCCTTTTCCAAAAATGCATCTCTCCATTTTCTAATTTTCAAGTCCAAAAATTTGGCAAACACTGTAAAATGGCTCCACCTTGTATCTGCTCTTTTTGTACCACTTCCAGATCGTCCATTCCTTTGTCGAGGTTCTTCAATCAAACATGGATATCCAAAAACATCTCTTGAACCTGAAAAATCACCATGTAAACCCCCTTTTTCAACAAATTATACATCGTGGTCTACTTTGTGAATAAAAACAACATGGAGGCCCACTTTTTCAACAAACACAAACACCTCAAAAATGCTTCAATGATACCTTGAGGGATTTTTTCCCAACAAAAATGGACCAAAAATATCAGTATAAATTAATTATAGTAATTAATTGGCTCTTACTCCTTTCCCAAAAAAGGGTGCTTCGGTCATTTTTCCTTGTAAACAAGTTTAGCATATATCTAGAGGTTTTAACTCAGTTGAGTCTAAAAACCCTACTTGATGTAATTTTTTTAAATGCTTCTCATTTACATGACTAAGCCTAAATTTCCATATGGGGGTTTTATATGATTTATTTTCATTAGTTTTGTCATTTATTTCCATTATAGGGTTTTTGAGTTCAATTATATACAATCCATTGTTAAGATGTGTCATACCATAACATATGTTATCCCTATAAAAGAGATAACATTTATTTCAAAAATTGAAATAAAATCCCATGGTGTTAAAACTCGACACTGAGATTATGTTTCTAGTAACTGAAGAAAGATAATTACAATTATTTAATGCAATAAATAAATCACTAGGAAAAGTTAGATGATAATATCTCACTGCCAAGGCTACTAGTCTCACACCATTTGTAGCTCGTAGATCCACCTCACCCTTTGCAGTATTCTAGAATCTAGTTGGTTCTTGTATATGAATACAAATGTATGAGCCACATGTTTTATCAAATACCCAACTTGTAGATAAAGAATAATTGAATTCAATGAAAAAAATTCCTAAAGTTTAAGTATCACCTTGCTTCTTCTTCCCAACCTTTCAATTCTTATTCCGATATATTTTCTTGCCACATGAAAATAAAATAGCCTCCTACTCATTTTCCTCCCTCTGTTTCTTTGGATTTTTGAAAGGATGGTGCATCAGTGTCTTTGGTTTCGGCTTAGACTTATACCCCTTAGCCTTGTTCTTCCTCCTCTTGTTCACCATAAGGACTGAAGAATTGGTATTCTTCATATCCTTATAAACTTGGATAAATGAATCTAAATTATTTGGGAGTGTCTTTTTCATGTTATTCATATTATAATTAACAACAAAAGTCAATAATCTTGATGGTTAAGAGGTAATAATGAGATTAGTTGTTAGTTCTTGGTTCATCTTGAACCCAAGGGCTTCAAGTCTCTCGATGTACCCAATCATTTTGAGTACATGAGGTCCTGTGTGATTTTCTTATGTTATCCTACACCTATACAATGTAATTGATATCCCATACCTTTCTTACCTAGCTCTATCCCAATATGACTATTGGAGATGATTCAGCATCATGTAGGAATATTTATCCTCATTCATTTACAACATGATACATTGTATATATAGTGCATCATCTACATGCCTCTTATATTTTTCTTTATTAAATTTTCTTGTTACCTAAGGGGGCTCAGAAAGAAATGAGGGATCCATCACATAAATCTTCCTCTCTTGGCGTAGTATTATGCGTAGTTCTTGTACCAATCCTAAAAGTTATGGACAGTCATGAGATTTTCTTTATTTAGAATTGATCATAGTGATAATGTATTGGTGTTGTTGATTTTTATTTTATCTACAAAAAATAAATTTAGCAGGAATTAATTTATCTTGATAACCTTTTAGACAGTATTGATTAATTAATTATATCATTAAATGTCTCAGCCTATTTTATCGAACCCTAGTTTCCCTCGCTACTAGATTCAGAATACTTAGTTTCTTGAGTATTCTAGTTGAAAGGATATTTGAAACCTATATTAATAATCCAAGTTATGGATACACCACTACTCGGAGAGTTTCAAGATAAACACTAGACCAGTCAACCACATTAACTTGTGGCACCTTGAATTGTTGAGTGAAGTCTCAACTTCTTAGAATCATAACCTTGATTACCTCAACTCTTTGCCTCTAAAGTGGTACCAAGATAGATATGACTACTTATTTGCTACCAAATTTAGTTATGTCAACCCATCGTTTACATAATAACTCCTCAGTAGTAATAGACACCCTCAACTAGGGGTGATTATCACCCCACACATCTAGTTTTGTTTAAATGTAAATGACGGGAGGCATTTATGACTTAATATTACTTTTAGGGTTTTTAATATTTCTCAACAAATGTAATATATTCATATTAAATATGTTCATACTATATTTTGACACTCACAAATGAACATGTGTTAATAGAAAACATTCATCATGAATTTATACATTATTTTTTATTATTTTATGTGTTCCTGCATACATTCATACTCATAAAATAATAAAAAATGCATAAATAAATAAACTACCTAATTGTTCATGAGTATTTGTTATTGGTTAATCCATTTAAACTCAATGTATTAACCATGACCTAGGGCTATAATACCTGAGTTGGTCTTGACTCATACTTCACCTTACACCCCAGTCCAATGTGTCTGCATCTCATCTAGGAAACTGCCTCGTCTTTGCATGGTTCGTGTCTTACAGCATCATTGTCATAAAACTGATAAACGCATATAGCCTTATATATATTAAACAAAAAAGATGATAACCAGATCATCCAAAAATTAATTAATTATTATAATCATAGCACGTAGTTGTAATAATTAATTAAATTAAATTAAACCCAGACAAACAGTGGTTGTTTAATGCTCAAGTCAAGTCAGTGGGTAAATTAAATGCATGATAAAATTAAATTGTGATAAATTTAAGTTCAATGAAATTTAAATAAATTAAATGAATTATTTTAACTCAAATAATTTAATTTTTTTTGTCTTGCGGTTAATTTAATTGTATTCCAAAATTAAATTAAATTTCAGAATATTAAAGTTATTGTTATTTTTAATCCAAAAGATTAAATTAATTGTTTTGAATATATGAAAAGGTTTCCAAGGGTCTTAAAAACCACCCAATTCCCCTTTTGGATCAAGTCGTACCCGCTCATGGCTGTTCTGGGTTGGTAAGATCCATGCAGGGTTGTTCTAGGTCAGCCAAACCTACCCTAACCTGTTTCGGGTTAGGCAGACTCAACAAGAGGTCGGTAGGGTGCCTGATCGAGGAAGGGGGTGTTGTATCAAACATGGTGGGATATCTCAAGATGGATGAATGTGTCCAGGGCCACCAGCAGGGCATACGCATAGTGGAAGGGGCGATAGTGGTCGTGGACATGTGTGCGCACAGTGGCGGTGGCGGTAATGGTCATGGTTGTGTGTGCCCACAGCAGTAGGGGTAATAGTTGGGTGCATAAAATGGTGAGCAGTAATGGTAGTGATCGTAGTAAGCTACGGGAGCGACGACGGGTGGAGGTGGCACGGCAGAGATCCACTACCCTTTTTTTATTAAAAAAACGTTTTTTTTGTAAATCTATAGACACCAACCAACGCTATCAACAACATTTTTTTTTTTGACTCAGACAAATGCCACCCCTACCCTAATCTCTCCATTTTTTTTTATTTGTCAATTTCCAAAGCTTATAATTTTAGGATTTTCATATTAGTTTATTTATTAATTTAATTATATCATTGGAGAAATTATTACTTCCAATCATTAATGTTTCGGTGACCATATTTTAGCCAGAATCTGACCAGAAAAATTGGGGTCATCAAAAATCGCTTTAAAAAATCACAAAAAAAAATGTGTTCTTTGATTTTTTAATACTTGAAAAACCAAAAATGATCTGTATTAATTTTTTCATATGGTCATAACATAGTCATCTGAGATCGTATCAATGCGCAGTTAGGGACCGAAACAAAACCCTATACTTAATTTAAGGAAAAATAATTTTTTCCTTTCTCATAAAATTCATGTGATTGTTTGGATACCAATTATTGGTATCAGGGCATACAGCGGAAGTCGATGGGTTGAGGATTTAAAAAATTTCATCACCAAAGCATTGAAAATTCATCATCTTCAATGATCCAAACTCCGATAAAGGTCTGAGGATCTCACATGAATTTATTAATTGCAACAATTAAATGAATGGTTACCTCATTTGATTCAATGACATGTTTGACTATAGCTCGTAGCCAATAATCATTTCTCAAATGATTTGAGGTCGAATCCCTCTAGATCATCCACATGTGCTTTAAGAGTCTGTGCAAACAATGATCATCAAATTCCAAGTTCTAGCGTGGAGCTCCAACAAATCCTTGGGTGTAACAACAATCACCGCAATCTCATTCCTTTGATCCATGACGGCAATCAAAGATCGAACTCTTCAAATAGGGATTTATCTCTTTAGGATGTGGGAAGGAGGATAGATGAGCTCTCAAATTCGTGGGTATGGATAGTTCTCAAAAAATGAATCATATTCATCTTATATAATGGAAGTTAATTTCCCGAAATGGGTTTCCCAAACCCCATATAAGTAACTCCCACTAAATAAGCAATAAATGACACGTTATGATGAACTAACTACGTCATAAATTTCATTTTTATTTTATCAATTATTTTTAATATATAATAAACATATTAAATAATAAAACCATGTTATTAACTTGACTTGTAATTCCCACAATATTAAATGAATATTGAATATTAAAATAATATCCATTTGTATAATATTTTTTTCATGTATTCATTTTATACCTTGTGAAAACATTTAATAAATAAATTCAACTCCAATTATTCTATACTCGAATAATAATGAATTTATTTATTTTTTGGTGATTTTTTATACTTGGACATCTCTTAGGCCTCATGATGGGGCTCGCCATGTCTTTTACTCATATTCATCAGAATAGGGAATACTTTTGAATATGCTATTGTATATGGACATCTAGTCTCTTATCTTGATAGTAGTGAATACTATTCACATACCAAGAGAAAATTCTAACAACTCATTAAGGCCCCTAAGGAGATAAGGAATGATCATAGCAACAACAACCTTCCAATTAACACACATCATGTAATATAATCTCTTTATCACATGATATCTCATAAATCAGAATGCACAGCTTGTGTCATCATCCATACTTTCTTTATTATTCGTTGACCAAACTGGATGGACTTACCTTTTTCTACCATGGTCATGGATTTAGTAAAGGTTCTACCATCCTAATCAACTACCCTAGAGATAAAACTTCCATTCGAAAGTGATAAATTCTATCTTGATTATTCAATAAATGTCATGTTAGGTCCCAACGTATGCCAGTATTGACTAGAGCGGGTGAATAGTAATTTTAAAAATATTTAGTCGAATATGATTATCAAAGTGATTAAATAGTTTTAAATGAACAATATAAATAAAAAAAATAACACACGATGTTTAATAGTGTTTGTTTCATCAGGATTCGATGCAGGTGTGGGATGGGATCCCCTCGATGGTTTTATTGAGGGATATTTTAAGGCATCGCTCAATCACACGCATCGGGTTTTCCATATGTTGTGTATTCTCTGGAAAATACCAATGTTTCCCTCATCCATAGGTGGGTATGGACCTGCTTTCCAAAGGATAGAGGTCATCTGGTTTTTCAGGCCCAGCGACTCTTGGGGACTCGCATTGGTTGAGAGGATGGGAGGTTAGGCTCATCGCACCCTTTTGGGGGGAATTATTACCTACTCCAGGACTCTCTTATAGATTAAACATATATTCATGAATCACTTCCTAATCCCGACATGGGACTGGTTACCCTAATGAAATGGTTATAGGTTAATTATCTTTTATATGCAAAAGTCTGGGATCTATTTAGTGAATCCATCCATACGTATCTAAGGTTCTTCGTCATTTTCTGGAAATGGTAAATTTATTATATGTTGAAGTCGTATTGTAAAAGCCCGGAAATTTCAAGGATTTTTTTTTCTTAAATACTTTGGAATTTTATGAGTCTATGGTTTCTGACGGTGCCTGATTCCGAGGCCCAGAGTGCCCGAAATGATCTGTCGAAGTTTTGTTAAGATTAAATTAACGCGCGTAAGCATTTTTCCTAAAAAAGTGGAATAACTCTTTAACGGTTGCTCGGATCAGAAATCTGAGGGCACCGTTGCGCTCAGGATGGCAGGATTACCCTAGGTGCAACTTAAGTTTAGTCGGCACGGGCCTCCTATGAGAAATCCCAAAAATGGCTTAACCGTAAATAAAATAATTAAATAAATTATTTTATTTTTCAAATGCTTATAACTCACAAACGGTAGCTCGGATTAAAAATCGGAGACCACCGCTGAACTCGTGAGGGCATGCTTTATTTAAGAAGATACTAACTTTGGCCGGCGCGAGCCACCAGAAAAAGTTAGTTTTTGGCTGGAAATAAAATAATTAAATGACAATTATTTTATTGTAAAATTCATAACTTCTAAACGGTAACTCGGATTGAAAATAAAAGAGTACCGTTGGGTTCTTTGGGGCGTGTTTCACCTAGGCAGAGCCTAACCTTGACTGTAGTGGGTCGAGGGTGACTGATATTAATTTTCCAAACTTTTTTTCGGTTACTTTCAGTAAACGTACGTTCAGAATTTTATAACTTTTGAACTGGTGCTCGGAATTCAAATCTGAGGACACCGATGAACTCGCAGCACCGATATTCACTTAACGGGACCTTTACCGCAGTTGCGTTTTATGCGGGTTGAAAGTTAATTTTTGGGGATTTGTAAAAAAATAAATAAAATGGTTGTGCACCATTTTATTTATTTGGGTGGTTATATCCTATAATAGGAAGTTAGGGGTGGGGCTCACACCCCACATAACCTCCCATGTGAGGATATTTGTGAGGTGGGGCCCACATGAGGCCTAACCCATCACCTCCCTTAAACCCCCCTTTAACACTCCCTTTATTTATTTTGACAACACCTCCCGTTAATTATGTGGAGCCTTTCCATCTCCCTTCCATTAAAGTTGCCAACTCAAATGCCATAATTAATTCAATATTCTTTTTGAATTAATTTGAATTTGATATTAATGTTATATCATGGGAGAATAAAATAATAGCTTAGGCTATTATTTTGTTTTGGCACTTGCGGTGTTGGGAGCACGTTGGAGATATTGAAAGGGAGAGTTCTTCCACGAAGAACGCGGAGATCGCTCAATGACTCGAAGAACCGGAAGCATTTCTTTCTCCAACCTTCTTCTTCCTCCGCGTTAATAGAGGAGACACCACCGCGGGAAAGCGTCGGTTACGTCAACAACTCTTCCTCCAATGTTGATGGGACAACATCGTTCTTCCGCGACGCCCGACTACCGTGACGTCCGTCTTCCGCGACTCGACGACATGCGACGTCAATTTCGAGGTAGGGGGTTTTTGTTTATTTTAGTTTACGTGATTCTTTCCCTAGAGCATGGAAGAATATTCTGTTGGGTGTTTATTCGAACTACTAACATGGTGGGTACGGACTACGAACAAGTCCGGACCCACCGCCAACTAGTTCTTGATGTGCGGCGGCATGGGGTCGGGTGCGTGGTCACAGGAGGTGGCTCGGCGAGCGGACGGGGGGCCAGGCGATGCGTATGGTTTGAGGCGCGCTGGCATGGGTAGTCGGGGGCGGTGCGACGGCGCAGCGGGCAGGCAAAGGTGGTGGCGGTTATGTCCGTGTGGAAGGTGGTCGGGTGATTGGGGCGCTAATTGGGAGAACATAATCGTGGAAGAGTAAATGAGATTGGAGAGAGAGATGATTTATAAGATAATAGTGGGGATAAAAATCAAAAGAGAAATAAATGATAAATGTGGGTTTTGGCGATGAATTCCAGCGCGCAAGGAGTCCAAAATCGTGATTGATTTTGGGGTTAGAAAGATAAATAAGTAAATAATTAATAATAATAATAAAATATTGTTATTATTAATTATGTTGATAAAACACTGTTTTGACTGTATCTTCTTTGTGCAACCTCGGTTTCATGAACCGTCTGTGGCAGTGTGACCCTGACTTCGAGACGGAATTTATGAGTCCAATATTGGATGTCTTTTTTGGGTTTTTGGATCGGGTACCCGAAGCGCTCGGAAAATAATAGATTTAATATTATTATTAAATCTTTGACCCGCCATAACTCATGTGTGCGACGTCCGATTGGCTTGCCGTCAGTGGTGATGTAATCCTAACATCAATACGGTCGATTCAAGTCTAAAGTTGAATACTAAATTCTGGTTCGTGGCTCGGGCCCATGAAACACCGAATAATATTATTATTATTATTACGGGATCTTGTATCGGACGTATCTCTCTCATACGGTGTCAGAATGTCGACCCGTCTGCGAGGTTGCAACCATGTAATTAAGATGGATGTTTCAAGACCAATTTTGGATATTTAAGTCGAGGTCAAGGCGCGGGACCCACGAGGCCCGGTTCGCACGTGTTGCGGTGAAATGCAACTTTTTCACCGGCTATCCGTTTTGGACCAATGGGTAGTCCATATCGTGTGTTTTTTCATATGGATCACAATGGTGTGACCCGTTTGGTTAACCGGTGTCATTTGAAGTACGGCCAGGTTGATTCGAACCTGAAACCAACCGGGCCCCCAGAGCGGAAACGCTTATAAATTAAGGACCGGACGTCTGATTGACGTACCGTCGACCTGTTGGATTCCTCTTGATGAGACGGTTCTTCTGGCATACTTCACCTGAGGTTTGGACGTAGTTGGAATATGGCCGGGTTGGATTGTACCCGAAATCCAACCGGGCCCCTACAACGGAAAAGCCGATAACTTTCGGACCAGACGACCGTTTGACGAACAGTCAGCGGTGTTGGTGATCATGTTAAGAAACAGTCCCTATGAGTATACCCTATGTGATTTCAGGTAGAGTTTAGATATGTTTGGGTTGGTTCGTACACGAAACCAACTGGGCCCTAGGGACGAAAAGGATAATAACTCATAGACCGGGCGTCCGATTGACGCGCCGTCTGTTGCGTTGAGACCCCTATGACGAGGCGGTCCTTTGTGATACTTGGAGTATCGACCAGTAGCTCATGGAACGGATCCTCCCGGAGACGAGCGTACGGAGTGCGGAGACCTAGTAGCTGTGGACCTGATGACTGCTTGTCCGATTTGATTCAGAGTGACTTGTATAGCCCAGTGGGGAGTACTACTTTGTGAGGTGGCAGACCCATAGAGGAAGAGCACTACTTTGTGAGGTGGAAGAGCCGCGGTACTCACCCAAAGGAGTACCTCTGTAGGCTATTAGGGGGAGCACTACTGTGTGAGGTGGCAGACCCATGGAGGAGAGCACTACTTTATGAGGTGACAGACCCACAGTACTCGACAGGAGGAGTACTTCAGCAGTCTAAGATTAGTGAGTCTCACCTCGGAGTCGTGATAGGACTACTGTGCTTGACAGAGGAGGATTTCTCCAGCATTTGTGGTTTCGACATCATGTTTAAATCTTGGTTTGAGCCGAGTCAATGACTTTTGTGTTTACCTCGTGATTGAGATGGGTCACTTGATAACTTAGGTATATGTATGGGAATATACCTAATTAGTGGTTATCCGTTGATTTCATAACATTTAAGTTTCCTCATGATTGAAATGGGTTACTTGATAACTTAGGTGTGTGTAAGGGTAGACACATAAGTAAAGGTTGTCTGTTGAGATCTTTATTTGTGGTTTATCCTTGTTGGATTTTAGTGAGATCTTGAGGGTCTCGGGGTCCCTACTGAGTATCGCTATAATCACCCCTACACGGGCTACGCCCGTACCTCTATGTGTTGGTTACAGACGACGGACAACACTGATCGTAGATGAGGCTTGTTGAGCTGGACGGTACCCGGAGGTGGATCTCACGATGAGTCGGTACCTGGAGGAGATGGACGAACGGACGGTCGAACGCGGAGTGCTTTGGAGGACATCTGTACCTACCCTTCAGGTAGGATCTGTGGTGGACGATCCAGGAGCTTCTTGTCACCTTTCAGTTGTTGTCCTTTGAGTTGTACTTTACTTTCAGTTGTAGTTGTACCTTTCTGTTGGGCTTGTATTTCCGGCCCCTTTGTATTTCCAGCACACTTGTTTACTGCTTTACTTAGTGTTAGATTCCGCTTGTACTCTGTTGTGTTGTTTGATTTTATAAAGGCATTGCCTTCCCTTTTTATTGGGATTTACGCCTTTGGTGCTAGTCGCCAGCCCCTGTCCAATGGAAGGTAGGCTTGGGGTAGTCACGGCACGGGTCCCGAGGACAGGTCGTGACAAATTGGTATCAGAGGAGTCGGTTCTACCGTAGAACTTAGGACTCTGATATTTTATTTCTGTGAAGTAATAGTTTTAAGGGTACTAAGTGTGGTTTTCAGTTCAGGGAGTCCAGTGTTGGTGCGGCGGCCGACGTATCCGTACACCAGGACCCTGACTACTGATTTCCGACTTAGTGCATGAAAACACTGATTGCGTGTGTGTTTCAAAAGTTTTCTTTAAGTCAGATCAAACCAGGTCAGCTCACCATGTTTAAATCATTTGACCGGGTCGCATCTGTTCAGGATGTCTCCATGCAGACAGTCAGTTGGAGTTTCTGATAGAGTACTCGATGACGGATCACCGAGCGATGAGGCTTCAGTGCTGGGCCCTCTTTCTATGTTGGCTCCTTTCGGTGGTGTACCAGCAGCACCACCACTCGTTAGGCAGTAGATGCCACCAGCCGTACTAGTGGACGGTGCACACTGGCAGAGCACGTTGCACGATTTCTAGCAGTAGAGGCCTCCAAGGTTACGAGGCGAGACAAATTTCCAGGCAGCAGTGGACTGGATGGAGGTGATTTCTAGAGTTATACACATAGTTTAGAGCTAGTAGAGCAGATGGTGATCTTAACTACTGGTGTTTCCCAGTGAATGACCATGAGGTTGTCCATATAGTGATGAGGCTTCGATACGTGGACTGATGCCTGAGATAGTACCTTCGGGTAGTGTGCCATCTATATCACTACCTGTTGGTCAGCAGTTACAACTGGCAGTACTGGTAGAGGACGCATGTAGGCTTAGTGGCTTACACATGTTTCAGAATCAGATACCCCTTAGGTTCCGAGGTGAGCCCGACTCACAGGCGGCAGAGGACTGGCTTGAGGAGGTGGCTGAGAGTTTTCTAGAGCTTATACAGCTACGACAGGATGACATGTCAGTAGCTGAGTATTCATCGAGGTGTACCGATCGTTCTTGGTACTTGATGACTACGATACTATTAGTGCTTTAGAGCTTGGGCCTCTGAGCGAGGTGTGTTTAAGGATATCCGAGTAAGCACTCTTTCCTCTATGAATTCCTACTTATGTTAGGGTGCTAGAGAGAACCTTTGTGGTTGAATGTTATTTGGCTGATCGGTTTTAGCTAGTGAATGTTAGCAGTGGGAAGATACGAACTGGAACCAGTCTCAGAGACTTGGGCGTGTAAAATGTTTCAAGAAGAGGAAGTCTTAAGCAGAGATGAATCTGCAGAGCAGTAGACGTGCAAGCAGAGCTTGGAGAGCAACATGAGGTGGTGTACATTTCGACATGTTACAACCACTCGTCTTTGTAGTCCCCGCCAGGCTCAGGGAAGGGGAAGATAATAGCTTCATGCGGTCACGGAGTGTGACCCAAGGGCTCTAAGAATGATTTGAGGTACGGTCTGTGTCTACTACGAGCTTCCATATCAATAGACATAGGTACCAATCCTTCCTTCCACGAATCTTGTCCTAGACCTAGAGTTTCTGGTTAAAACCGTTGACTTGACCCTCACGTCTAGAGATACATTTGAGAGGAAACTCGATAAACACACTTATGCCGATAGGTGTGATCTGACCCTTGAGGCGAGAGTTTCGGTTGGAACCTCTTGGTGGCAGCGTCGAGGCCTTACGACGTTTGTTTGGGTATGGACTGGGCAACCACAGTTCATACACGAATTGACGGTATTAGGTAAAAAGTATGTGGTTTACTTACAACGATGGGATGGGTTTTCCTTGGTCGGCGAAAAGGAAACCCCAGGCAGCACAGGAACCTCCAGGAGAGCACATGGGAGCGGAAGGCTCAGATGCGTGCAATACCACTTTTGTTTCCCCTAGTGTGCGTTGAAGCTTTACGGGGACGTAAATCCATGAGGTGGGAGTAATGTAAAAGCCCATAAATTTCAAGGAATTTTTTTTTCTTAAATACTTTGTAATTTTATGAGTCTATGGTTTCTGACAGCGCCTGATTCCGAGGCCCAGAGTGCCCGAAATGATCCGTCGAAGTTTTTTTAAGATTAAATTAACACGAGTAAGCAGTTTTCCTAAAAAAGTGGAATAACTCTTAAACGGTTGCTCGGATCAGAAATCTGAGGGCATTGTTGCGCTCAGGATGGTGGGATTACCCTAGGCGTGACTTAAGTTTAGTCGACACGGGCCTCCTATGAGAAATCCCAAAAATGGCTTAACCGTAAATAAAATAATTAAATAAATTATTTTATTTTTAAAATGATTATAAATCACAAATGGTAGCTCGGATTAAAAATACGAGACCACCGCTGAACTCGTGAGGGAATGATTTATTTAAGAAAATACTAACTTTGGCCGGCGCGAGCCTCCAGAAAAAGTTAGCTTTTGGCCGCAAATAAAATAATTAAATGACAATTATTTTATTGTAAAATTAACAACTTCTAAAAGGTAACTCAGATTGAAAATCTGAGAGTACCGTTCGGTTCGTTGGGGCGTGTTTCACCTAGGCAGAGCCTAACCTTGACCGCAGTGGGTCGAGGGTGACTGATATTAATTTTCCAAACTTTTTTTCGGTTACGTTCAGTAAACGTACGTTCGGAATTTTATAACTTTTGAACCGGTGCTCAGAATTCAAATTTGAGGACACCAATGAACTCACAGCGCCGATATTCACTTAAGGGGACCTTTACCGCAGTTGTGTTTTATGCGGGTTGAAAGTTAATTTTTGGGGATTTGTAAAAAAATAAATAAAATGGTTGTGAACAATTTTATTTATTTGGGTGGTTATATCCTATAAGAGGAAGTTAGGGGTGGGGGCCACACCCCACATAACCTCCCATGGGAGGATATTTGTGAGGTGGGGCCCACATGAGGCCTAACCCATCACCTCCCTTAAACCCCCCCTTTAACAGTCCCTTTATTTATTTTGACAACACCTCCCATTAATTATGTGGAGCCTTTCCATCTCCCTTCCATTAAAGTTGTCAACTCAAATGCCATAATTAATTCAATATTCATTTTGAATTAATTTGAATTTGATAGCAATGTTATATCATGGGAGAATAAAATAATATCTTAGGCTATTATTTTGTTTTGGCACTTGCGGTGTTGGGAGCACGTTGGAGATATTGAAAGGGAGAGTTCTTCCACGAAGAACGCGAAGAACGCTCCATGACTCGAAGAACCGGAAGCATTTATTTCTCCAACCTTCTTCTTCCTCCTTGTTAAGAGAGGAGAAACCACCGCGGGAAAGCATCGGTTATGTCAACAACTCTTCCTCCAATGTTGATGGGATGACATCGTTCTTCCGCGACACCCAACTACCGTGACGTCCGTCTTCCGCGTCTCGACGACATGCGACGTCAATTTCGAGGTAGAGGTTTTTGTTTATTTAAGTTTACGTGATTCTCTCCCTCGAGCATGGAAGAATATTCTGTTGGGTGTTTATTCTAACTACTAATGCGGTGGGTACAGACTACGAACAAGTCCGGACCCACCGCCAACTAGTTCTTGATGTGCGGCGGCATGGGGTCGGGTGCGTGGTCACAGGAGGTGGCTCGGCGAGCGGACGGGGGGCCAGGCGATGCGGCTGGTTTGAGGTGCTCCGGCGTGGGTATCCGGGGGCGGTGTGGCGGTGCGGCGGGCAGGCGAAGGTGGTGGCGGTTCTGGCTGTGTGGAAGGAGGTCGGGTGATTGGGGCGCTAATTGGGAGAACATAATCGTGGAAGAGTAAATGAGATTGGAGAGAGAGAAGATTTATAAGATAATAGTGGGGATAAAAATCAAAAGAGAAATAAATGATAAATGGGGGTTTGGGGGATAAATTCCAGTGCAAGGAGTCCAAAATTGTGATTGATTTTGGGGTTAGAAAGATAAATAAGTAAATAATTAATAATAATAATAAAATATTGTTATTATTAATTATGTTGATAAAACATTGTTTTGACTGTATCTTCTTCGTGAGACCTTGGTTTCACGAACCGTCTGCGGTAGTGTGACCCTGACTTCGAGATGGAATTTATGAGTCCAATATTGGATGTCTTTTTTGGGTTTTTGGATCGGGTACCCGAAGCGCTCAGAAAATAATAGATTTAATATTATTATTAAATCTTTGACCCGGCATAACTCATGCGTGCGACGTCCGATTGGATTGCCATCAGTGGTGATGTAATCCTGACATCAATACGGTCGATTCAAGTCTAAAGTTGAATAGTAAATTCTGGTTCGTGGATCGGGCCCACGAAACACCGAATAATATTATTATTATTATTATTACAGGATCTTGTATCGGACGTATCCCTCTCATACGGTGTCGGAATTTCGAACCGTCTGCGAGGTTGCGACCCTGGAATTAAGAAGGATGTTTCAAGACCAATTTTGGATATTTAAGTCGAGGTCGAGTCGTGGGACCCACGAGGCCCGGTTCGCGCGTATTGCGGTGAAATGCAACTTTTTCACCAGCTATCTGTTTTGGACCAATGGGTAGTCCATCTCATGTGTTTTTTCATATGTATCGCAATGGTGTGACCGGTTTGGTTAACCGGTGTCATTTTAAGTACGGCCAGGTTGGTTCGAACCCAAAACCAACCGGGCTCTCAGAGCAGAAACACTTATAACTTAAGGATCGGACGTCTGATTGACGTGTCGTAGACTTATTGGATTCCTCTTGATGAGACGGTTCTTCTGGCATACTTCACATGAGGTTTGGACGCAGTTGGAATATGGTCGGGCTGGATTGTACCCGAAATCCAACCGGGCCCCTGGAACGGAAAAGCCGATAACTTTTAGACTGGACGTCCGTTTGACGAACCGCCAGCGTCGTTGGTGATCACGTTAAGAAACGGTCCCTATGAGTATAACCTATGTGAGTTCGGGGTAGATTTGAGATATGTTTGGGTTGGTTCGTATACGAAATCAACTGGGCCCCAGGGATGAAAAGGATAATAACTCACGGACCGGGCATCCGATTGACGCGTTGTCTGTTGCATTGATACCCCTATGACGAGGCGGTCCTTTGTGATACTTGGAGTATCAACCAGTAGATCGTGGAACAGATCCTCCTGGAGATGAGCGTACGGAGTGCGGAGACCTAGTAGCTGTGGACCTGATGACTGCTTGTCCGATTTGATTCGGAGTGACTTGTATAGCCCAGTGGGGAGCACTACTTTGTGAGGTGGCAGACCCATGGCGGAAGAGCACTACTTTTTGAGGTGGTGAAGCCGCGGTACTCAACAGGAGGAGTACCTATGTAGGCTATGAGGGGGAGCACTACTGTGTGAGGTGGCAGACCCATGGAGGGGAGCACTACTTTGTGATGTGGCAGACCCGCAGTACTCGATAGGAGGAGTACTTCAGCAGTCTAAGGTTAGTGAGTCTCACCTCGGAGTCGTGATAGGACTACTATGCTCGACAGAGGAGGAGTTCTCCAGTAGTTGTGGTTTCGACATCATGTTTAAATCTTGGTTTGAGCTGAGTCAATGACTTTTGTGTTTACCTCATGATTGAGATGGGTCACTTGATAACTTAGGCATATGTATGGGAATTTACCTAAGTAGTGTTTATCCGTTGATTTCATAACATGTGTTTCCTCATGATTGATATGGGTTACTTGATAACTTAGGTGTGTGTAAGGGCATACACCTAAGTAAAGGTTATCTGTTGATATCTTTATTTGTGGTTTATCCTTGTTGGGTTTTAGTGAGACCTTGAGGGTCTTGGGGTCCCTACTGAGTATTGTTATAATCACCCCTGCACGGTCTATGCCCGCACCTCGTTGTGTTGGTTACAGATGACGAACAACACTGATCGTAGATGAGGCTTGTTGAGCTGGACGATACCTGGAGGTGGATCTCACGACGAGTCGGTACCCGGAGGAGACGGACGAATGGACGGTCAAACGCGGAGTGCTTTGGAGGACATCTATACCTACCCTTCAGGTAGGATCCGTGGTGGATGATCCAGGAGCTTCTTGTCACCTTTCAGTTGTTGTCCTTTGAGTTGTACTTTACTTTCAGTTGTAGCTGTACCTTTCTGTTGGGCTTGTATTTCCGGCCCCTTTGTATTTCCAGCACACTTGTTTACTACTTTACTTAGTGTTAGCTTCCGCTTGTACTCTGTTGTGTTGTTTGCTTTTATAAAGGCAATGCCTTCCCTTTTTATTGGGATTTACGCCTTTGGTGCTAATTTCCAGCCCCTGGCCTATGGAAGGCGGGCTTGGGGTAGTCACGGCACGGGCCCCGAGGACGGGTCGTGACAAATTGGTATCAGAGGAGTCGGTTCTACCGCAGAACTTAGGACTCTTATATTTTATTTCTGTGAAGTAATAGTGTTAAGGGTACTAAGTGTGGTTTTTAGTTCAGGGAGTCCAGTGTTGGTGCGGCGGCTGACGTATCCGTACACCAGGACCATGACTACTGATTTCAGACTTAGTGCATGAAAACACTGATTACGTGTGTGTTTCAAAAGTTTTCTTTAAGTCAGATCAAACCAGGTCAGCTCACCAGGTTTAAATCGTTTGACCGTGTCGCATCTGTTCAGGATGTCTCCATGCAGACAGTCAGTTGGAGTTTCTGATAGAGTACTCGATGACGGCTCACCGAGCAATGAGGCTCCAGTGTTGGGCCCTCTTTCTATGTTGGCTCCTTCGGGTGGTGTACCAGCAGCACCACCACCCGTTTGGAAGCACATGCCACGAGCAGTACTAGTGGACGGTGCATGCTGGCAGAGCGCGTTGCACGAGTTCCAGTAGTAGAGGCCTCCGAGGTTACGAGGCGAGACAAATTTCCAGGCAGCAGTGGACTGGATGGAGGCGATTGCTAGAGTTCTACACCTAGTTTAGAGCTAGTAGAGCAGATGGTGATCTTAACTACTGGTGTTTCCCAGTGAATGACCATGAGGTTGGTCCGCATAGTGATGAGGCTTCAGTACGTGGACTGATGCCTGAGATAGTACCTTCGGGTAGTGTGCCAGCTATATCACTACCTGTTGGTCAGCAGTTACAACTGGAAGTACTGGTAGAGGACGCATGTAGGATTAGTGCCTTACACATGTTTCAGCATCAGATACCCCTCAGGTTCCAAGGCGATCCTGACTCACAGGCGGCTGAGCACTGGCTTGAGGAGGTGGCTGAGAGTTTTCTAGAGCTTATACAGCTTCGGCAGGATGAAATGTCAGTAGCTGAGTATTCATCGAGGTGTACCGATCGTTCTTGGTACTTGATGACTACGATACGATTAGTGCTTTAGAGCTCGGACCTCTGAGCGAGGTGTGTTTAAGGATATCCGAGTAAGCACTCTTTCCTCTCTGCATTCCTACTTATGTTAGGGTGCTGGAGAGAACCTTTGTGGTTGAATGTTCTTTGGCTGATCGGTTTTAGCCAGTGAATGTTAGCAGTGGGAAGATACGAACTGGCACCAGTCTCAGAGACTTGGGCATGTAAAATGTTTCAAGAAGAGGAAGTATTAAGCACAGATGAATCTGCAGAGCAGCAGATGTGGAAGCAGAGCTTGGAGAGCAGCATGAGGTGGTGTACATTTCGACATGTTACAACCACCCGTCTTTGTAGTCCCCGCCAGGCTCAGGGCAGGGGAAGAGAATAGCTGCATGCGGTCACAGAGTGTGACCCAAGGGCTCTAAGAATGATTTGAGGTATGGTCTGTGTCTACTACGAGCTGCCATATCAATAGACATAGGTACCAATCATTCCTTCCACGAATCTTGTCCCAGACCTAGAGTTTCCGGTTAAAACCGTTGACTTGACCCTCACGTCTGGAGATACCTTTGAAAGGAGACTCGATAAACACACTTATGCCGACAGGTGTGATCTGACCCTTGAGGTGAGAGTTTTGGTTGGAACCTCTTAGTGGTAGCGTCGAGGCCTTACGACATTAGTTTGGGTATGGACTAGGCAACCACAGTTCATACACGGATTGACGGTATTAGGCAAAACGTTTGTGGTTTACTTACAACGATGGGATGGGTTTTCCTTGGTCGGCGAAAAGGAAACCCCAGGCAGCACAGAAACCTCCAGGAGAGCACATGGGAGCGGAAGGCTCAGATGCGTGCAGTGCCACTTTTGTTTCCCCTA
Source organism: Viscum album (assembly GCA_963277665.1). Taxonomy (NCBI): domain Eukaryota; kingdom Viridiplantae; phylum Streptophyta; class Magnoliopsida; order Santalales; family Viscaceae; genus Viscum; species Viscum album. Next base: position 1,248,536,837 of record OY728156.1, on the reverse strand, counting down.
GTGTGCGTTGAAGCTTTACTGGGACGTAAAGCGCTGAGGTGGGAGTAATGTAAAAGCCCGGAAATTTCAAGGAATTTTTTTTTCTTAAATACTTTGGAATTTTATGAGTCTATGGTTTCTGACAGCGCCTCATTCCGAGGCCCAGAGTGCCCGGAATGATCCGTCGAAGTTTTGTTAAGATTAAATTAACGCGCATAAGCAATTTTCCTAAAAAAGTGGAATAACTCTTGAACGGTTGCTCGGATCATAAATCTGAGGGCATCGTTGCGCTCAAGATGGTGGGATTACCCTAGGCGCGACTTAAGTTTAGTCGGCACGGGCCTCCTATGAGAAATCCCAAAAATGGATTAACCATAAATAAAATAATTAAATAAATTATTTTATTTTTCAAATGCTTATAACTCACAAATGGTAGCTCAGATTAAAAATCCGAGACCACCGCTGAACTCGTGAGGGCATGATTTATTTAAGAAGATACTAACTTTGGCCGGCGCGAGCCACCAGAAAAAGTTAGTTTTTGGCCGCAAATAAAATAATTAAGTGACAATTATTTTATTATAAAATTCACAACTTCTAAACAGTAACTTGGATTGAAAATCTGAGAGTACCGTTGGGTTCGTTGGGGCGTGTTTCACCTAGGAAAATCCTAACCTTGACCGCAGTGAGTCGAGGGTGATTGATATTAATTTTCCAAACTTTTTTTCGGTTACTTTCATTAAACATATGTTCAGAATTTTATAACTTTTGAACCGGTGCTCAGAATTCAAATCTGAGGAAACCGATGAACTCGCAGCGCCGATATTCACTTAAGGGGACATTTACCACAGTTGCGTTTTATGCGGGTTGAAAGTTAATTTTTGGGGATTTGTAAAAAAAATAAATAAAATGGTTGTGCACCATTTTATTTATTTGGATGGTTATATCCTATAAGAGGAAGTTAGGGGTGGGGGCACACCCCACATAACCTCCCATGGGAGGATATATGTGAGGTGGGGCCCACACGAGGCCTAACCCATCACCTCCCTTAAACCCCCCTTTAACACTCCCTTTATTTATTTTGACAACACCTCCCATTAATTATGTGGAGCCTTTCCATCTCCCTTCCATTAAAGTTGGCAACTCAAATGCCATAATTAATTCAATAGTCTTTTTGAATTAATTTGAATTTGATAGCAATGTTATATCATGGGAGAATAAAATAATAGCTTAGGCTATTATTTTGTTTTGGCACTTGCGGTGTTGGGATCACGTTGGAGATATTGAAAGGGAGAGTTCTTCCACGAAGAACGCGAAGAACACTCCATGACTCGAAGAATCGGAAGCATTTCTTTCTCCAACCTTCTTCTTCCTCTATGTTAAGAGAGGAGACACTGCCGCGGGAAAGCATCGGTTACGTCAACAACTCTTCCTAGAATGTTGATGGGATGACATCATTCTTCAGCGATGCCCAACTACCGTGACGTCCGTCTTCCGCGACTCGACGACATGCGACGTCAATTTCGAGGTAGGGGGTTTTTGTTTATTTAAGTTTACGTGATTCTCTCCATCGAGCAAGGAAGAATATTCTGCTGGGTGTTTATTCGAACTACTAACGTGGTGGGTACGGACTACAAACAAGTCCGGACCCACCGCCAACTAGTTCTTGATGTGTGGCGGCATGGGGCCGGGTGCGTGGTCACGGGAGGTGGCTCGGCGAGCGGACGGGGGGCCAGGCGATGCGGCTGGTTTGAGGCGTGCCGGTGCGGGTAGCCGGGGGCAGTGTGGTGGCGCGGCGGGCAGGCGAAGTTGGTGGTGGTTCTGGCCGTGTGGAAGGAGGTTGGGTGATTGGGGCGCTAATTGGGAGAACATAATCGTGGAAGAGTAAATGAGATTGGAGAGAGAGATGATTTATAAGATAATAGTGGGTATAAAAATCAAAAGAGAAATAAATGATAAATGGGGGTTTTGGCGATGAATTCAAGCGTGCAAGGCGTCCAAAATCGTGATTGATTTTGGGGTTAGAAAGATAAATAAGTAAATAATTAATAATAATAATAAAATATTGTTATTATTAATTATGTTGATAAAACACTGTTTTGACTGTATCTTCTTCGTGCGACCTCGGTTTCACGAACCGTCTGCGGAAGTGTGACCCTGACTTGGAGACGGAATTTATGAGTCCAATATTGGATGTCTTTTTTGGGTTTTTGGATCGGGTACCCGAAGCACTCGGAAAATAATAGATTTAATAATATTATTAAATCTTTGACTCGCCATAACTCATGCGTGCGACGTCCGATTGGCTTGCCGTCAGTGGTGATGTAATCCTGACATCAATACGGTCGATTCAAGTCTAAATTTGAATACTAAATTCTGGTTCGTGGCTCGGGCCCACGAAACACCGAATAATAATATTATTATTATTATTACAGGATCTTGTATCAGACGTATCTCTCTCATACGATGTCGGAATGTCGAACCGTCTGCGAGGTTGCGACCCTGGAATTAAGACGGATGTTTCAAGACCAATTTTGGATATTTAAGTCGAGGTCGAGGTGTGGGCCCCATGAGGCCCGGTTCGAGCGTGTTGCGGTGAAATGCAACCTTTTCACCAGTAATCCGTTTTGGACCAATGGGTAGTCCATCTCGTGTGTTTTTTCGTATGGATCGCAATGGTGTGACCGGTTTGGTTAACCGGTGTTATTTTAAGTAGGACCAGGTTGGTTCGAACCCAAAACCAACCGGGCCCTCAGAGCGGAAATTCTTATAACATAAGGACCGGACGTCTGATTGATGTGTCGCCAACTTGTTGGATTCCTCTTGATGAGACGGTTCTTCTGGCATACTTCACCAGAGGTTTGGACGCAGTTGGAATATGGTCGGGTTGGATTGTACCCGAAATCCAACCGGGCCCCTGGAACAGAAAAGCCGATAACTTTCAGACCGGACGACCGTTTGACCAACCGTTAGCAGCTTTGGTGATCACATTAAGAAACGGTCCCTATGAGTATACCCTATGTGAGTTCGGGGTACAGTTGAGATACGATCGGGTTGGTTCATACACGAAACCAACCGGGCCCCAGGGACGAAAAGGCTAATAACTCACAGACCGGGCGTCCGATTGACGCGCCGTCTGTTGCGTTGAGACCCCTATGACGAGGTGGTCCTTTGTGATACTTGGAGTATCGACCTATAGCTCGTGGAACGGATCCTCCCGGAGACAAGCGTACGGAGTGCAGAGACCTAGTAGCTGTGGACCTGATGACTGCTTATCCGATTTGATTTAGAGTGACTTGTATAGCCCAGTGGGGAGCACTACTTTGTGAGGTGGTAGACCCATGGTGGAAGGGCACTACTTTGTGAGGTGGAAGACTCGTGGTACACAACAGGAGGAGTACCTCTGTAGGCTATGAGGGGGAGCACTACTGTGTGAGGTCGCAGACCCATGGTGGGGAGCACTACTTTGTGAGGTGGAAGACCCGCAGTACTGGATGGGAGGAGTACTTCAGTAGTCTAAGGTTAGTGAGTCGCACCTCGGAGTCGTGACAGGACTACTGTGCTCGACAGAGGAGGAGTTCTCCAGCAGTTGTAGTTTCGACATCATGTTTAAATCCTGGTTTGAGCTGAGTCAATGACTTTTGTGTTTACCTCATGATTGATATGAGTCACTTGATAACTTAGGTATATGTATGGGAATATACCTAAGTATTGGTTATCCATTTATTTCATAACCTTTGTGTTTCCTCATGATTGATATGGGTTACTTGATAACTTAGGTGTGTGTAAGGTCATACACCTAAGTAAAGGTTATCTGTTGAGATCTTTATTTGTGGTTTATCCTTGTTGGATTTTAGTGTGACCTTGAGGGTCTTGGGGTCCCTACTGAGTATCGTTATACTCACCCATGCACGGGCTACGCCCGCACCTCGTTGTGTTGGTTGCAGAAGACGGACAACACTGATCATAGATGAGGCTTTTTGAGCTAGACGGTACCCGGAGGTGGATCTCACGACGAGTCGGTACCTGGAGGAGACGGACAGATGGACGGTCGAACGTGGAGTGCTTTGGAGGACATATGTACCTACCCTTCAGGTAGGATCCGTGGTGGACAATCCAGGAGCTGCTTGTCACCTTTCAGCTGTTGTCCTTTGAGTTGTACTTTACTTTCAGTTGTAGCTATACCTTTCTACTGGGCTTGTATTTCTGGCCCCTTTATATTTCCAGCACACTTGTTTACTGCTTTACTTAGTGTTATCTTCCACTTGTACTCTGTTGTGTTGTTTACTTTTATAAAGGCAATGTCTTCCCTTTTTATTGGGATTTACGCCTTTGGTGCTAGTCGCCAGCCCCTGGCCTATAGAATGCAAGCTTGGGGTAGTCACAGCACGGGCCTCGAGGATGGGTTGTGACACGTATAACCAAATGCTTTGGAATATACTTCCATATAAATAGGCAGTTAGTATTCTGAGGAGTGTATTGAGCCATTATGAGGTGTCCTACATATCCTGATTATTGTAGGATTCAAAACCCACATAGTTCATTAGTCTTTTGCATTTTATTGTCATGAGGTTAGGACATATGTTTGGGTATTGAGACACCAAATATTTGAGCTCTAACTATAAGGGGGTGTCCTACGTATCTCGAGTATAGAGAGAATCGGAGTTTTCATAGTTCTCATGGTTTCCTGTGTCATTATAGAGACTCGTAGTGTATATGATATGATTATCGTGAATCCCTAATATCACACGATCCATGCTAGGTGTGAGAAAAAATGGATGTAAAATGATCATTTCATTACTCATGAAGCAGGGATTATCTGTCAGGACTACCTTGAGATGATTTATTATGGGACTCGGTTCTTAGAGATACGTCTCATGTATCCTAGTTATGGTAGGAATCAAAGTCATCATAGATTGGTGGGTTTCTCAGTCCACTGATGGATGAGATAAGGTGATCATCTCATGGGACTAATTGATCCCTTCTAGTTGATACGCCAGATTCATGGAAGGACTTATACTAAAAGTGTTATTTTATTTGAGCTCGATCCTTAGGAAGGTGTCCAACATATCCTGGTTATAGAAGGAATCAGATTCATCTTATTTTGGTGTATGTTGGGGATTACACTTTGAGGCTTTCATGTCCCATTGTGGGGGTTTATAGGGTAGATAATATGACCATTTCTACTCCCTAATCCCACATGATCCATGATTGTTTTGAGAAATAAGGGATAGAAAATAATCAATTTCATTGCTTTGAATAAGGGACTTAGATGTTAGGATTTTTCTAGATGATCAATATAGGGGTCAAACCTTGGGGAGATATATCCTATGTATTCTGGATATGGTAGGAATCAGAGTCATCATATTTCTATTTATGTTGGGGATTACACACTGAGGATGTCTTGTCCCATTATGGAGGTTCATATTGCCTAATGAGGTTTTTGTCGCATCCCCCTAATCCCACGTGAGTTATGCTCAGGGTGAGAAATAAGGGGGGGTAAATGATCATCCTCATGGCACATAGATATGGAACTTGTGTATTAGAACAACCCTCAGGGTGTTCGATATAGATATTGGGCCTTAAAAAAGAATCATACATATCCCGGTTATGGTGGGAATCAGAGTTCTCGTAGTTCATTTTAGGTTGAGGCTTACATGGTGAGGTTTCCCTATACCATGGTTGTCTTGTCTGGGAGGTGTTGCATGACCCAGTTGGCATTTCCTAGGAGCTATCGCATTACCTGTCTTAACATATATGGAGGGTGTCACAAGAGTCAGTGTGATGCAATCCAAAGTATGTCACATATCTTGGATGACACCTTTTAAGAGACCTCACGAGACCTAGATGACATATCTAGAGGGTGTCATGAGTCCCAACTGTCATGATTAGGGGATTTCTTAAGATCCCGGTTGTCATGCCTAGGGTTCGTAGTGAGAGATTGGTTATTATGTCTAGATTCTTTCACGAGACTCGGTTTTCATGAGCATGTGCCATTATATGAGTCGGATGATGTGTCTAAAGGACTTCTCAAGTCCTGGGTGATAGGCCTAGAGGGTTTCACGAGATCAAATCGGTGTCTGTTGGGGGAACCACGTGACTCACTCTGACATGTATGGAGTCTTCCACGTGTCCCGTATGGCTTTCTAGAGGAGTGTCGTGACATCTAGGTGACATGTCCTGGTGTTTTTGTGTGTCTTTGGGTGACTCACGTGAAGCAAATGAGGTACAACTATCATGTCTTTTACTTAAGTCTTACACTTTTAATCTCATTTCTAACCCTTGTGTTGTGAAGGCTTTAGTTTTATTCAGTACCAGTTCCTTTGAGTCTCATGTGATCTAGAATTCATGTGGTATGTTCTTTGAAAGTCTTGCTAGAAGTCCTTCACGTGATCTATAAATGATCACATCAATCACCTTACGTGTGGCGCATGATTGCTCCAGTCTTCCTCTGGTGTATTACCTAACAGAAAGTTTCTAATTGTGTGATCGGTTTCTCTGAGAAATCCGTAGAGGCTGAGAGTCAAATCGTCCAAAGTCTAAGCATCTAGAGTCTCAGAGTCCAACCTGTGTGATAGTCATTAATTTTTCATGTTGGGGTGGGAAATTTATAGGCATTGACACCTTGATTATTCGGCATTTTGTGCAGCTTATTTGGAATGATTCTAGGCTAGAGTCAGTGAAGGGGTTTAGTGTTACGCGTCTTCGTGAGTCTCTATCATGGAATGCTCCAAATGTTTCGCCTAATTTTTAGCGATCGTGAGTGTCTTTTGTCAATGATTCCTTTATCGGATTATTATCGATTAATGTGGACTTTTTTTATCATGCATACATGTTGAAGGACTTCCATATTATCATGATGATATGTCTAAGGACCTTTGAAATACCCAAGTTCCTTTTGGAAGACATGCGTGAGACCTTGGGTGACTTGTCTTGGGGTCTCATGGGACCGTGTCGTGGGTGTGGTGGGTGCGTCACATGCCTTTCAGTGACCGCAGACACCTCTCACCTCCTCCTTTTAGATCCCCTTTATTTTATGTGACATATGTTGGGAGTCATGTGGGATTTCATGAGTGTTGTTGAGGATATTTATTCTATTTTTTGGTGATTCATTGTGTGAAAAATATGGGTCATATGGGGGTCATATGGGGGTGCATGATCATCCCATGGACAAATCTATTTGTTCATTCTTAGAACATCGTAGAGTTACCTGGGATGCTTTGCATGGTGAGGAATACAAGCCAAAGGGATCTTGAAAGGTGAGGCAAATGTGTCACCGAGGACTCACAGCTTCTTACGGGTTTCCAGGGGTGCATCGAATGTCCTTCAATGACCAAAAACACCTCTTACCTCCTCTATTTCAATCTACATTGTTTTATTTTACAAAGGTGAGGGATTATGTGAGTTTTCATGAGAAATGTCTAGGACTTTTACTCAATTTTTTTAGTGATGTTTCACCAGACCAATATGGGTCATATGGAGTGTGCGCAAACATGTAGTGGATAGGTCTATTTGTCTATCCTTAGAGTGCCAAAGGGGATACCTAGACATGCCCGAGGACTTTTGTGTGGCGGGGATAACAAGCCAGAGGGCTGTCACGAGATGAGGTAGACATATCTTCAAGGTCTCTCGATATCTCATGGGTCACCAGGGGAGCATGTTTCATGTCCTACAGCGACTACGAACACCTCTCACCACCCCCATTTTATCTCCCTTATTTCATCACATAAAGGTTCAGAGGTCTTATGGGTTTTCCTAGATATCACCAAGGTATTTTATTCTTCCCAATGATGATATTAAGTGTGAGATTCATGATCACTAGGGGTCACTTCCTTTGAATATCATCCCTCCTTATTTTCAAAGAAGTTTGAGTGGTTTATCAGGCACTTTCCAATGACACACCACATGGCCTAGGGCGCTCATTCGGTTGTCTGGGGAGCCTTCATGAGAGAAGTAAGTTTTGTTGAAGGGGGGTCTACGGGACTTCTTGTGGGTTATGTTCCATGTGTGGATCCTTCATGTGACCTTGAAATGGTCATGAAATCGTGAGTCCTTCATAGGATCATGCGATTTGCGGTCTTGTCCATCCTCTCCTTCCTTTACTTTTGTGGGGAAAATAATACTCATATTTAGTTATTTCTTCCTTTGTGATTTTGCTGATGTACATCTGATGGGCATCAATAAATTCCCCCCCTTAGGAGTGATGTATGAGGAGATGAAGAATTGATTTTGAGGAAAACTAATGCTCGCCAAAGTCTTTGGCAGTGTCATGAACTGGTGCTTCGGGTGATGTTTGGTCTATCGGGCATCGCTTAGTATTCCATGAAATGGCCTATATATAGGGGGTGGAGAGAAATTCATTCCACCGACTGCATCCTTTCTCCAGAGCACTCCTACTTTCACTTCCGTTGCAAGACCCTATCGTGAACCCTGATCGCAAGCCCTGTCCACAATCCTTCGTCGTGAGTCTGTTCCACCAGAGCTCTTACGCGCGGTTTTTTCCTAATCAGAAACTCATCTGCTCAGTCGTGAAATATTATTCATTAATTTTCTAGACTTTGTCTATGAGGGCCATGGTTTCTTCGAGGGCTTCACGAGATCCACTGGATGCCTGGACGGCATAGATATAGAGATATGAGGAGATGATTACTCATTTGAGGTCCATACTTTCGGCATTTTCAACCTCATTGGCCACTGCTCAAAGGAGGATTGAAGAGTTAACTACTCTGGTTGAAGCTCTCCATCCTAAGGTGGAAGCGGGGATAATGGAACTCCAATGCTCTTTTAATGACTCTTACCAGACCCTGTCCAATCCTTCCAATGCTACTGACTGTCTTTTGTCATGAATCATCTCTTGTACTGCACTCCATTTTTTATGAAGCTTTAGAGAGACTCAAAAATATGGAGATTCCTCCCTCTTATTTCATAATGTGAATGGATGAATTTTCTAAACTTTCTATATTACTATTCGATTTTATTTCCCTTGTGATGTATTTGATATCTTGAGACTCTATAATTTTGGAAGTCACTGTCACTACCTATCCTTGGCTTCATATAGAATGAACTACCCACTCACATGAGATTTCATATTGCTAATATATTTCAACTATCTTGATATTACCTGATCTATAGAGGGATCACTTGGGTAGGATATATTTCTTAGATTGTGAATTATTTATCTCTTTCTAAATCTGATAGGCTTGGTTAGCATAGCTTGGTGTCGTTAAGGCTATATGGCGAGTCTTACAAGCTCCCGAATACTAGGATGATGTCGTGCTTTAGTTTAGGGTCTTTTATCTCAGACCTAACATTTCTTTAGTTTAAGGTATTTCAGGTCGGACCTAATATCACTTTAGTTTAGGTTCTTTTATCTTAGACCTAATATTGCTTTAGTTTAAGGTATTTTAGATCATACCTAATATTGCTTTAGTTTAAGGTCATTTAGCTCAAACCTAACATTACTTTAGTTTAAGTTATTTTAGCTCAGACCTAATATTGTTTTAGTTTAAGGTCATTTAGCTCTGACCTAATATTTATTTTTGTTTAATGTATTTTATCTTGGACCTTATATTGCTTTAGTTTAAGTTTTTTTATCTCGGACCTTTTATTTCTTTAGTTTAAGGACTTTTAGCTTGGACCTTCTATTGCTTTAGTTTACGGTCTTTTAGCTCAAACCTTCTGTATGATCATGGGATATGGTGTAGACATACCAGGAATGACCTAAAGAACTCTGAGGTGATGGGTTATGTAGTGGTGTTGCAAAGGCTCGTGAGGATTAGAATGCCCTTTTTTAGAGTGACACATTTGGTTGACGACCATTGGTGCATATGCAGGAGCCATGGGCATGTATGCATAATCAATCAAAGGGACCTTGAAGCTAGTTATCCTTTCCAATGGATATGAAAGATTCATGGATATAGAATTAGTGAAGTTGGAATGCTAGGGATATTAGGCTTGCCTGTATAGTTGGAGTATGGATGGTGTAAATCATAACCTGAAAGTTTGAGCCCATGAATATGAGATGATGAAAACATGTTGGGTATGTCTCATGACATTTTCGAATGTCAGGTTCCGCCACAGTGTTGCTAAAGCTCACAAAGATTTAAGCTCCTTTATAGAAAGGATAAAATTCCTTCAGTTGGTGGGCTAGGTCCCTTATGCATTGATATCATGACAAGTGAAATGAAATCTTCACTTCTTTCTAAGGGATATGAAATATTTACGAAGACTCAAATGTCTAGATGGTGAAGTTGGGTATGGGAAGAAATCTATCTAGGAAGGGTTCTAGAACCCTAGGGTAGTTCAGCTCTTAACAAGAAGCTCGATCCCTATGACCCATGGTTTCGAATCATGAATTGCGTGCCATCAAAGGTTAGGGGATGAAATTTCAGAGTCCATCCTTGAGAAAGGGTATGAAACACAGTGATGTAACATCAAGGATATTGAATCCGCTTGGATAGTTTGATGCGAGGATTGTAAATCATGATCTGGAGTACTCGAGTTAGGAGAAAGACATGGGACAGTCATATTGGGAGTAGTTTAGACACACTGAGGTGTTGATTTTTATCACAGTGGTGTTAGGGCTCATGAGAATTGTAATGTCCTTTTTTAGATTAACACATTCAGTTGGAAACCATAGGCGCATATACAGGAGCCATGGGAATGTATGTATAGTCAAGAGAAGGTTCCTTGAAGCCAGATATCCTTTCCAAGGGCCATAGAAGGTTATGGTGATTCAAGACACCCCAACTCATGATGTTTGATTTGTGGGAAGTGTAAAATCCAATGAGGGTATGAGTACCCTAAAAGTTGTGTCACCACCCAGTGAACATATTCTCAAGGTGAGGAAATGTGATAAACATTACTCTAACATTTTCCTGGATTAGTGGGTCCAGTGAGCATATGTAATGACATGCTTATACTTATTGTCTTGAGAATACAACAAGTCATTACTATCACGACCCGTCCTCGGGGCCCGTGTCGTGACTACCCCAAGCCCGCCTTGCATAGGCCTGGGGCTGGCGACTAGCACCAAAGGCATAAATCCCGATAAAAAGGGAAGGCACTGCCTTTATGATGGTAAACAAACACAAAAGAGTACATAAGCTGAAGTAAGCACAAAGTAATACTGAATACAAAGTAAGTGCTGAAAGGTAAATGGGCCCGAATACAAACCCAACTGAAAAGTACAGTACAACTGAAAGTCTAGTACAACAGCAGAAAAGTAAAACAGCAACCACTAAGTCGTCCTATGGGAATCCCACCTGAAGGGTGGGTACAGATGATCTCCTCAGCACCTCGAGTCCGTCTGTCCGCTCCGTGTATGTGTCACCAAGTAGTCCACCTCCGGGTACCGTCCAGCTCTACAAGCCTCTACCACGATCAGCGTTGTCCGTCATCTGCATCCAACACAACGTAGTGCGGGCATTGCCCGTATAGGGGTGAGTATAACGATACTCAATAGGGACCCCGAGACCCCCGAAGGTCTCCCAGAATCCACGACGGATAAACCACAAAGAAAAGATTCAATCATGAAGTATCAACCATCTCTACTTAGGTATATGCCCATACATATACCTAAGTCATCAATCCCAGTTTGGCTTCAACTCTCGAGCCCAAGTACAACCCAGTCCACACAGGAAAGAAGTCAATCACATCGATGATAATGATTGAAAGTCAAGACTCAACTCACACAGGTATACATCTTTCGTAAAGTGATAGAGATGATCAGATGTAGTCACTGATTCATCTAAGCTGGTGGACCCACATAGGATACTAGTCCAGCTAAGCTATCGGACCCACGTAGGATACTAGACCAGCTACTCTATCAGATCCACATAGGATACTAGAACAGAAGTCAAACTGTCGGACCCACGTAGTATATAAGAACAGTAATAATCATCGTCAAACCAATGGAGGATTCCAGTATGGTAGTCGTCGTCGCCGAACCCACGGAGGATTCCAGTACGGTAGTCGTTGCAGTTGCAGCCAGCTCTAGGGTTCCCACACACAGCACGCTCGATTCCGGGAGGGTCCGCTCCTCGAGCCAAGGGGGTCGATACATCAACTATCATGAATTCTAGAGTTGATGTATCCCAAAGTTCTGTCTCGTCAAAAGGAACCCGACGCGACAGATGGCACGCCAATCGGACGCCCAGTCATAGAGATATTGGCTTTTCCGTTCCAGGGGCCCGGTTGGAAATACGCTCGTTCCAAACCCATATGTTATCCAAAGTTGTCCAAAAATCATTTAGAGTATCGCAAAAGGACCTCCATGTCACGAGGGTCCTAGTGCCGTAGACAGTGCGTCGATCGGACGCGCGGTCTTCAAGTTATTCACCTTTAAGTGAAAACGGGTCCAGCCCGTTAAGCCCAGTGGGCTGCGGGTCGGGTCAACCCAGTTTTGGCGGGTCCAACCCGGCAGAGGGTCGGACCGGCCCGGTGAATCGCGCAGCCCATCCCGAGGGGTGTGGCCCAGCCTGAAGGGGGTGCGGCCCGGCCCGACGGGGGGCGGCCCGACCCGGCTCGACGCAGCCCGGCCCGGCCCGGCCCGACGGGGGGCGGCCCGACCCGGCTCGACGCAGCCCGGCCCGGCAGGGCGCAGCCCAGCAGGTCGCGGCTCGGCCGGCTGGCCGAGCGGTCCGAGGGGGGGGGGGGGCAGCTCCCCGCTTTCCCGAATCAGTGGCGCAAAACGGTTCCTCCCTCCCAACCGGTCGACCTTCCCGGTTCAAGCGGCCCGCTCGGGCGGGCCACGGTCCTACTGCGCAGCACCTTCAGGTGTCAGGGCTCCTTCACTCAGCCGGCCGACGAGCAGGTCAGTTTGCCACCGAAGTGGCCTGCTAATTGCGGGTTTCGGTCCTCCGCAGCGTGGTGCCCCTTGTGGCGTCGCGGTCTCCCTTCGGCCCGGCCGGCTTCGGGCTGCCGGTTCTCCTTCGGCCGAGCGGCCCATGGTTGCGGGCCGCGGTTCTTCTGCACGTGGCCGCTGCACGGCCACCGCTTCTCCCGTCGTCGCCTCTTCCAACGCGCCTCAATCGCAAACAAAGAGTCTACGGAGGGTCGTCGGGCCTTGTACGTTCGGCCCGCGCCCTCCACGTTAGGCGGTAGCAATTGGCCGAAGTCAAACCATGTTTCTCAACAAAGAACAAGAACAATTTTAATCAATTAAAATTCAACATAATTCCCCTACCTCGAAAAGACGTCGCACGCCATCGAGCCGCGGAAGACGAACGTCGCGGTAGTCGGGCGTCGGGGAAGAATGGTGTCGATTCCGTTGACGTCGGTGGCACCCAAAGAAGAAGCGTCATTGGAGACTTCGTGTTCTTCGAATCGTAGAGCATTCTTCGTCGAGGGAGAAAGTCATTCTTCATCGGAGGCATTCTTCGTCGGAGGCGTTCTTCGTCAGAGGCGTTCTTCATTGAAGATAGGAACACTTTTTCTCAAGATTTCTCCCAAAAATCTCCCCACACAACAAGAGACAAAACTAAAAATCATAAGAAGACTTCCCCCAATATTTTTAATAGATATTCCATGTCAATTAAAATTAATTCAAAAGAATCAATCCATTAATTAAGAGTGTTGGAAAATATTAATGGGAGAGAGGGAGGTGGAAAGGCTCCTCATATTAAATGAGGAGAGTTGTAAAAGAATTAAACAAGGGGGTTTAAGGGAGTTTAGGGGGAGTTATGGTGAGATGAAAAGGTTAGTCTCATGTGGGCCCCACCTCACAAATATCCTCTCATGGGAGGTTATGTGGGTGTGGGCCCCACATCTAACTCCCCTTGGGAGGAATTAACCAACTTCCATAAATAAAATTGTGTTCCACAAATTTTATTTATTTTATTCTAAATTTTCAAATATTAACTCTCAACCCACATAAAACGCAACTACGGTAAAGGTCCCCTTAAGCGAATACTGGCGTTGCGAGTTCATCGGTGTCCTCAGATTTCAATTCCAAACACCAGTTCAAAAGATAGAAAAAACTCGCACGTACATTTACTGAACGTACCCGAACAAAACTTCAGAAATTGATTTCAGGCACACCGGGCCTCGGAATCAAGTGCCGTCAGAAACCGCAGACTCGTAAAATTCCAAAGCATTTAAAAAAATCCTTGAAATTTTCAGGTCTTTACATTACTCTCACCTCAGGGCTTTACGTCCCCATAAAGCTAAAACACACGCTAGGGAAACAAATGGGGGTACTGAGCTCGCATCTGAGCCTCCCGCTCCCAAGTGCTCTCCTGGAGGTTCTCGTGCTTCTAGAGAACGCGCGCCAGAGGAATCAACCGTCCACGTAGGACCCGCTACTTTCGATCCTCGATCTCCACCGGGACCTCCACAAACGTTGCCCCGTCATCTATTTCTAGCTCCCTGTGATCAATGATGTGGTTCGGGTCGTGCACGTATCTCCTCGGTTGAGATACGTGAAAGACGTCATGCACCTGGTGCAACTGAGGTGGAAGGGCCAGGCGGTAAGCCACCTCGCCTACTCTATTGAGGACATGGAAAGGTCTGATGAATCGTGGAGATAACTTTTCGCCCCAGCCAAATCTCCATAGACCCCGTTGAGGTGAGACCTGTAAGAAGAGGTGGTCTCCATCCTCGAACTCCAGTGGTCTCCACCTCCTATCAGCATAGGACTTCTACCTACTCTATGTAGTATTCATCCACTCCTAGATGATCTGCACCTTCTCCATCATATCATGAACCATCTCTGGTCCTACGAGTGCTGACTCCCCAGGGTCAGTCCAGCACAGAGGTGATATGCACGGTTGGTCGTACAGTGCCTCGTATGGTGCCATCCCGATGGTGGAGTGGTAGCTATTGTTGTATGCAAAATCCGCCAAGGGTAGGGGATCCTCCCAGCTGTGACCGAAATCAAGGAAACATGCACGGAGCATGTCCTCGAGTGTCTTTATGGTACTCTCAGTCTGGCCATCCGTCTGAGGATGGAAGGCAGTGATCAAGCGAAGCTATGTCTCGAAAGCGTCCTATAACCCCTTCCATAGTCAGGAAGTGAAACGAGCATCACGATCAGAAACGATAGTCTATGGCACACCGTGAAGTCGTACGATCTCCTGAATGTAGAGGTGTCCCAATCTCTCTACTGAGCCCTGCTCTCTGATCAGTAGGAGGTGGGACGACTTGGTGAGTCGATCAATGATCACCCAGATAGAGTCATGCCCTCTAGATGTATGTGGAAGGCCCATCACGAAATCTATGGATATCCCATCCCACTTCCACTCTGGGACCTCTAAGGGTTGTACCAAGCCTGTTGGTACCTGGTGCTCCGCCTTCACTTGCTGACAAGTGAGGCATCGTGAAATGAACTCTGCTTCAGCCTTCTTCATACCCGGCCACCAGTGCTATCTTCTGAGGTCCTGATACATCTTCACCACTCCTAGATGTACCGCTAGAGGGGAAGTGTGGAACTCCCTCAGCACCTCCTCCTGCAGTGCAACTGGTACCATAGTACGTCCCCTAAAGAGGATGACGTGCTCCCCTCCTTTAGAAAATCCATCAGGCACCTGCCCTATGGATATCTATGCACGTCATGTCTCACAGTCAGTGTCCCCTCATTGTGCTTCTCTGACTCACTGAAGGAGTGGAGGACTGACTGTGAGTGACTGTAGAAAGGCTTCTCCATCTCTATCCACAAAGTATATCCGCAATACGGCTAGATGCTCTGTCGCCTCTTCTAGTAGCTGAATTCCAGATCTCCTGCTGAGAGCATCGGCTACAACGTTCCCCTTCCCAGGAGTATAAACTATCTCAAAGTCATAGTCCTGGAGGAACTCGAGTCATCGTCGTTGTCTCAGGTTCAGTTCCTTCTGCGAAAAGATGTACCTGAGACTCTGTTGGTCAGAGTAGACTGTAAAGCGCTCACCCATCAGATAGTGCCACCACATCTTCAAGGCGAAGACCACTGCTGTTAACTCCATGTCATGGATAGCGTAGTTCTTCTCGTGCTGCCTCAACTGTCGTGAACCATACGTGATCACTGCTCGCTCCTACATCAGGACACACCTGAGTCCGGTCCCTGATGTGTCGCAGTATACTACGTACCCAACTCCCTCCTCTGGTAGCCTCAAGATGGGCGCACTGGTCAATCTCTTCCTCAGCTTCTGAAAGCTCAGCTGATATCAATCTGACCACACAAAGGGTTTCCCCTTCTTCATCAAAGCTGAAAGCGGTGCTGCAACTCTGGAGAAGTCTAGAACAAATCTCCGATAGTATCCAGCCAGACCCAGGAAGCTCCGCACCTCCATCACGCTCCTAGGTGGATCCCAAGCAAGCACTGCCTCGATCTTCATTGGATCCACTGCAACTCCCGCCTCTGAGATGACGTTTCCCAAGAACTGAACCTATCGAATACAGAACTGGCACTTCGAGAGCTTACCTTAAAGCTGGTGCTCTCAGAGTGTATCTAGTACAACCCGTAAGTGATAGGCATTCTCCACCTCAGTAGTCGAGTAAATCAGTTTTTCGTTGATGAAGACTACGACAAAATGATCAAGGTAAGGCTAGAAGATCATGTTCATGAGACTCATGAACACTGCTAGAGCGTTGGTTACGCCGAAGGGCATAACCAAGAACTCGTAGTGGCCATACCGACACCTAAAGGTCGTCTTCTGCATATCCTCGTCTCAAACTCTGAGCCGGTGATAGCCTGACCTGAGGTCTATCTTCGAGAACCAACGTTCTCCCTTGAGCTGATCAAAGAGGTCATCAATCCTCGGGAGTGGGTATTTGTTCTTCACGGTCACCTGATTCAGGCAACGGTAGTCGACACACAGTCGCAAGCTCCCATCCGCCTTCTTGGCGAACAATATCGGAGAAGCCCAGGGTGAAACACTGGGTCGGATAAATCCTTTCCCCTACAAGTCCTCCAGCTATACCCGTAGCTCACGAAGCTCGGCAGGAGCCATCCAATATGATGGAGTAGATATCAGTGTTTTCTCGGGGTACAGGTCAATGTAGAAGTCTACCTCTCTGCGATGAGGTAGTTCTGGAACGTCTTCAGGAAAAACGTCTGCATACTTTTTACCACAACAGGAAAACTCAGACTCCGCACATCAGCTGCTCTAAGTATGAGACTAGCCAACTGATGTGGGATCGGTTTCCCTCTCCTCTACGAAAATCCATCCTGCGCTGTAAAGGCTCCCTTCTCGCTGGTGAAGGTGAACCTGCTCCCATCCGTGCGGACACACCGCACCTTGCGCCTAATGCAGTCGATCTGAGCATGGACTGTAGGTAACTAGTCCATACCCAAGATGACGTCGTAAGGCCTCGACGCCTCTATGAGAAGATCTCAGCCGAAGATCTCGCAACCTAGAGTAAGCTCACACTGCTGGCACCAGTGCGTAATTGTCGAGTCTACTCCCATAGGAGTATCTAGCCGTAAGTATCAATCCAACAGCTCCGTCAGAATCTTCGAGATTCGAACAAGGGCAGCGGAAATAAAATAATTACTCGCTTCTATGTCTATAAGTACAGCAACAAGGGTGGAGTAGACACAGATAGTACCTCGAATCATCTATGGTGCACTGTGGTCGTAAGCCTCCACTACCTAGAGCTCAGCTTGCCTCTATCTGCCAGCTCCCTGTGGTTGGGGTGGACCTCATGATGGTGGTGGTGGTAGAGCCTCAAAACGTCATCCACCACCCGCTACTTGGCCAGCTCCTCTGCCTCGTCTGCCTGCTTCCTGCGGACCGCCACGGTCGAACCTCTGCCTCTACCTGGGAGGTCCCTCCACTATCTGTTGTTCATCTACATGGCGGGTCGGGTAGTCTCAAGCCATCTGACCCTGCCTGCTGCATGCATAGCACTACTTGCTCCTCGTATAGCTGGCTCTATTTTGGGTGCCCTGCACAACCGAACCTGTATCCTGAGGTCTCTCTCCTGATGGCCTGGTCCACTTAGACCTTTGTGACATCTGTCTACTGCTGGCTGCAGAATACTCTGATGCGTGTCACTCTACGGTGGGTCTCGCTGCTGGTGTCGGCTCAGTGAGAAAGCTCTCCATAGGAAGGGCTCTCTCCAGCACTCCTGCCTGTGTCGGAATGCTGAGGGAGATCATCGAAGCCCTGATCTTGTGCCTCAGTACCTGCTGAAAGGTCCAGGCCCTGAAGAATGGGTCCCATACCATATCTGTGGAGTAGCGTGAGAGATCAGTAAACCTCACTGAGTACTGAGCTACTATCATGTTGCTCTGCCGCAGGTGAAGTAGCTCCTGAATCCGCACCACATGAAGGGTGGCTGGAACAAACTCCGATCAGAAGAGACTCTTAAAGTCTGTCCAAAGTAGAGATGCCTTGTTGTGCACCTGGAGCATCAAGCTCCACCATCTACCTGCTGCTGTGTGTAGGAGACTCGTGGCAAGGATCACCATAAGGTCGGCTGGTGTCCCTACCAATCTGAAGGCTCTGACGATAGCCTACATCCAATCCTCGAATGCCTAAGGGTATGTCTCTCCATGGAACCTGGGCGGCCTCTATCACTGAAACTCGTGCCACGCACTCAGGCGGCGTGCACTCTCTGCTGCTGGGGCTAGTAGTATCGGTGGCTCAGCGGGTAGTGGTACTGCTGGTGCCTCCACTGTGATGGGGCCCTGCACCGAGGCCTCATCGCTCGGTGGGTTGCCATCTCGTACGCGACTCGGAACCCTAGCTGGTTGCCTTCATGGGGCCATCCTGAAAAGAAACAGGTGTGCCACGGTCAAAACATTATACCTGGTGATCTGACACAAAGTAATCACAAAGAAAACTTTTGAAACACACATGAAATCAGTGTTTTCATGCACTAAGTCGAAAATCGGGGGTCGGGGTCCTGGTGTAAGGATACGTCGGCCGCCGCACCAACACTGGACTCCTTGGACTGAAAACCACACTCAATATTCTTAACACTATTTCTTCATAGAAAGGAATGAACAGAGTCCTGAGTTCTACGGTAGAACCTACTCCTCTGATACCAATTTGTCACAACCCATCCTTGGGGCCCATGTCGTGACTACCCCAAGCCCGCCTTCCACAGGCCAGGGGCTCGCGACTAGCACCAAAGGCGTAAATCCCAATAAAAAGGGAAGGCATTGTCTTTATGATAGTAAAAAAAGATAACAGAGTATGCAAGCTGAAGTAAGAACAAAGTAATACTGAATAAAAAGTAAGTGCTGAAAGGTAAATGGGCCAGAATACAAACCCAACTGAAAAGTACAGTACAACTGAAAGTCTAGTACAACAGCAGAAAAGTAAAACAGCAGCCACTAAGCCATCCTCCGGGAATCCCACCTGAAGGGTGGGTACAGATGATATCCTCAGCACCTCGGGTCCGTTTGTCCGCTCTGTGTACGTCTCACCAAGTGGTCCACCTCCGGGTACCGTCCAGATCTACAAGCCTCTACCACAATCAGTGTTGTCCGTTGTCTATATCCAACACAATGTAGTGCGGGCATTGCCCGTGCAGGGGTGAGTATAACAATACTCAGTAGGGACCCCGAGACCACCAAAGGTCTCCCAGAATCCATTAAGGATAAACCACAAATAAAAGATTCAATCACAAAGTATCAACCATATCTACTTAGGTATATGCACATACATATACCTAAGTCATCAATCCCAGTTCGGCTCCAACTCTCAAGCCCAAGTACAACCCAGTCCACACAGGAAAGAAGTCAATCACAACGATGATAATGATTGAAAGTCCAGACTCAGCTCACATAGGTATACATCTTTCATAAAGTGATAGAGATGATCAGATGTAGTCACTGATTCATCTAAGCTGGCGGACCCACGTAGGATACTAGTCCAGCTAAGCTGTCGGACCCACATAGGATACTAGACCAGCTACTCTGTCGGACCGACGTAGGATACAAGAACACAAGTCAAACTGTCAGACCCATGTAGGATACAAGAATAGTAATCATCACCGTCGAACCAACGAAGGATTCCAGTACGGTAGTCATTGTCTCCGAACCCACGGAGGATTCCAGTATGGTAGTTGTTTCAGTCGCAGCCAGCTCTAGGGTTCCTGCATAGAGCACGCTCGATTCTGGGAGGGTCCGCTCCTCGAGCCAAGGGGTTCGATACATCAACTATCACGAAGTTCGGACTTGATGTATCCTGAAGTTCCGTCTCATCAAAAGGAACCTGACGCGACAGACAACACGTCAATCAGACGCCCGGTCTGAGAGATATTGGTTTTTCCGTTCCAGGGGCTCGGTTGGAAATACGCTCGTTCCAAACCCGGCTATTATCCAAAGTCGTCCAAAACTCACTTAGATTATTGAAAACGGACCTCCACATCACGAGGGTCCCAGTGCCGTAGACGGTGCATCGATCGGATGTGTGGTCTTCAAGTTATTCACCTTTAAGTGAAAACGGGCCCGGCCCGTTAAGCCCAGTGGGCTGCGGGTCTGGTCAACCCAGTTTTGGCAGGTCCGACCCGGAAGAGGGTCGGACTGGCCCGGTGAATTGCGTGGCCCAGCCTGAGGGGCGCGGCCCAGCCCGAAGGGGGCGCAGCCTGACCCGACGGGGCGTGGCCCGGCCCGGCGGGGCCCGGCCCGGCCCGGCTGGGCGCGTCCCGGCTGGCCGTGGCTCGGTCGGCTGGTCGAGAGATCCGGGGGGGCGCTTTCCCAAACCGATGGCGCCGCCCTCCCAACCGGCTGACCGAAGCCGGTCGGCCTTCCCGGCGCAAGCGGCCTGCTCGGGCGGGCCGCGGTCCTGCTACACAGCACCTTCGGGTGCCGCAGCTCCTTCACCCAGTTGGCCGACGAGCCGGCCGGTTCACCGCTGAAGCGGCCCATGGATTGCGAGCCACGGTCCTCCATAGCGCGACGCCCCTTGTGGCACTCTGGTCCTCCACAGCGCGACGCCCCTTGTGGAACCGCGGTCTCCCTTCTGCTTGGCCGGCTTCGGCCAGCCGGTTCTCCTTCGGCCGAACGGCCCACGGTTGCGGGCTGCAGTTCTTCCGCACACGGTCGCCGCACAGCCGCCGCTTCTCCCATCGTTGCCTCTTCCAACACACCTCAATCACAAACAAAGAGTCTACGGAGGGTCGTCTGGCCGTGTGTGTTCGGCCCGCGCCCTCTGCGTTAGGCGGTAGCAATTGTCCGAAGTCAAACCATGTTTCTCAACAAAGAACAAGAACGATTTTAATCAATTAAAATTGAACATAATTCCCCTACCTCGAAAAGATGTTGCACATCATCGAGCCGTGGAAGACGAACGTCGCGATAGTCGGGCGTCGCGGAAGAATGGTGTTGATTCTATTGACGTTGGTGTGCACCCGAAGAAGAAGCGTCGTTGGCGACTTCACGTTCTTCGAATCGTAGAGCATTCTTCATCAAGGTAGAAAGTCGTTCTTCGTCGGAGGCTTTCTTCATTGAAGAGAGGAACACTTTTTCTCAAGAGTTCTCCCAAAAATCTCCCCACACAACGAGATCCAAAACTAAAAATTATAAGAAGACGTACCCCAATATTTTTAATAGATATGCCATGTCAATTCAAATTAATTCAAAAGAATCAATCCATTAATTAAGAGTGTTGGAAAATATTAATGGGAGAGAGGGAGGTGGAAAGGCTCATAATATTAAATTAGGGGAGTTGTCAAAGAATTAAACAAGGGGGTTTAAGGGAGTTTAGGGGGAGTTATGGGCAGATGAAAAGGTTAGGCTCGTGTGGGACCCACCTCACAAATATCCTCTCATGGGATCTTATCTGGGTGTGGGCCTCACCTCTAAATCCCCTTTGGAAGAATTAACTAACTTCCATAAATAAAATTGTGTTCCACGAATTTTATTTATTTTATTCTAAATTCCCAAATATTAACTTTCAACCCACATAAAACGCAACTGCGGTAAAGGTCCCCTTAAGCGAATAACGGCACTGCGAGTTCATCGGTGTCCTTGGATTTCAATTCCGAGAACCGGTTAAAAAGATAGAAAAACCCACACGTACGTTTAATAAACGTACCCAAACAAAACTTCAGAAATTGATTCTGGGCACACCGGGCCTCGGAATCAAGTGTTGTCAGAAACCGCAGACTCGTAAAATTCCAAAGTATTTAAGAAAAAAATTTCCTTGAAATTTACAGGTCTTTACAATTACTTGGCCTTAAGCGACATCCCCAAGGTTCCAAAGGATGGAAATAAATTTCCAAGGGTTTCAAAACAAGTAGGGGACAATTTACCCTTTTAGAACATACCACAGAACCAACAACCATAACCAAACTAATCAACTAAATAATGCATGATAAAAACTAAGAAAACTCAACCATTTATTTTATCATAAACCAACCAAGAGTACCACAGTGGAAACCAACACTAAATTAGAGTAAACAATAGAAAGAAAAACTAAAAGACTACAAGATGACAACCCAACTCCATGCTCCACAAGCTCCAAGCTCTAACATCACGAACCAGCCCAAGTATCATGAAGTAGTGCTATAAATATGTGACACTTTACCTTTGCCAACATCCCGGTATATGACATCTACAAAAGCACCAACATTACAAAGTAGGGGGTGAGTAATGAAACTCAGTAGGTTTTCCCTGATGACTTCCCAACCCATGCCTCTAGGATAAAACATGTTAGCACATTTATATAAAACAATTCCAAAATAGTTCACAATATAACAAGTTCCATGTCAAAACCATTTTCCAACAAAATCCATCTTTCTCAAGAAAAGAAACCAAGCAAAGTTTCCAATCAAATTCACATTTCCATTTTGGCACATTCATTCCATTTCACAAATCCACACAACCAACCATGCATGCAACTTGGACCTCTCTATACTCGTAAGTGGTGAGTTATCCTTCCAATAAGCCGTCTCTTAGTGGAATACCTTGACGGGGGTACTTCACGCCCTTATCCATCCCAACCTTTTGATGGGGGTACTTCTCACCCTTATCCATCCCAACCTTTTAATGGGGGTACTTCTCACCCTTATCCATCCCAATGCATATGAACACACACCACAACCCATGCAAATCCATGCCAAATCCAAGTGTGTTCAAAACCTTTCAATAAAGCATCAAACCTTTTATTGAAAACCATTTCTTTCAAGCACCAAAACTATAACTAGTTCAAAATCACCATTTTAAATTCACTTCAACAAACACTTTCCAAAAAACACACAATTCCCATCACTCGTTACTTAAAAGTGGTTTCAACCATTCTTTCGCAGCAGATAAAAAAACCATTTCAATCAAGGAAGACAATTTGAAACTAAGCCTTCAAGTTCTAAGAAATAGGAATCGGGAGTGAAGCCACCTACCTCAACAAATTAGGAGAAACCAACCAACGGACGAAGAATGCCAACAAAACCGAGTCAAATACTCCTAGAAACCTCCTTAGATTCCTTCCCCTAGTACCAACCAAACCAAAACCCGACTTAAAAGTCATCCAATACCTTAGATCTACCCACCTTGGGCGTAGATCTAAGGATCCATCAAGAGGGAAGAAGGAGATCTAAGAAAACTAAAGGAAACGAGACTTACCTCGATCACCGGCCTCTAAACGCCAAGGAAAACCTTTGGATTGCTTCCAAAACTCCTGGTAAGTGTTCTCCCACCTTCACCAAAGAGAAATCCCAAGTTAGGTCCATCTAGGAGAAAAAAAGAGTGGGTTTAATGATAAAACAGATTAGATCCCTAAAAATAGGATCTAAGTTTACCCCACGCACGGTTAGTCCGCACAGCTAGTCAAATCGTGTGCTAATCGTGCGGTAGTCACTACTTGGAAGGGGCGCTCCGCATGGCCTCCTCGCACGGTTTTCCCAAACCGTGTGCACACTGTGCGGTCTCCTCTATCCAAGGTTACCACCACCTGCACGGCTTCCATACGGTTTGGGCAAACCGTGTGAAGCCCGTGCGTCACCACTTTTTTCCTTTAACACTTTAAAATTCTCCAAACTTTCCCAACCACTTCTCATATGCTTCATGTACTTAAAAAGCATAAAACAAGGGTTACTTACCAGAAACCGAGGGTACTACAACATAGCTTGGATTTTATTAGGGCTACAAGGTAGACCCTATGAGCTTTATGCCTATTATGTTTGCACCCTAATTTTTTCCTAAACTCTAAGGATGGAGAATTTAGAAGGTGTAGAATTGACTTTTGCTCAAGCCACCCTTTGTGGGTTTTTGACTTGATAAGTTTTATGTCTCTTTTGTGAGCAGTTTATGGTCTTGCGGTTTGGACCGTTATGGGATAGTGTTTAAGGTTGTACAACTTTGACCAAAGCATAGGCAGCTTAGGGTCATGACTCAAATGGACCTAATATGGAAGATGATACACAAGAGTTTAATCAGGATATACATGGTCAAGAGTACCTGAACATCTTCCCGATCATGGGATGTAAATATTGTAAATCACGACTCAAGTTCTTAGTTCATCGGTAAAGATATGGGATAGTCATATCAGGAGTGGTTTAGACACACTAAGGTTTTGAGTGCTTCCACAGTAGTGTCAAGGCTCATGAGGATTGGAACGTCCTTTTTCAGAGTGATGCATTTGGTTAACAGCCATAGGCACATATGTAAGATCAATAAGCATGTATTAATTGTCAAACAAAGGGTCCTAGAAGTCATATATCCTTTCCAAGGGCTATGTAATATTATGGATACCTGAGACGCATGGGACATGAAGTATGGTATATGGATTTGAGGTGCTCTTTAGAGACAGTAGAAGTACCCCATACTCTGGTTGATTGAGGTAATCTCTCATGGATCCTTGATGCAGGATGAAAAATGGGAGATGGTCTGCATAGTTTATTTTCATATAGTGGGGACATTTTTCTATGCAGTGTAACATCATGTTGTAAGGAAATTCTCCATGCAGTTTATTGTCATGCGGTAAGGACATACTTCCATGCAGTTTAACGTTATGTGGTAAGGATGCAGGAATCGATGTGAATGTGTGGGGATATTGTGGTTGAGCCCAAATATGGAGACCTGGGCGTCACTATGTATCTCATGAGGATGAGAATCAATCCAAACTTATTTCTTGAACAGGAAATACTCTAAAAATTTCTGACTCATATGTAAAGGTGGGCATTATTTTCGTTGATGGTTTCAGCTGGGGCCAGGATTGGATATCCAGGCATCACTACATATCCTATAATGATAGGAATCAAGCTATACATAGTTCTTGATTCTCTATGTAGTTTAACTTCATGTGCTAAGGATGAAGGTGAGCCATCGTGAATTGATGGGAACATTGTGGTTGGAACTAAGGGTGTAATTTTGGGTATCACTGCATATCTCATGAGAATAAGAATCAAACCACACATAGTATTGAAAATTCCATGAATTTTAACATCTTGTGGTGAGGAAAAAGGTGGGAAAATGTGAATAAATAGAGATTTTGTGGTTAGGCCCAAATATGGAAATTGGGTGTCACTGCATATCTCTTGAGAATGAGAATCAAACCACACATAGTTCTGGATAGCCATGCATTTTAGCATCTTGCGGTGAGGACTAGAGCCTATCAAGGTCGATACGCCTTATTCGTGTGAGGATGCCTTTTTCATAATTCCTAAGCTCACGTGAGTCATGATCGATGTGAGAAACAAGGAGTGAAAAAGACTCCATGCAGGATATGGGTATTGTGCACCATGTGGTGGTTGTACCAAGATACAAGATCGAGGCATCCCTACGTATCCCATTTAAAAATGAGAGTCAATCCATACATATTTATAGAAGAACTGTTCGGTTTAATTCCATGAGGAAAGGATGTATGTGACTCGATGTTAATGGGGATGAATATCATGGATCCGTGCAGTTTTATGTTGTGAGGTGAGGACATTTGTCCACCCATCATGAAGGGGGATTTTTGGGTCCGTGCAGTTTAATTTCATATAGTAAGGACACTGGATCACCCAACATGAAAAGAAAATAATCCTACAGCTATACCTAAAATATATAGATTTGGGCATCGCTGCGTAACCTGTGATGACAGGAATCAAGCCACACATAGTTCTTAGGAAACTGTATAGTTTAACATCTTACAGAAAGGATGGACTCCATATAGTTTAACTTCATGTAGTCAGGATGAACTTGTACAGTTTAACATCATGCACTTAGGATAAATGATGGGACTTACACCGATGTGGACACCCTACTGTTGGTGGATATGAAAAGTATTTCTTGATAAATCTTTCATTGGTGGGTGGTTTGATATGATCCCTACCCATTATGGACAATGAGAATGATCCATTATGATAGACCTTATGTATGATGTAAGGCCCTTACCATTTGGGCTCTAGTTTCAAGGTCTTCTTTCCCGGTATCATTAGGGTTCTTAGAAACAGTACAAGTTCTCCTTGTAGGAATGAACATAGGTGAACATTCTTATTAAAGTCTCATGCAATCCGGTTCTGATGAATTTCCAAATTGTGAAATGTGTGCAACCTTTTCTCATCTATTTGTTCCAACTCATCCAACCACTTTTGAGATTGTTCGTCATATGAGATTTGTCTGCAAAAGGATATTTAAAGTGAGGGAAGTTGGACCTCTATGGGTAACACTGCCTCAATCCCATACACCAATGAGTATGACATTTCTTACGTATCAATACATGTGGTGGTATGGTAGGCCCATAAATCATGGAGGATTTTTTCTGGATAAGACTTCTTATCCTTGTTCACCATATTTTGTAGTATATTTGATAGAGTCTTATTAAAGTCCTCTATCTACCCATTTTTCATTGCATGATAGAGAGATGAGTAATTGGACTTGATGTTGTACTCCTGGTAAAGCTTCAACTTTGTGGAACAGAATTTGGTGACATTGTCTGTCAATATTGTGTGAGGGAATCTAAACCTGGTGATGATATGGGACTTCATGAAGTTGATGATATTCTTCATTCCAACTTATTTGAGGGGTATTAACTCATTCCATTTCTAAAAGAAGTCGGTAGTATTAAGGATGTACTTGAACAGTTTAGTTGTGGATGGGGGATATGGCCCCACAACATCCATTCCCCAAATAGAAAATGGACAGGAATATCTAGCTATATGTAGAAATTATAGGGGCTTATGAATGAAGTTTGAATGGATATGGCATGAATGACATTTTTTGGTGAATTCCACACAGTCCTATATCATGGTTTTCCAACAATATCCCAACCTCCGGATCAGGTGGGAGAGCCTGGTTTTAGATTGATGGGAATCATAGGAACCTGCATGGAATTCTTCTATAATGGTGAGAACTTATCCTTCTTATATGAAACTAAGGATAATTCCATCAAATCCATGTTTTTAGAGCATTTTTTCTCATTTGGACCATCCTACACAGTGAAATTGTCTTCCCAACACTAAATTTGTTCCCTTCCTACATGATCTTTTAGGAGAGTCTCATCTCGAAGATAATTGATTATAGGTTTCATCCATCCAGGGGTGGTTACTAGTTCATTATGCTCTAGGGAAGTGTTTCCCTGATTAATCTCTTTCATATCACATACAATTATTGATGAGACCATTCTTCAATGTGTGATACAAAAGGTTTCTTCCTCCTGATCAGGGTCAGCGAGAATAGCGGTTGCATTAGCCAGTGCATCAGCGCAATCATTCTATGATCAAGGAACATAATGCAAGGTGGGATTAAAGGGGAATTCTTCTACCATTCATCTGAAATAGCTAGTGATGGGGTAGCTCTTCTTTTTAATGGAATATTCACCATTGATATTCTTTATAACTAGTTCTGAATCCCCTTTAATATTCAGGTAAAATATGTGTAGTTGTAGAGATAGTTCCAATCGAGTGATGAGGGCTTGGTATTCAGCCTCATTATTTGTGCAATCCTTAGATATTGAGAAAGAGTAGGGTAAAACTACTTTTTATGGCGAGACAAACACAATCCATAGACCAACTCGATTGAGCTTCGGGTTTTCCAATCTTATGCCGATAGGACTATGGGAGATGCCATCAAAGTACATCTCCCATGTCTGGGGAGTGTCATGGGCATATAAGACCTCTTTATTTGGGAGATCGGTGTCTTTTGATGTATTTTTTGGGGCAAGATGGGTTGTGAGGAAATCAGCTAGGTCTTATCCTTTCACTAACTTCTGAGATAAGAACTTAATTTCATATTACTGCAAAATGACCGCCCATCAATCCAAGCACCCAGTCAACATGGGGAGGACAAGGATGTACTTGAGCGGGTTAATATGATAGACCAAGTGGACTTTATGTTGTTGTATGTAATTTTTCATCTTTTTTTATTGCAAAAATGAGTGCAAGGTGGTTCTTTTCGACATCAAAATATATGGTCTCAGTAACTAACATGGTTTTACTGAGGTAATAGAGACTATTCTTACTTCTCATGTTATTTTTCTACATGAGGAGGGAACCCAATGAGTGTTCCATGGTGGTCACATATAAGATGAGTGTCTTCTATTCCACCATAATCATCAGAACCGGTGGGTACAACAAGTATTTATTGAGACTTTCTAAAGCTTTTTGGAAATTGTCATCCCATTGGTAGGTGACTCCCTTCTTCATTATCCTAGTGAAGGGGACATCTTTTCTAGCTAGGTTGGTTATGAATCTATGGATGTATGTGAGGTTACCTTGTAGTCCCCTCAGTTATTTGAGATTTCTGGGGGTGACATTGCTAAAATAGAACTCGTCTTCTCTGGGTCCACCTCAATGTTGTGGTGGCGTACCATAAAGATTATGAACTTGCCTGATGTTACCCAAAAAGTGAACATTAGTGGGTTCATCTTTAGATTATGATGTTGTGACTTTTTGAATATTTTTTTGAAGATCCTTGAAGTGATCACATCGCTATCAGGATTTGATGACCAGGTCATTGACATAACACTCGGCTATCCTTCCCAAATATGGATTAATGATACGATGCATGGCACACTGATATGTGGCACTGACATTCTTTATATAAGATTTGGTGTCCTATTACATGAATATTTAATATATTTATATATTAAACATCTTATTACATATTGTTCACTGTTCTGCATGACTATAGAGTAATAATGTCCTGGAGTATTTGTCGCATTGACAAGGTCATAGCAGTTCTTCTCTATAATGAGAACCTTGAAGTGCTATGACAATATTCTTAAATATAATTCTAAAGTTGGATGACAATCTATAATGGTACACATATTATACATACAGTTAGGTGTGAGTACTCGTAAGAAGATGAGACTTCTTCTTATGAAGTTCACACTTGGTAATCTCTAAGACGGGAGATTATGAGAACAGACCCACCAGTAGGAATTCTGCATGTTTTGGTGTCATCAGATATTCCTATTTGTGAGTGTGTGTAATTATCCTTAGACTTTAATATTATCATTAATGCATTTCATGACTTGTGCACTTTGATTTGCTGAAGAAAACCATCATGCAGACAATTGGCGGGATGTATGGTACATTAGGTGCATCATGAATGACATGTTATTAATGGATAAGTCGAGGAAGGATTTGTCCCTTCCATTTATGGAAGTTGATATATTGTTCATTTGATTTAAATAGAACAGTCAAATGAAATTCCATGGCCATGGTGTAACGACGAGTTTATTTTAGGCAGTCAAATAATGACATATCAAGCATAAAGTTTGATGACACTGTCATGAAACCAACTTGATGAGATATTGAGATAAAAGGATTATATTACACAGTGAGAATTTGTATGTGAATGTCATTATTGCAACTTTAAGTTCTTTCTCTTGGGTGCTTGACCTGTTGCTAGATAGTACTCTTATACTTTAGGCAATCCCACCTAATGCCAATGAGAAAAAATCCTAGAGGGTCACACACTAAATGTTTATGGTGGTCTCAGTTAAATTCTATTTGAATTTAATTAATGGAATAAATATTATTCTCAAGATAGTGGAATAATTTTATTCAATTTAAAATGATTTCATAAATTAAATAAATATTTATTCACCAGATTGTGGGTAAAATATATTTATTTATTTTATTGAAAATTTAATAAATATTTATTTACTAGTTTTTAAATAAAATATTTATTTAAAAGAATTATTTATTTATTTATTTATTCGGGTGTTCGATAAATGGATGTGGGGTTAGAGTGGAGCAAGACTGGTCTAGTAGTAAAATAATTATTTTCAAGATGGTAAATAATTATTTAACTAGCCGGCACAAGTTAAAATAATAATAACGCTGCTATTATTTTGTGACGCGAAATTTTATTTATAATTACATTTTGTGCAAGCTGGTGCACCATAAATAATTATGTGGTATTATTATTAAAATCATGGGTTTTCTCTAATGTTATGAATGTATTTAATTGTTGTTATGAAATTAAATATTGTAACTAAAGCCCTGTTTCAATAAATAGACACATACGTCTATTGTTCCATGTATCGAACTACACGCCCAATGAATTGAGAATTGTTGAGATAAACGATTTCTCTCTCAAATCCTCTTCCTGCCCCACTCAAGAATGAGATACGGTCTTCAAGACTGAAGAACAAGCGATCAAGAACGAATGACATAAGACACTCTCTTTGCCGCGCTAGCACCCAGAGAACGAGTGGTGTCGCTCGGAGGCCATCAGAGCACATGTGGATCACCGCTAGAGGGATTCTGGTTTTGATCCTCGTAAGTGCAATGAGAAAATCTGTAAGGGTCATTCTGAATGATCAAAATCGTCAACGAAGAATGTAATTAAGATCTAAGTGTTTTTCTTTATGAAATTAATTAAATTAATTATAAACATGATGTGAAAGATCCTCTATAAAGGTTTTAGGCTTCTTCCTTCTTTATGTAAATCTTTGATTCTATTCTGTGGAGACTGGAGTTCATCATCATATTGATCTCGAAATAATCATTTATCATGGTAAAAATTAAATTTGGGCACCGTCCCAACCACACTTCCGCTTCTCCCGGAACCTACACTTTAATCCAAATGGCATGACCTGATAGTAGAAGATCACTTGAGGCGCTCTGAAGGCAGTGGATTCTTCATCCTTAGGGGAAATCTTGATCTGATTGTACCCCAAGTACCCATCCATAATGGAAAGGTATTGGAATCCAACAGTTTCATCAATCAAGAGTTTTGTGATCGACAATGGGAAGTCATCTTTCGGGCAATATCGTTTAAGGTCTCTGAAGTCAATACAGACCCTAATCTACTTGTTCTTCTTCTTAACAGGGATGATGTTGAAAAGGAACCTTAGATATTTCACTTCTCTAATGAAGTTTTCTTTGATCAATTTGTCAAATTCTGCATCTACATTGGTGGAATGAGAGGGTTGCATTCTCCTAGCTGCCTGGTTGAAGCCACAATGCTCATCGAGCAGTACAAGATAGTGCCTAGACACATCTGGATTGAGTCTAGGAATTTATGTATAATTCCATGAAAACACATATCGGTGCTACTTTAGAAATGCAATGTACATCTCTTTCTCTTCAAGGGGTATGGTAGAACTGATCAAAGTAGGTTGTGGGTCTTATTTTAATCCCAAATTTATTTTCTT
Source organism: Viscum album (assembly GCA_963277665.1). NCBI lineage: Eukaryota > Viridiplantae > Streptophyta > Magnoliopsida > Santalales > Viscaceae > Viscum > Viscum album. The sequence goes on along the minus strand of OY728156.1, from coordinate 1,248,505,404 downwards.
GAGATCATCTATGGTGGTAGATACACCTTCCTCAAATACTAAAGAGGAATTCCTAAGACCATACTCATCCATTTATGAATTCGTGGAGATGTATTCAGGTGAATATGGAAATATGGGGGGCCACTCTATTAGTATCAGGTTGAGGGAGGTTATTAGAAGAGTCATCGTCATCCCTTGATATCTGAGTCCTTATAGAGAGATGTCGGAGCTGGTTGTTTTCACTAAGGATGGGTGAGGATTGGTTCTCTGGGATTATATCTTCCACTTTGACCATGTTTATGGAGAGAATATAATCATCATTGAACATGCTCTAGGGATTCATAAGTGCGGACCCTAGTCCATTGGGAGCTGCAACATGTATATCATCATCCGCAATTGGTTACTTTCCTCCCTTATTATAAAAATATTCTTCATCATATATGGATTTTCAAGTCTCTAAGGGGTCGTTTTCTCTATGTAATATGTTGACCTTTCCATTGATGGGGTACTTAAATCATTGATGGAATGTTGATGGTACTGCCAAGTGGTTATGGAGATAGGGTTGTCCAAGTAGGGAATTGTATACAGTGTCTTGCTGGATAACCATGAACTCAGCATCATATGTGAGTTCCCTAAACTGGGACTCAAGTCTTATCTTTCCAAGGGGTATTTTCTCATGCTTATTATATCCCTAAATGGTCAGTTTTGTAGGGGATAATTTCCCTTCTCTATACCCTAGTCATCAAAGGGTTCGAACTAGGAAGAGATTGATCCCAAATCCACTATCAATTAGTACCCTTTGAACATTTACATTATTAAGTCTTCAAAAAATGTATAAGGTCTTGACATGCCCTTAGATGGACTCCTTCTGATCTTGATCAGTGAATGAGATGGAAACATGGAATTTTAAGGACATGGTCTTCACTTGATAGACCTTGGCTGCAATAACTTCTATCTCGAATTCTTGTGGGTTTTAGAGGGCTTCAAAAAGTGCCTCCTAAGTTAATTTGAAAGATTAAGTGCATAAAGGATTGAGAGCTTAGTTGGGATAGCATCTATCTATTTCAAAACATCATACTTTTGTCCTAGAGGCTAGCACTTACTGATATGGGCCTGCTCCTAGGCATGCGGTTCAGGAGCTGGAGCTCTAAGGGAGGTGGTACCGGTACTTGCATGGAGTTTGAAGGAGTATCTTCTATTGGTGGTGTAGGCTGCATCGACCTTCCTTATTCCCTGGGTTGATCAGATTGAACCCCCTCTAAGCAGTCATGCAAGATAATCAGGTGCAACCGGTTGCTAGAGGGCTCTGAGGCACATCCTTGCCTATTTTGAGTTTGCTGGAGCACTTAATCATGGGTCTCAGCTATATATATATCTTCTATGGGGATATGATCAGAATATTGAGTCCAACTATGCCCACACTATCCCTTGTATCCTAGGATCCAACACATGCGGCCTCATGTTCCCCGGTTATACACAAGGAAACCATATTCAGGGGAATACTCATCATCGGAGAAGGGATTTTTCAAGTGTATTGTGTTAACAGAACCAAATATGAGCTCCTTGTCTGATGAGGATTCCATTTGGTGAGGCGGTGCCCATGTTGCAGATGTCTCAAGGAAGAAATTTTCAATAGTTAGGGCTTTCTTTGGAGCAGAATATGTTTCTTCCTCTTCTATCTCTTCCCGCTTCTGGTGGTCATGATCACCCATGGGAGGAACATCTGATGTCTCCCTTTTAGTTGGTGGATCTATTGCGAGTTTGTGAAACTATTCCTTTAGAGAGTTATGAGCTCGACCAACTATTTTTTGATTCATCCAGTTTATAACTTTTTTGCTTGCCTGGACAGAACTTTCTACCAAACGTCCTCTTATTTTAACTGGGCGATGGTTATAAAATCCACCTGCTCTGGATAATTGTTTAACATCACCTATCTAGAGTCGACCATGACATGAAGGAAGTCTTTTAAGACAAATAAATTCTGGATATTATGACCCAGTCTTCTATGGAAAGGGTGGTATTCAGGACGGTCGGTGAGGTTTACTTCATTCGGCCTCCTGGGTTACGGAAGTGTGAGTAGGTTATTATCCATAGATGCTAAGAAATAACCCAGGACTTGTTCATTTCAAAAGGATTATATTTTGTTCATATGTTCCTCAAATCCTGGGTGACCCTGATTTCTCTGTACTTCGGGCCGAGAGTGATTCTATGGTAGATTCCACTCGACAGGAGGTGTTGGGTGATTTGGGGCTTTCCTAGGTGCTTGGATGGGAACCATTGTGGGCTTAAGAGTGACATCTATGGATTCTACTCTTCCTGGCTTCTTCCCTTGTGCTATGAGCATGAGTCGGGATTTAGATTGGGTTCGCTGAATAGCCTCTTCAATACGTTTCTCCATTTCAATGAACTCTCAGAACCCTCCTGGATATTTCATGGGGATTAAGGGTGTATGCAACTCATCCCTGATATTTTTAGCACAGAGTTCCATTAGTTTCTATTGTGAGTGGGGGATGCTGAGTGAATAGGTAAAAGATTTACACCTTGATATAAAATTATACACCCTCTCGTTCTCATGCTTCTTGCAATTCTTCAGGTCGACAATCATCATTTTACTTAGTGTTGAACTGAACTAATAAAGGAACTGACGACGAAGGTCTTCCCATACTGAAACAGATCTCGTTAAAAGACTGTTGTACTAAACAAAGGTTGGCTCTGTCAGAGTCTATACAAAACACCTCAGTTTAGTTGCCTCCTGTTGATCTCAAGGTCCCATCATTGTCCTGCATCGGGATATGAAGTGTGTGATATGTTTTTCAGGGTTTCTTACGCCATTAAAGGTACAAAAGGTGGGGTTACCGAATTTGGGTGGAGGTGGAGTACCATCCACCCATTTAGTATATGGATTTATTTTCAGGATGTAATGGTGAACGCCTCCCTTCCATGGATTCTATTCGAGTGGTTATGGATTCAATGGCAGTAATTAACTTCAGTGGCACTATTTTATGAGCCACCCCCCATCTATAAGGAGTGGGTGGGGGCTGATTAGGTGGTCCTGCTTTCATCTCCCACTAATCCTCGGTCCTTCATATGACTGAATGATTACCCTGGAGAGGGAGAGGTTGTCACCGCAATGGAGGGAAGTCCCAATCATTTTCAGCTTCCTCATTTATATAGACTAGATGTCTAAATCTGGATCCAATCCGATGCTCAGATACCACTCTTTATTGTGGATCATCTATGGGAGGGAGAATATTCATCTCTGTATAGAGACGATATCTAGTAAGAATATTTCCCCTGAGTAACTCTTCATTGAGTTGTTGGAGAGATTTTAATTAACTCTCATATTATGAAAATTGTTCCTCTATAGATGGAAACTGAGATGTAGTTGCATCTTTTTCTTTTTATTTTCCAGTATTCCATTGAGGAGGTGGCAGTTCATTGTTTGACAGTGCCAAATTTTGAATCCTTCTATAGTTCTGGGTGTGTGCAACCTCATTTGGTGCGTCCAGATCACCCTCCTCCTAGGTTACATGTTCTGGATTGCAGTCCTCTACATTTTCATCTTGATCAATATATGTTATGTTGACAGCAAAGACATTTATAGAGGCATTTTGGGTAATGTTGGTTGTACCATTGCTTTCTACACAACAAACTAATTCTGCAAATCTTCCATCAGGGTTGTTATTCAAACCCTTGTCCTTATTGATCTGTTTTGGCTTGAAACCTTGACAGGGTCTAATTTCCTTTTCTGTATGCTCCTCCCATCCCAGCCTATGAATAGTGACTCTGAGGGAGGTTTTGGTCGTGATTTTCGAGCGATCACTAACCAACATAGGTTTGTCTTGCAATGGGAGGAATAGGTTGGATTCCAACTGTTGGTTTCTTCCTCCCAACCTGGAGAAGACTGATTCCATCTGTGGTGATGATGATGATGAAAATTCCCCCAGACCTATGGGGTGAGAGTCATTTGGGGCCATCATTGGAACTGATTGGTCCTATTGTTGAGGTTACAATGGCTCCAGTCGAGGACTTGATGATTCCTAATATGAACATGAAGATATAAATTCCCCCATACCAATGGAGTGGGGGTGATTTGGAATCATCATTGATGTCTCCAAGGTCTTCTTGGGGGATAATGAATCTAGTGATAATGATTGAGATATAAATTTCCCCATCCTAGTGGGTTGGGGTTCACCTGTGGCTATTGAGGGTATGTCCTTAATCCTCTTGTGGATTGAAGACCCAAGGGGTGGGGGTGGTGGTAGATATTCTCCTAGACTAGGGGGACAAGTATTCTCCTATATGGCTATTATGGTAGCTACTACTACAGTCTTATTGATTTGGCATAGCTGTTCTTGCATAGGAACTGGGTGTGATGGAAACCCATAGTGAGAATTATTCCTTACAGGACATTTTCTGGATGATCAAAACTTTAATTTATGCATTTGGAATTTCCTCTTATTATCTTGAGGGGGCCAGTTTGAAGTCATATTGGTTTTCCTCTCTCTCCATCTATGGTTTCTGGTCACTGTTGGAATGGGGGAATTCTATTGTAGTGACCAACTAGCCCGAGCATTACCCGGTCCCCTGATTTCATCGGAGGCTATAACATTGGAGGATTCCATATATGGAGGGATATTCTATTCTAGGGGAGTAGTAAAGTGTAATGCTCCATACTATCCCCATCCTCAAATATGGATGCCTGATGTTTCTTCAGAGATCAATTGTTGAAGTGTCACGATGCAATGGCGACAAAAATATTGCAAATTTGCATTGTGATTTTCTGATTTTGAATTTCAGGCTATAGATATAGCAGCTAGGTTGAGATGGAAATAGAGTATCTTGATTTTCTGAAGGTGAAACTCATATCCTGGATAAGGAAGATATTGATCCTTTAATCGTTGATGAGTATCCCATATATTTTATCACAAACAAGGAATGAAATCCTTTTATAGATCATATGGGATCTCAAAGATGGAAGTAGAGAGGGTCTAGAACATGATGGGGAGGTTGTTTCCAGCTAACTCTCTCCATATATCAATTTCTTCTAACTCCTCATCAGACTTACACACCTCCATCCGGTTATACCATAGAAGATGGATCTGATGGTTGCTTGTTGACAGGAGTGGAGTGTTGCTGGAAGTTGATGGGGAACCATATACGGTCAACCTTGGTGTTTTGAGAAATACTATGTATGAAGGTGTCAGGGTTTGGTTTACCTCTCTATATAGAGGTGTATGGAAAAAAGGGGGATTACCTTTCCCATGGGAGATATCATCATGGGGAGGTTGACCATGGTGGATGTCAAGAGTAGAGTCCATGTGATCTATCGCTACCCTACCATGAGGAGGACTATCATGGTAATGAATTCCTTCTACTTTCACTTTGATAGAAGAGTTAATGGACCCTTGTGGTGTTGAGAATGTGTATCGAATGACCACAAGGACACTAGCATTGAGCAGATTAGGAATATGGTCCATGTTCTACGTCGGTCGTAGATGGAATATTATGACCTGCCTTTTGTGATTGTGCAGGGATATGATCTTATTTGTGACGGTTTCCAAAAACTATATATAACCGCCTGGTGTTGCGGGAGTATGATCCCACTACTGAGAAGCTGTTGGAATATGACAATAAGTTGTCTCATTATTGACAGGGATATGATCATGTCCTAAGGCATGTTCCATTCTCACTTGGTGAGCATCAATCAAGACATGAGTATGAGCCTAATATTGAGCCTTCAGGATATGTCTCTGGTCTTTCTTGTTTGGAGTATGAGCCTACCCTGAGGTATGTGTCACTCTCACCTGGTGAGACCCAATTGGAACAGGAATATGAGCATGGTCTGAATATGCATTCCCCATCGAAATATACTGAAATACCTTAAAAATTGGATAAGGAATATGATACTCCTCTTGTATTTCCTTAGAATGATGTTGGCATAGTCATTCATCAGTTGAAGTATCAATATACCCCTTTCTTCCATGATCTACTGGAGTATGCCATGCAGATTCACTGACAGGAATATGAGCCTGTCTCGAGACTTGTTCCATTCTCACTTGGGTATAATTGGACATAATGGGGATATATTCCTGATCCTAGGCCTTTGAAGTATATCGTTGGACTTTTTTTATAGGAATATATGCCTATCATGAGGCTTGTGTCCCTCTCACATGGTGAGCCCCGACCAAAATTGGGGTATGAGCCTGATCCTGGGCCTTTAGAATATGTCATAGAACTTTTTTGACAGGTGTGTCCCCCTATCCTGAGGCATGTATTGCTCTCACCTGGTGATCCCCGATTGGAATGGGAGTATGATCCCAGTTCTATGCCTCAACCTTTATTGGAGTATGCTGATAATCCTTTGAGGTGGGATCAAGAATGTACGCTTTCTCTAGTACAACCACTTGTTTGTGATGATCAGAGTGTTGAGTTGTCTTGGTTGTAGGGATAGAAGTATGTGCCTATCCATTTATCTTTAATAATGCTAGAATATGATAGCGGATCTCTTCAGCTATTTCTAAAATATATTTTCATTTTAGAAAAGTGTGTACAGGGATATAAGGCTTCACATTCTCCGTCTCCATTATATATTGATATATATATTCGATCAAAGAATGGATATGTGCCCACTTCTTTCCTCCTTATGCCATAGGGGTATTCCAATGGGCTTCGTGCATGGGGGTGGGAGTATGAGACTCCCCCATGTTTGTTGCAGGAATATGCTTGCAGACTTTTTCCGAGCTAGTAGAGATATGAGCCTACGTTTTGGTTCCTACCGGAGTATAACAGTAGGAATCATTAGTAGGATCAGGGATATGAGACATATCCTAGGTATCCAACTCCTTCCTCCTCTGATGAGTCTTCCTTGTATCCTATGCATGGGTGTTAGAGGTGACTTTGTGTCAGATGGCACCCTCAACAGGTGACTGATGGGTACTGGCGGGGCGATGTTGGTGACAGCGGTTGGCAGGTTCCCTCCTCAGCGGCACCTAAACCAAAAGGGAGCCATATTTGTCCTCTTAGTCCACCTTCATCAGATATGGATGGTGGTAGTTTTCGTGCTCTAGGAATAAGCTCCTGAAGTAGTTGGTTGTAGTGAGGAGGGCTACTGGCTTAGCAGTAGCCTTTTCTGGGCGATGCAGATTCGACAGCTTCCATGCCTGGAGAATCTCATGATTAGCTTATATGGTCAAGATTGTACTGTTTCATTGGTATTCCTAGACCATCGTATTCCCCACCTATCCTTGGATTTTTCGAGCAGGTGATATTGTTTTGTGACCTGTGGGGGTCACAGCTGCAGATGAGTTACTGGACTGAATGTTGGATGATGAATACATTTCCTCAGGTTGGGAGTCTGTCGATGAGAGTAGTATTTGGAATCACACAGACAATAAGGGACAAGGGTACTGGTCAGTGTTATATCTTAGGCATGAAAATGATCAATCGGATATACAAGGTTGACATAATTATCCTATATTCCCTTTTCGGCGATTCTGCTTGTGTGGACTTGTCAGTATGAGGATGGACTTACAAGAATATCAGTTTATACTGGTCTTTATACTTTGTTTGTATATATGTTTTGAAAAAAGGTTTCCTAAGAGATTCACATCGAGCCTATCAGTTTTTTTTGCATATGAGGAGCAAGAAAAATGGCTTTAAGGACTATAAACCCATCGTTTTTTATTGGAGATATTCGCGGTGGGTTCACCATTTTTATTTCATCGGGATTCGATGCGAACGTGGGATGGGTTCCCCTCAATGGTTTCATTGAGGGATATTTTAAGGCCTCTCTCAATTACATGCATCGAGTTTTCTATCTATTTCATCTTCCCTAGAAACTCCCAACGGTTCCCTCATCCATAGTTTGGTATGGACTTGCTTTCCAAAGGCTAGCGATCATCTGGTTTTTTAGGCTCGATGACTCTTGGGGACTCGCATTGGTCGAGAGGATGGGAGGTTGAGCTTATCACACCCTTTTGGGGGGAATTATTTCCAACTTCGAGACTCTCTTATAGATTTAAGATATATCAGTGAATCTCTTCCTAATCCCTACACTTGACCGATTACTCTAACGAAATGACTATAAGTTAATTCTCTTTCATATGTAAAATACTAGGATCTCTTTAGTGAATCCATCCTTATGTATCCAAGGTTCTTCATCATTTTCTAGTAATGGGAAATTGCTTATATGTTGAAGTCGTATAACCAAATGCTTCAGAATATACTTCCATATAAGGAGGCGTTTAGTATTCTGAGAAGGTTATTGAGCCATTATGAGGTGTCCAATATATCCTGATTATTGTAGAAATCAAAACCCATGTAGTTCATTTGTCCTATGAAGTTTAATTTCATGCGGTAAGATATATGTTTGGGTATTGAGACACTAAATATTTGAGCTTGAACCCTAAGGTGGTGTCTTACATATCTCAAGTATAGCGAGAATCATATTTTTCATAGTTCTCATGGTTTCTTGTGTCATTATAGAGACTCATAGTATAGATGATATGATTATCACGAATACCTAAGATCGCACGATCCATAATAGGTGTGAGAAACAAGGGATGGAAAATGATCATTTCATTGCTCATGATGCGGGGATTATGTAGTGGGACTGTCTTGAAATGATTTATTATGAGACTCAGGTCTTGGAGAGATATCTTATATATCTTGGTTATGGAAAAAATAAAAGTCATTATAGCTTGGTGGGTTTCTCAGTTTGTTGATAGATGATATAGGGTGATCATCTCATGGGAATAATTGAGTCCAGCTGGTTGATATGCCAAATTCATTGAAGGAATTATACCTAAAGGGGTGTTTTATTTGAGTTCGGTCCTTAGGAAGGCATCATGTTTATCCTGGTTATGGTAGGAATTAAAGTCATCGTAGTTCAGTGTATGTTAGGGCTTACACATAGAGGTTTCTATGTCCCATTGTGGGGGTTTATAGGGAATATGATATAACCATTTATACTCCCTAAGCCTATGTGATCCATGCTCGTTGTGAGAAACAAGGGATAGAAAATAATCAATGTCATTAAATTGAATAAGGGACTTATATGTTAGTATTTCCCTAGATGATCAATGTAGAGCTAGAACATCGGGGATAGGTATCCTATGTATCCTGGATATGTTAGGAATCAGAGTCATCTTAGTTCCCTTTATGTCGGGGCTTACACGTTGAGGCTACCTTATCCCATTATGGAGGTTCATATTTTCTAATGAGGTGTTCGTTGTGTCCCCCTAATCCCATGTGAGCTATACTTAGGGTGGGGAGAAAATGACCATCCCCATGGAACATAGATATATAACTTGTGTATTAGAATAGCTCTTGGGGTGTTTGGTATGGATCTCAGGCCTTAAAAAGGAATCCTATGTATCCCAGTTATGGCAGGAATCAGAGTTCTCATAGTTCATCTTAGGTTGGGTCTTACATGATAAGGTTTCCCTATACCATGGCCTTTTTGTTTGGAGGGTGTCGCATGACACAGTTGGCATGCACTGGGAACCATCACATGACCTGTATTGACACGTATGGTGGGTGTCTCAAGAGTTAGTGTGAAGTGGTTCGAATGATGTCGCATATCTTGGATAACACCTTTTGGGAGACATTGTGAGACCTGGATGACATGTCTGGAGGGCGTCGTGAGTCCCAGCTGGCCTTCCCATGGGGTGTCATGAGATCCTGGTTTCCATGCCCAGGGGGAATCATGAGAGCTTGGTTATTATGTTAAAATGATTTTTCATGACTCAGTTGTCATGATCAGGTGCCATTATATGAGTCAGGTGATGTGTATGAAGGACATCGCAAGTCCTGGGTGATAAGCCCAGAGGGTTTCGTGAGATCAAAGCGGTGTCCGTGGGGGGGGGACCATGTGACTCACTCAGATATGTATGGAGTCTTCCGCATGTCCCATATTTCATACTAGAGGAGTGTCACGAGATCTAGGAGACATGTCCTGGTGTTGTTGTGTGTCTTTGGGTGACTCACAAGTAGAACATGAGATCCAGCGAGCATGTATTTTGCTTAGTCTTCCAATTTTAATCTCAGTTCTAACCCTTATGTTGCGAAGGATTTAGGTTTATTCAATACTAGTTCCATTGAGTCTCACGTTATTTGAAAGACATGTGGTATGTTCTTCACAAGTCTTTCTAAAATTCCTTAGTGTGGTCTATGAATGATCATGTGAAGCACCTTTTGTGTAGTGCATGATTACTTAGGTTGTCCACTAGTGTATTACCTAATGAAAATTTGTATGTCGTGTGATCAGATACTCCGAGAAATCCACAGAGGATGATATTCGAATCATCCAGATTCCAAGCATCTAGAGTCTCAGAGTCCAACCTACGTCATAGTCGTGCATTTTTCATGCTGGGGTGGGAATTTATAAGAATCTAAAACCTGATTGTTTAGTGATTTGTGAAACGTATCTAGCACAATTCCAGGCTGGAGTCAGTGAAGGGTTCTAGCGTTACGCGTCTTCACGAGTCTCTGTTATGGACTGCTCTAAACGTTTCGCCTAATTTTCAGCGATCACGATTCTATTCCGTCAATGCTTCCATTATCAAATTATTTTCGATTAATGGGGACTTTTCTAATCATACAAACATGTCAAAGGACTTCAATATTGTCATGATTACATGTCTAAGTACCTTTGTAAGACCCAAGTTCCTGTTAGAAGACACTTATGATACCTTGGGTGACTTGTCTTGGGATCTTTCAGAACCGTGATATGGGTGTGTTGGGCACGTCGCATGCCTTTTAGTGACCACAAACACCTCTCACCTCCTACCTTTCGATCCCATTTGTTTTATGTGACATAGGTTGGGAGTCAAGTAGGATTTCATGATTGTTGTTGAGGATATTTCTTCTATTTTTGGTGATGCATCACATGAATAATATGGGTCATATGGGGTTCATATGGGGGTGTGTGATCATCCCATGGAAAAATCTATTCATTCGTCCTTAGAGTTTCATGGATTTACCTGGGCACTTTTCATGTTAAGGATGAAAATCCAAAGGGATATCGTGAGGCGAGATGAATGTGTAGCCAAGGACTTGTGGCTTCTTGTGGGTTTCCAGGGGAACGTCACATTTCTTTTAGTGACTATGAACACCTATCACCTCTTCCCTTTTTATCTTCTTTATTTTATTTTACAAAATTCATGGATTATGAAATTTTGCACAAGAAATGTCTAGGATTTTGATCATTTTTTTCAGTGATGTTTTATCTGACCAATATGGGTCATATAAAGTGTGTGCAAGCATGTAGTGGATAGGTCTATCCATCTGTCCTTAGAACACCAAAGGGGCTACCTGGACATGCCTGAGAACTTCCGTGTAGTGGGGATGACAAGCTAGAGGGTTGTAATGAGACAATGTGGACATGTCACTGACGTCTCACAGTATCTCATGGGTCTCCAGGGGAGTGTGTTGTGTGTACTTAAATGACCGCGAACACCTCTCGTCTCCCCCCTTTTATCTCCCTTGTTACATCCTACAAAGGTTTGGAGGTCTTTTGGGTTTTCCTAGATATAACCAAGGGATTTTATTCTTCCCAATAATGATATAGCGCATGAGCTTCATGATAACTGGGGATCTCTTCCTTTGAATATCATCCCTTCTTATTTTCGAAGGATTTCAAGTGGTTTGTCAGGCAGTTTCCAATGAAAAACCACGTAGCTTGGGGGAACTCATTCAGCTGTCTGGGAAGCCTTCATGAGAGCAGGAAGGTTTGTTGAAGGGGGTCCACGAGACTTCTTATGTGTTATTCCCCATGCGTGGAGCCTTAGTGTGACCTTTAAATGGTCATGCTATCGCGGGTCCTTCAGAGGTCCATGCGATTCACAAGTCTCGACCATCCTCTCATTCCTTTTCTTTTGCAGGGAAAATAATACTCATATTCAGGTATTTATTCCTTTTTTATTTTACCGAATTCCATTTGGAGGGTGTCAATAGTGGTTCATATCACTAAGATCCTAGTAAACTCTTCAATATACTCTAATTGGTGAGGAGTCCGGTTTTTACTAGATCCTCACTTTTTTAGGGATTGATAACCTAATTCCATATAAATTTACCTTTTATCACCTGGTAGTATAACCCCTAACTTTTGAAGGAGTCACAACCCACCTTACTTTTATCTAGGAGGAATAACCATGCCTTCCTTTTAAATGGGTAGAATAACCCAGTATGAAAGATTTTGGATAGGAAAAACATAAACCAAACTCTAGAGTACAAAGAGAGGGTTGGAATAAATACAAAATTGAAATACACAAAATATTTATAAAAATATGGGAGTATATTATGTATAAATTCAATGAAACTCAAGTTTTTCGATCACTTTAGTAGTGGTTGGTGAAAATTATGAATTCCTTCATGATTGATGTAATGGAACATAGAAATAATCTAGATTTAGTACTTCATAAATCTCATATGAAGGTTGTATTTTTCTATATCTGTAATCATTTCAATAATTGTTGTTAAACCTCTTTGAACAAACTTTTATCACATTCATTTGTTTGCATTACAATGGTGAGATTCATGTCATTAACTCCAAAGATCTTAGAGTGACTCAATGGATAATCACAGAAAGACACATTAGAAAAGTAATAAGCACATAAAATAATATTGTTTCCTATATTTTTAATTAATGAACTTAGAGATCTAATGATCTTTTATTCCTATGTGAAATAACTTCACAACACTTCAAAAAATTATTTTTAAGATAAATGATAATTATTCAGTTGAATAAAACAATGAAAAATATTTAAACAAACTTTTAGTGATTTGATAATTCAAAATATTCATAAAAGATAGTATGAAATAAAAGATATGAAACTTATTATTTCCATGACATTTTTATAATCTCTAGTATAAAACATTATGTTTATAATATATAAATATTTAACAAAGCAAAATAATAGTTAAAAATTTCATTAAGCTTGTAGTAAATCAATTTAATAAAGTAATGCTGAAAAATGTTATTCTGTAAAAAAAAATCACAAAATAAGAAAAGGAAATATCTAATTGTGTGACATATTGACCATGTGATAGTGTGTGGTTGGTATACTTACCATGCATGGTTGGTATATTGATTTTTTTTTTTACACGTGGTTACTAAAAATTAAATTCATGGTTAGTAGGTACCTCAAATGGTAGGTCAACCGGAGGCTTCATGGTGAGTATACTTACCATATCACGGTAAGCACAGATTTAACTAATGGTAACCTATTACCCACACAGTAGTGTATAATCCCAGGTTTTGGACCAAATTAAATTTCTGAAGGAGTTTTAAATTTTACCTTTTGGTGGATTTTCCATTCTTTAAACCGAGCTTCAGAATGAGCACTTAAATTTTTGTTTTTAGACTTTTATAAAGGCCCAAGAGGTGCCTTGGGTGTCCCATTGAGTTTCAGGAGCATTGGGATCCATAAAATCAAAACCAGTAAGAACTATTCAAGGTGCATGATTTTTATGAAACTGTGTAGCCTAACAGAGGAAACTGTGTGGCATGTTCAGTAGGGTTGAGGGTGCGGCATGGTCTTTTCAAATCGTGTGCACTAGGTTGCATGACTATGTGTCTTACTGCAGGTCTTGAATAGAGGAAAACCACATGATTTTCTCATGGTTTCTCAAACCAAGAACATGAACCATGTGACCACCCTTCTTGGGAAGTGACACTTGCACGATTGGCACACAGTTTTTCCAACCATGCATCCAAACCATGAACCTAATTAATGGGGTTGGAAATTACCTAAATTTTCCTACCTTATTTTTATTTTCTCCCCCTATTTCTTTATTCTTCATGCGCACCAGGGGGCTCTCGCTTGAGCTCCTCTCCTCTCCTAAGGAAGGAGAGATCTCCCTCATTTAGCCTCTGATTCAAATGCCATCAAATTCATTAGAAATCCCTTGGTAAGTATACGACTCCTCCTTTCTTCATTTATCTCCTTTATTATTGTGTTATTTTGGTGCGACCTAATTCTCCCTATTTCCAGGGTGTTCATCCATTTCTTTTATTTCTCTTGAATCAGACCAAATTAAGCCTTGATATTGGACGTGTGGGTCATACATGATATATGGTAGGTGTTATATAGTTGTTCCTTTAAATTATTTGTGTTTTGTAAATTGTGATGTTGTTTTTCATGCTTGTAATTGCATAAAACACCTCTTGAATGTGATGTTTAATTTGTTTAACTAAATTACTTAAGTTTAGTAACCCTTATTTATTGAATTTTCCATGTTAATGGCTATGAACCTCAATGTTGTAACCACCCTTATGGTGTTACCCTTGAATGCCTTTAATTAATTAATGGTTTTTCTAATAAACCTCTCATTGAGGTGTGATATCTTAGAAAATATAAATCTGTTGTTTAAATACAAAGTGGGAGAGTGTGACACCCCCCATGTTACCCCTTAACCACCAAACCATCTTCTAAGAGGTTGTGGATTTCCTCTTATAGGGTGTGATTGATGCTTTTATATGTAATGTATGGTAGCATGGCCTACCTTACACAATTTCATGTATGGTGTTATCTTCCATGGGTATACCACCTAACCTTAATGTATTAAACCAATGCTTATTATTTCTTGGTAATGGAATGCCCCTTTCTATTAATTAAATGACATGTTTATGGGCATTACCTCTTTTAGCTTTCTTGTGATGGGTTATGGAATACTTAAGTAAGTATCCTCCTTCTTGGTATAATTGGAATGATTAATGGTTTTGGACCTCTTTCTTGATAAAATTCAAATGTATAAATGATTAAATAAATTTCATTCACCTTGAGAGATACTTGTTTTCCTTTTTACGAAACACCAAGGATGGGCTCATGTGTTGTTGTGACTTTATATATTGAGAGAAATACATGTTATATCTTGGATGGGCTCTATGTGAAGGTTACATACCTACATATGAGCGATACCGGTTCCCAGGGTAGAACCTGTGGATGGCCTCAGTGGCAATATGGTTATACCATTCCATGAGTGATACTCGAACCCCTTTTGAGATGCCAGGGACGGGTTCAGAGGGGACATTTTTACTTTATGTCAAGAGTGATACTTGGGATTCCATTTATGGATTACCATAGATATAATTTTTAGGCTTCAGATGATTTTTATTCTCCTAGTGTGATACTTGGGATCCTTTATAAGGTTCACCTTGGATGGGACCAGGATGTCGTTTAATTAAATACAAGAGATTCCCCTTTATATTAAATGAAAATGGTAATTAATTAAATTATAGGACACATCTGACAACCCAAATCACATGTCTGGGATCGGTCCTCCCTCGCTTCTTAGTTATGATGACCCATTATTACCTTATATCCTATTTGTATAGGTTTACCCTAGTTTAGAGACATTTCGGCTAAGGATAAAGCTGGTATGGTCGGTCAGGTGTCCTTGAGGAACCTGAGCCAACTTGTTATTTTTATTTATTTATTTACTCTTATTTTCCATTATACCTACACATTATCATACTTTCTATACACATACTATATTATTCTTTAGACGCTGTTGGTGGTAGCCTACTGAGTATATCTCACACCCTTCTCGAGCCTCCATTGCACTGGGGTACCCGAGAAGATCTTCATGTTCGTAGTTCTATGGTGTATTTCTTATGTTGTGTATTATACATGAGATCTTTGGAGAACAAGAGTGATCTATTACTCAGGATTCTCATGAATATCACCTTTAGGGATTTTGTTTTCTTTTCTTATTTATGTATTGTATTGTACTACCTATTGTATTTTCTTGCTTGTTCTTGTAGCATTATCAAACATGCATGTATTGTTGTATATTTGGAATTAGTAACTTTTATTTATTCATTGTATTTATCTTCCTCTTCTTTTTCATTTATTATTACCAATTCTATTTTTTTCTTTCACTATTTATATTTGATATAAATTTTTTATACTCTAGTAAATAGGGTATAGTATCCCCATTGTACCACTATCAGACCCTCCCTGCTAATCGGTAGCCTCTGGAATATGGGGAGGCATGCTCGAGGGCATGTGGGGACCTTTTTGGCCACTGGTTTCAAAGTAAGTTGGGCTGAGATGTTACGAAGTGGTATCATAGCCTCTTTTCCCTTTGTCTTACTATTTTGGGTTGGTATATAGGAGACTAGAAATGTGTCGGTACTTGGTAAATAGTCATTTTTGGGAGTGATCAACCCACATATGGGGAAAATTCTAAGTGGATAGTGGTGGTATTATTGTTCATGTTGTCCGCTATTAAATTTGATTATGATTTCACTTGGGGTGATTGGATTACTTCCTACTACTTACTAATTTATGAAATTTATAGTATTTCACCCTTCACCTAGCACATCAATGAAGTAAAATTACATGCATCATTATAAGCACATAGGGATTCACATTCCATGCATATGTCATGCCATGAAGATTACATTGCTAGGTTGTTTGACATTTATTGATGTGCCTTTTATGTTTTATTAGCATTCCTTTTATATTACATTTTAGGAATTTTAATAGCACGCTTAGTTTTATACTTTATTATGTATTTTTTTAGCATGTTTTTTTGGTTTGGGTTTTATGATTAGTATGTTTATTTGTGTTTACCTGCTTATATAGTAGGATTCCCTATTTAACTTCCATGACTTGTGACTTTTTTAGTACATTTTCTTCTTACAATGTTTTTGTGATAAATTAGTATGTTTGTATTTATATTACATGCTCTACATTTATTCATCATGTTTACTTTATTTAATTCTTGTGACCTTTTTACCTGATGTAATTATAATACAAAGGTTAGTTAAATAAAATGCCAGCATCAATATAAGTGGTGTTTTCCTGCATAGATTTATGGTGACATTCTATTTGACAAACCAATAATTACATGTTTGAGCCATGAAACATTGGTTACATGGGCTGAAAAATTTATGGTTGTGATTAAATGGGAGTCAATTAGTGATTTATAAAGTGTATAAGCACTTTATAAATTGGAAAATGGTGACCCATATAATTGAACCATCTTTATGAGCTTATAATATATATGTATATATATAAACTATCATATAAATGTTAAAACTGCTAAACCTTAACTCTTACATAAAATTGGTTGCTTATGGACCTTTCTCATGACTCAACCCAAGTAGGTCATTCTTGATTCATATGGTTAAATTCCTAAATGCACAACTGGACCCGAGTAGGTCAGTTGGGGCATGTTGTTTATAAGATAAAACAAATAAGGGTATTTTAAATCTAAATGTTTAAAAATGTTTGTGTTGAATTTACTTGAACCCAAAATGGATTAATGGGACCCCAATAGGTCACCTTTCCTTTTGATATTCCTTAGTGATTAACCCCATGAGGGTATGTTTATGCTATGTAGTGATGGTAATTTAAAGTGTCTACAGACATTTATATGGTTTTACATATAAGAGTATGGTGGCATCTTACTTGACCAGTACCTCTTTAATTAATAAAATACCTTTTATTTTATTTTGAGTTGTACTTATATGGGGAGTTAGTTAATTGAAATTCTAATCGCAACCTAAAGGGTGTTTTACTCTATCGATTGGAATTGGAATTTTCTTTAATTAAGCTCAATTTTGATAGCCTTATGAATAAATTAATGATGTTTAAAATGGATTTTACAAGATAAATTGCCTAAATATGATGAGATATCAGTTAAATAATTAATGTTTAAAAGGAAGTTTGATAGAATTTATTGTGTGCCTAGTGGCCTTGCCTAAATAAAGTACCTAATTTTTTTTCTTTATGACTGTTATTAGGTGTTTTTAAAACTAAGCCTTGGAAGTGTTTATATAATTAAGGTTGAAATAATATAAAGACTTAAAATGAAACCTTAAGTGGTGATATTAGTTTTTGGCCCTCTTGTAAGGGTGGTTTTAGTGTTTCTTGAGCTTGCCTTAGAATAGGAGTGTGAGTGTTACCTATAGGGTTCTTCCTTCACAGCTTTAACCTAAAGATAGGTAGGAGAGCCTAGTGGCCTTTTTAGTATAACCCAGTTATAGGGTCGATGTTTCCTGATTTTGTAAGGGGCTATCTCAAGGTAGGTACCACCCTTAGAACCTTTCATCCTTGCCAAATTCTTGTGAATCTTTTCAGGCATGTGGTACTGTTTTGGTTTCATAGTCCTGTGTAGGACTCTTAGTTTCTAAAACAACACTTTTGTCTAATTTAATGGTCATGTGGTAGTTTAACCCATTTTTTGGGTGTGAGAATCATGTAATACTTAGTTCTTGTGGTTTAGACATGCCTAGGGCATGGTCATCCGCCTAGTAGATCGTGTGATCCTTCTTCTTTTACTATTTAGTGTTGGATGAATCAGGAGGTCGTTAGCCTATTTTTTAGTCATATGGGATAGTAAGACTTTGGGATTTATGGGTCATCAAATACTGGAATTCATAGGGATTACAAGCCTATGGATAGTATCCAAGATGTTTTGTTTTTCTAGTAAGACCTCAGGGTAGTATGTGTTGATATATGTGGTGCCCATCGAGTTTCTAAAATGTGCAATGAACTATTTGAGATCGATGGTGATTGTTTGATCCTTGATTTGTTAGTATTGAATCACTGGCCATCTATTAAGTAGAGTGATGTGGGAATTAAAGAGTAATCAGACTCATCCTAATGCTTGGGATGACGTTCTAAGTGGATCATGTGTTTTGATATGTTGTTCAATCATTTTGGATTTTATGCCAAATTTTATGGTGTGTGTGGACGTAACTCAGGAGGATTTTCACGCATACGTCTAAAGGGAATATGAGCCTAGTGTGCTTTTAAGTAGCTATTATTTCCCCTTCCATCAGTTTAACACTTGATAAAAGTGTTTTGTCCACCTCTAAGACTCGCAGTTAGTGGATGATGAAGCGTGTGTCATGGGATGAGTTCCCTTTCTCAGTAAATTTGATGATAAGGACACTCATAAGTTTGGGAGCATCACGTCAATCTGGGTAATGTGTGTCCTTTAAAGTAGAAGGCACATGACCAAGAAGTGCCATCTATAAATGGTAATTTTTTATTTTGAATTCCCATGAGACTGGTAAGATTTCTATTATGTTGGTGCTTGCAAGGCAGCATGATGATGGATTAGTTGGTTGTGTATGAAACCTTTGGAGACACCGTTAGTCATGGATAAAATTTTGTGGTTATGCTTGAGTGTTTCCGAAATCTCGGGTGATAAGGGAATCATGTTGGTCTAGTGGTGATGATGCATTGGCAGGTGTATCCAAGATCTTTTCAGCGAAGTTGATGTGTAGTGGTTCGACTATTCTTCCATTAATCGTTGGTTGGTAGGTTTGAAGCCATGTAGATCCTTTAATCTAAATATGATGGGAGTGTCTCAGATCCTCTCTGGAGATCATTTAAAAATACTCTTAGTGTACTCTTTTTTAGAGATGATTGTGTCCCCTATCTTGACATTGTCTTGGGTACATTGAGAGAGCATCGGTTATGCATCATGCTAAAATTTTAAAAGTTGTTAGGCGTGATAAGTGGTCTCTATCAAAGTTGTGTACCAGAATCAAGGTTCTTTCCAAGGCATGGTTATTCTTGATTGATACTTGGGTTCCTGATTAGGAAAGCCTTGGACAGACTCATGGGAACCAGCTGGTGTTTGACCTGACTGCCCAAAAGATGTTTCTTTGGGCTTAGTAAGTGTTCTTGATGAGTGGATTTTTCAGTTGTTTACCGACATCTCACTCGTAAACATAGGAGTATGTACTACCTTTTATGAGATCCTTGGGCTCCAGTTGATGATTCTGAGGCTACCCCTAACCACCATCAGGCTCGGATGAAATGTTTTGAGGGTGGCAATCCAAGTGTGTTGGATCAGGTATGCACCCATGTTCACACCGGGGGCATGATAGTTTAAATGAATGTTTTATCTAGGGACTTCAATAAAATATGGTTATATGATTTTGTTGTTTTTTAAGAAAATCTTGAGGTTCCTTTATCTAAATGCATTGAGTCTAGATTTTGAAGTGCACTAATCGTCTAAGCTGAGTGTTTTGAGGGTAGCCAACCAAAGGTAGTTTGACTTGGTATCTCTCTATCTCTATCTATTGTTGTATATGGTCAATAAGTGTAGATACCTAGTTTTTGTCTTATAATACTTTGAAATATTTCTATATATATTTCCAGATCTAGGCTTTGAGACATCGTGCGATTTTGAGTCTTGGTGTGCCCAAAATTAATTTTATAAAAATTTTAAATATATTTTATATTGCGCATGAACAGCTTGTTAAAGAAACATGATAACTCTTAAACAGAAGATCAAATCAAAAATATGATACCATTGTTGAGTCTAGAATGTAGTTCTTACCCTAGGCGCAAACTAAAATGGGTCGGCTCTGGGCATTTGGATCTCTCGTGTGTTATCAGTACGTTCAGTGAAATAATTAATTGATTCATTTTAATACAGCAGATTATTCTATAAGAATAGTTCCATAGTGAATTGTCTTGGTTTAGTCTCATAATCCTTGAATTTACAATGATTTTCTCTTTCCTAGTGATGAAAAATTGTCTTGTGGCCCGCAGGATTTGCGGGTTTGGGGAGGATGTGGGGCGAGGCGGGCCAAAATAAATTGATCGCTTAGAGCATGGGCCAATGCGGGTTGATCTCGAGCAGGTGCGGGATAAGGAAGTTTGATCTCATGCAGGTGCGGGCTTACCTGTGGGCCTAATTTAAAAAAAATTACAATATATGCTTCTTTAATATTTTAGTTTTTTTAATAAAAAAATTATGATTAAACCATGACATAAGATTTCTCACCATAAGTATCATACTAATTCATCATTCATTCACATGTGAATTTTAAATAGGTTTATATTTATTATTTTAATATGATTTTATAATATTTATATTGTAATTATTCACCATATTCACATGATTTGTCATCCCACCTCTCAAAAAATGGAACTCATCTCCCTTGAACAAGGTTTCAATTCTAAAAGAGTTATTATAATCATAATATTTTTTGGGTCCATTTAATTTTGTTATTATTAATTTTATTTTTGTATTAAGAAAATAGGAAAGGAACTCAGGGGAACCCTAATAGACTCCTTTGAAACCGATTATTGTTTGGAAAGTCATCGTTCATTCCATCCGTTCACATCACCACACAACCAACATTATCATTTTCCACTTCTCACCGATCACTCGCCTACTTTTCATAGCAACAGTTTGCCACCACATCATTATCGCTGCATGCCACCATTAACCCATATAAAAAGGTTCCATCACATCCCTTAAAACTCTATGTATTTTCAATCCATACTTCTCCCAACAAAAATCATTATGAATGAGAAAAAAATACAATATTTAAATGATTTTAAATAGTATATATTTTTTAAAATGCGGGCAACCCGCGGGCTTATGCGGGGCGGGGTGGGTTTGAATTTTTTTGTTCGCATTATATGCGGGCTTTTATAGAAAACCCGCACATGCTCAAACCCGCGCAGGCTTGGCCCACCCTGCCCCGGCCTGGCTGTTTCACATTACTACTCCTTTCTCCTTCTGTTGGCAGATCTCATCAGATGACGATGAAATTCCGGATTGGATCAGATCGGGATATAGTGAACACAATGACCTCTCTCAATCATTGGAGTATGCGTTCATCATTAGTGAGTAATCCAAAAGTCAGGTAATACTTTTCAATTGGTTATTTACACCCTTTTATTAAATGGATTGAGCATATTAGCCCTTTTTCTTTGATTTTTTTCCTTTTGCAGCCTTTTCATGTGCCCAAGTACAGAAATTTATTTATTTTCAATTTTTTTCTAACCCCGGATGCCCATTCTTGATTATTTTCCAAGAACTCTTGGCCAACAATGTTTAAACCTTTGGTTTTGGTGCTTTCCTCCCTCTTTTTCTTTGGGTTCTTCACCGATTGGACCCTGTGGTCCCAGTTTGACTTTTTCAGGCGGTACTGAGATCGATCGAACCCCCAAAATAGCAACGAATCGAGAAAAAAAGCATGGATCAATGAAGTATGTATAGATCTAGGATTTTTTCAAGGCATGGATGTTTGTTTTGGTTATTTAAGATCAGGTAATCAAGGGAGGAATCCTTGGTAATGTGCAGGATGAACGACGAACCCTGAAGAACCACTGAAGGCCAGTTCTTGGCGAACGATGGCCAGAAATAATGATTTTCGGCTAGATCCACCATTTTTGGCCAAATATAGGGCTAAAATTGAAGCCAAACAAATAGAATCAAGTTTGGAAATCAAATCTTAATATTCTTTGAAAAACCCGACTACATGTTGTGTAGTAATATGAACACATGGCATGTAGCCCCCTCAGCAGAGGTGTCTTGGGTTTTGGAAAATTTAAGGATGAAAGGGAGTGTATCCATCCTACATTTCGTTTACCCCTTTCCCATTTGGAAAACCCATGTTATAGATCACACAGGTGAGAACCTGTATGGAATTACACAACCTTGTACCCAAGTACATAGACACGGGGTCCGATACATAGACATGACTAGGAGGACACGGCCCGATCCTGATTATCCTGGACATGCCATGTAGTCCACCTAAATTGTGTGTACTACTACATGGGATGTGAGTTGTGTTCCAAACAAGTACATGGCCAGGAGGTGGAGTGGGATCACACGTCATGTGGGTTCCCTCATATGTCATGTACCCCTTGACCTCTTTTGAGGAAACATCAATCATCCGTATCTCCTTCATTTGAAATCATATTTTGGCCCGAGAGTAGCCTATACTTGGTGTTATTTTGTGTTGAACGTGACAGCACCCTTCATTGTGGATTTTGAGATACAATGTGGAATTTTATGGGTAAGATATCTAGTTAGGGAACACCCGATGATGGTAGTGATCACGCAGGATCACCAGAGACCTTTTCGAGCAGTACCCTCCAGTAGGGTTGGGCAGTAGAGTTCCTCAATGACCTTTCCAAATGGTACCCTCTATCAGGGCTAGGTAGTGGAGTTCCTTAATGAACTTTCTAGGCGGTACCCTCTAGAAGGGCTAGTAAGTGGAGTTCCTCAACGACCTTTTTGAGCGGTACCCTCTAGCAGGACTGGGAAGTGGAGTTCCTCGATTCTTTCTAAGTGGTACCCTCCAATAGGGTTGGGAAGTGGAGTTCCTAGATGATTATCAATTTGACCCTTCAATAGATCTAGGCAGTGGAGTGATCAACAATTACTAGAGCAGGACCCCCCCCCCCCCATCGGTATGGGCGCAGTTCCTTTATGGATACTTTTTGAGCAGTACCCTCCATTAGAGATAGGTAGTGGAGTTCCTTAATGACCTTTTCGAGTGGCACCCTTCAATAGAGTTGGGCAGTGGAGTTTCTTGATGAATATAAAAGTAGGTACCCTCCTATTATACCTGGTCATGGGTTCCATAACTAGAGTTTGTTCCCTATCATCTATGTGGAGTAGTGACAAGTCTTGGTTGGAGTTAGACGGTTACTATTGGGTAGACGAGTGAGATATTGGGCATCATTGGTGGACTTTTGGAATTGTTGGTTACTTTTCTTCTTATGTTGAGTTGTGAGATGGAGATCCCCTTACTCTCTTGTTTGGGATTATTTTACTGAGAATATATATATAGTTTCTTCTATATCCACCCCTTGGATTTGGTTACTCTCCTTCCATGAGAGGCAAATACGTATAGGTTATGTCATGTACTTTCCATGTTTAGATTATCATGGTTGGATGAGTCTAATATCCTGCTATATGTGGTGAATAATCAATGTGTAGTTCATCTACTCACTATGTTGAGCCCCTTGTGATTGGATGAGGTTACTTCTACTCTTAGTTTGGGTTGAGTTGTTCTCTTTGACTATATCTTGAATCTACTATCTTTATTTTCCTATGTATCTCTTACTGCTCCCCCTTCACCTTTCAAGGAATCCTACTGGGTATGTATATACTCACACCTACATGGGTTTTTCCCGCACGTGTCGTGTCTTATATAGATAATAGATAGGTTGACCATGACTACAGAGGAGCTTAGGGACACCTGGTACTTTGGACCACATACGGGTGGTCGCAGCTTGGGATTTAGGAGTTTGGATCTCTCAACAGTTTACTTTTATAGTTTTGTCAATTTGGGATATATTTATAGTTGGGTGTGTATTTTCCCCTTTACTCTTCAGTTTATAATGTCATAATCTTATACTCCTTAGAGGTCATTCATGTTTGGTTTACTTTATAGATGTGTTGCAAATTTAACTCTTTCCCTCAACACTTCTACATAAAGATGGATGTTTATGTGTGTGAAGGTACTTAAGAAAAGGCCTCTCTAAGTTATTTATGCTTTCAGAACTTATATCCACCCCTGTCCTATAGATGTGGTCTTAGGGTAGTTGCGGATCGAGCCCCGGTTTGGTTCGGGTCATGATAGATTGGTATCATAGAAAGTTCATTCCTTGAGACATTATTCGGACTACTCCCCTTAAGTGGATTTGGTTGGGTTTATGGAAATAGTGTTGAATTTTCTCAAGTGCTCCTCTCAAGCTAGGGAATCCATTGATGGTGCGGCAACCGACATATCCATTCACCGGGACCTTGACTACCTACTTTTCAACTCGGTATTCCAAGACATTGGTTGCAGGATTTAATGGTGCATGTATCATATAGGATTGAGTATTTGATTGTCTTTCTTGATTAATCTCCCCATTGTTGTTAGATATGTGTGTGTGTGTGTGTGTGTGTGTGCATATGTATGTATATATGATCATATGACCATGGTACATCTTGATAAATCTCATGATGCCTTCATGATGACAGCTATCCAGGATACCAGCTCCAGATCGTGAAAACGGTCTGATGAGTGATAAGGCCTCAGTTTAGGGTCCATCCTATGACACCCTTCCTCTAGGTGGGCAGGTAGCAACACCTCCACCTATCAATAAATATATCTTCCTATTAGAGAAGTCTGAGGATGCATACAGGCTTAACACGCTCTACACATTCTAATGATAAAGACTGTTGAGGTTCTGTGGTGAGCCATATCCTCAAGCGGTAGAGGATTGGATAGATTTGGTGGCCCGTATCTTCAGGTTTATCCAAAACCTGATGAATCAGTCAGTTTCACTGGTAGCTGTCCTCTTCCATGGATCAGTTGGGCATTATTGGAGCCTTGTTACACGGATGTATGATGAGTCGACACTCTCGTGGATCGATGTCCAACAGTTGTTCTATGAGGAGTACTACCCCTCCTACTTGCACTCAATCCGAATTCAGAAGATTCTGGAGCTACAGCAGGGAGGGATGAGGTGGATGAGTACGTAGTGAGGTTTAAAAACCTTAACCAGTACTCTCTCAATACGATTTGTGATAGCTACTTCCGAGCATGGAAGTTTGAGCAGGGACCCCGTAGAGAGATCTGTTCCATCATTGTGTCATTGTGAATCCTCACTTATTTCAGGGTGCTAAAGCAGGCACTAGTGATAGAGAGATTTTTGTTAGAGGGATTCTAAGTAGTCGGGGCTAGTATTGAGCATCATAGAGATGAGTCATCTATGATAGCTAGCATGCACTAGTCAGTGGGACCTCAGCACAGGAAACCCTTTCACGAGTAGGCTCACGCACACGGTCGTATAGTACAGAGGCAGCGAAGGTCACTAGGGGATACAAGAGATGGGAGGTGCTTCACTTGTGATGGAAAAGGTCACAAGTTATGTGAATTCCTGACTAGATGTTCTGAGGAGCATAGGAAGGTAGCTAATGGACTATCGCGGTAGAGGCAGCACCGTGACCAGAGATCTCCTAAGAGAGGACAAGGTGGTCCCTTGGGAGGCGGAGCAGAAGTGGAGTAGGATGAGCTATGGGTAGTGGATGAAACTATGAGATCCTTTCCCCACTACCATCAGGAGGCCCTCATTAGGCTCAGGGAGATGGCGGTTGGGGCCACGGATAGCTACAGGCTTTGAAGGTTTATGATCCTGCAGCGCATGAGATGATTAAATCTACAATTTGTGTTTATTCTACTCTTACTTCGGTATTATTAGACACAAGTTCCAGTCATTAATTCATCTCTATACTCTTGGTGTGAGGGATGGATATCCCAGTTGAGGTGCTAGCCCGGTAGTTTCATCATGAGGTTCCTACAGGAAACGCTTCTTCCGTGTCTTTCATCTACCAGTAGTGTGAGCTATCTCTTGGTGGAGAGAGGTTCACATGGGACCTTTTGGTCATCAAGATGGAACCCTATGATGTCATATTGGGTATGGATTAGTTTTCCATGGTCCAAGACCATATTTACTGTCACCACAGACAAATCATGTGCCTACACATTTATGGGATGATAATCTCCTTTTCTGGCAAGAGAGATCTCATGGAAGGGAAGGTGGGTTCTACGAGTAGAAGGTTGTAGACCATCCCCCATCAGTTAGTGAGTGTATATCTTGGTGCAGCAGGCTCTTCATGCATCTGGGTTCCTTCAGTTGTGGAGGATTATATATACATCTTCCCCAAGGATATTCTGGGACTACCTCCTATGTGGGAGATGGAGTTTTGCATTGACTTTCATCTTAGAACTCCTCTGATATATTCTACGGCATATCAGATGGGCCATACTAAGATTTGGGTACTATGGTTGTAGTTATAAGACCTTCTAGAGAAGGGTATCATCAGACCTAGTGTGTCTCTCTGGGCAGCTCCGATATTGTTCGTGAAAAAGAATGATGGGAGCTTGCAGCTTTGTGTGGATTATCATCACCAGAATCAGGCCACAATAAAGAACATGTACCCCTTTTTAAGGATTTATGACCTATTTAACCAATTTTAAGGTGCGATATGGTTATCAAAGATCGAACTCAGGTCCATCTACCACCAGTTGAGGGTTTTAAAGGCTGATATTCCAAATTTGGCATTCCAATATTGCTACGAAGACTATGAGTTCCTATTGATGCCCTTTGGTGTGATGAATGCCCCCGTCGTGTTTATGGATTTGACGAACTAGGTATTCCAGCCTTACTTAGACTAGTTTGTGGTCGTCTTCATCAATGACATACTCATATACTCTGTATTAAAGGAGGAACATGCATAGCACTTGAGGATGGTTCTAGATTTTCTTTGAGATCACCAGCTTTACATAAATCTCTTTATAGGGTCCCAAAAATTTAGAAAAGGGAAAGAAAATACTCCCATAATTTTGTTAAAGAATATGGATACATGTGAGAAATTGAGGAGAAAAGTGAAGAAATAAAATCTTTCAAAGGAATCTGGCCTAGCCACATACCATCACTGGGAAAGGTTAGCGAAACGCATAAACCGCAAACCACTGATACATGAAAGGCCTATGATGTGCTGGCCTGCGAGGCATTGGCTGGTGAACGAAGCTATTCGTGGGAAATTTCCACCCGCGAACTGAAGCCTCCTTGAATTGTTTTCCCTGACGATAATATGACAGAGTTATACTCTGTACACTATCACCACGAACGATGTGGTTCACGGATGAGGAGAAGTTGATGGCGTACCGCACCTCTACAAACCCTGGATGATCGATTCTTCTTCAAATCAAGATATCTCTTCATGGGATTCCGCAAATGGTGCCTCAAGCACATAGATATGATTTTTCCCAATGCTCTATAAAAGGATCACAAGTGTGAATGTAGAGGGTGCGGCTCTAAAACGGGCGAAAAGTGGACGAAGAATGTAGAGGGTGTGGGAGAAATTTATCTTGCACCCGAAGCAGTTCGCAGGACTCCATCCCACATTCGAAACAATTCGTAGAATCCATTCTGTGAACCATATACAGAAAGAATTTCACAAAATTCCTCCCCACGTACTGTATTTGGAAGATCCTCTGCAGCCAACCAACCAACATATAAAAAAATATAATAAAAATGGTTCATGTTCACCCATATGTGGAAGATAGTATGCAAACACCCATATACAGAAGACAGTATGCAGAAGCCCATACGTGGAAGACAGTACACGGAATCCCATGTGTGGAAGATATTACACTGACTCCCATATGCGGAACCTAGTACGCGGACGGTCCTTAGCAGCCAGCTCTTCCGCATACCATCCTACATGGCCAGCTCCTACGTGTCTAGGTCTATGTGGAAAACTATTTGCGCTCACTGGTCCATACCGCAGGGGCTGTACCCCCGTACCCCCGCTTGGGATTAGTGTTGGGTTGCGGTCTTGGCCTTCCAGGTTGGTCCCTTCACTTCCATCACTAACCCCCATGAAAAATGGAGAGTCTCACCGTGAACTTTTCAGGTCGGGTCAATGACATTTTTTAGTACGCCCTTATGACACCCAAACATCTGTCCCTTAAATATCATGAGAAGAGACATTCCTCATGCACCTCCTGAAAATCCCTATCACATACCTCTTATTCTAGGTTGACCCAACACTCCATAGACAAT
This sequence comes from Viscum album, assembly GCA_963277665.1. Classification (NCBI taxonomy): domain Eukaryota; kingdom Viridiplantae; phylum Streptophyta; class Magnoliopsida; order Santalales; family Viscaceae; genus Viscum; species Viscum album. Next base: position 1,248,477,079 of record OY728156.1, on the reverse strand, counting down.
CACATCCCGAATGTTTCTTGAATGCCTGGACACATCTTTTCCATCCATCAAACTCTGTGTATCTGGTGATTTCAGATCCTCATAAACCTCCATGGCCATCATAAGAGGAAGGCCAGTGTCCTGAAGACACCTCTTCTTGACTATGCACAATATTCCCTAGTGTCTCTTCATATGTTTCCAGTAGTGCAAAAAAATGTTTTTTACATCGGTTATTTTTCATTTTTTACGTCATTTTTTGGCCGATGTTATTACAGGGGATGTTATAAATATTGTTTTTTACATCGGTTATTTTAAAACCGATGTAAAAAACAGAAATCTGAAGCCATTTTCACGTTGGTTCCTAAAAAACCAACAAGGAAAACGGTTTGTAGTCGTGATTTATTACGTCAGTTTTTAAATAACCGCCATAATATGTTGTTTATTTTGTCAGTTATTAAATAACCGACATAATAAACAACCCCTTAGAAACATTTTTCACATTGGTTATTAGAAAACTAACGTGAAAAACAAGTTTATCACATCGGTTATTTTCATAACCGACGTGATAAACTAGTTTGCGAATCATTTTTTCACGTCGGTTAAAAAATAACCTATGTGAAAACATATATACTACATTGATTATTAAATAATCGATGTAAAAAAACCATCCCATGCATTTATTAAGTTGGTTATAAAATAACTGACATAAAAACCAATTTTTTTAATAATACAGTTCAACCATTACAATGCACTGCCAAATAGGACCTGAAACAAGCAGAAACAGACCAAAACCACTGGACAACCCCCCCACCCCCCTGAGACACCCCCTACCCCCTTGGACCCCCCCCCCCCTAAACACCCCCTACCCCCTGGACACCCTCCCACCCCCTGGAAACCCCCCACCCCCTGGACAGCCCCCAACCCCCATGGACACCCCCTACCCCCCTGGACAGCCCACCCCCACCCCCTGGACACCCCCACCCCCCTGGACACTCGCCCACCCCCCCTGAACATCCCCCCCCAGACACCCTCCCACCCCTGAACCCCCCCCCCCCCTGGACACCCTCCCACCCACTAGACAACCCCCACCCCCCCTAGACACCCCTTACCCCCTTGGACACCCCCCACCCCCCACCCCCTGGACATCCCCCCACCCCAATGGACACCCTCCCACCCATTGGACACCACCCCACCCCACTAGACAGCCCCTCCACCCCCCCCCCCCCCCGAACACCCTCTCACCCCCCTAGATAGCCCCCCACCCACTAGACACCACCCCACCCCATCGAACACCCCCCCCCACCCCCCCTGGACACCCCTGACCCCCTTGGACAGCCCCCAACCCCCCCTGGACACCCCCACCCTCCTAGAAAGCCCCCCCCCCCCTCCACCCCTGGAAACCCCCCCCCCCACCCCCCCTGGACACCCTCCCACCACTAGACACCCTCCCACCCATTGGACACCACCCCACCCCACTGGACAACCCCCCACCCCCCCTGGATAGCCCCGACCCCCTTGGACAACCCCACCCCTCCTGGACACCCCCACCCACCTGGACAGCCCCTCCCACCCCCCTGGAAACCCCCCCCCCCCACCCCTTGGACACCCTCCCACCCATTGGACATCCCCCCACCCCCCCTGGACACCCCTCAACCCCCTAGAACCCCCCCCCCGAATAGCCCCTCCCACCCCCCCTGGACAGCCCCCACCCCACCCCCTGGAACCCCCACCCACCCCCCCTGGACACCCCCCACCCCCTAAAAACCCCCCACTCCCTGGGACACCCTCCCACCCACTAGAAAACCCCCCACCCCCACCCCCCCCCCACCCCCTCGGACACCCACCACCCCCTGGACAACCCCTCCCACCCCCTGGACCCCCCCCCCCCCCCCCCACCCCCTAGACACCCTCCCACACACTAGACAAACCCCCCCCCCCAGGGACACCCCCACCCCCTGGACACCCCCCCCCACCCCCCTTGGACACCACCACCCCCTAGACCCCCCCCCCCCCCCCCGGACCCTCCCTCCTCCCATGGACACCCCCCACCCCACCCCCTTGGACACCCCCTCCCCACTCCCCTGGACACCCCCTACCCCTTGGACAACCCCCCCCCCCCAGACACCCCCACCCCCCATGAAACCATTACTATGCTCTGCCAAATTATGAAACAAGTAGAAATAGAACCAAAAGTAAACCAAAACTAGACCAGAATCCAAACCATAAAAACATCAGAACTAGACCAAAATAAGAAGAACCATAGAAAAATTAAATATTCACATATATAACATTAAAAACTTATAATGTCAACTAAAAAAACCTAAATCCAACCAAAATAACTACCAAATACATAATTATAATTACAATATTCAAAATTACATTTTACTCTACAAACAAAATAAAATCCAATCAAACCTGTAAAATAATTTGACCATTCCACTTGTAAGTGTTTGACCTCTTGAGCACTATAGGGTTGAGGGTCATAAAATAGCTACAAATTAAAAGGATAGTAGTTAACATGTATAATTAATAAATCAAATGAAATATTATGGAAAATTTTATAAGGAAATCTTACCAGGTCAAACTTCACAAGTGTTCTAGTTGTAATTATTTCATACATAAATCTTACCATATAATATCCGCATTTAAAGACGCCTTGTTGTTTGTGATAATTCTGTTTAAATGAGTGTTAATTTAAAATATCATTTTTATGTAATACATCGAAAAGTACAAATTATAAATGGATATTTACCTTTACTTTTACATATTTCATCTTGGCACTCTTTTTATTTGTTTGTTTTCAAAATTAGACCCGTCCCCTATTAGAAAATAATATGAATGGGATAAATTTAAAATTCATTATAATATAAACAACTATTAATAAATTGAAACTTACTTTTCCAACATATTCTGAAAACTTTCCCGTACATCTCCATGGACAGAGCATATCCAATAAAGTGTTTTCTCCCTTGGACAAAAAAAACCTAACATCCAATGATCACTGATATAAAAGAAAATTTAAGTTTAGTGGTTTTTTATGTTAAAAGATAATGAACACTTTGCCAGATATATGTTTCATACCCCTCACAAAAAGGCATCATCCAACACTGCGTTATTATATTCTGTTCAAATCTTTCAGTAATATAAAGTGTTCTTTGTTCCTCATCCAATGCATGTCCTTCAGGGGAAATCAATTGTGGGTCCATGAATCCATATACATATGTCCGCTCATTATTCTCACACATGTTATAAATATACCTAATACAAAACATACATAATTATACATTTTTAATAAATATAACACAGGGAAAGGTGTTAAGACTTACATGGAAAAAATATGCACCATGTTGATTCCCAACTTATTACTAGTAACAAGCTCCATGATATCATTTTTCACAATCCCCACATTTATTGCACATCCACAAACATGAGCTTCCATTGGAAACTCATAATGATCCGCCAAAAAATTTGAATATACTGACAATCTATCAAAACTACTAGAATTTGTATTTGATGTCATAGTCATTTGTATTTTTTTTTGTCTATACAGTATTTCTTTACCTTTGAAGTATTACTGTAAAAATAAATAGAAAAATATATTAGTTTTAAAATGTTAAAATTTTAATAAAAAATAAAATAAAAGATATAACATACACACCTCTATGGTAATGAGTCAAAGAATTCTGGATGGCCAAACTGTTAGAGTTGGTGTCCTGAGAACCAATTGTTTGTACTTTGATTGCATCAATGTACACTTATTATATATTGTTCATTGTTCTTCATGACTATAATATAATAATGTCCTGGAATATTTGTTGCATTAATAAGGTCATGGCAGATCCCCGCTATGATGAGAACCTTGAAATGCTATAACAATATTCTTAAATAAAGTTCTACGGCTGGATGAAGTACTATGATAGGACACATAGTATACAAACCATCATGTGAGAGTACTCGTAAAAAGACGAGACTCTCTCTCATATAGTTCACACTTGGTAATCTCCAGGATGGTAGATTATGAGAACAGACCACCAGTATTAATTTTTCATGTCTTGGTTTCATCGTACATTACTATCTACGAGCGTGTGTAATGGTCCTTAGACTGTAAGATTATCATTAACTCATTTCATGACTCACACGCTTAGATTTACTGATGAAAACCATCACGAAGACAGTTGGTGGGAAGTAGGGTATGTTGGGTGCATCACGAATGACATGTTGTTAATGGATAAGTCGATGAAGGATTTGTCCCTTCCATATTTATGGAAGTAGATATCTCGGGCCCTTTGATTGAAATATAACTATCGCCCAAATTCCATGGCCATAGTGTAACGACGAGTTTATTTATGGAAGTCAAATAATGACAGATCAAGCATATAGGTTTATGACATTGCCATGAAACTTGCTTGATGAGATATTGAGACAAAGGTATTAAATTACACGGTAAGCATTCGTATGAGGTGACACGTCAATGCGGCGTCAACTTCTTTCTCTTGGGTGCCTTGACCTGTTGCTGGACTGTAATCTTGGACTTTAGGCAAGCCCGCCTAATGCCAACGAGAAAGAGGCCTAGAGGGTCACACACTAAGTGTATCCAAGTATCTCAAGTATAATAAAGATTATTCCCATATGTGGTTTAATAATTATTCAAGGAATCCTAAATCGTTTTAATGATGGAGGAAGAATAAAATGAAAACAAGATATACATGTCGTGTATTAATGATTACACGCTGTGTAGCTTTTATTTTGGAAAGGAAATGAAAAACAAGTACACGCCATGTATTAATGATTACACGCCATGTAGTTTTTCCAGTTGGGATTTTGAGGAAATAATATTGTTTTATTAAATAATATTTATTATAATCAGTGTGGGTGCATGTCAAGGAATTAATGATTCAACATGGGGGTTTTCAATAAGAGTTAATGAAATAAATAAAATGCATAACACGTTTATTTATTGTCATAACTCTATAACCTCAAACCCGATTATAAATATCCTCACAACCCCAACACTTTTCATTAATCATTGTGCACAACAATTCTGGAGAATTCTCTCAAGGACGAAAGAACTCTTTCCTCCAAGAACGCTCTCAATACCGAGAGAGATCCTCTTTCATCGGATCAAAGCGATCTTAGGCAAACAACACAAGAAAAGGCTTCTCCACGCTAGCACCCGGAGACTCCTTTGGCGACGTCCCGAGATATGTGGTGCATGTGTGGATCACCGCTAGAGGAATTCTACACCTGGATTATACGACGCAATGATGAATCACATCGAAACGTGATCAGAAATATCAACGAAGAAAGAACATCGTAAAAGGTACTTCTTGTCGATTATAATTAAATTAATTATAATCAACCTATGACGATCCTCCTTTGTGGTTCCAGGACTATTCTTCTCCTTTGTCTATTTCTGTGATTTGATCCATGGAGTCTGGCGTTTATCGTCATATTGATCCCAGATTGATCATTTCTAATGAAAAAAATCTAAGTGGGCACATCCACCCACGAACTTCCGTGTATTAAAAAGTGGCTGATACTATGTCCAACTATGGTCACCTCATCTGTAGGTAATAGTAGTCGATCTAGTCTATATATAATATCTTGTATAGTGACCCTATGATGCACTACCTCTAACTGTTGATGATGAACTGTATCTTCTATACAATATACTCGCCCATATGAAACTATATGATGGTGAGGATCATCAACATACAACTCACAGTAAGTAGGAATTTTTTGTAGAGGATTAGGATAAAAAAATGGGGTCCGCAGGCTGAGGTGGGGGAGTGGGAGCTACTGGCGGAGGTGAAGGATAAATAATGGGGTCTGTAGGGAGAGGTGGAGGAGTGGGAGCTACAGTCTAAAATTTTCTTTGCATGTCTGCAAACATAGACTGTACTAATGCTCTAATATTTTCCTCCATCGTCACATTAATATTATGAACTTCATCCTCCAAGGATTATATTTTTTTTATAAACATCCTCAATGGAAGAAGTTGAAGAACATGGAAACACTTTTCTTACTGATACACCCGTTGGATATCCTCATACACGACCGGGGTGTTCAGGATTTCCCAATGCTTCAGATAAAATATCTTACCTCCCAGAAGCTGTAAATACCCCCTATGATCTCTACTCCTCAATAGAATCCTTTATTAATTAATTGAACATTTCTGTAATGATTAAAATTATATAAAGAATATAATTAACTTAAATAAATAAAATAAATATCTTACAATCCTCTCAGCTACTATTATCGATTCTTCCAAAAGATATTGTACCTTTTTGCTTATCCGAGCTCTCTTCCATTTTTCATGTCTAGATGGAGGGGATGTAGGGGTAACCTCACTAGAGCTTGAAGACTCGGCTCACAGTTTTTGTAATTTTTCTGCCATCATTTGTTCTTCCCATAATGTATAACCTCCCCAAGATAAACTATGAGGGTATAAATTTTTAGATTGGATCTTCTGATGAGATGTCCTTGTTTGCTTTAAATTAAGAATAAGGAGTCATTAAAAACATTAATAAGATCATTTATATAAGAAATATTATAAAAGTTTACATTTCCTTACCAAAATGAATCTCTTCTTCTACTTTTAACAAATTGTCTCCATGCGTCTTCATCTATGAAAGGATATATATGACATGGATTGTCATGATTCCTATGACCAAAAATGAAATCAGATGTGAGGGTTGATTTGAAATCACTCCATATCCTAGCATCCATCGATAAACATTTCTTCCTAACTCCTCCAGTTTCAGGAATATCAAATGGAATCTGATAAAGAAGAGGTAAAACATATTATACAAGAAACATTTAAAGATTAGTTAAATAATAGAAAAATATCTTACCAAAATCGTCTCCCACAACTGAGATATTATCGCTTTTTTGACACTTCTCCAATCATCATACAAAATGCTTACTTTGCTTTTACCCTGAGTTGATACAAAACTCTTAAAATATTTTTCATTTGGACCTCTAGGAATATCATTCTCATCAAACTCAACCAGTGTTCTCTGGTCCTAGCCATGGGCAAGTGATAATTTTGGTAAACGTGTGAAGCCACGTTTACCAACTCTTGAACTCTTCTTTGTCGTTATGGCAGCACATGAGGAAGATTGGGGAACATCAAAAGGAGTATGTGAATTTTCCTCCCTAGAGGTATGATCATGATTCTCATCACCAATATCATGTGGTTGATCAACTGATTTATCTATCATTATCCTTCAAATCAAAAAAGAAAACATTAGTTCAAAAATATACAAATTCAAATATTACAATACTAATATAAACAAAAAATGGAAAACTGAACTAAGTTACGTAATAGTAAACATGGTAAATTTGGTAAGCATGTTAAACAATGGTAAAGATGGTAAACATAGTAGTGTAATTTTTATTCAACAAAATCAATAAATATATAAGTTACGTAAAGGAAAACTATGGTAAACTATGGTAAACATTATAAACATGGTAAAGTAATTGTCATTCAACAAAATCAATAGATATATAAGTTACGTAATGGTAAACATGATAAACTAAACTAAAAAAATTAAAATAAACAAAAATTTCTACTTATTTGTTTTAATACGCATTTTAATAAAGAAAAAAATTACAATATCTAACATTTTATGAAAATAATAAGTGTAAACAAGAAATAAACATATGTTACCTATAAAATTAGGAATGTACAAATGGATTTTTTTTTCCAAATTCCTTCGTCATGATCGTTCCTTATGGCACAAACCATGTCATCAACATGCTCATAATTATTTTCTGCTAATCTTTCCATGGAAGTAGGGATCTCACATAAATCAGCATATTCATTAAGTTGATCCTCACCAACATATTTTTTTCCCTTGTAAAACAATAGAACAATGCATATCTGATTGATCAACTACATAGAGAATATTTTTTCATGTTCTTCCATTATAAAAGAATCTACCATGTCTTCCAATCTATTCAAATTAACAACTGTCATTCCAAATTCATCATGTCTGACACTGTTGTTACTGATAAACCATTTTCAATTAAAAACAGGAACTTTAATTTTAAATTAATCAACCTCCCATGTTTCTTTAATGACTCTATAATATGCACTTGATGTAGAAATTGGGTTTTTGTCTTTAGAACTCGAAAAATGCATTGCTTCTACAAACACCAATACACCACTATTCTGAACTGCACTTGTTGTCCTAAGATTTCATATGAAATTTATAGCCATTAATGTCATACTCAGACCATGTTATCAAATATAAACTAAGACCGCCCACTGACCATCTTAATGTCTTTGATACATCTGATCTACCAAGCAAGGTCTTTTTAAACCATGGAAAAAATGTTTTGTTGTGCTCATTCAAAATCCACATTTCTTTCTTCTTTAGATGAAATTATTTCAACTCATTAATATGAAATGTGATATATATTTGAGCATCAGCTATGTTATTCAAGATGTATAATTCTACCTTATTTATTTTTTTAGCTGACAACGATTTGAATTTCAAGCCACAAATACCCCTACTCTCATTATTAACTCGTTCATGGAGAGATAGAGGCAAACATATGTGCTCCTCCATAGCCAAGTAGCTCATACAAAACTCTACAACCTCCTCAGAAATATACTTTTCAACAATGGAGGCTTCAGGTCAATATAGATTCTTAACGTACCCCTTTAATATTTTCATATACCTTTTAAAAGGATACATCCAACGAAGATAAACTGGTCCACAAAGATTTATTTCTTGAACTAGATGAACCATTAAATGCACCATTATATCAAAAAAAGATGGAGGAAAATACATTTCTAATTGAAAAAGTATAGAAATTGCATCCTTTTCCAAAATTTTCAAAGCATTCACAGCAATCATCTTATTACAAATTGAATTGAAAAAATAACACAACTTCATTATAGTATTTCTAACATAGATGAGCAATATTCCACGTAATGAAACATCAAGGTTTTGCACCCTCTCAAAATACACATCGGGGGATAAAGGTTTTGGAGAAATATCAAATTCTTGTGAGCCATTTAATGCCTTTTTTAGTCTTTTATAAGAGTGATCCATAGGTAAAAACATTCGATGACCCATGTATACTGTTTTCCTCCCATGTTGCAATTGAAAATATGAAGTCTATTGTTCACAAATTGGATGTTTTATGCCCCTTAACACTATATCCAGACAAATTTCCATATGCTGGGAAGTCATTTATAGTGAACATAAGCACTACATGCAGTTGAAAATATTCCATTTTATAAGAATCATACACCCTAATACCATCCTCCCATAAAATTTTCAAATCATCAATCAATGGTGACAAGAAAACATCAATATAATTTTCGGGTTGCTTCAGACCAGAGATCATTACACTCAACATGACATATTTGCGCTTTATACAAACTTCAGGAGAGAGTTTGTAAATTACCAATAAAACAGGCCATGAACTATGTGTGTTACTAAGGGTTCGGTATAGATTCATTCCATCTGTGCACAACCCAAGTCTGATATTTCTAGTTTCATTTCCAAATATAGGATATTGCTCATCAATTTTCTTTCATTGTGGACAATCAGATGGATGTCATATTTTTTCGTCACATATATTCTCATCAGCATGAAATCTTAACCTTTTTTCATCATTTGAATTAGAAAATAAACATTTCAAATGATGAATTATAGAAAGATACCAAAATACCTTGGCAAGGATCTTCGTAATCTCTACATCATCCTGTGATTTTTATTTCAACTTATACCGTGATGTCCCACATTTAGGACACTCTGATAGAAATTCATATTCCTTCCTATATATCATACAGTCATTCGGACAGGCATGTATTTTCTTGTATCCCAATCCAATCGGGCATAATATTTTCTTGGCCTTATAATGTGAATCTGGAAGATCATTGTATTTTGGAAGAATGTCTTTCAACAATTGAAGCAGCTCTGTAAAACTTATGTCACTCCATCCATGTTTCTCCTTCAGGTTAATCAATCTTAACATTGCCGAAAAAATCATAAAATTTGTACAACTATGATATAATGGTTTTTCAGCATCACCATATAGACGCGCAATTGTCGTTTCTATCTCAATTTGCTCTGCTGTAATATCACGAATCATTTCTTCAATTCCATCGGAGTTACCATCTTGAAAATCATCATCATTAGTAGATCTGATATTGTGTCCAGTTTCACTAGGCCAAATCCAAGGGATGTAACTTTGATTAAAACCATGAAAAATCATATGATATTTGATGTCTCTACTTTTCAACTTCTTCATATTCAAATATTTCAGTCATGGATAGAAAAACATGTCACTTCTTGGAACATTTTGTTTAGAAAATTCCAAAAAGGCATCAACACCTTCCTTGTATTCATTACTCATTCGATGTTTCGTAATACAAATTCAACTCATTATTACCTATAAAAAATATCAAAATTATACATCTTGTTAAGATAAGCCAATTTTATATTTATAATAAAAAATATCATAATTTGAAAGTAAAACAATTTTGAAATATAAAAGAAATCTATGTGTATTTGAAAAATATGTTCATGAAAATGATTTTAAAAGGAAAATATAGTTAGATATGACAGTTTTAAATTTATCTTGGATCCTTTCTTATTAAGGTACACAAAGAATACATCTCGGTGCAACTAGATACCAAATTCACGCTTCCGTAAATAAGAAATATGAAGTATAAATATTAAAATATGTATACATTCACTACTGAAAATTACACTTATCCCAACGATTTGAAACCATTGGGATAGCCCATGAAACTGTTGGGATAGAATATCCCAACAGTTTCACACACCTTTGGCATGATGGTCGTTGCAATAGCCCTATACCAACGGTTCTATAGGAACTGTTGGTATAGACTGTCGGAAGTTAATATATGCCAATGGTTTCAATGAAATCGTTGGGATATATATATACCAAGGGGGTGTCTAAGGGGGTAGGGGTTGTCCAGGGTGTCCAAGGGGGTAGGGGGTGTCCAGGGGGTGGGGGATGTCTAGGGGGTGGGGGTGTCCATGGGGGTGGGGGTGTCCAGGGGTGGGGGAGTGGTGTCCAGGGGGTGACGAAGTTGTCCAACCCCTACCCCATTGGACACCCCCCCCCCACCCCACCCCCTAGGAAACCCCATGGACACCACCACCCCTAGACACCCCCCCCCCCACCCCCTAAACAGTAGCCCCACCACTCTGGACACCCCCCACCCCCCTGGACACCCCCAACCCCCTGGATACCCCCTACCCCCTTGGACAGCCCACTCACCCCCCTGGACACCACCCCCCACCCCCTGGACACCCCCCACCCCCTTGGACACCCCCACCCCCTGGACACTCCCCCCCCCCCTCCCTACCCCCTAGACACCCCTACACCCTTGGAAAGCCCCCTCACCCCCCCCCCCCCCCCTGGACACCACCCCCACCCCCTTGGACACCCCCTGGACACTACCACCCCCTTAGACACCCCCCCATCCTCCGGATAGCCCCCCACCCCTCTGGACATCCCCCCTGGACAGCCCCCCCCCCCCCCCACCCCTTTGGACATCCCCCCACCCCCACCCCCACCCCCCTAGACACCCCACCCCCACCCCCTGGACACCCTTGACCCCCTTGGACAGCCCACTCACCCCCCCTAGACACCACTCCCCCGCTAGACACCCCTACCCCCTTGGACAGCCCCACCCACCCACCCCCCCCCCCCACACACACACACCCTAAATAGCCCCCACCCCTTAGGACACCCCCCCACCCCTGGACACCTCCCCACCCCCCCTGGATACCCCCTACCCCCTTGGACAGCCCACTCACCCCCCTAGACACCACCCCCCCACCCCCTGGACACCCCCCACCACCCCTGGACACAACCCCCCACCCCCTACCCCCTTGGACACCACCACCCCCCTGGATAGCCCCCTCACCCCTAGACACCACCCCCCCCCACCCCTGGACACCCCTTCCCCTTGGAAAGCCCCCCCCCCCCCAACACCACCCCCACCCCCTTGGACACCCCCTGGACACCACCACCACCTTGGAAATCCCCCAACCCACTGGACAACCCCCCCCCCCACCCCTCTGGGCAGGCCCCCAACCCCTAGACACCCCCCCTCTAGATAGACCCCCACCCCCTGTACAACCCCCCCCCCCCCCGGAACACCCCCACCCCCCTAGACACCCCCGAGACCCTTGGACAGCCCACTCACCCACTGGACCCCCCCCCCACACCCCCCTAGACACCCCTACCCCCTTGGACAGATCCCCCCCCCCCCCCACCCCCTAAATAGCCCCCCCCCCCAGGACACCCCCCCCCCCACCCCACCCCTTGGTTACCCCCTTGGACAACCCACTCACCCCCCTGCAGCCCACCCCACCCCCTAGGACACCCCCCACCCACCCACCCCCTTGGACACCACCCCCCACCCCCTAGCCCCTTGTACACCCCCCTGGACACCCCCACACCTCCTGGACACCCCCCACCCCCATGGACACCCCCCCCCCACCACCACCACCTTGAAACCCCCCCCCCCCCCCCCACCCCTTGGACACCCCTACCCCCTTGGAAATCCCCCCCCACCCCCTAGACATCACCCCTCATCCCCTTGGACACCCCCTGTACACCACCACCCCCTTGGACATCCCCCCCCCCACCCCTAGACAACCCCCCCCCCCCCACACACACACACACACACAAACACCCCCACCGCCACCCCCCCCCCCCCACACACCCCTCTGGATAGCCCCCCACCCCCTGGACACCCCCACCCCTCTAGATAGTTTCCCCCCACCCCCTAGACAGCCCCCCCCCCCACCCCTCTAGACAGCCCCACCCACCCCCTGGACAACCCCCCACCCCTCTGGATAGCCCCCCACCCCCACCCCCCTGGACACCCCCCACCCCCACCCCCACCCCCACCCCCTGGACACCCCCTACCCCCATGGATAGCCCACTCACCCCCTAGACACCCCCCCCACCTGGACACCCCTACCCCCTTGGACAGCCCCCGCACCCCCTGGACACCCCCCCCCCACCCCCTTAGACACCCCCACCCCCTTGGACAACCCCCCCCCCCCCACCCACCCACCCCCCTGGACAGCCCCCCCTCCCCACCCCCCCCTGGACACCCCCACCCACTTGGATAACCCCCCACCCCCTTAGACACCCCTTGTACACGCACACACACATGATAGAACACATAAAAATCGTAAACTTTCATGATATCACTTCCATGGTTTATTTCACCATAAAAGAATTTAGCATGGTATAAAAGAACACTATGAAACTTACCATGATAGCAAGAACAAATATAGAAAAATAACATCTCAAAAAAATAGTTTAGGGCATCACAAAATATAAAAAATGAAACTGAGCCATGTGAGGCTTACTTGAGTGTTGTGAGTCGACATGATATATCTGCTGATAATAAATATGATTAATTATGTTGGAAAAATGAGGCTAGAGGGCATGACTTCAAAGAATCCTTTCTAGGTTTTCCGTGCGAGAGAGACGAGTCGCAAGTTGCCCGATTGAAGAAAACAGAATGACTGAATACGGGGCGTGATAAATCATTTAAAATCTTTATCACGTCATTTATTTAATAACCGACATGATAAACTATTTTTTTATGTTTATAACATCGGTTATTTAATAACCAACGTAGAAAATTATTTATCACGTCGATGATTTTATTACTGACGTTATAAATGGCGCCTTATCACATCGATTATTTTATAACTGATGTGATAAATTACTGAGATTTTCTTTATCACGTTGGTTATTTTATAACCGATGTGATAAAGTTCCCAGATTCTATATTTCATGTCAGTTATAAAATAATCGATGTGATAAAGAAAATCTCAGTAATTTTTATGTCAGTTATTTTATAACCGATGTAAAAAATTTATTATCATTAATTTATCACATCAGTTAATGTATAACTGATGTGATAAATCGATTTTTATAGCTTTGCACGTCGGTTATATAGAACCAACGTGAAAAATTATGACAGGTTAAACATTTTTTCTACTAGTGTTCCCACAAAAATGACCATCAACCAAAGGAAAATTCTTCCTCAGGAGAGTCATTTACTACCTCTGTATGCCTCAATGGTTTTCATGCCCCATATCATTTCTCCTGATCTGAGAATCCATAAATTCACAATTTACGCTTTCCTTCCCTCTCATGTTCAAGGCATGTCTGAAAATCCCCTCCTGATTATCCTCTAGTTAATAATGGCTCCTACAACACGGTCCAAACTCTATGACCTTAAACTATGAGTTATCATCCTAACCACGTGACATTAAACTGTAAAGTATTATTCCATGCAACATGATATTAAACTGTGATGCCATTTTCTGATCTATATGACTTTAAACTGTAGTATACCGGGTGATTTCGAATCTTCATAAACCTTCATGGACATCAGAAGAGGAAGGTCGGTGTCCCATGAACACCTCTGCTTGACTATGCACATCATGCCCCAGTGGTTCTACATATGTTGCCTACAAAATGGCTTATCAACAAGAGACAAATTCTTCCTCAAGAGAGGCCTCTCCTACCTATGTACACCTCAATGCCTTCCATTCCTCATATCATTCCTCCTGATCTGGGATCCTCCATAATCATGGTTTAAATATTATGTCCCTCTCATGGGAACTCCTCATAAGGTAAGCCCCTAGCCTTTTGTGAGAGGTATCACTCTTCACCCCCTTCACCTCATCTCAGGATGTGTCTGGATAGATCACCAAGATTTAACTATCCTGGATATCAATAAGGGTGAGGGTTGCATGCTCAAATCCCCTCCCTCTCTCCCAGATTTAGTACCATCTACCAGCAGATAGTGTAGGACATGCGATCTTCAGATCTGTTTCCTCCTCTTGTTTCTCACACCGATCATGACTCGCGTGGTCTTAGAGGTTGGGGTGATCATGAAATCAACATAGTCCCAACAAATGGGCATCCTCTTAGGTGTAAGCCCCAACCAAAACTTCAAATCATAATGAGTTGATATCCTCCTCATGATCCCTCAAATGGACAGCTTCTATGTGTAAGCCCCAACAATTATGAACTACGAGAACTCTAATTCATGATCAAACCAGGATGCATAGGATGCCTATATGAAGGTCCGAGCTCAAAAGGGTGCCCATACAAAAGGGTTCACCCAATTGTATCTTCTCCAATGGGAAGCTTCCATGCTTAATCCCCATCTCATATGAACTACAAGAACTCTGATTCCTGGTTAAACCAGGATACGTAGGATGCCTACCTGAAGGCCTGAGCTCAAAAGGGTTCCCTCCCATAAAGGGTCCATCCAATCATGGCCCCTCGAATGGGCAGCGTCCATGTATAAGTCTCAGTCATTTCAAACTACATGGGTTCTGATTCTCTCCCAAGGATACGTAGGAAACCCATATTATGGTTCTGATCCCAACATCAAATCACCTTCTGTACCCCCTGGATGATTATAAACTCTAGAGCACCTTATTGTATAGCTCAAGTTAGCATCACCTCCATAGCATCAAACATATGCATGCCTACGATGATCCTGTAAACCAAGGGTAGCCTGTGGACACACTCTTTGATAATGAACCAAGGATTCACAAACATATTAATACGACTTAAATCTATAAGAGAGTCCCGGAACAGGCAATAATCCTCCCCCAGAAAGGTGGGGTGAGCCTGAATTCCCATCCTCTCGACCAATGGAGTCCTCAAGTGTCGTTGGTTGAATCATCAATCAATGAGTGCCTGTATTTGAAAATAAGGTCCATGAATCATGGATACCAGGCCCGTTGGGTGTTTTTGGATCCACAAATAAACTCATTGGAGACCATTTGAGGAAGTTATATTTGAGGAGGACCGATTGTACAAGTACTTGACTCCATGAAATCGCCCACTAGGACCGAATGACTGTGGAATTTCTTTCACAATTCAGAAAGGATAAACTACTCAGTCTCCACAGGGTTAATCCAACCTTCCTTTAAAGGATAATGACACAGAATGGATTGAAACAAAATAAATAGTGAACTTGACAAGGAACCATCTTTGGAAAAAGAGACGAGTAATGATTCTCGTCAGACCATTTCATCATCACCCAAAACGTGCCACCTCAGAGGTGGAACACTCTCAAAGTTACAATTCTAGATTCATGAGGTTCACTTTTTAGGGCATGTCATTTCTGAGAATGGTTTAGCCATAGACTTAATGAAGATTGATGCAGTTCTTTCTTAGGGTCCACCCAAGAGTGTTTCATAGGTGCAGAGCTTTCTTAGTTTGATGGGGTACTACAAGAGGTTTGTGGAATACTTATCTAGAATTGCAGCCTCATTGACCAACCTGACATGGAAAGGGTAGTCGTTTACTTAGTCTAAGTAGTGTTATATGGCCTTTTAGGAGTTTAGACTAAGGCTGGTGAGTGCTCTAGTGTTGAGACTACCATAGGAGGGTCACTACAAGAAAATCATCACATAGCGGCAGGTTTTTTTCATATGGCAGCAGTTTCATAAAATCGTCTCAAAATTAGGTGTCAGCAACCAATACTTAGTAGTTTCTTCAATCTAGCAGTGTTTTTTGTTAAGTGTCGTAGAAACTTTTTTAGCGGCGGTTTTAATCGCCGCTAAAAAAATCCAACTTTCCCTACAAAATCCGCTGCTAAAACCACACAACCGCTGCTAAAATACATGCACTTTATAATTTAATGGAGGTTTTAATCACCACCGATAATAGGCCACCACATTTTAGCAGCGGTTTAAACTGCCACTAAATGTAGATTTACAAATAAAAAATTGTTGCTGATTCTGTAGCCCTAGTACCAGTACCCTGGAAAAAAAACTATGTGCAGAGTTTATATAAAAGAATAATCTAAACCATCTAATGGTATTTAGTAATCAACCATCTAAAATACTAATATACACATCCTAACATAACTAAAATGAAAATATGTTTGGTGACTACTCTGTGACACAAATGATACATAAACAAAATATGTTTGGTGACTACTATGTGCCACACGTGATACATAAACAAAATAATTGTTTCCAAATTTGTCCAACATATCAAAAAAACCACTAATCATTGTTCGATGATGAATATATCTCCTCACCCTCTCCACCTCCATCTCTACTTCCTGCTACTGGCACATTTAAGACAATTATATTGAAAATTAAATATTGTTGTATATTTATATTTAAACTTAAAACCAATAAATGTTTTCAAACTAAATGATTTTGAATTTTTGTGATTTACCTGCTCACCACCACCCATCATTTATGAAATATCACTAGGGATAGATCTGGCCATCTTCTGAAATAAATCAATCAATGCATTATGAAATGTAGATATCTGAGTCCCCTAATCCTCAATTTTTTTTTTCATTGAAACGAAATCTCTCTAAGAATCTCGGGATAGGGATTGACTACAACCAAGAGTATATGCAGCATCAATCCCTGATGGTTTTCCAAAGACCTCAGATGGTATGGGTCTCAAACCCATCCTGCGAACTCGACCAGGATGCTTCTTCCCAAGCACTTTACCAACTGGGTTAGTCTGGGAGACTGAGTAGGACTGCGTGGGATTGGAATCCCATAGTTCTTTAATTTTTACTTATAAATCAAATATCAATCATATTATAAGAAATATATATTAACATAGTGACAAGTAAAAATAAGTTATTATAATGAAAAATTAATTCATACCCCAACTTCTTTGGCAGACTCATTAACAAAACTTCTATCGGTTTTTTTATGAACATCCAACCACAGTTTTGTTTGGGATTCTGGGTGCCCTAAACTCTATGAATGCATTAAATAAAGATAAATCAACAATTATAAAGTATTAAACAGATAATATTTTATTATAAATATTTAAACTAATGAAAATATTACCATAGTCAATCAGCTTCTAGAAAAAATCTTTCACCCCGTAGTGTGAGGGATTATTTGCTTAGATCGGCTCGATGCATTCTTCCTTGAAAGATCCTGAAATAAATAAAATGTAATTTAATAGTAATGTGTGAAGTTTAATATCTTTTTAATATACATGTATAAATTTAAAATGAGATTAATATAATAATATATATTTAAATACTATCTGCTTCTCATCACGATGTATGTCAACAAAAACTTTACATTGCTCTTTGAGTACCCCATTAGGTACCTTTTCATACATATGTTGGGTTCTCAAAAAAGTATCATTGACATCTCCCCAAAATATTTATTTAAAGTCTTTCCATTTCGTGCCTAGATTTTTCAATGTTTACTTTCATGCTAGCACATCAGCAACCATAAAGTGGAAAAATATTTGTACACATAAATTCATTTTGAAAATATTATAATTTAATAACATAATGACATTAAATTACAAAATAATTTATTAAAATTACCTTTATTTACGAATCAAAAACTTTATTTTTCCAAGTTGAAGGAATATGCCTCCAATCATCATAAGTATTAGGAAGGGAAACTGGCTCCGCGGCCAGCTGGCCTAGAATCTCACTAAGTATTCCTACGGTGTCATTTGTAGGGACCCCATAGGAATAAAATGGGAAAACTATATTCTCTCCAATCAGATTCCAAAAATCTAAACTTTTCATATTTTTCTCTATACTTTCATTATTTCCATCTTTTATAAACAAACAGTTAGTATAAAAAAAGTGCAATAAATTTATTCATATTAAAATCTGTACCTATAACTGTCACCCTCCAGTATCTCCGTGAAGAACTAGGAGTGGTTCCTCGCTCTCTCACTACTGAGGCTTCTAAAGGGGAAGGCATCACCTAAGCTACTGAAGGGACGCTCACGGAGGGTGTGAGAGATGGTGTAAGGGGGAAAGTAGATGGTGTCTCACATGCTGTAGAGAGGGAGACATATGGATCGTCATCTGTCAGTGTGGTCGATAAAACAATGTAACGCTTCCTCCTTGGCATTCCTATCATTTAATCAAATAAAATTAAGTTCAGAACATATATTTCAAAAAAATATGGAGGAATAAATTAAAAATGATAACATATTCACAGTAATAACAAACAAAATATATATAATAATGATAATGAATGACTGCACAAATGACATAAGTGATTGATAAATGAATGGATAACTATACATACAATCATTTTCCCCTTCAATAATGTCGGTTTCCTGCTCCATTACTTTATCCACTTCATCCACCCTTTTAGGACTAATATTTTCAATATCATGATGGAAAAATAAGTATGCTTCTTACTATTGATGAGATTCAATGTCAGAGGTCAAATCTTCCACTTCATCACCCATATCATACAAATCTCTTTGTTTTACATGAGCAACTACACTCCACCCTTCATCCACAACATCTTCCACATAATATACCATTTTCACTTGCAATGATAAGATATATAGATCATATAGTTCACAGTCACCAACATCCATCAATCGAGAGAAGTTCACAGTAGTAAATTGCAAGGAATCTCTTTTAACACCTCTCATAATATCGACCAAATTTCATTTGAATAAAACAACTGAAAAATTCTTGTGGTAGTTTAATTTGATAATATCAGTCAACTTTCCATAGTATCCCACTTAATAAAATGTAAATATACCACTATTATGTTTTTTCAAGCCCTCTTCTTGATCGACTGTACAAAATCAAAAGCCATTCACGTTGTAAGCATCAAAATTTATAGCTTGTTTTAGAGGACCTCGAGCAAGAAACTTCAAATCTTCTGAAAAATCTACTCGAGTATCAGTATTCATGATCTAAAAAAATATACATTATTATATTTACAAAATATATGTGTCAACCTGATATTCTTATTTATTGCAATATTTATGAACTTAAACATCATGCAAACCATTCTACAAGATCTTTATTAACATCTTTTTTTATATCTTTTCTCATTTCTTGTTTGGCCTATCATTTGTCTCTTTGTTTGTATTCTAAAATCTTCAATAAATGGATATGAAATTTGAATATTCATTAGTACATATCTATGTGCCTGTAATAATTATATTTCTGTCAGTATAACATTTGAGGTCTTCCCGACTGATCAGCCAATAACAGGAAATATTTTTGATTTCCTGTGTATTTTATATTCAGTCAATGTGTCATCAACATGTCCAAATTGATTAAATATTTTCCCAATATCATCCAAGTATCTAGAACAAAAGGTAAGACACTCCTCTTCCAAATATCATTCAGAAATAGATCCTTTGGGTTGAGCTTTATTTATCACATATGATTTTAAATGCCTAAGATATCTGTGAAATAAAATAAAAAAAACATAATTATGTATTTAATTAAGTTTCAATGATTGTTTACTTAACTGAAAAACATATAAATAAATTACCTCTCAATTAGATACATCCATCGATAATGTACGAGGCCTTCTAATTTAGCTTCCTCAACCAAATGCATAGTTAAATTCATCATGATAGTAAAAAAATAGATGAAATATCATATCCATTGAACAAAGTGTCAATACAAATCTCTCATGAAGGTTGTAAAGCTCAAATGGATGTAGATATTTCTCACATAGTTGTCTGAAAATTGTATAGAATTGGAGTACAACAGCAGTAACATTTTCAGGTAATAATATATGTGAGGCCAATGGTAGTAACTGTTATAACAAAATATGTGAATCGTGACTTTTCAATCCATGTAACCTATGCTTTAAGTCAACACACCTTGAGATGTTACTTGAATACCCATCAGATACCTTTATATGTTTTAAAATTCTAAGTAATGTATCTTTACCCCTATTTTTCATTGCAAAAATTGTTGGGTCATACTTTTCATTCTCATATGGCTAGAGATCACGCTTTATGTTCATTGCTTTTAAGTCTTTCCAAGCATTGAGATGATCCTTCAACTTTCCATGCTCATTAAGCAATGTGAAGATAAAATTCTCACAAACATTCTTCTCAATATGCATCACATCAAGATTATTCCGCAACAAATTAAATCCCTAATACATAAGTTTGAAGAATATGATTTTTTTTATTCCATTGTTGCGTTCTGATTTCACTTGATGATGCACTTAGAACTCCTTTCCCACTATCATTCAAATGATGAACCTTCCCAAATTCAGTTTCCATATTTCCAAGTTGTATCAATATTTCAGAACTAGTTAACAAATTTGGAGGTGGTCTATGATCAATGAAACCATTGAATTTTGACTTGTTTAGTCGAAATCTATGATATGTATTGAGAAATATTCGATGGCATAAGAAGCGCCATTTTCTACTGTGAGGTAGCCATTTGGGCTCAAAATCAAAGCTACAAATAGGAAAATCCAAACCTATGTAATTTTTCTAACCAGCTAAATTTCCAAGTCTAGTGAAGTCACTAATG
Source organism: Viscum album (assembly GCA_963277665.1). Lineage (NCBI taxonomy): Eukaryota > Viridiplantae > Streptophyta > Magnoliopsida > Santalales > Viscaceae > Viscum > Viscum album. Next base: position 1,248,455,775 of record OY728156.1, on the reverse strand, counting down.
GTCCACATTAGAGTTGCTTGAATTTTGAACATTATTTTAGAAGAAGCATCATATGTCTCAACACAGTTGTCCATAACTCCTGTAATTCTTCAATTAAAGGCTTTAAGTATACATCAATATCATTCCTAGGCATTTGTTTTCTAGGAATAATCATCAAAATAATAAATGACGTTTGTTGCATACACATTCATAGAGGCAGATTGTAAGGGATCAAAACAACTGGCCAAATGCTATAACTGGTACTCAAAGTCCTAAATGGGTTGAATCCATCAGCAGTCAATCCTAATCAAACATTCCTAGGATCAAATAAGAAATCATGATGTGATGAATCAAATTTCTTCCATGATTTTGAATCTCATGGATGTCACATTAACCCATCATTATTATTATCTACAGAATGCCACTTCATGTGTTCAGCGGTTTTTGATGACATGAATAATATTTGAAATTGGGGATTTAAAGGAAAGTAACGTAAAACCTTTAAAGGTGTGTTCCTTTTCTTCTTCTTCATGATAGTATGTTGATTTAGACTTCCAACATCACCCATTGACTTCCATCTAGAAGAATAACATTTTTTGAAATCTTGTCTACTTGAATCCTCTCTACAATAAAGAATACAATCATTGGGACATGCATGTATTTTTGTATAATTAATACCAAGCCTATTAACAATTTTTTCATATCATAAAAAAGACTCAGGTATGTTTGCTTCATGAAATGCATCACATAGTAATTCCAATATCATGGACATTGCCTTATTTTTAATTCCACATAGGAATTTGATATGGTAAAACTTTAGTGGAAAATGATGTTTTGAATATTTCAAACATCCACTATACAACTCTTGATTTCCATCATCAACTAAACCATGAAATGCATTTTTCTCATTGATTTTTTCGCTTACATTAGTCTTCATAGAATCAAAAGGATGATCCAATGATATGTTACAATCTTGATCTAGTTGGCCTACAGTATCAAAAACATCACTTGTCACATTACTATTTTTAGCACCCTCAACTGGTTGTTCTGATATGTTTTGATGTTGATGTTTGTGTCTTTCAATGCCTAATTCATCATTTATAAGGTTTTTCATTTCATTTTTTATTGTTAATGAAGTTGGGATCTCATTCTGTGGATTGACATCAATGTTCAACCTTTCAGTAACGTTTGATTCTTCATTCCAAATCCAACACAAATATTGAGCAGGTAATTTCTTCAATATCAAGTGTTCATAAACTTCATTTATGTTCAACCATCTTCTAATTTATAGTTAGGACATGGACATCTTATTCTCCCATCAATGGGTCGATTGGAAATTGTAAAATCTAAAAACTCTTCCAAACCCTTAACATACTTAGGTGTGTTCCTCAGTAATGTGATCCAGATTTTATCCATATATATCAAAATGTACCTACAGATTATTAAAAAAATTAAACACATAACTATTACTGAATAGGAAAAGAGATTCATATATGTAGTTTAAAAAAATATGAATATATTAAATAAGGTTTTCCTATATAAATAAATAAATAAATTCCATATATAAGGGGATTTATTGAAACCATATTTTCCACATTTCATGGTAGATGTAAAACTATATAGGATAGTCCTATGATATTTAGTGGAAATATAAATCCAAGTATCTCTATGTCATAGTGATAGTGTTGTGTTTTAAGAGGATGCCATGCCTGTTGATTTGAAAAAGGAAAATGTGTAACATCATGTCCATTAATTAATTTTTTACAATATGGGACATCATGACCATTAATTATGAATAACATAGAGGATTTTCATGTATAGAGACTCCAAATAAATAATATAAAGTATCATTTCCATTAATTATAATTAGAAATAAGGAACATCATGTCTATATATTCCAAGTGAACGTTAATGAATTTCATGTCCTTAAATTAATAATAAAAATAAGTAATTTCATGTACATTATAGATGTTATTAATGATGTAATCACATCCCTTAAAAACTACATTCAAGGATAAAAAATAACACTCAATCCATTATTCAATTAATTTAATCATTTAAGTCATGTAGTTGCTAAATAATATGAGGGTACACGGTGTATAATTTGTTCCACTACATCATTTTATTAACTCACTTTATCAAATTTCGCTAGATAACTCGAATCCTAAAATGACTTAGTGGTGCTTAGGTCACAAAGGGAACATAATTCATTAAGGAATGTAGTGAAACTGACCCATGTAGTGGTTTTGTTGAGTTAATCAACCTCCAACCAGATATCAAGGTCTCATATCATGTCTAGAATTGAATTCCAACAATTAATTTTTGGGTTTATCTATTTTAAGAGAAACGCAGGGAAAGTATGTAATATGGCACAACAAAAACCTAATATAAAAACCCAAAAAAATATGTAAAAGTATGATACCACCAACCTTATACAGATAGATGAATCTGTTAGACTGCATTTATTCACCTTTGAAAGGAATTTTCAACATTTAATAGAGGGATAATGACCATAGGATATGAACATTGGATATGAACATTGACTGAGGGTATATAATCTTAAATGGGAGTTATTTCCCTCTTTATTGTAAATTAAAATGAACAATAGATAAGATTATATTCCACTAATCAAATATATACATAAATAAAAATGAAATTCCAATTCATGAATTTAATTTCATACATAACTGAAACAATTAAATTTTACCAAAATAAATCTTAGACAATGACTAAGAACTCTAAAATATTTTGAAAATAAATGAATTTATATGTTCAATACTACATGTTTTCACCAATAATGACCTATTTGAGTATTAGTATATGTGAATACTTTTTTGAGAAATATAATTTCAAAAACCCTGGTGAAACGTAACCATGAGCATATAACTCCTTCACGTGACTGATAACGCATAACCCTCCCTGCAAGAGCCTGTGTATGTAACCCTAGGAATATATCTCCTTCATGATACCTAATCTAGATATACCATTTCATATGATATATTTCATCAAATCCTTTCACATTAATCAATTTATTTGACCCTAATCATGTGAATTCGATCATTTTTTTATCGCATAACTGATCCATGTAAAACCTTGTGAGCAATCGATCATGTGATTGGGTCATGAAAAAACTTTTAAACACTCCAAGATCTAGTAAACCCCTTAATATATTGATCAAAAACTTAATAATGTGAACAATGTGTATTAATATAGCTAACCCACTAGCTTAACCTCTAAAAAACACAGTCATTCATCCACTCCTCTGCCTCAAGGAATTGCCTAAACATGACCACCTTCAATTGCGGGTCATGCGAATCCATATACTATACGTTAATCCAACACAACCTAAGTATTTCCACACAAGATACTATATTCAAAGGGGGAGATTGGGAGAGGTTGTAGTCATTCTTTTTCACATCAAAATATGTGTAATATAAAACACCAGATTTGGATATCCATGTCAAATACCTAGAGGATCAAGGTGAAGAAAGGGACCGCGAGGCGAGGGGTGGTGAGGGTGAGCGAGGAATGGAAAGGTGAGGCGAGGGGCGGTGATTGGCGGTGACGGCCAGCAACGAGGCTGGCATGGCGAGGGTCGGTGGGTATCAGCGATGCAAGGGAGGCTAGGGATTTGAGGAGTCACGGGGTGGGGTTTAGGGGTGTCGGGGGAGGGGGAGAGTGTTAATCGTTTAAAAAAGTGTAATTATTTATTGGCAGTTTATAAAAAACCACCATAGATTTTTTTTAAAAAAATATTAGCGGTGGTTTAGTAAACTACCACTAAAGACTCGGTTTGTTGTAGTGGGTGTGGAGTTTGTAGTGTATTATGATGCCTTAGGGGCTGGGCTCGGCTGCGTGTTGATGTAGCGACAAGCAGTTATCACATAAGGGTCAAGGAAGTTGAGACCCCATGAACAGAACTACACAAATCATGACTTTGATTTGGTAGCGATAGTCTTCGCCCTGAGGATGTGGAGGCACTACCTTCTAGGGGAGCGATTTGTGGTTTACTCAAATCATTAGATTCTTAGGTATGTCTTCACATAGAGAGACTTGAACCTGAGACAGTGATGCTAGTTGGAGTTACTAAAGGACTATGACTTCGAGATAGTCTATACTCCAGGGAAGGGTAACGTTTTAGCAGATTCCCTTAGTAGGAAGTCCCAAGCTCTCTTAATGTATAAGGCTTCGGAGCAGTTGGACTCCTTGTAGTTGACCCTGGTGGAGCAGGAGGGTACAACTTTTCTATAGTTTATAGTGTTGACTCCTTCACTCCTTGGGCGTATAAGAGAGTCCCAGTTGGGAGACATCGACTGCGAGGTATTACATGACTAGATATCCACAGTTAACTCGCCAAATGGATATTCTAAAGGAGGGAATCATGTCATATTATTCCAAGGATGGGTGGTGGTTCTAATCACAACGCCAGAGGAGGTGGTGCAAGAGTTCCACACTTATCCTCTAGTTGTACATCTGAGTGTGGGGAAGATGTAAAAAGACCTTTGGTGGTAGTTTTTGTGTTCTTTCATGAGACAGAGTGTAGCTGAATTTGTCTCTTAATGCGTATCCTATTAGCAAGTGAAGTTTGAGCACCAAGTTTCGACAGGTTTATTCCAGCCCCTTGAGATCCTGAAGTGGAAATGGGATGAAATATCCATGGACTTTGTCACAGGGCTTCCACAAATAGTTAAGGGTCATGAAACCATCTAGGTGATAGTTGACCGACTCACAAAGTCAATACACTTCCTTGCTATCAGGGAGCAAAGTTCAGTGGAGAGTTTGGGGCAGTTGTACGTATGGGATATTGTTCGCCTTCATGGGGTTCCCTCGATGATTTTATTTTATCATGATGTTTGGTTTATGTAACGATTGTATAGAGGCCTACATGAGTCTTTTGGGACCCAAATGAGTATGAGTACACCTTTCACCCCCAGACCGATTGGCAGACTAAGCGCACTATCCAAGTGTTGGAGGATATACTGAGGGATTGCATGTTGGACTTCGGACGAAGCTGGGAGGATCACTTTTTATTGGTATAGTTTGCATACAACAACAAATATCACTCTACCATTGGAATGGAGCCTTTTGAGGCCCTATATGATATACCCTATAGGTCACCCTTGTGCTGGACAGAGATCAGTTAGACATCGCTTGTGGGCCTAGAGATGGTGCAGGTGATAATGGAGAAGGTCTGGGTCATCTGTTATAGGATGAGAATGGCCCAAAGCATACATAAATCTTATATAGATCATTGCCATAGGCCCTTCGATTTTGATCTGGGAGACCACATTTTCCTGATATTCTCCCCATGAAGAGGATCGAATAGGATCAAACAGGGAGTAAAGTTGTCCCCAAGGTTCATTGGGTCATTCGAGATTGTGCAGAGGGTTGGTGAGGTTTATTACTGCCTCACCTTACCCCCATAACTAGAGTGGGTGCACACCATCTTCCACATGTCACAACTAAGGAGATATGTGCATGACCCTACGCACGTTATCGGTTGGGGAAAGATGGACATTGAGGATGGAGCCACCTTTGCAGAGTACCCATTGGAGATTAAGGATCGGTAGGAGAGGACCCTACATGGATGGACCATCCCCTTGGTTTACATGTTTTGGCGGTATAAAAACATGCAGGAGAGTACCTGGGAGTAGGAGAGTGAGGTGTGGGATCAGTATCTTGAGTTTTTTGTTTAGTTTTGCTTTTTAGGGATGAAAATATTGAATGATGGAATGATGTAGAGACCTGTTTTTTACCTTGTAAGACTTTGGAATATTTCTATATATATTTTCAGAGCTAGGCGTTGAGACGGCGTGCGATTCTGAGGTCCAGTGTTCCCAAAATTATTTTTATAAAAATATTAAATATATTTTATATTTCATGCGCATAGATTCTTAAATAAAATAGGGTAAATCTTAAACGAAAGTTTTTATCTAAAATCTAATACCATGGTTGAGTCTAGAACATGATATTTACCCTAGCCACAACCTAAAATGGGTCAGCATGGGGCGTTAAGATCCCTTTCTCATTGGCATTATGTTTAGTGAAATAATTAATTAATTAATTGTTTCATTTTAATGTAGTGGATTATTCTATAAGAATACTACCATGGAGAATTGTCTAGGGTTATCCTCATAATATTGGAATCGCCAATGATTCTCTTCTTCATCCTTCCATTAGCAGATCTCATCAAACAATAATGAAATGCCAGATCAGATCATATCAGGATGTAGCGAACGCAACGACTTCTCTCAATCATTGGAAGGTGTGTTCTTCATCAGAAAATGATCCAAAAGTCAGGTAAGACTCATCAATTGGTGATTTATTCCCTTTGATTAAATATATTGAGTAGATAGATCCTTATTCTTTTATCTATGTCCTTTTGTAGCCTTTGTATATTCCTGGGTATAGAAACTTATTTATTTTTAATTATTTTCTAACCTTGTATGCCCATTCTTGATTGTTGGATAAGAACGCTTGGCCAACTATGTTTAAACCATTGGTTTTGGTTCTTTTCTCCCTTTTTTCTTCTCATTCTTCACCGGTTGGACCTCGCGGTCCCATTTCAACTATATCAGGCGGTATCGAGCCCGATTAGACCCTTAGAACTGCGATGGATCAAGAAACAAAGCACGGGTCAATGAAGTATGGACAGATCTAGGATCGTTTCAAGGTAGAGATGTTTATTTTAGTGATTTGAGATCAGGGAATCAAGGTTGGAAGCCTTTGTGATTTGTGGGATGAACGATGAACCCCAACGAACCATCAGAGTCCGATTCCTGGTGAACGATGGCCATAAACTATGATTTTCATCTAGATCCTCCATTTTTGGCCAAAGATAAGGCCAAAATTGAATCCAAATGAATAGATTTAGGCACGGAAATTGGATTTAAAGATTCTATGAAAAACCTGACTACACGCCTTGTAGTAGTATGAACACGTGGAATGTAGCCCCCTACGCAACAACGGCTAGGGTTTTAAAAAATTTAAGGATGACATGACGTGTATTCATCCTATATGTTGTGCACCCCTTTCCCGGTTGGACAACTTGTGTGATGGATCACACGGGAAGGAACTCATGTGAAATCACACATCCAAGTACACGGGCATGTACCTGAGTACATGGATACGAGGTCCGGTACATAGACATAGGGTCCGATACATGGACACGGCCAGGAGGACCTGACCTGGTCTCAGTTAGCCTAGACATGTCGTGTAGTAAAATTACACGGCATGCACTACTACATGGGATGGAAGTCATGTGTCGTCCAGGGACATTTCCAAGCGGTGGAGCAGGAACACACATCATGTGGGTCCCCTCACGTTCCATGTACCCCTTGACCTCTTTTGAGGAAACTTCAATCATTTGTATCTCCATCATTTAAATTCATATTTTGGCCCATTAGTAACCTATATTGATTATTTTTTCATGTAGAATGTGATGGTTCCCTTCATTGTGGCTTTAAAGATACAATATGGAATGTTCTGGGCATGATGCCTAGTTAGGAAATGCCCGATAGTGACAATGATCACGCAGGATCACCAAAGACCTTTTCGAGCGGTGCCCTCCAGTAGGGTTGGTTAGTGGAGTTTCTCAACAACCTTTTCAAGTGTTACCCTCTAACAGGGCTGGGTAGTGAAGTTCCTTGAAAACCTTTCCAAACGGTACCCTCTAGAAAGGTTGGGTGGTAGAGTTCCTCGATGCTTTCTAAGTGGTACCCTCCAGTAGGGATAGGTAGTGGAGTTTCTCAATGATTATCAAGTTAACCCTCTAGTAGAACTGGGTAGTGTATTCCTCAATGATTACTAGATGAGTACCCTCCTCGTCGGTATGGTCGTGGGTCCACTATGGATACTTTTTAAGCAGTACCCTCCAGTAGAGCTGGGTAGTGGAGTTCCTCGACAACCTTTCTGAGTGGTATTATCCATTAGAGTTAGGAAGTGAAGTTCCATGACATCTATCATAGTAGGGACCCTCCTCTTGTACTAAGGAATGGTTTCCCTAACTAGAGTTTGTTCCCCCTCGACTGTGCGGCACATTGATGAGATGTGGTTGGACTTGAACGACTACTTTTGGGTAGACACATGATATTTTGGGCATCATTAATGGATTTTTAGAACTATTGGATACTCTTATTCTTGGGTTGAAATTTGAGATGGAGATCATCTTACTCTCTCATTTGGGATTATTTGACTGAGCATATATATATAATTTCTTCTATATCCACCACTTGGATTTGGTTAGTCTCCTTCCATGAGAGGTGAAGATGTGCAGGGTATGTCACGTGTTTTCTGTGTTTAGCTTCTCATAGTTATATGAGTCTACTCTCCTGATATAGGTTGTGAAGACTTTACATGTAGTTTATCTACTCACCATGTTTATCCCCTTGTTCTCGAACGAGGTTACTTCTACTCTTGGTTTGGGTTGAGTTGTTCTCTCTGACTGTATCTTACATCTAATGTCTTTCTTTTCTTATGTATCTCTAACTACTCCCCCTTCATTTTTCAGGGAGTTTTATTGGGTATGTATATACTCACCTTTGCATGGATTTTCCTGCACGTTTTGTGTCTTATGCAGATAATGGATAGGTCGATCGTGACTATAGAGGAGCTTAGGGATGCCTGGTACTTTGGACCACATACGGTGGTCACACTACTACAAATATGGTTTTTATCAGCGCTAGAAAAGTGAATTAACAGTGCTAAAAAAACATTGTTAATTAAGGTGAAGATAAAGGGGGGTCCCTTTTATCAGTGCTCATAAAAGCGTTGATAAAGACCCCTTTTATCAGCGCTAAAAAAGCACTGATAAAAGTAACAAAAAAATTATATTCGGGGGGAGCTTTTAACAGTGCTTGACCCCCCCCCCCTTATCAGCGCTAGGCGGCACCCTCCCACTCCCGCGCACTGCCCTTGCTCGTGCGTCCCACACATGCCCGTGCACTTCCTTGCTTCTAGCTGAACTTGAATCTGTGACCTCCCCCTTGTGCACCTGCACCTTTACCACTAAGCCATTTCATTTTTTTCTATTTAATAATACATCTATTTATTTATATATATATAGTTATATTTATTTGTATATTAATATAGATTCATATTAATATAAATATATTTAGTTATATTAATACATATATGTTTATTCATATATTAGTATATATATATTCATTCGTATATTAATATATATTTATATCTATTTATATATATATTTGTAGTTACAATTTTTTATCCGTATATTTATTTGTATATTAATATATATTTATAATATTAGTTTTAAATACATTTATAAAATATGTTTTTTATGTGTGTTTATAAATAAATAAATACATACATACATACATATATACAACACACACACATATATATATATATTTATGAATAAATACATATATATATTGTATTTGAAAATCCATATAATGTTAAAACGACCATAAATTCTAATATAGAAGCCCGTTTCAACTCCACAACCAGTAAAATTGAAGAAAATGAAACGATCTTAAATATGATATGTGGTACAGGCCTAACGGACATCCGGATCATAAGTTATACATGTTGTAATGTTAACAAATCGGGGTATCCCGACTAAAAACTCAGTTTTGGAGGACTTATGGGCCTTTTTTGTCCTCGAAAAATGTGACAGAAGCTTTTCTTGGGTCACAGGTGCATAGATCTCATCGCAGGCTTCGATTTGATATGTTGTAGAGCTCAAACGGACACCCTGATCAAAAGTTATGGTCGTTTGATGTTTGAGTTACATTTTCAACTTATTTTAGATCTTTTATTAATTGTTTTGATTTTTTGTGTCCTCAAATTGTTATTAAATGATTTTTAATCGATAATAATTTGAAAAATATTAATTAATTATATTTTTTAAAATATTTTGAATCCATTTTCATTAAATTTATTATATATTAAATGTAATAGTCTATTTATATGTATATTTAAAAATATATATTATATTTATATCAATATAAATATACTTATATAACAATATATTATTTTTCATGAAAATTTATTTTTTTTTAAACATAAAATTTATCAACGCTAGGAAAAAGCGCTGATAAATCTCACATTTATCAGCACTACTAAAAAAAAGCGCTGATAAAGGGGTCCCTTTTAACATCGCTAAAAAAAGCGCTGATAAAGGGTCACTTTTAACAGTGCTTTTTTTAGTGCTGTTAAAGGCCCCCCTTTATCAGTGCTTTTTTAGCGCTGATAAAGGCCCCATTTATCAGCGCTTTTTTTAGCACTGATAAAAGGGTAGCACTTCCCTTGCTCGTTTTTGTAGTAGTGTCACTGCTTGGGATTATGGAGATGGGATCTCTGGGAAGTTTACTTTTCTAGTTTTTTCATTTTGGGACATATTTTTGGTTGGGCATGTATTTTTTCCCTTTGTTCTTCAATTTGTATCGTCATACTCTTATACTCCGTAGAGGTTGTGGATGTTTGGTGTACTTTATATCTGTGTTGTATCTTTTACTCTTTCCCTTTGCACTTCTGCATCGATATGGTTGTGTGTGTGTGTACAAGTACTTAGGAAAAGGCCTCCCTGAGTTAGTTATACATTTGGCACTTTTCACCACCCCCTGGCCTATGGAGGCGAGCTTGGGGTAGTTGCGGCTCGAGCCCCGACTTGGGTCAGGTCATGAAAGTAAGGAATTGTTTCATGCATTCCATTAGGTTAGTTTGAGTGTGATGCAATGTCATCTGAGGTTTTTCATATAAAGGTCAGCTCGACCAGGATAAATGAGGTCTATGGGGAGTCGATCATCCGTTCAATCTGGAAATCTTTCCAAGAGCGTCGTTGGAGAGCTAAGGGCATGTTTTAATGGAAAATTATGTTGGTGGAGATACAGTGACTTGAAATTGGCCCCTTAAATGCTAGAACCTATAGTGGGAGAGTTCTATAGGATGGTTGTTTAAAGAGATGGCGATGTGATCATGTCTCGAGTTAGATAGGCTCGGGTAAGATTCATCTCAATGTTTTAGTTTGGAGTGCGAGCGTTGGCTCCAATTTCTACGGCTTATGTGTCATGTGATTAAAGTGGTTCTTGGAGGTGCGTTAAACGTTTGGGAATGCAACGCGACCACTTGTATGATACTTCATGACTCAAGTAGATAGAGTTTTGTTTATTTGTTTTTTTTTTCTAAGGCTTCTCAGGGATGAGAAGTTTTAAAGTAGAGAGGTTGTAGCATCCTGTGTTTTGGACTATATGAAATTTCTAAAGGAGTTTGAAATTTTACCATTTTTTGGATGGTCCATTCTTTAAACCGAGCTTAGGAATGAGATTATGAGTTTTGTAACACGTAAAAATGTTGTTTTTAGACTTTGATAAAGGCTCGATAGGTGCCTCGGGTGTCTCATCGAGTTTTAGGAGCATCAGGCTCTGAAAAATCAAAATTGGGAAGAAATGGTCAGGACGCACGGTTTGTCTGAAACCGTACAGCCCACTAGAGGGAACTGCACAACCTGTTTAGTAGGGTTGAGGATGTCACATGGTTTTGTTAAGCCATGAGCACCAGGTCGCACGGGCGTGCAGCTTGTTGTGGGTCTTGAATAGGGGGAAACGACACGGTTTCCCAAACCATGCACATGAACCATGCGACCACCCTTCTTGGGCAATGGAACTTGCATGATTGGCGCACGGTTTATCCAACCGTGTGGAAAAATTGTGTGCCTCATTAATGGGTATGAAAATTACCTAAATTCCCTTACCTCTGTTTTCTTTTCTCCCCCTCTTTCTTTCTCCTTCGTGTGCACCAGGGGGGCTCCCGCTTGAACTCCTCCTCTCCTCTCTTAGGTAAGGAGAGATCTCCCTTATACGACGTCCAATTCGAACGTCCTCAAGTGCGTTGGAGAGCCCTCGATAAGTATACAACTCCTACTTTCTCCATTCTTTGTTTATATGATCTCTTACTATGCTATTTTAGTGCGACCTAATTCACTCTATTTCCTGGGTGTTCGTCCGTTTCTTCGATTTCTCTTAGATCGGACTGAATCAATCCTCAATATTGGACGTGTGGGTCATCCATGGTATATTGTAGGTGATATATATCTCTTCCCTTAAAGTCTTGGTGTTTTATAAATTGCATCGTTGTGTCGCGTGCCAGTAATTCCATGTAATGCCTCTTGAATGTGATGTTTAATTTGTTGAATTGAATGCTTTAAGTTTAATAGCCCTTATTTATTGAATTGGTCATGTTAATGGCCATGAAACTCAAAGTTGGATTCACCCTAATGGCATGACCTTTGAATGCCTTTAATTAATTAATGGTTTTTTTATAAAACCCCTCATTGAGGTGTGTTGTCTTCGAAAATATAAATGTGTTGTTTAAATGAAAGGTGGGAGAATGTGACACCCTCCATGTTACCCCCTTAACCACCAAACCATCTTCTAAGTGGTTATGAATTCCCTCTTATGGGGCATGCTTGATGCTTTTATATGGAATGCAAGGTAGCATGGCCTCCGTTATACAATTGCATGTATGGTGTTATCTACCATGGGAAGACCACCTAGCTTTTATGTATTAAACCAATGCTTATTATTTCTTGATAATGGAATGCCCCTTTCTATCAATTAAATGTCATGTTTATGGGTGTGGCCCTCTTTTAGCATTCTTTTGATGGGTTATAGTATGCTTAAGTACATGGCCTCCTTCTGGGTATAATTGGAATGATTAATGTTTGATCCTTTTCTTATATAAATCAAATTTCTAAATGATTAAATAAATTGGATCTATTTATGGATTCTACTCGTGAGAACGCGCCCCACGCGCCGTCGGGAGTTTCAAATTTTCATACCGTTGGGTCGTCGTCTGCTCGTCCGCCGATTGTCTCCCCCGGCTGGCCGGCTTTCGATCCAGCCTCTCAAGCCGGCACCTGGCCTCCTACGCCTCCCTGGAGTGGATCGTTTAAGGATGCTCTTGGTGGATCGCTTCTCGCTGCTCATCGTCCTTGCTTTCCGGATTTCTGTGTCTCTTCCTTGAAGGTCTCGCGTGAGGATGGAGGTCTCTCCCTGGAATTCACGTTGACGGCCTTTGCAGAGGCGGAGGCGTGCCTGAAATGGACGCTTGTTGTGCATTTTGGCTCTGCGAAACCTGCCTTAGCGGTGTTCCAGTGGTTCGTCCACTCCTGGGGCCTTCAATCTTCTGTCCAGATCTCGGCTTTCCACAGGAATTCCTTCTGCCTTGTTATGTCCTCGGAAGATGATTTCTTGCATGTTTGGTGTAAGGCCCCTCGGGCCTTTGGTCGCTGGCGTTTCAACCTTTCTCGATGGTCTCTGGATGTTCACAGGGGTAAAGAGAACCCCCTTGCTGTCGTGTGGATACACCTCTCCGTTCTTCCTCTTCCCTTCCAGAATGGAGGCTTCCTTAAGGCGATTGGTGATGCTCTTGGTGGATTTCTGTGCTCTGATGGCCGGACTTCAAGCGGGGAGGATGTATCGATGGCACGTATTTGTGTAGAGATGGACACTTCTCTTCCCCCACCAAACAAGATATCACTTTGTGTGCAGGATGCTCTTTCCTGGAACCAGGAGATTCTCAAAGACGCGGCAAGGAGAAGGGAGTCATCCTTCCAAGGCCTCATCCAACAGGGGCAGGCTGTCGGCTTCTCCCATCCCTTCCCCCACTGAGGTTTTGCCATGGGAAGTCCCGGCCTCTATGGACCTTCCAGTGCAGAAACTTCCCTCTCGGGCTTTGGATCTAGATTTATCTTCAGCCCCTTTTCTCAAAGAAAGCTCGGTGCAATGCCAGGCGGTAGTTCCTTTCGTGCCTAAAGGTGTCCCTGCTCTCCAGGCTGGTATGGCCTTGCCCCCTCTCTTTTCATCTTTGCTGAGGGATGTGTGCATGGAGGTGTGGTTGTATGGGATAAGGCTCTTTTCTTCAGATCTTATGGCTATGCTGCTCCCGCCTTCTAGCATGGTGGAGGTCGCCCTTGAGACTCTGGGTGTCTCCTTTGGCATGGCTCTTTCCATCATTGGTGAACACCCTGAGCCAGCTTCCCCTGGGAATTTTCAGGAGTGGAAAATTGCACCCCGGTGTTTTATCCACCCAGAGTCATAGAGCACACCCCCGCATGTCATCAAGGCTTGAGGCTCATCCAATACCTGCCCTGCAGGTCTTGTTTCTTCATCTGGTAGAAAGGTGCCTATTCAGGAGGGAGTTTGCACTCACAAGCAAGGAACTATAAGGAGAGCCATGTCCTTCCAATGATTCCCACACTCATCTGGAATGCTTGTGGCCTTAGTGCCCGGATTAAATCAAATTTCATCTCCTCTGTTTTGAGAAAACACAAGGTCGATGTTGTTTCCATCATCGGACACAAGCAGTCCCCTGCTAGAATTCAGGACTTCACTTGGAAGTTTAAAATGCATGGATCCTTGCATGCTGAACCTACTAACAGCCATATTTGGATTTTTTGGAATAAGAGCACCTCTATGGAGCTAGTTCAAGTGGGTAACCAACTCATCACTACTAAAGTGAGTTTAGGTGATCTCTTATTTCATGAATTTTGTGTATGGGAGTTGTGGCCCCCTCCAACGGACCAAGATTTGGAGTGATCTTAATGCTTTTCTCTCAGGCAACCAGCCATGGTTTGTCGGCGGGGATTTTAATATCGTCACCAATCCATAGGAAAGGAAAGGATGAGGTCCTTTTCAGAGGAAGGCCAGCAGGGAGTTTACACAGTTCATGGCTGGGAGTGGCCTCATTGATCTGGGGTTCTTAGGCGACTGCTCTACACGGTGCAACAACTGAAGGGGTTGTCATCATTTGTGGAGTCGATTGGATAGATGTCTGGCCAATATGAAAGTTTTCTCCAAGTTTTCTCCAACACTAAGGTGAGTCACCTGGTTCACGGCATTTCTGATCACCCCCCCCCCCCCTTTGCTGGTTTCGATTTCGCTCGAACAAGATCATCGGGACGGGTTCTATTTCCACCAACATTGGGTCAGTAAACCGGGATATCAAGACTTGGTTTGTGGAATTTGGAATTCTTCTGGATAGGGTGGGTCGTGGGTATCCATTCATGATAAATTGCGCCGCCTCAAGTCTCGACTCCAGTCGTGGGCGAAAGAGCTCCCTCTGGTTGATAGTGAGATTAACAATGATATGCAGGAGGTTGAGAGCCTCAAAGCTCGTCTAGAAGACGAGTGGGATGATCATACTTTTGAGAAGCTTGTTATCATAAAGGAAGCACTAGATGTAAAGACCCAGATTTTTCCATGTAATTTTTTTTAATTATATGGGAATTTTATGAGTCCGTGAAAATTGACGGCGCGTGATTATGAGACCCGGAGTGAATGAATTCTCGAACTTTTTTTTGGGTACATTCAGTAAACGTGCAAGTAGTTTTTTGTAACTTTTGAACCGGTGCTTGAAATTGAAATCTGAGGACACCGTTGAACTTGCAGCGTCGGTATTCGCTTAAGGAGACCTTCACCTCAACCACAGTAGGTCGAGAGTAAAAATTAGTTTTCAGACTTTTTATGGGTATGTTAAAAGAATGAAAATAAAATAAAACATCATTATTTTACTTTTCTTATTGAAACCTCCAATTGAGTTATGGAGGTGGGGACCACCTGAGTTTGAAACCTCCTTTTTGAATTTTTAGTGGTGGGAACCACCCGAACCCTTCTTTAATGTGGGGAAATTCCTTGGAATCCTCTCATTCAATTGTGCCAACGTAATTCAATTTAATGTTTCATTTAAATTGTGCCAACTTTAATGTGCCAACATAACCAAATTAATTATGCCAACCTTAATTAATTTGATAAACCTATTTTAATATATGTTGGCTCCTCATTTCCTAGTTGGAAATCGTTGGCAAAGGAGAGTTAGGAGAACCTTGGAGAACTGGGAAGAACTTTCTCCAACGAAGAACCACCCCCTAATGAAGAACGAGGAACCGACCCCGAGCCCGGATCGGAAGCATCTTGTAGAAGCGACGAACGCCGATGTTCTTCATCGACTACGTCTTTCTTCCTCGCGCTACCGCCAACGAACAATTGAGGTAGGGGTTTTTACACGTTGAATTTATTCTTTTGAATCTTCATATCCTAAATTCACGACGACGATGACCAAATGAACATGGTCATCGTCCCGCACATTAACCTTGCTTCTCTTTCTTTTATTTCTTCGTGTGTTCTTCGTGCGTTCTTCAACCCCCTAATTTTTATTGGCGCTGGAAATAAAGAGTTTTGTTGAGCGCGATATATGGACGTGAAACCCTCGACACAAGGATCGCGAATATGTGATCGTATAATTTTTCAGGCTTAGAACGAAGTCGCAGTGGCTCGTGGAGGAAGGTGATGGCCGGGACCCAACCGGCCACGAGGAAAGAAGGGTGACGCGCGTCCGCACCGCCAGTTGAAGAGGATGTCGCGGCAGGGCAGGATGGCTGGCGACAACTAGCCGGTGGAGTAGCGGAGTGGCGGCGCGCGTCCGCGCTGCCGGTGGAGCAAGAGGCCGCGGTCGCTTGGTCGTAGCAGAGGCGGACGGTGGCTGGCACCCGGCCGTAGGTGGACAGCGGCGCTATCGCGCCGCTGGAAGGAAGACTGGTCGGTCGTTCTGGTCAGTCGAGGCGCACCGTGCAGGACCGTCGAGTGGTCCTGCATGCCATCCAGGCCACACCGCAGGCCACACCGCGAGGCCGCACCACGGGCTGCACCGTGAGGCCGCTCCGCGGGCCGCGCCCTTCACAGGTCGGGCCAGGCCGCCCCCTACACGGGTCGGGTCAGACCACGGCCTATTGCGTTGGGTCCCTTCTGACGTGACGTACCTTTGGGTTACTTTTTCGTGGAACTTCGGGGCAGTTGAGGTATGACCTATGGCTTGGGGAGCAGTTCTCCCAAGTGTGATACGTACGGAATCCTACGACTGGATGAGACTTGACGACTGCTAACTGTTTCGACTCGGAGTGACTCGACTGGCCCAGTGGGGATCGCCTTTGTGTGACACAACAGACCCACGGTGGGAAGCACCTTTGTGTGACATGGAAGACCCATGGTACTCGACAGGAGGAGTACCTCAGCAGGTCACGAGGGGGAGTGCCTCTGTGTGACGTGGCAGACCCACGGTGGGGAGTGCCTCTGTGTGACGTTGCAGACCCACGGTACTCAACATGAGGAGTACCTCAGCAGTTCAAGATTAGTGGGAAGCACCTCTATGTGACACGGTAGGCCCACTGTACTCAATAGAGGAGGAGTTCTCCAGCAGTCGAGGTGTTCGGAATGTTACTTGTTATTATCCCTAGAGAATCATGTGGCTAGCTATCAGCTTCCATAGTGATCCTGAGTGGGTCAGCTTCATAATTTTGTTTCTCAAAGTTGTATACTTGGTGTGAGTTGAGTCTTATCTTTGTGGTTTTCTTTCTTTCATAGAACAGTTGGGCTTTGGGCTTTTGAGTTGGTCCTCGTGCTTTCTCATGATTGAGATGGGTTTACTTGACAACTTAGGTATATGTATGGACATATACCTAAGTAGGGTTGACAGATGTTTTCATGCTTTGTGGTTTAACCTTTGTGGATTTTGTGAGACCTTCGAGGGTCTTGGGGTCCCTACTGAGTATCGTTATACTCACCCCTACACGGGCTACGCCCGCACCTTGTTGTGTTTGGTGTAGACGACAGACAGTGTTGACTGAGGACGGGGGTACCAGGACTGGAGGTAGCTCGGAGGTGGACTTTAGATGAGGTGTACCACTGAGATGATCGTTCGAGAGTTGTACCTATCCTTCAGGTAGGATCCTTGGTGGGTGTCACAGGAGTTATTTTTAGTTTTACTTTTACTTTTCAGTTTACTTGTACTTTATAGTTGGGCTTGTATTCTAGCCCCTTTTTACTTTCTGTACACACCTTGTTTACTATATATAGTTTTACTTCGTGCTTATATCCTGCTTTGTGCTTAGTTGTGTGAGTTTATAGGTTATAAAGGCAATGTCTTCTTGTTTTTAGGGAACACGTCTTTTGGTGCTAGTCGTCAGCCCCTGACCTATGGAAGGCGGGCTTGGGGTAGTCACGGCACGGGCCCTGAGGGATGGGTTGTGACAAATTGGTATCATATGAGTTCGGTTCTACCAATGAACTAGAACTCTGATGTTTTCTAAGTGGAAATAGTGTTAAGTGTTATGGGTGTGGTTTTTAGTTTGGGGAGTCCAGTGTTGGTGCGGTGACTGACATATCCATACACCAGGACCCTGAATTCTAATTTCCGACTCAGCGCATGAAAACACTGATTGCGTGTGTTTTTGAAAAGTTTGTGATCTCTTCGAGTCAGCTCACAAGGTATAAACTTAATGACTGTGGCGCACCTATTTCTTTTATGTATGCCTCTACGCAGATAGTCAGTCAGGATTCCAGTTAGAGTACGTGATGATAGCTCATCGAGCGATGAGGTTTCGTTGGAGGTCCCCCTTACGGCAGTTGTACCACCGGGTGGTGTACCAGCAACACCACTACCCGTTGGGCAGCCGATGCCACCAGCCCCAGTAGTAGAGGGTGCACGCCGCTTGAGCACGTTGCACGAGTTTCAGCACCATAGGTCATCGAGGTTCCGGGGCGAGATAGATCCACAGGCGGCTGAGGATTGGCTGGAGGCTATGGTTAGAGTCTTTCGACTGGTAAGGACATCGGCTGATCTCATGGTGATCCTTGCCGCCAGCCTTCTTCAAGAAGCAGCGGGCAGATGGTGGAGCTTGATGCTCCAGGTTCACGATAAGGTCACTCTCATCTAGGTGGACTTCGAGAGCCTTTTCAGGGCAGAGTTTGTCCCAACGACCCTACACTCAATGCGTATACAGGAGCTTCTCCACTTGCAGCAGTGTAGTATGACTGTGGCTTAGTATTCAGCGAGGTTCACCGACCTTTCACGGTACTCCACTGACATGGTGTGGGACCCTTTCTTCAGGACCCGGACCTTCGAGCAGGGGCTCATACGGGAGATTAGAGCTTCAATGGTTTCTCTCAGTATCCTGAAGTAGGCGGGGGTGTTAGAGAGGGAACTTTTAGTGGAGAGTTTCCTTGCTGAGCAGTCCCCGACAATGAGACCCACTATCTGATGACACGTAGCAAAGTCATCGGCAGCTGGCAGCAGACAAATGACGCAGAGGTCCAAGAGGACCAGACCTACAGGCGGACGACCACAGGATATAGGGTCGGTGGTGCGAGGCTCTCGAGGCAGAGTAGGACAGGCGAGAGACACACAATCTTACATGTGCGGCGGGCAGGGTCACATGGCTCGCGACTGCCTGACCTGTCGTACCGACGACCAGCAGACGGTTGAGGGACCGCCAAGGCAGAGACAGAGGTTCGATCGAGGAGGTCCGTAGGCTAGAGGTGGATGTGGTAGAGGAGCAGGTGGTGGGCGATGTTTTGAGGTTCTACCGCCACCACCACCAGGTGGTCCACCCCGACCATAGGGAGCAGGAGGACAGGGATGAGCTCAGCTCCAGGCAGTTGAGGCCTATGACCACGGTGCTCCAGAGATGATTAGAGGTATGATATGTGTCTACTCCACCTTAGCTGTAGTACTTATAGACACAGGTTTCAGTCACTCATTTATTGCCCTGACCCTCGTTCAGAGCTCAGAGATTCCGATGGAGTTGTTGGCTCGATCCTTATGGCTAGAGACACCTACGAGAGTGGATTCGATGATTACGCACTGGTGACGGCAGTGTGAGCTTACTCTAGTAGGTGAGAGATTCAGCTGGGATCTCTTAGTAGTATCGTCGAGGCCTTACGACGACATCTTGGGTATGGACTGGTTATCCACAATCCATGCTCAGATTGACTGTATTAGGCGTAAAGTGTGGTGTGTCCACACAGATGGGACCAGGTTTTCCTTCACCAGTGAGAAGGGAACCTTTGCAATGTAGGATGGACTTACCCGGAGGAGGGTGCATCCGATCACAGATCAGTTGGCTAGCCTTACCCTTGGAGCAGTTGATGTTGAGAGTTTGAGTTATCCTGTAGTGGTGGACCTTGCTGATGTTTTCTCCGATGATGTTATGGGTCTACCTCCTCACAGAGAGGTGGACTTTTACATCAACTTGTACCCCGGGATGGCACTGGTATCTACCCCAGCATATCAGATGGCTCCCACAGAGCTTCAAGAGCTGCGAGTATAGCTAGAGGACTTGCAGAGCAAGGGGTTCATTAATGTTTCTCCTTGGGCAGCCCCGATTTTTTTCGCCAAGAAGATGGATGGGATTTTGAGACTCTGTGTGGACTATCAGCACTTGAACTAGGTGACCGTGAAGAACAAGTATCCACTCTCAAGGATTAACGATCTCTTTGATCAACTGAAGGGATCCCGATGGTTTTCGAAGATAGACCTCAGATCAGGCTATCACCAACTCAGAGTACGAGACGAGGATGTGCAGAAGACAGCCTTCAGATGTCGGTATGGCCATTATGAGTTCTTGGTTATGCCATTCGACATGACCAACGCCCCAGTAGTGTTCATGGGACTCATGAATAGGATCTTCCAGCCATATCTTGATTGCTTTGTAGTAGTCTTCATCGATGACATCCTGATATACTCAGTGACGGAGGAGGAACATGCATATCATTTGCAGATAGTTCTAGACACACTCCAAGAGCACCATCTTTATGGTAATCTCTCGAAGTTCCAGTTTTGGATACGAGAGGTCCACTTTCTGGGACACGTCATCTCAAAGGCTGGAGTTGTGGTGGATACAGTGAAGATTGAGGTTGTACTATCTTGGGAGCCACCTAGGAGCGTGATGGAGGTGCAGAGTTTTTTGGGTTTGGCCGATTACTACCAGAGGTTTGTGCTTGAATTTTCCAGAGTTGTGGAACCCTTATCAGCATTGACGAAGAAGGGGAAACTCTTCGTGTGGTTAGAGAGATTCCAGCAGAGTTTCCAGGGGCTGAGGCAGATACTGACGAGTGCCCCCATCTTGAGGCTACCGGAGGAAGGCATTGGGTACGTAGTCTACTGCGACGCATCAAGGACCAGGCTTGGATATGTCCTAGTGTAGGAGTGAGTAGTGATCACGTATGGTTCTTGACAGCTGAGACAGTATGATTAGAACTATGATACCCATGACCTGGAGTTGGCAGTAGTAGTCTTTGCCTTAAAGATGTGGCGACATTACTCGATGGATGAACGTTTTACAGTTTACTCTGATCACAAGAGTCTCGGGTATATCTTCTCTCAGAAGGACTTGAACCTGAGACAGCGGCGCTGGCTTGAGTTCCTCCATGACTATGACTTCAAGATTGTCTATACTCCTAGGAAAGGGAATATAGTAGCAGATGCACTCAGCAGAAGATCTGGTATAGAGTTATTGAGTGAGGCGATGGAGCAGCTAGCCGCTTTGCGGATATCCTGTGTGGATCGAGATGGGGCAGCTTATCTTCAGTCTCTGACAGTCACTCCCCCACTCCTTCAGTGAGTCAGGGAGGCGCAGCTTGGGGACGCAAACTGTGAGTCTTGACGTGCTCAGATATCCACAGGACAGGTACCTGATGGATTTTTTGAAGGTGGGAAGCACATCATCCTCTTTAGAGGGTGTACTATGGTACCAGTAGAACTTAGGGAGGAAGTGTTGAAGGAGTTCCATACGTCCCCTCTAGCTGTACATCCAGGAGTGGCAAAGATGTACCAAGATCTCTGGCGTCAACACTGGTGGTCAGGAATGAAGAAGGCGGTGGCGGAGTTTGTCTCTCAGTTCCTCACTTGTCAACAAGTGAAGGCATAGCATCAGGTTCCATCATGCTTAGTTCAGCTATTAGAGGTGCTAGAGTGGAAGTGGGATGGAATTTTCATGGACTTCGTGATGGGACTTCCACGCACGTCCAGGAGTCATAATTCTATCTGGGTGATCGTTGACTGACTCACCAAGTCGGCTCACTTCCTACCTATCATAGAGTAGGGATTAGTAGAGATCTTGGGACGCCTCTACATACAGGAGATTGTACGACTTCATGGAGTGCCATCTACGATTGTCTTCGATTGTGATGCATGTTTTACTTCCCAGCTATGGAAGGGGTTGTAGGAGGCGTTCGGGACACAGCTTTAGTTGAGCACCGCCTTCCACCCTTAGATGGATGGTCAGACGAAGCAGACCATACAAACCCTTGAGGACATGCTACATGATTGTGTCCTTGATTTTGGCCACAGCTGGGAGGATCACTTACCTTTGGTGGAGTTCATGTACAACAACAGTTATCACTCCACTACCGGTATGGCACCATTTGAGGTGTTGTACGGACGACCTTGCAGATCACCACTGTGCTGGACTGACCCAGGGGAGACAGCACTCGTGGGACCATAGATGGTACGGGATACCATGGAGAAAGTGCAGATCATCCAGGAGCGGATGAAGACTGCACAGAGCAGGAAGAAATCCTATGCTGATAGGAGACAGAGACCTCTGGAGTTCGAGGATGACAACCATGACTTTTTACGGGTCTCACCTCGATGAGGTTTGCGGAGATTTGGTTGGGGCGGCAAGTTATCTCTGAGGTTCATCGGACCCTTTCAGGTCCTCAGCAGAGTTGGTGAGGTGGCTTACCGCTTAACTCTTTCACCTCAGTTGCACTGGGTGCACGATGTTTTCCACGTATCCCAGCTGAGGAGATACGTGCATGACCCTTCACACGTCATTGACTAAGGCGAGATGGACATCGATGATGGGGCAATGTTTAAGGAGGTTTTAGTAGAGATTGAGGATCGATAGGAGCAGGTCCTTCGTGGGTGGTCGATACCTCTAGTGCGCATTTTCTGGCAGCACGGAAAACTCCAAGAGATCACATGGGAGTGGGAGGCTCAGATATGTGCTCAGTACCCCCACTTGTTTCCCTAGTTTATGTTGTGGATTTCGAGGATGCAAAGCCCTAAGGTGGGGAGAATGTAAAGACCCAGATTTTTTCATGTATTTTTTTTAATTATATGAGAATTTTACGAGTTCATGAAAATTGAAGGTGCATGATTCTGAGGCCCAGAGTGCCTGGAATGAATTTCCAAACTTTTTTTCAGGTACGTTCAGTAAACGTGCGAGCGAGTTTTTTGTAACTTTTGAACTAGTGCTTGGAATTGAAATCTGAGGACACCGTTGAACTCGTAGCACCGGTATTCGCTTAAGAAGACCTTCACCTCGACCGCAGTAGGTCGAGAGTGAAAGTTAGTTTTCAGACTTTTTGTGGGTGTTTTAAAAGAATGAAAATAAAATAAAACAAATTTATTTTATTTTTCTTGTTGAAACCTCCAATTGAGTTATGGAGGTGGGGACCACCCATGTTTGAAACCTCCTTTTTGAATTCTTAGTGGTGGGGACCACCCGAACCCTTCTTTAATGTGGGTAAATTCCTTGGAATCCTCCCATTCAATTATGCCAACGTAATTCAATTTAATGTGCCATTTAAATTGTGTCAACTTTAATGTGCCAACATGACCAAATTAATTGTGCCAACCTTAATTAATTTGATAAACCTATTTTAATATATGTTGGCTCCTCATTCCCTGGTTGGAAATCATTGGCAAAGGAGAGTTGGGAGAACCTTGGAGAACCGGGAAGAACTTTCTCTAACGAAGAACCACCCCCCAATGAAGAATGAGGAACCGACCCCGAGCCCTGATCGGAAGCATCTTGCAGAAGCGACGAACGTCGACATTCTTCATTGACTACGTCTTTCTTCCTCGCGCCACCTCCAACGAACAATTGAGGTAGGGGTTTTTACACATTGAATTTATTCTTTTGAATCTTCATGTCCTAAATTCATGATGACGATGGCCAAACGAACATGGTCATCATCCCACACATTAACCTTATTTATCTTCCTTTTATTTCTTCTCGCATTCTTCATGCGCTCTTCAACCCCCTAATTTTTATTAGTGCTGGAAATACAGAGTTTTGCTTAGCGCGATATATGGACGTGAAGACCTCGACACAAGGATTGGGAATATGTGATCGTATAATTTTTCAGGCTTGGAATGAAGCCACAGTGGCTCGTGGAAGAAGGCGACGGTTGGTACTCGGCTGACTGCGAGGAAGGAAGGGTAGCATGCGTTCGCGTCGCCGGTTGAAGAGGAGGTCGCGGCCCGTCGGCCACGACAGGGCAGGAGGGCGACCGACAATCGGTCGGCCGCATGGCGGAGCAGCGGCGCGCGTTTGCGCCGCTGGTGGAGCAGGAGGTCGCGGTCGCTTGGCCGCGGTGGAGGCGGACGGGGGCCGACACCCGGCCGGCTGTAGGTGGACAACGATGTCGTCGCGTCGTTAGAAGAAAGACCAGTCGGTCGTTCCGGCCAGCTGAGGCGCACCAAGCGGTCCTACGTGCCAGTCGGGCCGCACTGTGCGTCGCACCACGAGCCGCACCGCAGGCCGCACCGCGCGCCGCCCAGTGGGCCGTGCTAATGGGTCGCGCCCTTTGTGGGCTGGGCTGGGCCGCCCCCTACGCGGTTCGAGCTGGACCACGGCCCAGCGGGTCGGGCCGGGCCCGCTGAGGCCCAGGCCATCCAAGCCAGACCCGGACCGGATCGGGCCGACCCTGGCCAGGTCGGGCCAGGTCGGTTCAACCAGGTCGGACCGGACCCAGGCCCATCTGGGCCCAGTATTTCCTTTTTGGCCATAACTTGAGAATCGGGCGTTTGTTTGACAAACTGTATGTGGCACCAGAATCCTTGGATCGAGATAGTCCTTTTGATATACTCCACTTGAGTTTTAGATAAGGTTGGATTATGGTCGGGTTGGATCGGACCTCGAATCCAACCGGGCCCTCGGAGTAGAAATGCTAATCACTTATAGACTAGGCGTCTGATTGACGCTTCGTCTGTTGCGTTGGGTCCCTTTTGACGTGAAAAACCTTTGGGTTACTTTTTCATGGAACTTCGGGGTGGTTGAGGTATGACGTATGGATTAGGGAGCGGTTCTCCCAAGTGTGATACGTACGGAACCCTACGACTGGCTGAGACTTGACGACTATTGACCGTTTTGAATCGGAGTTACTCGATTGGCTCAGTGAGGAGCGCCTTTGTGTGACGCGACAGACCCACGGTACTCGACAGGAGTACCTTAACAGGCCATGAGGGGGAGCGCCTCTGTGTGACGTGGCAGACCCATGGTGGGGTGTGTAGGTTCCGAGCGCAGTGGAAGTGCGTTGGTGGGTTTTCCCAACTTTAATTTTAGCATTAAACAACATTCAAACCAAGATATGTCACGATATAAAACGTCGGATCTTCGGAATAGAATGAAGAACTAAAAACAAAAGAGAGAATCCCAGAACCATAGAGATAGGATCACCATATGTTGGTTATAATTAACAAGAATTACCTTGGTGGAATTCATTCTTTGTTGATGTGTCCAGTCACGATTCAGTGATCTGTCGTTCCGTCATAGAATCCAAGTGTAGGATTTCTCTAGCGGTGATCCACACGTGTGCCACGTATCTCCGGACATCGCCAAAGGGATCTCCGGGTGCTAGCGCGGAAGAACCTTCGCTTGCGATGTCCGCCTTCGATCGCCTTGATCTCTCGATCTTGAGAGCGTTCTTGGAGGAAGGAGTTCTTTCGGGCTTGAAAGAATTCTTCAAAATTGTTGTTGTGCACAACGATTTTCTTGTGTAAAAGTTTTGGGGTTGTGAGGATATTTATAATCGGGTTTGAGGTTATAGAGTTGTGATAATAAATAAACGCATTAGGCATTTTATTTATTTCATTAACTCTTATTGAAAACCCCCATGTCGAATTATTAATTATTTGACATGCGCCCACGCTGATTATAATAAATATCATTTAATAAAACAATATTATATCCTCAAAATCCCAACTGGAAAAACTACACGACGTCTAATCATTAATACACGGTGTATACTCGTTTTCCATAAAACTACACGACGTGTATATTTAATATACACGGCGTGTACCTTTATTTCATCCACCACATTTATTAGACCTTGAGTAATGGCTATTTATTTCTTAAATAAATGTAACTACATTACTCACTAATAAACATATTATTTCACCCACAATATATTCTCTCAAATAACTAGTGTCGAAATAAATGTGATCGGGCATCCTTAAATAATTATTAAACCACAGTCGGGAATAATCTTTATTTAACTTGTTAAATTAATATTTAACTAAGATACATGGACACACTTAGTGTGTGACCCTCTAGGCCTCTTTCTCAGTGGCATTAGGCGGAGCCTGCCTAAAGTCCAAGGTTAGCGTCTAGCAACACGCCAAGACACCCATAGAGAAAGAAGTTAATGCCGCAATGACGTGTCACCTCATACGAACGCTTACCGTGTAATATAATCCCTTTGTCTCGATATCTCTAATCAAGCGGGATGCATGCTAGTGCCATCAACCCATGTGCTCGATTATTCTTTCTTTGACTTCCCGGAATTGAACTCGCCCATAACTTACCATGGCCATGGATTTATTTAGGCTATATCAATTCCATCAAAGGGCCTGAGATATCTACTTATGTTATGGAACAAAAGGGACAAATCCTTTATCACATTATCTATTAATGCAGTATTACTCATGACGCACCCAACGTATCCTACCTCGCTGCGAACAGTGTGTCGTCATAGTTTTCGTCAATACATATAAGTGTGTGAGTTGTAATACCCATTAATAATAATCTTAAAGTCCAAGGACCAATACACACGTCCACAGATAGGAACATCCAATGACACTATGAAATGTGGATTTCCTACTGGCGGGCCTTGTTCTCATAATATCCTCCTAGATATTACCAAGGGCGCACACCATGAGAAGGTGCCTCAAAGTTTTATGAGTCCTCACCCCTAATGACCTGTATTATTTTTACCCCTCAAATAATATCATCCGTC
Source organism: Viscum album (assembly GCA_963277665.1). Taxonomy (NCBI): domain Eukaryota; kingdom Viridiplantae; phylum Streptophyta; class Magnoliopsida; order Santalales; family Viscaceae; genus Viscum; species Viscum album. The sequence continues at coordinate 1,248,428,977 of OY728156.1, read as the reverse complement.
CATAGAACATATATTCAAGAACAGTGTTATGGCACTTCTGGGTTCTCATCATAGCAGGGATCCGCTATGACCCTTTAATGCAACACCTGTCCTTAGGACATTATCACATGCATTGTCACGCAGAAGAACAATCAAGATGTGATAAGGCTTTTATTAATGAATAAAGTACAAAGTAGTTGGTTCTAGGCCACCAACTCCAACAGACTCCCACTTGGACTATAGCCAACTGCTAACAATCTTTAACCTGCTAGCTCTCACATGATATTCATGCTTCTGTTGAGATAGGCCTTTAGTCATGGGGTTTGTCGCGTTCTCTTTCGTGGACACTCTGCTCACTACAACTTCACCCCTTTGATAGAAATCCCTCAAGAGGTGATACTTTCAGAGTATGTGCTTTGTTCGTTGGTGTGACCTTGGTTCTTTTGCAAGAGCCACTGCTGTAGTATTATCACAATACAATGTAATGGGATCTTTACTGCTAGGCACCACATAAAGCTCCTAAAAAAGTTCTGAATCCAGACGGCTTCCTTGGCTGCATCAAAAGCCGCTATATATTCAGACTCCATTGTAGAATCGGCGACAAATGGCTGCTTTGAACTCTTCCAGCTCACAGCTCCTCCATTGAGACAGAAAACATATCCAGATTGTGACTTCAGATCATTATGATCTGTCTGAAAACCAGCATCAGCATACCCTCTGATGACAAGCTCCCCATCTCCTCCATACACCAAGAATATATCCTTAGTTCTTCTCAGATACTTAAGGATAGTCTTAACAGCAATCCAATGTTGTTCTCCTGGATCTGCTTGATATCTGTCTACCATGCTCGGTGCATAGGCAACATCAAGCCTGGTACATTACATGGAATACATGATGGATCCTATAGCTGAAGCGTATGGGATATTACTCATTCTATCTTTCTCTTGTTGTGTTTGAGGACACATTTTCTTAGAAATATGTAGGCCATGTGACACTGGAACTAATCCCCTCTTGGATTGTTCTATACTAAATCTCTTTAGTATCTGGTCAATGTATGTACCCTGACTTAGTCCAAGCATCCTCTTGGATCTATCACGAATGATCTTGATCCCTAGAATGTAGGCTGCTTCTCCTAAGTCCTTCATGGAGAAACACTTGTTCAACCAGTCCTTAACTGACTGTAAGACTGGTATATCGTTTCCAATAAGTAATATGTCACCAACATATACTGCTAGGATAATGATCGCATTCCCATTAAACTGCTTATAAACACATGACTCACATTCGTTTTTAATAAAACTAAATTCCGATATGGCTTCATCAAATCGAATGTTCCATGACCTGGATGTTTGCTTCAATCCATAAATGGATTTCTGCAACTTGCAAACCCGTTTGGCTTCACCTGGTGTCACAAACCCTTCTGGTTGTGTCATATAGACATCTTCTTGAAGGTTCCCATTAAGGAATGCTATTTTGACATCCATTTGCCAAATCTTGTAGTCATGGTAAGCTGCTATGGAAAGTATGATTCTTATGGATTTAAACATGGAAACTGGCAAGAAGGTTTCATCATAGTCAATTCCTTGACATTGTCTGAATCCTTTAGCCACTAGCCTTACTTTATAGGTTCTAACTTGACCTTCCATGTCCAATTTTCTCTTGAATACTCATTTGCATCCAATAGGCTTTACATTAACTGGCTCATCGACCAGAACCCAGACTTGGTTCTGATACATGGAATCCATCTCAGAATTCATAGCTTCTAGCCATCTTGAAGCTTCTGAGCTTTCTACTACTTCCTTGTAGGAGATAGGTTCATCATTATCCAACAATAATGATTCACCATCCTCGGTGACTAGGAAACCAAATCTCTCTGGTTCCCTTACCTCTCTTGAGCTCCTACGCAGTACTAGTGTTTCTGGAACCTCTTCCACGGGGACCTGTGGAACTTGTTCCTGTACCAACTCTTGTGTATCTTGAGCATTAACTTCGTCAAAGTTAATCTTGCTCCCACTATCCTTTTTGAGGATGTACTCTCTCTCAAGAAAGACAGATTGTCTAGCGACAGTCACTTTCTTGTCTTGAGGGTTATATATGTAATATCCTTTCGTTTCCTTAGGATATCCTATAAAGATACACTTCGTGCCCCGGGGTTCTAGTTTGTTGCCTGAGAAGGCCTTAACAAACGCCTCACATCCCCATACACGTGTATGCGACAAAATGGGTTTCTTTCCATTCCATAACTCGGAGGGAATTCCATTTTTCGTCTTAGTTGGTACTCGGTTTAATGTGTATGCTGCAGTTTGTAATGCATATCCCCAAAAGGATAATGGAAGATCTGCATGAATCATCATCGACCTCGCCATGTCCAACAAGGTGTGGTTCCTACTTTCACTAACACCATTCAACTATGGTGTATAAGGAGGAGTGAGCTGAGATAGAATCTCAGACTCCCATAGAAGATCGATGAACTCTTGGTTCAGATATTCTCCATCTTGATCCGATCGAAGCTTCTTTATCTTCTTACCAAGCTGATTCTCTACTTCATTCTTGAATTCCTTAAATTTCTCTAAGGACTCTGACTTATACCTCATTAAGTGGACATAGTCATATCTACTCAAATCATCAGTAAAAGTAATGAAGTAAGAATATCCACCTCTAGCTTCTACTGGAAATGGTCCACACACATCCATGTGTACCAATCCTAGAATCTTTGTGGCCCTTTCACCTTGTCCACAAAAAGGCGGCTTGGTCATTTTTCCTTGTAAACAAGCGTGACATCTATCAAGTGGTTTTAGCTCAGTAGAGTCTAAATAGCCATCTTGGCAGATCTTTGTCAAGCGCTTCTCGTTTACATGACCGAGATGGTGATGCCACAACTGGGTGATGTATGAGTCATGTGAGTTTGTTTCGTTATCGATTTTCAACACTTGGTTTTTGTAATTTAATACATACAAACCATTATTTAAATGTGTCATACCATAACATGTGTTGTTCTTATAAAAGAGAAAACCCTTATTTCCAAACTTGAAAATAAATCCATCCATATCCAAACAAGATACAGAAATTATGTTCTTGGTAACACTAGGCACATAATAACAGTTATGTAAAACCAAAATCATTACAGTCGGCAAGGAGAGGTGGTAATCGCCAATAGCCAACGCAGCCAGCCTTGTGCCATTGGCAGCTCGAAGATCCACCTCTCCTCTGGAAATCTTTCTAAATCTACTTGGTTCCTGCATTTGAATACAGATGTGAGCCCCATAAGCTATATCTAATACCCAATGTGTAGAAATGGAAATATTACACTCGATAACGAACACACCTTTAGCATCCCCACGCTTCTGGGTGTAGTTCCTCTTCCAGTGGCCCTACTTGCCACATGCAAAACACACCGCCTCCCATTACTTGCCCTGCCTCTGGATCTTCCCCTTCTTGGAGGGACAGTGCTTGGGGGCTTCAGACCGTTTACAAGTCTTTGGCCCCTTTTCCTTGTCCTTCCTTTTCTTGTTCACCATAAAGACTGCAGGTTTGTCACGCCCCGTGTCCTTGTCTACCTAGCGAATCAAGGTCAAAAGTTTTGATAGACTCTTCTCATTTCCGCTCATGTTATAATTGACAATGAAGCTAGAGAAGGTCTTGGGCAGTGATGATAGGATGAGATCTATACGCAACTCATTCAGGAATTTAATCCCTAAGATGTCCAGGCATTCAATGTAGCCAATAAGCTTGACTACATGAGGCTCAGCTGGCACAGACTCTCCAAGCTTGGTTGTAAACAAATCATTGGAGATCTCATATCTCTCTTGTCTCGCCTTCTCTTGGTAGATATCCTTAAGGTGAGACATCATGCTATACACGTCCATGTTTTCATGTTGCTTCAAGAGCTCATTAAACATGGCTGATAACATGAAACACTAGACATATGTGGCATCATCCATGTGTTTCGAGTAGAGAGATATTTCCTCATTAGTGGCCTCTTTCCCAGGCGCAACTGGAATAGGCTCTTCCATCACATACAAATTTCCTTTCGTGGCGAAGGATGACGCGTAAACGCCTCTTCCACTCTTGGAAATTGGTGCCAGTGAGAAGGTTTTCCTTCTCGAGTATGGTGCACAATGATATGTTTTAAGTCATTTTCTTGTCATTTCTACAAATTAAGATGAGCAAAGGTTTAGTACTTTTAAAGACCCGGAAATTTTAAGGAAATTTTTTTTCTTAATTTCTTTGGAATTTTACATGAACGCAGTTTCTGACAGCGCCTGATTCCAAGGCCCGGTGTGCCCGGAATCATTTTCCGAAGTTTAGCTCGGGTACGTTCAGTGAACGAACGAGCGGGTTTTTATAACTTTTGAACCGGTGCTCGGAATTGAAATCCGAGGGCACCGATGAAACCGTAGTGCCAGTAATTTCTTAAGAAGACCCTTTCTGGAGTTGCGTTTTCTCAGGAGGAGTTGTTTAAAAAAAGTGAGGGATAAAAATATAATTGTTTTACAATTATATTTTCTTTTCTTGTTAAGTGGATTTAAGTGTTGTGTCACAACACTTTATCCCTCTCTTATGTGGTTACAACCTAAGTAAGGGAGTTAGGGGTGGGACCCACTTGTAGTTAACTACCCATGAGAGGATTAAAGGTGAGGTGGGGCCCACACGAACCCCACCCCTTCACATTCCTTAAACCTCCTCTAACTCCCCCATTAAGTGGGTGACCTCTCATCTTCCGTAACTCACTCCAACCCCCCTTGTGACACACCCTCTCATTAATGATGCCAACTCTACTTCATTTAATTTTGACAAGCTCAAGATTAATTAAGTTAAGTTAATTCAACATTTTGAAATGTTTTGAAAATGCATGGGATGGGTAATAAAATAAGAAGAGTCTTATTTTATTAGGGGTTGGATGGTTGTGTGGGGAATGGTAGGAGATAGAACTCGTCTTCTTCGTTGAAGAACGTGAAGAACGTCAAGAACCCGACGAAGAATGTCATCACCACAAGGAGTGAATGACGTGTCGTTCTTCTTCCCTCTCCGCAGCCGGTGAGAGTCGCCTTCGTCGAAGAATGACGACGCGCCGCATCCTTCATCGGGCGAACACCGACGACGCTTACGGAGCCTCGATCCGCGACGTTCGACTTCCACAACCCGACGACGTGCGACGTCAATTTCGAGGTAGGGAATTAATTGTGAATGTTAATGAACCCATGTTTATTCCCTTCTAAAACAAAGAACGCGGATCAACTAAATATTAAGTTGATCCGCGAAAGATTATGTTTGCGGGTTGGGAATTCTTGATTGCAGGGAAAACCGTAGGGGTATTTTTATTTATTCGTGAATTCTTTGTCGTTCATCGACTTCTTTTTGGCCGCTTGTTATCGTAATAATGGGAGAAGGTCGGACCGCACGAACACGGCCGACCCTCCTTCCCCCTTCGATGTTGTTTTTGTTGCGGTACGAACGAAGGCGGGGCGGTGCAACGGCACCGCGCGGAATCAGGAAGAAACACGGCGAAGAAACGCGGCGCTGTCGCGGCGCGCCGTGGAGGCCGAACAAAGTCGCGGCGCCGTCGCGCTGCGCCGGAAAACCACGAAGAGGCCGCGTTTTTGTTATTTGACGTACGGATCATCGGGCGATGACGAATCAGGCCGCATAGGCAATTTAAAGCCATCGCAGTAAAGGTCAGGTCCCGGGAGGACCATTGGAGAAGACGGGAGGCGAAATGGACCACCGAAGTGTGTCCGGTGGTCCGCGGAAGGCGGCGGCGGCGCGCCACGCCGGTGCGGCGGTGCTGGCGACCGGCGGCGGCGGCGCGCCGCCGGAACAGGACCGTCGTGGTTGAGCCACGGCGGCGGCCAAACCGGAACGGCTTAGCCATTCCGGAGGCGGAGCGGTGTGGCTTAATATCGCGCCGGTTTTTCTTCAACCGGGGGGGGGGGGACATAACCCCCGCACCCGCTGGCCACGCGGGCGTCGCGCCAGCGCCGGGCCAGCCGACTGCCCAGGCCGCGCCGCGCCGTGCCCTGTTGGGCCGGACCCGGACCCGGGTCGGGTCGACCCGGTTCGAGCCGACCCGGGGGGGGGTATCGGGTCGGGTCGGATCGGGCCCAAACCCCCTATTCTCGGGCAGTTTCGTTCAAATGTCCATAACTTGGGTTACGGACCTCCGATCGACGTACCGTCAGTTGTGATGGGATCCTTGGATCGAGATGGTCATTTTGGTGTATTACACTCAAGGTTTCGAAGAACTTTGGGTACGTCTGAGTTGGTTCGAACCCGAAACCAACCAGGCCCTCGGAGTAGAAACGCTTATAACTTGATCTCCGGACGTCCGATTGACGTGCCGTCGACTTTGTTGGATTCCTCTTGATGAGACGGAACTTTTGGAATAATTCGTCTGAGATTTGGACGCAGTTGGATAGTGGTCGGGTTGGATTGAACCTGAAATCCAACCGGGCCCCTGGAATGGAAAAGCTGATAACTTTCAGACCGGACGTCCGTTTGACGAACCGTCAGTAGCGTTGGTGATCACGTTGAGAAACGGTCCCTATGAGTATACCCTATGAGAGTTAAGGGTACAGTTGAGATACGGCCGGGTTGGTTCGCACATGAAACCAACTGGGCCCCTGGGACAAAAAGGCTAATAACTCACAGACCGGGCATCCGATTGACGCGTCATCTATTGCGTTGAGACCCCTATGATGAGGCGGTCCTTTGAGATACTTCTTCGTGGGACTTTGAGATACTTGGAGTATCGACCTGTAGCTCGTGGAGCGGACCCTCCTAGAGACGAGCGTACGGAGACCGTGTAGCCGGCTGAGACCTGACGACAGTTTGGCCGACTCGACTTGGAGTGAGTCGACTAGCCCAGTGGACGGAGCACTACTTTGTTTGGGTGCAGACCCATGGCAGACGGAGCACTATTGTGTGACAGTGCAGACCCGCGGTACTCGACCAGAGAGTACCTCTGTAGGCTATTAGGGGGGATGTACTACTGTGTTTGGGTGGCAGACTCCAGTGGGAAGCACTATTGTGTTTGGGTGGCTGACCCGCGGTACTCGACAGGAGGAGTACCTCAGCAGTCTTAGGTTAGTGAGCAGTACCTCGGAGTCGTGACAAGATCACTATACACTCCAGAGACGAGGCTCTTCAGTAGTTACGGTTTCGATAATGAAAATCTTGGTTTGAGCTGAGTCTATGACCTTGTGTTTACCTCATGATTGAGACAGGTCACTTGATAACTTAGGTATATGTATGGGCATATACCTGGGTGGTGGTTATCCGTTGATTTCATAACCTTTGTGTTTCCTCATGATTGAGATGGGTTACTTGATAACTTAGGTATAAGTATGGTCTTATACCTAAGTAAAGGTTATCTGTTGAGATCCTTCTTTGTGGTTATCCTTGTTGGATTTAGTGAGACCTTGAGGGTCTCGGGGTCCCTACTGAGTATCGTTATACTCACCCCTGCAGGGGCTATGCCCGCACCTCGTTGTGTTGGTTGTAGACGACGAGCAGCGCTGACAGAGGCCGAGTGTTCGAGGGCTGGACAGTACCCAGAGGTGGATCTCATGCCGAGTCAGTATCCGAAGGTGGACTTCAAGAAGAGACGATACTCGGAGGAGGTTGACAGGTGAGAGCGTTGTGGAGGCTATCTGTACCTACCCTTCAGGTAGGATCCGTGGTGGACGATCCAGGAGATGCGCTATCTGTACCTACCCTTTAGGTAGGATCCGTGGTGGACGATCCAGGAGTTGCGCTATCTGTACTTACCCTTCAGGTAGGATCCGAGGAGGACGACCCAGGAGCTGCTTCCATTCTTCCAGCTGTTTGTCTTTTTCAGTTGTACTTTCGTTCAGTTGTAGTTGTACTTTCAGTTGGGTTTGTATTCTGGCCCACTTACTTTTCAGCACTTTCTTTTGTACTTAGTGTATTACTTTCGCTTGTACTCTAGGATGTTTTGTTTACTTTTATAAAGGCAATGTCTTCCCAGTTATCGGGATTTACGCCTTTGGTGCTAGTCGCCATCCCCTGGCCTATGGAAGGCGAGCTTGGGGTAGTCACGGCACGGGCCCTGAGGACGGGTCGTGACGGTACTTTATTACAAAAATGAGACAAATAAATTAATTAATACTTATTAGTCTCCCACTATTTTATCAAAATCCAATAGCCCTCACTATTAACTTCGGAATATTCTGTTTCCTGAATATTCTAGTGGAAAGGATTCATATTTCCCTTCGCATTACCCCAACTAGGGTTGGTCAAGCAACTTGAAGGGTTTTTAGGTAGGCATTCCAAATTCCAACTGCATTTAACTCGCAGCTCCTTGATCCGCTGAGTGGACTCCCCAATCCTGAAATCCTTTTATTTTGGATTTCCTCAACCTTTGCCTCTTGGCCACACCAAGTCCTGTTGTGGCAGTCAACCCTTGATGCGAACCAAGTTAAGTCAACCCAAAACCTTGAATTAGAATTCCTCGATAATTGAAAGCACCCCAACTAGGGTTGGTCAAGCACTTTGAACTATGGTTTGATTCTAACCAAGATTATGGAAGGCTATACTGACTTAATATTTCTTTGAGGGATTTTATCCTTATACGTAAATTTCCAATTTATTATCTTTGATTACATGCTTGTTAATATTAAGTGGGATATACTTAAGTGATTAACCATGTCTAAGATAATATTTACGCATAATCCGGTTTTATTTTAGTTTCATCTTGCATGCTTGTTTAATTCATTAATTGTGTGATCGTGACAACACACCCACAATAAATAAACCATGCAACTGACATAAATAAAATAAATGGTATGATCATGAGCTTGTTCTATTGGTTAGTTTATCTAGCGGTTGATAAACTAACCCAAGACCTAGAGGAGAAACACCTTGAACCTTGTGGGTTCATGTTTACAGCTTTCCACCTATCCACCTTTGTATCTCCTTGGATTGGTTTCACCTTGGCTCCTGATTTGAGCCGCCTCCACTAGATTGGGAGCTCCATCCATTACATATGCATTTATCTCACACGCAGGTGAGGGGTAAAACAGGGGGTTTTACATAAAAGAATCCTTGGGAGCACAGGCCCTACATATTAATGAGGAGATGGCTCGTAGGCCAACAAATTTAATTTAAAAGAAACCATTCACATACAAAGGTCTCGGTCTAGCTCATGATCATCCATACATGCAACGATATTTACGCATAAATAAAACTAGCATTCAATTATTTAATCGTTCTTATTTAAGATAAATCACGCTCGAATTAATTATTTATCTTTAATTAATCAATCCTTTTATCTTAAACCATTTTTCTGAATTTTCTTGAGATTCTCATCCATCATAATTTTAAATAAATAAATTCATTTAAAATTATCCTTGTACGTAACTTGTACCTTGGAGGCAACCCGGTGAATTCTCGTTCATTGTGTAATTTGAACGAGTACACGACGTGTAGTTTCGACTACATGGCATGTACTTTTGTTCACCGTCCATCCGAAGTACACGCCCGGGGACATGGCGTGTTAATGTACTTCAGAAATTTTCAGAGTACACGACGTGTTCAGTGGGACACGCGCTGTGTAGTTTTCGTGTTACACGGTTTCCAGCCGGGCAAGCCGTGTGCGGGGTACACGGTCCAACCCTAACCCGAAGGGACTACAAACCATGTTCATTAGACCACATGGTGTGTAATCCGGAAACCGTGTGCCACCTGCTCCTGGTCAACACACGGTGTCATTAATGACTTTGATAGGATCCAATACACGGCCTGATTTGGTGGATCAGTCTGATGCATGAATCTAGACTACACGGCATGTACTTCCGAATACACGTTGTGTATTCTAGTGTTATATGGCCAGAAACGTTTGGCTCCTCCTAATGAGTTCCTCTATTTTATTTTAATCAAAATTAAAAGAAAAATTCGTTTCTGTGAGGTGAACGAGAAACGATGGAGGAGGAACAGATCTCGAGATTCATATTTCCAGAACGATTAAACTTGAATTAAAATAACTAAATTATTAAATGCGTAAAATATCAATGAAAAACTAAATAATTATAATCAACAATATGACCGCTCTGATACCACTTGTAGGTTTCGGGCGCAGCGGAAGCGCGTTGGTGGGTTTGCCCAACTTTAATTTTAGCGTTAAACAACATTCAAACTGAGATCTGTCACGATATAAAACGTCGGATCTTTGGAATAAAATGAAGAATGAAAAACAAAAGAGGGAATCCCAGAACTATAGAGATAGGATCATCATATGTTGGTTATAATTAACAAGAATTACCTTGGTGGAATTCTTTCTTTGTTGATGTGTCCGGTCACGATTCAGTGATCTGTCGTTGCGTCGTACAATCCAAGTGTAGGATTCCTCTAGCGGTGATCTACATGTGTGCCACGTATCTCCGGACGTCGCCGAAGGGATCTCTGAGTGCTAGCGTGGAAGAACCTTCGCTTGCAATGTCCGCCTTCGATCGCCTTGATCTCTCGGTCTTGATAGCGTTCTTGGAGGAAGGTGTTCTTTCAGGCTTGAAAGAATTCTTCAGAATTGTTGTTGAGAAAAATGATTCTATTGTGGAAAAGTGTTGGGGTTGTGAGGATATTTATAATCGGGTTTGAGGTTATAGAGTTATGATAATAAATAAACGTGTTACACATTTTATTTATTTCATTAACTCTTATTGAAAACCCCCATATCGAATTATTAATTCCTTGACATGCACCCACGCTGATTATAATAAATATCATTTAATAAAACAATATTATATCCTCAAAATCCCAACTGGAAAAACTACACGACGTGTAATCATTAATACACGGTGTATACTCGTTTTCCATAAAAATACACGACATGTATATTTAATATACATGGCGTGTACCTTTATTTCCTCCACCACATTTATTAGACCTTAAGTAATGGCTATTTATTTCTTAAATAAATGTAACTGCATTACTCGCTAATAAACATATTATTTCACCCACAATATATTCTCTCGAATAACTAGTGTCGAAATAAATGTGATCAGGCATCCTTAAATAATTAGTAAACCATACTCGGGAATAATCTTTATTTAACTTGTTAAATTAAAATTTAACTGAGATACATGGACACACTTAGTGTGTGAACCTCTAGGCCTCTTTCTCAGTGGCATTAGGCAGAGCCTGCCTAAAGTCCAAGGTTAGCGTCTAGCAACACGCCAAGGCACCCATAGAGAAATATTTTAACGTCGAAATGATGTGTCACCTCATACGAATGCTTATCGTGTAATATAATCTCTTTGTCTCGATATCTATAATCAATCGGGTTGCATGCTAGTGCCATAAACCCATGTGCTCGATTATTCTTTCTTTGACTTCCTGAAATTGAACTCTCTCATACCTTACTATGGCCATGGATTTATTTAGGCTATACCAATTCCATCAAAGGACCTGAGATATCTACTTCTGTTATGGAACAAGAGGGACAAATCCTTTCTTGCATTATCAATTAATGTAGTATTACTTGTGACACACCCAACGTATCCTACCTCGCTGCGAATAGTGTGTCGTCACATTTTTCTTCAATACATCTAAGTGCGCGAGTTGTAATACCCATTAATAATAATCTTAAAGTCTAAGGACAAATACACATGTCTGCAGATAGTAACATCCAATGACACTATGAAATGTGGATTTCCTACTGGCGGGCCTCGTTCTCATAATATCCTCCTGGATATTACCAAGGGCGCACGCCATGAGAAAGTGCCTCAAAGTTTTATGAGTCTTCACCCCTAATGACCTGTATTATTTGTGCCCCTCAAATAATATCATTCGGCCATAGAACATATATTCAAGAACAGTATTATGGCACTTCTGGGTTCTCATCATAGCAGGGATCCACTATGACCATTTAATGCAACAACTATCCTTAGGACATTATCACATGCATTGTCACGCAGAAGAACAATAAAGATGTGATAAGGCTTTTATTAATGAATAAAGTACAAAGTAGTTGGTTCTAGGCCACCAACTCCAACAGGGAGCGCCTCTATGTGACGTGGAAGACCCATGGTACTCGACAGGAGGAGTACCTCAACAGTCTAAGGTTAGTGGGAAGCACATTTGTATGACACAGCAGGCCCATTGTACTCGATAGAGGAGGAGTTCTCCAGCAGTTGAGGTGTTCGGAATGTTACTTGTTACTATCCCTAGAGAATCATGTGGCTGGCTATCAACTTCCATAGCGATCCTGAGTGGGTCAACTTCATAATTCTTTTTCTCAGAGTTGTATACCTAGTGTGAGTTGAGTCTTATCTTTGTGGTTTTCTTTCCTTCATGTAATAGTTGGGCTTTGGGATTTTGAGTTGGGCCTCGTGTTTCCTCATGATTGAGATGAGTTTACTCGACAACTTAGGTATATGTATGGTCATATACCTAAGTAGGGTTGACAGATGTTTTCATGCTTTTTGGTTTAACCTTTGTGGATTTTGTGAGACCTTCGAAGGTCTCAGGGTCCCTACTGAGTATCATTATACTCGCCCCTGTATGGGCTATGCCTACACCTTGTTGTGTTTGGTGCAGATGACAGACAGTGTTGACTGAGGATGAGGGTACAAGGACTAGAGGTAGCTCGGAGGTGGACTTTAGACGAGGCGTACTACTGAGATGACCATTCTAGAGTTGTACCTACCCTTCAGGTAGGATCCTTGGTGGGTGTTCACAGGAGTTATTTTCAGTTTTACTTGTACTTTTCAGTTTACTTGTACTTTACAATTGGGCTTGTATTCTGTCCCTTTTTAATTTCTGTACACACCCTATTTACTATATATAGTTTTACTTTGTGCTTGTATCCTACTTTGTGCTTAGTTGTGTGAGTTTACAGGTTATAAAGGCAATGCCTTCCCGTTTTTAGGGAATATGCCTTTGGGTGCTAGTCACCAGCCTCTGACCTATAGAAGGCAGGCTTGGGGTAGTCACAGCACGGGCCCCGAGGGACGGGTTGTGACACTGGAAGTTATGCTCTTGTCTCAAGAGCGATTCGTCAGGGGCTCTTCAAGAATTAAATAGCTCTGGGAGGGTGACAGAAACACAGGCTTTTTTCATGCCTGTATCAAAGAGAGGAAGAGAACTATCAAACCGAACATTCTTTTGGATGATGGCTCTTACACAGATGGTAGGGATATTTTGGGAGGTATAGCCCTCTCCTATTTCAAGGACTTGATGGTTGGTCCCAACAGTCATATGCCCACTTTTTATACAAGAAATGATAAAGGTATCTTTGAGGTTATTCCCCAATGTGTCTCGGATCATGACAATGAAGGGTTAATCTATCTTCTATATGAAAAGGAGATTTATAATTCCATGCTGAATCTTCACCCAGAAAGTGCCCCAGGACCAGACGGGTTCCCTGGCTCCTTCTATAGAGCATCGTGGGATGTGGTGAAGGTGGACCTTATTTTGGCCATCCAGGACTTCTTCATGGGCGGTAGTTTGTTATGGATTTCATGCGCCACTACTATAATTCTCATTCCTAAAAAAAAAACCCCTCATCTATCATGCACTATAGACTAGTGTCTATGTGAAACTTTCCTTATAAAGTGCTTGCAAGTGTCATTAATGCCAGGCTTTCCATTCATCTTCCAAGGTGGATCTCCATAGAGTAGCATGGATTTGTGAGGGGTCGGTCCATCGAAGGTGTTATCGCTCTTGCCCAAGAAATGATTAGAGATATGAATTACAAAACCCATGGATCTAATGTGTCACTCAAGATGGACATGAATAAAGCCTACAACCGGGTGGAGTGGGGCCTTATCATCAATGTGATAGAAGGTATGGGCTTTTCTTCCTAGACTATTGATCTTGTTTTCAGATGTTTCAGCTCCCCATGGATGGAGGTCTCGTTCTTGGGGAAGTCTTTCGGGTTCTTCAAAGCCATTCATGGCCTAAGACAGGGTGACATATTGTCCCCCAACATTTTCATCTTAACACAAGAGGTGCTCAGTCGGCTCATTCATAGGAGCATCAATAATAGAGATGTTCTGCCATATCGTATGAGCATGAGGGCTACGACCATTTCTCACTTAATGTTCGCAGATGACACCCTTTTCTTTATCAATGTGGGGAAATCTACTTGAGGTTTGAACCGCCTATTGGAGGATTACTGCCACTGGAGTGGCCAACTTATCAATAAAGAGAAGATCCTCTACTTCATTTCCAACAACTTCTCTCCCAAAAGGTCTTCAGATGTTCAACTCACCCTTGCTATGCAAAGAGGACATTTTCTTGTGCAGTACCTTGGGGCACCCATCATCCCTGGCAGACTGCGGATTTGGGACTTCGTATTTCTTTACAACAAGATCATGAATTGCATACACAACTGTAAAAATAGGTTTCTGTCCTTTGGAGGTCGCATTGCTCTCATCAATAGTGTTTTTTTGGCAACTCCAATCCATGCTCTCTCTGCCGTCAAGGTGCTGAAGGGTGTCATCTTCAGTATTGAGAAGCTCATGGTCAGTTTCATCTAGGATCCTCTTTAAGAGGGGAAAAAGCATTGGGCCTCGTGGTGAAAGGTGGCGAGGCCTGCTGGGGAGGGTGGCATTAACGTGCACAGCTTGGATGACACCCTCAGTTGCATGCATGCAAGGTTGGCTTGGGAAGTGATGGAACAGAGTACGCTGTGGGGAAAAATGCACCCTATGTTTAGTAATCATTCCCCAGTGGAGGGACGAGCTTCTTCGTTATGGTCTACTTTATCTAACCTATTTTCAGAGCTTCATTTGCATTCTCAATGGATCATTGGGAGGGGGACATTTCTTTCTGGAACCTCAACTAGGTGGGGACTGTGCTCGGCTTCCCGGGGTGCCCTGCTCCCACCATTTCCTTTAGGGAGGCCAGTATGCACCCGACCTTCATTAAGGATGTGCTGGATGAAAAGAAACATGCAATCTTTAATCTCATTGTCTTGATGCAAGAACCCGACCGTTGCATTTTCACCCCATTTTCCTCGGGGGCTTTCACCACTCAGGATTATTGTCGGTCTCAGGTCATCACATAGGAGCAGGACATATGGAATGACATCCTTTGGCCCAAGGTGGTCCCTTTGAAGTACAATTTTCTGTTATGGCAGATCAGGTATCGGGACATCCCCACGTGTGAGAATATCAAATATTGTGGAATCCCACTTGCTTCTCAGTGTCCTTGTTGTAAAGACTTCAAGGAGGAAAGTGTTGATCACCTTTTCTTCATGGGTGGATGGGCGTGTGATGTGTGGCGTTCCTTTGGGGAGTCCACAGGCCTCTAAGACAATAACCTGGAGGAGCTACCGTTCTTGGAAGGTGGTTTTATGGTTCGGGAGATAGAGGTCTAGAGAAGATGGCACGCACAGTGATCCTTCTGGCGGGGTGTTGGTCTATATGGAAAGCCAGAAATAAGATTAGACATGAGGGGGTCTATTCTGCTAGCAAGTCTATCATAATTAAGACTAAGAACACTCTCCTCAATTTAGATCAGCTTATTGGAAACTGGAGGGATGCCCCCTCCCGTTGGATGATCCTCGGTTCACATGATGCCCAGAGAGTTGACAGCAGCACACGCGGCTTCTGGGTGCGATGGAATCCTCCCTCCAGGGGCCTTAAACTCAACACTAATGGGTCTTGTAAATCGGGCGTATTGCGTAGGGGTGGGGCTGTCCGGGACTCCAGGGGCTCGGTCCACTTGGCCTTCTCCTCCTGCTTGGGCCACGATTCCTCTCTTCAAGCCGAAGCCAAGGCTATACTCATGGGTATCAATCTTTGCCACCAGAAGGGGTTAACCTTATCAGAAGTTTAAACGGACTCAAAGATCCTCCATGATGTCTTGAATGATATTTTCTCTCCTCCATGGTCTATCATCTATATTACCAGAAAGTGCAAAGGCATGATCACCAACAACATCAAAGTTATGCATTCTTAGCGTGAGGGTAACAAAGTGGCGGATTACCTGGTGTCAATGGAGGTCCTTGGTAATGATCTGGTTCGCCTGCATGATATCCGCTCTTTGAAACCTGAAGGGGTCAATCTGATTAGAGGGGATTCCCTCGGCCTTCACCATTTCAGACCTCCTTAGCCTTCTTGGCTTCTGTTCTTGTTTTGGATGTCTTGTCTCATTCTTAATAAAAAAATTAACTTTGATGATGATTAAATAAATTGCATACACCTTGAGCGATACTCGGTTTCTTTTTTATGGAATGCCAAGGACGAGCTCATGTATTGTTGTGACTTTATACACTGAGAGCAATACATGTTATATCTTGGACGGGCTCTATGTGCGATTTACATACCTCCATGTGAGCGATATTGGTTCCCAGGGGAGCACCTCGTGGATGGGCTCGGTGGCAAGATGGTCCCACCATTCCACAAGTGATACTTGGACCCCTTTGTGAGATATCAGGGACATACTTAGAGGGGACATGTTTACTTTATGACAAGAGTGATACTTGAGATTCCATTTATAGATTTCCATGGATGAACTCCTTCGGCTTCGGATAATTGTGACGCTCCTGGTGCGATACTCGGGATCCTTCATAAGGTTCGCCTTGGACAGGCCCAGGATGTCATTTAATTAAATACAAGAGATGCCCCTTTATATTAAATGAAAATGGTAATTAATTAAATTAGAGGATGCATATGCCAAGCCAAATCACATGTCTGGGCTTGGTCCTCCCTCACTTCTTAGTTATGACGACTCATTATTACCTTATATCCTATTTGTACAGATTGACCCTAGTTCAGAGACATTCCGGCTTAGGCTGAAACAGGTATAGTCGGTCGGGTATCCTTGAGAAACCTGAGCCGACTTGTTATTTTTATTTATTTATTTACTCTTGTCTTTCCATTATACATGCACATTGTCCTACTTTCTATACACAGATTGGATTATGCTTTAGACACCGTTGGTGGTGGCCTACTGAATATATCTCACACCCTACTCGAGTCGTCATTGCACCGGGGTACCCGTGCAGATCTTCATGTATGCAGGTCTATGGTTTATTGCTTGTGTTGTGCGTTGTACATGGGAGCTTAGGAGCACAGAACTGATCTAGTACTCAGGATGTTCATGGAGATCGTCTTCGGGGTTTTTGTTTTCTTTTCTTATTTATGTATTGTATTGTACTATCTGTTGTATTTTCCTGCTTGTGCTTGTAGCATTATCAGACATGCGTGCATTGTTGTATATTTGGCATCAGTCATTGTTATTCAGTCATTGTATTTATCTCTCATTGCTTTGTCATTTATTATTACTGTTTTTGTTGTTTTCTGTCATTGTTTATATCCGATATACCGTTGTGTTGCTCTGGTAAAGAGGGTATAGTCTCCTCATTGTACCACTATCAGACTCTTGCTGCTAGTCGACAGCTTCTAGCGTATGAGGAGGCGCACTTGAGGCCATGTGGCAACCGGTCCGACTATTGGTTTCAAAGTCAGTCGGGCTGGGACGTTACATGCAGAATGGAAGCTCCACGACAAATACACTTATCGTGTCACGGTAAGTTGGAGTCTCCTACTCATAGTGACTTCACTGTAGAAATTAGCTATGTGGTGCTCTTCTGAAAATGAATATGTTGCACTCTTCTGCGAACGACTACGTTGCACCATAACTCAAAAAGGCTACGTCATTTGCTTTTACAAACGGCTACATCGTTTGCTTCTAAAAACGGATACGTAGCAAACAGCTACGTCGTTTGCTTCTGTAAACGAATACATAACAAACAGCTACGTGAATCCCAATTATCATTTAGGCTACATAAATATCATTTACAACGGCCTCATTATTCTCAAAACCCCGTGAATCAAACAAAGGGGTTTGCAATTTATATTTAATTCCAATAATACTTATTAAAATGAGGGGATTGCAATTTATCAAAATAATAAAACAATTAAACATATAAACTCACAATGCAAACAAGTCATACCGCCAATGATGCACTCAACCCAAGCTACACTATGACATCAATGTCATAGTTTTCGTCTTGCATCAAAGCACGCGATCAAATGATATGCATGGGTAATAATCTCAAATCAGAAGACTATTACACGTATTCACGAATAAGTACTAACAATGATAGCTGAAACATGTGGTGTTCCTGTTGTCTGGTCAGTTCTCGTGATCTTATCTACTCGAGATCGTTAAATGCAAACTTCATAAAAAGAAGTCTCAATGCTTATAAGTCATCGACACCTGATGGCCGCACATCATCCGTATCTTGTTAGTATGATGTATCCGGACCATATGACATACTTTTAAGATTGTTGTCATGGTATCTCTAGGTTCTCATTATAGTATGGAAACTTATATAACATTTTGATACAACATGTAATCTAAAGTCATTACCATAATTATAATGGACGCAAAAGTATCAACAATTTTCTAATAAGATAAACACATGCATATATCAAACTGTATAAATGTAATGATAATCAAAGTATTTAACTAAGTTGGTTCAAAACACCCACTTACAACATGATGATAGTACTGCTAGATTTTCTAGTTATTATGTATGTTCTTACCATGCTTCTTGACACTACATATTGTGATTTTATGTGACAAATTTAATATGCTTGTGACAATTTTAAAAGATTAGCACGCTCGAGGGATCAAGATACCTAAATAGAAACTATTACACCTGTTGATATGTTTGTCCTTCAGGACTCCAATTCATAGAATAGTTCGATATGATACTGTATTTTATATTTTAGGGGATGCAGCCCATTACTATGAAATATTTGAACAAAACAAGTTAGCAGCCGGAGACGTTGACTGCTGACTAGTTTGATTCCCTCCCGTGTTCCCCGTGATTGGATTGCATTCAGAGAGACGTGCGAACGTGTGGTTCCCTGTAATTTCCAGCCCCACTGAATCTGTGTTCCGTCTTCCTAAGATGATTTCCAATTTCGATGGCCGAATCCCAATTTCCCCTCTTAGTCATAATCATCCGACGAACCCCCTTTTTTATAGAAACCCTACCGAATCCAACTCCCCCACAAGATGTCTCTCACGATTCGTCTGCAAATTGCACCCAAACATGTGAATTTCGATCCCCATTCCGCGCCCAAAAGAAGCCATTACAGCTGCTCTGTAATTCCAGCCCATCCAATCATCTCAATCGCTCGACCTCGACGCAAAATGTCTGCTGCTGCGTCGATCGGAAGCTCTCTCATCGAACCGGACGGTGGCGCGCTAGTGGATTTGGTCGTTTCGGAGAACGAGCGGGCGGCAAGGTCGTCAGAGGCGAAGAGAATGCCGAAGGTGAGGCTCACGAGGATTGATCTGGAATGGGTTCACGTCATCAGCGAGGGCTGGGCTAGTCCTCTGCGAGGGTTTATGAGGGAACATGAATATCTGCAGAGCCTGCACTTCAATTGCATTAGACTGAAGGATGGGAACGTTGTAAACATGTCGCTGCCGATTGTTTTGGCCATTGATGATCGTACGAAGGAGCTGATCGGGGCGTCGCGCGATGTGGGGCTCGTTGGACCTAATGGAGACTTGATTGGCATCCTTCGGAAGTTAGTTTCTTCCTCTATTCTTCATAGTTTCAAACAATTTCTTTTGTGAAAAAATCCATTTTTTCGGAATTACTATTTGTGAAATCATTTGTCCAGAAGAAAATAATCTAGTTGGTGGAATGAAAATGTTCAATTAAAAGTTAAAGCGAAATGATAGTGTTTTAAAGATTTACTCCTTTGTAGTAATGAAGATACTTGAGTTCAATATCATGTTGATTGGCGAGAGGCTATGAAAGCGGTTAGTGAGGCTAAATCTCAAGTTAATCTCAAGTTTTTGCGGAGCTGTACCGTTCATTACATACTATGAATGGTGAAAGAAAAATCTATGGTTTGGCTAGAGATAGAGAGCGAAAATCTAGAAATTTAGATAAAGTTCGGTGCATAAAAGATGAAAAACAACATACCCTTTTTAAGGATGAGAAAATTAAGAAAAGATTGGGATGTTACTCTAATAATCTCTTCAATGAAGGGTGGATGTGTGGATTAGACTTAGATAATCTAAGTATTAGTAGGGAAAAACTCAATTACAACTATTATTGAAAAGTTCATCATTTTGAGGTTAACAATGCTTTAAGAAGAATGAAAAATGATAAAGCAGTTGGGCTAGATAATATCTGCATTGAAGTGTGAAAATATTCAGGAGAGTTGAGTGTTAATTGACTCACTAGGTTATTTAATGAGATTATGAAATCTAAGAAAACATCCGATGAATGGAGGAAGAGTTCTCTAGTGTCTGTGTATAAAAATAAAGGAGACATTTTAAGTTGTGGGAATTATAGTGACATTAAGCTTATGAGTCATACCATGAAACTTTGGAAGAGATTGATTGAACAGATGATTCAAAAAGAAACTTAACTTTCAGATAATCAATTTAGTTTTATGTCTGAACATTCAACCATAAATGCAATTAATTTGATTAGAAGTCTGATGAAGTATTATCGACAAAGGCCCGATATTTTCATATGATTTTCATTGATTTGGAAGACATATGCAAGTGGCGTATGTCAAACTCATCCAAGACGTGTATGAGGGGAGTTTGACTCGAGTTAGAACATTAGTAGGTGACACTATTGACTTCCCTGTCTCGATAGGATTGCATCAAGGTTCAGCTTTAAGCCCATACCTTTTTACGTTGGTCTTAGATGATCTTACAAAGCATATTCAAGATGAGATACTTAATTGGATGTTTTTTGTTGGTGATATAGTTCTCATTACAGAATCCAAAGAGTATCAATTTAAAGTTAGAGCTTTGAATAGAGACTTTAGAATCGAAAGGTTTCCGTCTTAATAGGGATAAGACAAAATATATGGAGTGTTGTTTTAGCAAATGTTTGCCTAGAATTGTTATATATGTGAGACTGAGAGACCATTTTATTTCAAAACTTGATTGTTTTTTATATTTACGCTCATTTCTGCAATGTAATGAAGATATTAATGCAGATGTATCTCATAGGATTCAAACTGTATGGATAAAATGCAGAAAAACTTTTGGGGTGCTTTGTGATCGTAAAATTTCTTTGAAATTGAAGGGTAAATTTTATAGGGCTGTTATTAGACCAACTATTATGGTAGTGAGTGTTGGGACTCTGCTGAGACATCTTGAACAAAAAATAAGGGTAGCAGAAATAAAAATGTTAAGATGGACATGTGAACATACTAAGATGGATAAGATTAAAAATGAATGCGTTCGAGAGAAAATCGGAGTGACTCTGAATGACGAGAAGATGACTGAGACGAAATTAAGACGATTTGAACATGTTAGAAGAAGATTTATGGATGCACCCATTAATAGAGTAAATTTAATGACAAATTCACTTATTATAAGTTGTAGAGGTAGGTGTTAGGTTACAAGCCTAACTGTCGCTCAGCAGAAAAGATAGAAAAAGAAAATAAAACAAACAGCAGCTGATTTTTTATTTCCAGAAGAAGAAGAATGAAGATACAGTAGAAGATAGGAGGAGGAGGAGGAGAAGTGACCCAAAAAAGAAGACCACTCTTCCGACGAGCTCAGGGCTAGACGTCCCAACGACCTAACCTCCCCAGCAGACCTGCTGAATATTTTCAGAATGAATTGTGTCCCTCCCCAACACCATCTCACTCCTACTTATAACCCCTAACAAACACTAACAACCTAATGCCATTTGCCGCCAGCCCCCTATCGCTAACCAACACTAAAATACAATAATGCCCTTGCCACAACACACACCAACTACCCACACTGACAGCTCCCCTATATCCCTAACATGACCACTCTCTTAAAAACCACTTTGTCCTCAAGGTGGACCTCCTAGCACAGCCGGTGAAGCACTGGAATGACAACCACTTGGTGGTGGCTCTGGCGGTGGCCTAAGCAACAAAACAACATTGGCTTCCCTCGGTTCTGAAACATGATGAAAGTCCTTCCAGTGTGTGGATCGTGATCCTCATTGTCCTCCCTTCGGTCCCCAACATCAAGTTCTGAAAACTCCGGTTGCTTTGCGGCACAATAAGCCTTCATTTCACCATAAATTCCTGCCAACCCCTCAACCTCAACTTCCACTACTTTAGGCTGCTTTGGATGCCCAACAACTATAGCATCTTGCCATACACAAAATCCAGCGCCTGCGGATTGGTAGTCTAAGACAGTCCCCACAACCGGCGTTGTGCTTGATTTCGCTACTTCTCCAACAAGTGGTTTCAAGCGCAGTCCCGAAACTAACTGCTCCTCTCGCCCACCTTCGTTGATCCTTTCCAGACCAGCTGGGATAGTCTGCAAACCTGGTATTAATTCTCCTATCACAATGTGAACTTTTTTCACAAAACACTCTAGAGGTTCCGAACTAAGCTCTATGCAGTCCTCATTTTCCAGAATAGCCGAACTGACCTCCTCAATCACAGGCAGTGTCTGACCTCCTCCATGCACTGCTCTAGCAAGCCCGATCTGCCCTACCGACTCGCCTGGTACTAACACCTCTGTGGAATCTTCAAGTGGCTGCGCAAAATCATTTTGCAAGCATTCTCCTCCTCGAATACAAACTTTGATATCTCCATCTTGCGACGCTCTTGTGGGTTTTTGTTGCCCTGTCCCCTCAGCAAGTACCATCGGAAAAACAGCAGCGCTGCTGGTTCGGCCCCTCACATATACACCTCATCGTATTCTTCCGAAAATCCTGAGTGTTGTTCTGGTCCAGCTTGCTCTGAACTTGGACGCTCTCGTGCGGCTGGAACCATCTGTTCCATGTCATTCCCATAATTCGCCATTAGCGCAAGCTTCAATAACTCCCATGTTGCACCGAGATTTTTATACTGCCATATCCAAAACCAACACTTAATTGTGTACTCCGTACCCAACTGTGCCCATGGCAGCTTCAAGTCCTCGACAGTGCGATTTATCAGAAAGTACTCATTTGCTTTTGTGATCCAGCCCCAAGGATCCTCCCCTAAAAACATAGGCACAACTGGTTGCACAACGGCTTCCTCCTGTTTTGTCCAACAAGGATCCTCCCCTAATTGCTTTGTGTACTCTGCACATGCCAGAATGAAGTTTTTCAGGGATGTTTCAGCTGACTGCTCTCTCAGTTTCAACATCTGCGCAGTTAAAAGTTCTGAAATACCAGTACTATATTGCTACAGAAAGCTCAGCGAACTACTGCTCCTCAGAATGAATTGGATATGTTGCAATCTGCATCGCAACACTCCTTCCCTGGAAAACAGCCAAGGTTACAGGCTCTTCATAAGGTCGTAATATCCGTTCTGAATTGGCTGACTGATCAGTGGTAAAATCTACAACAGTACTGCAAAACGTATCTGTTGAATTTTCTCAATTTCCTCCACGGGCTCTGAGGGAAATACTTCCTGCTTCCTCCTCATTACATACTATCGGTGGACAAGTCTCTGGTGCAACTGGCAGAACTCTTGAACTCGTTCGCGATCAGTGGTTCCGAACACATTCCCGGTACTATCTGCTGCGTGCCACCCCCATACTTGTCCAGAAGCGCTGACTTCAACTACACCCAACTTGCACCAGGATTATCTCTCAGCCAAGACAGGAACCAGAACAGAACCATGTACTCCATAGAAAGCTGAGCTAGAGCTAGTTTGATATCTTCCCGGGTCTGATAGAACAAAAAATAAGTTTCTGCCTTCTTGATCCATTTCAAAGGATCCTCTCCTGAAAACATTGTCAGCTACTGGCAGCTCTACTCTCGTCGTCATTCTGTATGGATGTCAACTGCACAACATTTTTTTTTTTCCAAACAGCGTTCCCGGTCCTAGCAGTAGTTGCACCTCGCTGAAATTCGTCCAACCATAATGTTCGCTCCGGCAACTGCCCGGAACGTCGGCACACAAGGCCTCCTCCTCTTCCAACGCGCGTCTTCCCTCTGCGATCGAGACTCAACCGTGGCCACCTCCAACGATTGCGGTTTCCCGACGTCCGTCTCTTCCAGCAATTGTGTGTTTTATTCTTTTATTTTTTCAGCAAACAGTACCTGTCACCTGCTCCGACCTTCCAACAACAACCAGCAGCTCTGTCGACTTCAACGACCGACTGCTCTTCCCAATCACGCTACGAACGAGCTCCGTGTGTCATTCGACTCAGCTCAACGGCCTAAAAAGGTAGGGCCGTATACGCGAGAAGGAGAGATAATCAGCGTAGGAGTCCTTGGAGAGACCACTTCTGAGTCACTCGCATGTGCTGAAGAAGTTCTGCACTAGAGTTCGCCCTCCTCTCCAACTCGTCTGCTGCCAACAGAAAATTCCACAAGACTCTCCGTGCTGTCAGCAGTCGTTCAGACTCGTTTATAGCAATCTAAATTCTTCCACTCGTTACGATTGAAATTTCTACCACAAAAACGATCAGCGCTCGTCTCCTTTGATTTTTTTTTTCAACATACTTCAATTTGTCGCACACAGCTGCGATCGGCTTGCTTCGATCGTATCTATTTTCAGCAGTGACTTCTCTTCCTGGCCAGTGTTCCCCTGCGTGCGCGTCACACTGCTATGACTCGCAGTGCCCGTTCCTCTCCCAGGGGTTGGACTGATTTGTGCGATGCCTCTCACCTCGGTCATCTTCAACAATCAAGAATTTGTTTCTTGAACTCGTTTTTCTTTTGTGATTGTTAGCGGCAAAATCATTCTTCCTGTCATGAACGTCTTTCTCCGTTTGCTCAGTCAATTGCTCGAGCCATGATGTTTGAGACTCGCCACAACGCCTAAACTTCGAGAACTCAATGAAGGCACCAATTGTTAGGTTACAAGCCTAATGACCTCTCAACAGAAAAGATAGACAGAGAAAATAGAACAAACAACATCAAATCTTTTATTTCCAGAAGAAGAATAGAGACACAGTAGAAGATAGGAGGAGGAGAAGAAGTGACCCGTAGAGGAAGACCACTCTTCCGACGAGCTCAGGGCTAGACGTCCCAACGACCTAACCTCCCCAGCAGACCTACTGAATATTTCCAGAATGAATTGCATGCCTCCAACACCATCTCACTCCTACTTATAACCCTTAACAAACACTAACAACCTAATGTCGGCCGCTGTCAGCCCCCAACTGCTAACCAACAGTAAAATACAATAATGCCCTTGCCACAACACACCCCAACTACCTACTGGATACTCACACAGACCCCCCCCCCCGTATCCCTAACAGTAGGCCTAGAAGGACTCTTAAACAAATCATTGATCTTATTCTAAATGGTTTCAATGAAATTATGGTCTTCAACAGAGCTAATTGGAGACGTTTGATCCATGTAGCCGACCTCATTTAATTGGATTTAAGGCTTGTTTGTTGTTGTACTGTTTATGAAATCCTGTAGCTTTTTGGTCAACGAGAGTTTGTTACAGGAGTTCATTCAAAACTCGATTTGTACGAGTTCATACATCTCCTCTCCTCAATGCCTTGGGATTCTTTTAATCTCTTGGGTTTAGTGGTAACCAAGAAACTCAATTCTCTCACTTTAGTGGTAGTGAGCACCCAAGAAATACAAAAGGGAAGAATTTGAATTGTTTTAATACGATCCATTTGAAGCTCACTCTCTAATCTATCTCAAAGATATGAGTTACAACCCGAAAGAAAGAGAGATGAAAGTGAAAGATTGAGAATATGAACAAGCGAGTTCAATGATACTCAAAAGTATGCAGTCTTGGTGACAACAATCAAACATTATTGACCAGCAGTTGCAATGGCTTCATAGAGGTGTATTTCTAACTTCTCGTCCTTCTTTTAGTCCATTGGAGCTGTTGGAGCTCAAATAGATCCGTTGGAGCCCGGATATAGCCATTGGAGTCAACAAAATCAAGAGGGTTGACATTCTGGAAAAAGCTACTGGAGTAAAGTTACCTTGCCACTGAAAATCCGGTGGCATCACCTGGGCAAGGTGTCTCTGCCTGGACTCCACCGGAGTTCCGGTGCCACCCACCGGACTTCCATTAGTGGGAGGCAGTAGCCACTGCCTCTTCCACCAGCCTTCCGCTGGTGTTCCCTTCCACCAGCCTTGTGGTGGGAAGGCAGATAATCACCAATCTTGATTTTGCTTCTGGGTGGATTTCTTGATGATCGTATGGCGGCCCAACAATGCCTATTTTTAGCTTAATAAATATTTTTCATATTAAAACACTTAAGAGAAAACGTTAGTAACATAAAAAACCATTTGTAATCATTAAAACAAAATAGAGGGTATGAGATCCATACACAACAAAGCTTGTTTTTCTTCTTATGTTCTGTAAAATGCAACTGCATTATCTGGATTTGAGAACATTCAGCTGCGACTTGCCTCTGCTTAAAATCTCTGTCTGTGAATTTTCATTATGGTGTAGCATTGAAGCATTCAAGCACAATAAAGAAGAAAGGATTGCTAGAACTTGGGGGACGGTGGCTCCGGGCCTGCCTTACGTGGAGGAGGCGATTCAACCTGTCGGTGGTTGGCTCATCGGTGGAGATCTGGAAGTTCTGGAACATGTGAAATACAATGATGGCCTTGATCACTACCGGCTGTCTCCCATGGAGCTGAGAAAAGAATTCGATAGGCGTCAGGCTGATGCTGTTTTTGCTTTTCAGCTGAGGAACCCGGTTCATAATGGGCATGCCTTATTGATGAATGATACTCGTAGGAGACTTCTGGACATGGGATTCAGAAACCCGGTTCTGTTGCTTCATCCATTAGGTGGATTTACCAAGGCTGATGATGTTCCCCTGGATGTTCGGATGGAACAGCACAGCAAGGTTGCAACTCGACCCTCTTAAGCCATTTAAAATAAATAGAATGTTATAAACATGTCGAATCATTTCAAATTAATTTGATTATAAGAATAAAGTACATTTTAAAATCAATTATTATTATATTTTTAATATTTTCTATTGTCGTTATATTTTTTATTGGGTTACACTGGTTAGACGGGTCAAGAATGGTCAACCCAAACTCAACTGAATATTATTAATGTCAGATTACTGAATCCAATTACAACCTACCTCTAAAGTGTTGTAATTCAACAATTGTGGTCCAATGCAGCTTAAATGAGGCTTTTTTTCTTTTTGGTCAGGTCCTAGAAGATGGAGTCCTTGACCCAGAGACTACTATCGTGTCAATATTCCCTTCACCAATGCACTATGCGGGTCCAACAGAAGTGCAATGGCATGCCAAAGCACGAATAAATGCTGGGGCCAATTTCTACATTGTAGGCCGCGATCCTGCGGGCATGGGCCACCCTACAGAAAAGAGAGATTTATATGATCCTGATCATGGGAAGAAGGTGCTCAGCATGGCTCCAGGGTTGGAGAAGCTGCAGATCTTACCATTCCGCGTAAGGCTCCGTTTGATGGCATTTATTGAAAACTGTTCAGTCTCTGTTTGACAACATTTACTGAAAATTGCATTCAACACTTGTCACTTATCAGAAATGCTCCTGTATAGGTGTTTCCAATTTGATTATTGGAAAAGTGTTTTTCCTTTAATGAATTGATATTGTTTCTTATGCTTCATTGGGCAGGTGGCAGCTTATGATACAGTGGAAAAAAAGATGGCATTTTTTGATCCTTCCCGGGCAAATGATTTTATGTTTATATCTGGAACGAAGGTGAACATGGTTTGATTTGCCATTTCTCTGCTGGTTAGGCCCTGTTTGGTAGCCTCCTTTCCCGGGGAAAGGAAAATGGATTTTTTTTCCTTCACCCCACCTGTTTCTGTTAGCAAACCCTGGTTTTACCTTTGAAAATGAATTTGTTTCCTCATATACGAGGAAATGGATGAAAACTCATGAAAATTCAATTAAAATATAAAATTAATATTTTCATGAACTTTTAAATTTTATTTATTCATGTTTTTTTTTTTTTTTTTGCAGATGAGGGCCTATGCTAGAAGTGGCACAAACCCTCCTGATGGCTTCATGTGCCCAGGAGGGTGGGAGGTTCTTGTCAAATACTACAGGAGCCTACAGGCTGAAGATAGCATTCAACAGGCAGCTGTTCTGTCAGCTTAGGTATATCACTCCATTGATGAACTGCAAACATTTTGATGGTACTGGGAAAATTATTGTTTTTTAAACCTCAAATTCTTTATGTAAGCAAACAGATTGGAACTGCGCTTTCTTTTTGCTTTTTTTTTTAGGTCCATCTGGGTGTAACTCACTGCATGGATTGATGAATTGATGACTTTAAATTAGCTGTTCGCTCTCATGTTTAAAAAATTTTGCTTTCATATTTTCA
The DNA here is from genome assembly GCA_963277665.1 of Viscum album. Taxonomy (NCBI): domain Eukaryota; kingdom Viridiplantae; phylum Streptophyta; class Magnoliopsida; order Santalales; family Viscaceae; genus Viscum; species Viscum album. Next base: position 1,248,400,798 of record OY728156.1, on the reverse strand, counting down.
GAGGGGAAAAAAACATGCATTCAGATCATATCGCGTCATTCAATGTTTTCATGAAATGATGTAATGTAAACCGTAGGATGTTTTGTGGAGATGTGGCGTGATATGAGCCGATAGATCCACCTGTAGGGACAGGCCATGTGCACTGGGTTTTGGCTTTTCTGGGACCTTAGAAAATGTGACCAGTGTCAAAACAGCAACCCCTCCGCCAGCCCCAGCAACGTGGCTTCTTCATATCATATCAGATCAAATGAGGTTCCTCTAAAATGGACGGTTTGAGAATTTCGTGGGCATAAAGTAATTGAACTCCCATGGATTCACTTTACTGAAAATTTTAAAAATATCCTAAAATAACAGTTCAATTAATATTAATTAGATGCGATAATTAATATTAATTAGATGTGATAATTAATATTAATTAGATGAGATTAGGAGAAGCAGGCTGTCATCTGTTTTGAACACATCTTTTATTTCAACTTTGAAGTGTACACACTGAACACAAACCACATTCCCAAGCAACCATCCAAGCCACGCCGCAACGAAACCACAAATATACAAAAATATGGCACCAAAAATTAACAGAAGAAGATCATGCTTTACCATCACCTGGCAATAACACATTAAATCCTCTGGGAATGGAGACCTCAAGGAAAAAACCCAGTCTTTTCCTGCGATCCAAACACATCAAACTGTAACCAAACTAAAAAATAGGTAGGTTGAATATGATGTGGATTTTGAAGTTTACCAGGGGGACAAATAACCGAATCTTCTTTTCTTTACTCTCCATCAATGGCTGCTCACGAGACCATCTTCTGCTTCGAGGAAAAGAATCTGCTGATGCCACGTGGCTGCTTGTCATGCACCGGGGAGGGATAGGAACCGGACTTGGACTGCCGGTGTCTGGTTGGGGTTGACCAGATCGGTGATCTCAAGATATGGTCCGGGTCGGAGGGGGCGACATAAGAGCTCATCGGAGAAGCAGCTGAATCCATTGCCTCTTCTGCTTGATGATCAGATGCTTGCCGGCCCAGGCTGGTGTCACGGGCTGGTTCAGATTCATCATGGGGAGACTGGTTGGCTTCAGCTGGGGGGTGCAGAGCCTTCAGCTGCCGGGCAAGAACAAAGATGGTTTCTTGACACTCCGCCAGCTTCTCAGCTGCAGCTGCCAACTCCCTGTCCTGTGGAAAAAAAAGTTGATGAGAAATGAGAACAAAAAGTTATCAAAGTAGCCTATGAGGAATTTCAGTGATTGGGCATGATTTATTTAAATTCAGACCCCGTTGGTTTAGGATTAAAAGATTAATCATTCTGGAATAAATACATATAAATTTAACAAAAGAAAAAACTAAAAACTATTTTGTGTTGGTTTAAGGTTTTTTGGGGCTAAAATTACTTTTTTAAAAGAAAAATCTCAAACGGGTTTCATCCTGAAAAAAAAAGCAGGTTCAGGTTCCAAACGGATAATATATTTATTATTCAGGTTTAGGTTCGTGTATTTATTTTCAGCTTTATACGGGTTCAGGGCTGACTTCGGTTATCAAATTCTTAACCGGGTTCAGGTTTGGGTACCCCAAAATTCACATGAACCCGACCCATTGCAATTCCTACATAAGGAGGTAAAGATTAATTTCAAAAGGCAAAATCTGGAAAAATATGCTTCTCAGCTTTTTTTTGAAAATACTCTCATTAGCTTTTTAAAGACCAATTCTACAAAGTGGTTATTTTTATTACAACACAAACATAAAACATCTTCTGATTTTCTTAAAATTACCTTTTAAAATCATATCAGAATCAATTATAATAAAAAAAAATCACCCGACTTTCAAGAAAGGATAGTTTTTCTAAAATTCTGAAGTGGTTTTTTTTAGATTCTGAATTTTTTTAAATCTTTAACAAAGGCATTATAATTTTAAATGTGATTTTTGTTTTGAAAAAATGTTTTCAGACCTAAAAAATCTTAAATAAACAAAGCAGTGCAACATCACTTACCTGCTGGGTCTTGGGGTCATCGTTGGCTACTGAGCAGCACTCGTCTCTTGTGATGATAACACGTGAAACCAAAGAGAGCACAGTTCCATTAGAAGAAGCATTCAAAACTTTGAACAGAAATTTGCAAAAGCAGCAACAAAACAACAGCATGTGCAGTAATTCATGCAAAGGATTATGTTTATCAAGATTTCAACTGTAACGCTGTTTTTTCTTTTTGTGTGTCTGGACTGATTGCAGTTTTGGTTGTCACAAAAAGGGGGGAAAAACAAATTTTCAGCCTGAAGTCACCAACTCTTATATATCATTTCATATTAATACACCCTAATTGTCATTCAAGTCATCATTTAAGAAGCTTCAGAAAGAAAATCCATGCACTAAATCTGCAGATTATTTAGGAAGTCAGGGCTGGGTGCTCACCTTTTTAATTGATCTTGAAGATCCTGATATCTCAACAGAGTGTCCTGATGACAATTTTTCTCTTCTTGAAGTTCATTTTCCAAATTCCCTGTTTTCACCCTTAAAAGATGCACTTCCCCTTCTAACTCATTGGTGCGCATTTCAAGGGATCTGTATGATTCTGCCATGCATTTCAGCTGTGTCTCGGCCAAGCTGTTCATCTTTTGAGCAGATGCAAATTCTGACCTAGCATCTTGCAAAAGCTGCTCCATTTCATGCAACTGTGATTTTTTCCTCTCAAGATCATCAGTGCACCTAGCTAAATCCAGTGCCAGATCATCCTTCTCTGATATCAGCACTTCAAACTCTTTAAATGAGTGATTGCACAATATGTTATTTGATTCGACACCAATTGTTAGGTTACCGTCCTGAGGCACCTCAGGATGAGAAATGGAACCAGAAATTAGTTCAGAGGCATTTCTGTATCTCTCTCCCACGGAGTCCTGAATTAATTTATCCTCTGGTAAAGCAATCTTGTCTATACAATCAGAGATTCTGGTTTCGCCTAAGCCAAGTTCTCTGGCTTTAGCCAAAACATGAGAAAGTTCATGAATAAAATCGACCAAGCTCATCTTTCTGCATAGAACTTTATCCGTCGCGGCTGAAAACTCCTTGATTTTTTGGTTGAATTCATCATCGGATGATGTGATCAATGGTAGAGCTTCTTTACCCATGAAGAGTAAAAAGTCATGTATACTAGAAATGGCAGAACCTAATTCTTTGTTTATAGAATTCACAGATTCTGGCCCATGTTTGTCATTGGGTAAAGATATCTCCTTTTCTTGAAAGCAAACTTGCCAATCGCATATGGGTTTGGGACAGTTGATTCCCTTAAAAACACTGTTTTTAGAATCCTGATAAGAAGTACCATACGAATCCTGCAGAATATCCTTGATATCCTCCAAAATTTTTCTCATATCAACGCCATTCGATTCAAATACCAGGGAAATTCTTGATCGGAGCCTATCCAAAGACTGTTGAGTGATATCCAAAACAGATGACTGTTCAAAAGGGTTCTGAATTTTAGGTATATCGTCATTTGAACTGTAAGAAACTGAGACGGTTCCATTTGAATCATTCTGTATGCAAGCCAGCTTCTCCATCTCTAGGAAATCATCCATGAGCTCCAGATGATTCGCATTGTCAACCTTTATAGATTTCTCACTGTTACTTCCCTTCTTGAATTGGGAGAACTCTGATGTCACGGATGCTCCACCATAGGACTCGGCACAGCTCGCTGCATCATCATTTCCGTCTTCAAACATGGAGGCTTTGGTTGGATAGTGATTGTTAGATTTTGGGGAACTTCTATGTTGATGGATTATCTGCAGCTGTGCTTCCAAACATTCAAGCCTGGCAGTTGTTGTGGCGCAGTCATTCCTTGAAGACAGCAGCTCACCATTGCACTTCATCAAAGCTTCTTTCAGCAATTTTGTTTCTTCCTCCATTTCTAATAGTCGGTCAACAAGAAGCTCATTCCCCTTTTGCAGTGAAGAACTGTGTGGACTATGAGGCTTAACTGGAGATTTCATTAAACGAGATTCCTCTGAATCCCTGCCCAAGTTCTCAGCTTCTAGCTTCATTTGGGCCAATGCAGCAGGACCTGGTAGCTTCTTCCTCACAAGCTGTCGTAATCTCTGGCACTCAGCTTCGAGCTTAGCTATTTTCTTTGCACCCTCCAAATATTGTTTATCTGCCACCTCTGCAGATTTAGTACACATACTCTTTTCCTCATTGCGGATTTCTAGCTCTCTGGAAGCAACATGGAGTTCATATTTTAGCGAGTTTATTTCCCTTTCGGATGATTCGACATTGTTTTTCAGAAGCTCAATATCTGCCTCGGCCTGAGACTTTTCTTCTCTAAGCATGATTATCATGCTGGAGTGCTCTTGCAGTGACCGTGACAAGGCAGCACCTTCAGCTGCAGAATGAAGAATCTCTTGCTCTAAATTCTCCATTCTTGTTTCAAGCTCACCTTTGATGATCTCCCACTGTTTTGTCTTCATCAAAACCACTTCATGCAGCTCCTGCTCATGATCTTCCTTCAGATTCCGAATCTGTCGGGTGCACTCTTTGAGAGCACCGTCCAAGCGTGATGCCCGATCCTCAGCGCTAAGCTTTGTAAGTGTGACAGATTCTAGATGGGTTTTCAAATCTGCAGCTTCGGCTTCAGCCTTTTCCCATCCTACAAAAAAAAACAGGAGTCCGTGTTTTTAATCATATCCAACTGGGAAAAAAACCAACAGTCAGTTAGGCTGCAATCCAAACAGTACTAATCATGCAAAACAATCCATTATTTCAGCATTCGGTTGGATTGAAAGGGGAAATGATGTTATTCCAGTGTTTGGTTGGATGAAAACAGAGTTAGTGGCAGAGACATTTCCACAAAACATTGGAATGAACAATGACACCTCAAGGGATGTCGACCCTGCAGACCCATTTAAACCATGGGTATAATTGACATTAAACAACACCGTATGGAAAACAACCAAACAAGCTGTGATCCATTAACTGTTCCTTACCATTTCATTGCATTCCCAATGGTTATATGAATCAAATGGGTCCTAAGGGTCTACTGCGAGAGTTGAATCTAAAATGAATGAAGTAAGAAAAAAATTGCATGCAAGAAGCTCCAACTAGTAAACTCGCAGTACCAGAAACAGCCTCTTCCGCAACCTTAGAATGCTGCTTCACTAAAGCTTCCTTAGTGGAAATCTCTGAGTGGGCTGCAGACAGCTTTTCTTCCAACTCATTGTTTCGATCTTCTATATCCTTAAATTGATCCTCATATGCCTTTACCTGATCCTCCAGACTGGTCAAATGTGAATATGCATCCAGTGAAATTTGAACGTAGCTTGGCTTTTTGTAATTTTCCTGAGACAAACAAGCAATGGAATAGTACAGTTACGGGGGATCAAATTAAATGTAAGGGAGGGTCCAATCAATTGTTCCAAAGAGGTGGATCTAAAAGATAGCAGACAAGTGAGTCAATTGAATAAAAAACTCAAAAAATAATGTCAAGAGTTTGATTCGAGGGAAGATCATGGATTGGGTGATAATCAAACAGTAAATCTTAAAGGAGGATCTGTAAATAAGCAGACCTGTTCACCCTGAGATTCAGCCACAGCTATTGCATTCACCGCCTTCCCTGCTGCAGCCTTATCAGATGATTTTTTCTTCCATGGCCAACTCCTGCGATCCATCTCCCTCGGGCAGCTTGCAAATGCGCCTCACAAACAGAGAAATGGCTGCATCGCGTACGAGAAAATTGGCGACATGCACGAGAAACAGAAATCGCTCATAGCAGCATGATATACATATTGAATCAACTAGTTTTTTAATCATCGATAAAACTAAAAGACGAGAAAAAAACTGGTAAAAATCGGAAGCATCGGCGATCGATTGAGAGGGCATCAGCCCATATTCTAAAAGACGGGAGCCTTCAACAATCCAATCCAAAAGAAAACAGAAAAGGGCGATTTGATGAAGAAATTCAAGCCGATGAGGATATATGTAATTCGAAAGAATTTAAAACCATATAATCTACAAATTTGTTCAGATAAATCAACCGATTGAATACCTCGAGAGATACCGCGAGCTGCTACATTAGAAAAAGACGCGGCGAAAGCGAGTAAAGTTTCCAACAAGAAGCAAGCACTTAAATCGGCACATGGATAGCAAGAATGAAAATATCAAAATCTAGCCACAATTCGCAAAATGCCCAGATTTACTCTTCACCGGGCGCATCCGAACCAGAAAATAAAATAGTTGCGCGATAACCGGCACCGACAACCGTGGAAACAGTTGTAAAATACATAAAGAAATGTAAGAATAAAAGAAAGCTTCTCGAGGAAGACGCAGAAAAACAAAGCCGAAGCATAACAAAAAATATCGAAAATAAAAAATAAATGAAAAACCGCTCTACGATTCCGCATTCGATGCAGCTTTATGGAAATCGAGCGTAAGCAGCTCACCGGTTGCAATGCAGCTTTTGGAGGGAGCAGGTGACAGAAAAAGGGATGTTTCGAAAGAGAGAGAGGAGCCAAAAATAGTCCAGTGGATGATGAATTCTCGCACGGTCAATAAAGAACTCGAGGATTTAGAGACGGAGATCTAATCTCCATAGCTGAATAATTAAGCCACTCGCGCTGTTATCTTGATAAGCCTCGTTCATCCGTTCTTATTCTTCTTATTCTTCTTGTTCCTGCACACTCATTCTATCTCTCTATCTACACCTCTATGGAAAGCCAGTGGTGAGCATGGCGGTGGTGGTGGGTGCGCCAAAATACACTTGAAGCTCGGGTGCAGGAAGGCATTTAGTTTTATTTTTTATAGGATAAATAATAAAACGACAAAAAAATGTCAAAAATAAATAAATTTTATTAAAAATATTTTTTTATCATTTATATGAATAATTTTATTTGTAATTTAAATGGTAATTTATTCTTTAAAAATAAACTAAATGATATATATTTTTGTAAATTACTTTTCATACATAAAAATATAATCATTTTTTAATAATTATTATAGATAAATTAAAATCAATTTAAAAGGGAATTTTTTATATAAATGCCAGTCTTTTAGCAAATGATTTTTTTATGACGGCTCATCATTTTTTAAACATGAAAAAATATTTACCCTCAGTTTTTTTTTTGAAAGTAAATATTTACCTCAGATACAAGCCAAGACGGGGGCGGGAAAAATAAAAAATTATTATTATTCAGACATTAAAATTTCATCATTTCCAATAAAAATATATCACAGCTGTCGATTAATCGGATCACTTTATACTCGTACCACCTTTTTTAGTTGTCATTATGAGATTTATATTATATGTGATTATATATTTTTATATAATGTAATTAAGGCTCTGCTCATTATCAAACTTGACTTATACCACTTGGTATTTCTTTTTCTCTTTTAAAAAAACATTGATGAACATTTTTTATAATTGATAATTGCTTTTTATAGATATATATTTATTGCATTAAATGACAATTTTTTTGTGCGAGGAAACTTCTGGATGAGAACCCAGCCCCCGTGATCAAATGATGAGTTTTCTGAATTCCATTACTGTCCCTTCAAAATATGAAACATGCGACTTTTTTATTAAAAAAATATTTCCCCATAGGGATCCAAGACAGCTCCAAATCGGGTGGCGGCGAAAATACAAGAGGAATTGTTTTTTTTTTCCGCATGGAATGTTAATTTTTTTATAATAATTATATATGTGTATAAATATAGACAATTATAATTAATTAAAAATATAGTTTTTTTATTATATTGTATACGCATAAAATATCATATTATATTCGTAATATTTTTATATTACTTGTATACATATTTGAGCAATCTTTGCCTTTACGAATGAAATTATACAAGGCATGTTGTGCTATGGTGAGGGGTTGTCCTGTAATAACTGGCAGGGGGCTTTGATTTTGTCGGGTATTTCGGGGCCGTGCCGACGCGGGGGTTGAAACGGCAGCATCCGTGGCTGCCATCATGGGGCGGCACGTGGTAATGGGGTCGTGGCGGGCCCCACGCCACCGCAAGGGCGCCCACGATCTGAAGGGTTAATTTATTTTTTCTGATTTTATTTTTCCATGCGGCGGGACACGGGGAGGACCACCCCGCTTTGGCTCATCCCTCTCGTATTAATTGACATTAATCATTTAAATAAAGATTTATGTTGATATGTCAGAACATGGTCATGTATTAAAAAAAAAAAGTTCATTCATTGTCACATGTTAAGTAACTCAACAAGATTGAACCGTTTTTTATAATGTCACGTGAATTATATACTACAACATAAAGTTGCCCCCGTGACCGGTGACCGGTGACCGGCTGAGGTTGTATGGGGTTTGGAGTTTGGTCGAGGGATCGAGCCCCCAAACCAACAGTTCATTTGAAGATTTCTTTTGTAGCGTTGCGTGCCGCTTTTACATTTGCACCAATCATATATACTACCACATAAAAGACTAATAGCGGTAGTCAAAATCAATCGGTAATTGGTTTTAGTGACCGCACAATGACCAATTTTGTTGGTCACCATTTGTCAGTCTCTATAGTCTATAACGATGGCCAAATGATGATTGCTATAGAGCCTCTCAAGGAAGGATAGTCATTTTCGTTTCATTTATCCTTAATCTATATCAAACATCACATGAATAAGACAATAACCTATTGTAGCAAAAACATTTAAGCATGTCCTTTATCAATGATCATGAGATAAATAAAGATAAACGATGGTGTCAAAACGGGGTCTTGTGTAAAAAAACTCAATTCATTCATTGTCACGTGTTAAAAAACTCGACACGATCAAATCATTTTTGATAATGTCACATGAATTATATGCTACTACATAAAGTCAAAAGTGATTAGTAATGGGCTTTAACGACCACTTTAGATGGCCACCGTTGATCCACCACTATAGCCTACAACGACCACCGTACAACGATCTCTATAACCCCCCCCCCCACCTCAAGGAAGACAATAGTAACCACCATACGACGATCACTATAGGCCAATTCGAGGGGGGCTATAGTGACTCAGTCATTATACGTTATCATTTTTTTTAATTTACGATCAATACCCCTCTCGACTTAGTATTTAAGTAAAATAAAAAATAGTCATAATTCAGAAATTCAACATATGTCCACACCATAAATAATTTATTTAATAATCTAACTAACTGAACATTCTTAGAACTCTACACCCATCATCTCATAACTGAAAGTCAAATAAATTTAAAATAAAAGTTATACAGTTAAAAAATAACAAAAAACTAATAATTAAAACCACTATATTATTTAAAAAGTTAGTATAATAAAAACGATCAATGCTCGTTTCTTTTTAAATGTATTACTAGTTTTAAATCATTTTTACTCAAACTATTTTTCCGATCACTCTGAACACACCACGCGTCGGAATGATTAGTCATCTATTCGTACATGTTACAAATAATTCAATGATCATAATCATGCAATTTCATGCTAATTCATAGGTGTTAAACTAGGTTTTAACTGTTATACACACTTTTTAGAGTTTTAAAATAGTAAAATCATGTTTTCAATCACTCGGAGCAAACCACAACTCAAAATGATGTGACGTCAGTTCCTACATTTCATAAATTAATCAATGGATGTTGTCTTAAGATTTCATGACAAATTGAGATCGCTTCCTTGATCTGGACACTCAAATGCACATTTTGGAAGACTTTAATATCTTCAGAATAATTTTTTTACTTGTTCCAAGCACACCACGCATCAAATTGATGCATTATCAGTCCATACACGCCACAAATAATTCAAAGACCAGTGTCTCATGATGTCACATCAATTCATAGCCATTTTATGGGTTTCGACCGTTACACACATGTTTTGGAGTTATGAAACATTAAAACTATATTTTTTGTCATCCCGATCAAACCATAAATCGGATTGATGCGACATTTTTTTTTATATTTCACAAATTAATCAGCAGTCATTGTCCTAAAATTCCACACCAATATGAGGGCATTTGATTGGTTTGGACCCTTCGATGCATGTTTTTAAAAACTTGTATATTTAAAAAGTGTTTTTTCAGTTATTACGAGCAAACCACACTTCGAGTTGACGTGTTGTCAATTAATACATGTCATAAATAATTTAATGATTGTTACCCTATGATTTCATTTCAATTCATGGTTGTTTGATTGGTTTTGACTTTTACGTGCATGCTTTAGAGTTTTAAATAACTAAAATAGTATTTTCATTCATCCCGAGCAAACCCAAACTCAGTTTGATTTGACATTTGTTCCTACATTTAAAAAATTAATCAGTAGTCATTGTACTTGAATGGTTTCAAAGGGATGTTTAACATCTTAAACACAATGGAAAAATAACTCCAAAACAATTAACCCTACAACCGATCTATACATTTAGAATGAATAAAACAAAGAACAAGAACAATACTTTTCACCTTGTGATTTCGACCAGTCCGCGCTTCAAATAAGCATTTGTTTGTGATCACTAAGAATAAGCTAAAAGACTCCATCCTCCGGAAGCATCCATGAATCATGCGAATCACTCGATGCTTGGGTAGGATCTCTCTCAACACCGCATTCTACCGAAACCTATTTTAAAGGTGGGAGAGAAATGAGAGATAGAAAGAACATCAACCACAAAGTTTCACAATGTCTTAATACAATCGAATGGAACCCATTATCACAAACCGCGAGCCATCACACAAAGAGTCCAAACATTTTATAAATGCTTGACCTATTCAATGAAACATTTCACAAAACGTTTCATAACGGTTCATCAATTTGCGATTCATTGTTTGATGCTTAAAATATTGCATGGGACATTCAAACTCCTCCTAATCATCATCATATGATGCTTGTAACCGGTTATGATAGTTGATGTAGAAGATGGTGGTTGAACTGAGCATTATTGTACTATACGGTAATCTCATATAGAACCACCACAACATAGTGTCTTACACTATAGCATGGTGCACATAAGGATAGGCCACAGAATGGTCTAAACCATCATATTGTGGTTAACCTTTTAGTGCGTATAACCATTAATCTCCCACTTGTACTAAAATCTTCATGAACTTAGCGCACTTTCACCTTACATCACATTATATGTTACAACTTGTGAATCCATATCCAAATCACCTTTTGGATATCTTCCAAAACTCATTTAAAAAAAGCTACAATAAATTTTCACCATACGTTACATCATACGTAACAACTTGCGAAAATCTATCAAAAATTTCTTTCGGATCTCCTCCAAAACACTTTTCGGGTAGCTCTCAAGGTTTCATAAACTTGATCCTCATTCGCACGAACACAAAGTGTGACCCCACATTCCTTTGTAGGGTTGAAAATAAATACGAATTCTCAAATTCATAAATGCATGCAAAGAACGACCACTTTCAAAATGTCAATGATACTCAAGCTATAAAGGGATCTAGCATGTTATATTTCAATCACTCACTACAACAAAATCGCTTGATAGCAGTGGAGTTTTTTTTGAGTTGGCAGCAGTTTAAACCGCAACCATATGGTTCTATGATGGTTTCCAAAAACCGACGCTAAAGTAGGTGTCGACATCCAACTCGTGTCGGTTCCGTCCATTTAGCAGTGGTTCTGGGAACCGCCGTAAAATATTTGTTTAGCGGCGGTTTAAACCGCTGCTATATCCTTGCCATTATTTGGCACGGGAAACCGCTACTAAAACAAAAAAACCACCGCTAAACAAATATCAACTTTTAATAGAGGCAGTTTAAACCGCCGCTAAACAACTATTTGGCATATATAGTGGCATTTTAAACCGCTGATTTATATTGCTTAAAAAAACCCAGCTGCAGAATCTGCAGCCCCAAAACACCCAAACAAAATTTAATACATATGTTTAAAAACATATTCATGTTCACCACACCCAACTATGAGATCATATAAGCATGAAGGTAACCAACATGGTTTACTACCATGTAAAAATTAATAGACTAGTCCAAGAATACATTATAACATGTAACCAAGGAAAAACATTCAAGTGACTATTCAATTCCTAAGGCATCCTAGGAAGACATCAATGAAGGTAGTAGTGAACTCATTAACAAAATTTCAATAAGCTGTACACAACTCAAACATGGTATTGAACTAAGTATACTAGTGGAAATGCTCAAACATGGATCCAACCTTGTAAAGGCTTCACTAAGAATAAGTCCGTTTAATGATATTTTACAATACAATAATAAGGGGATGTGTTTTTGTACATAGTGCCAAACAAGCCACTTAGAAAACATTTAACCCATTGTATAAAAATATCTTTTAAAAGCATTCATTTATATCTCTAAAATATAAATAGTTTTCATTATTACTTTAGGAAAACTTAAGGTTGGCATCATACATGCATAACCAAATAATCACTCGGTGATTTGACACCACCTACCAAAAAATCAGGCAAGTAACTCAACAAAAATTCATGGCCAAAGGAACCCAATACATAATCACTATAAATCAAGAAGCAAGTAAAATCCATTAAAAACCGACACTACAAACTCGATAGAACAAAAGAAGAGGAAGCCCCAAGATCCTGGGTGAATTCCACCATGCTCAGGTGGAATCACCATATCAGTGTTAGTCTGTCATAAGTTTAGTCACACATCATCTTTGAATCCAAAGTGAACCTTAATCACTACCCGATGAACTTTGTTCGACACCCTCTCCATCTATATCTCCACTTACTACTACCGACACCTGCATGACAATTATGTTGAAAATTAAACAGTGTTGTATATTTAAATTTAAACTTAAAACCAATAAAAGTTTGTGTACTAAATGATTTTGAAGCTGTGTGATTTACCTGCTCACTACCATCCATTAATGCAATATCAGCAGGGATATATCCAATCATCTTCTGATATAATTCAACCAATGCTCTCTGCAGAGTGATGACCTTTGCATCTTGCATCTTTATATGAGCTTCCTGTTCCTAAATTGTTCTTTGCATTGCAACAAACTCCCTCTGAGCATCTCGAGGTACGGAGTAACTATAACCATGAGTAGATGATGCTGCAATCTCCAGTGTCCTGCCAAAGACCTCAGATGGTAATGATCCCAAACCTATCTTGCACACTCGAGCAGGATGCTCCTTCCCAAGGACTTGATCGATTGATCATCCTGGGAGACTGAGGACTGCGTGAGATTGACATCCCATAATTATTTTATTTTTACCTATAAATCAAATATCATTCACATTTGAAGCAATACATATTAACATAGTGACAAATGACAATAAGTTATTAAAATGAAAATGGAATTAATACCCCAACTTCTTTGGTAGACTCATTAACATAACTTCCATCATATTTTTTATAAACACCCAACCACAGTTCTGTTCGAGAGACTTGGTGCGCTAAATTCTTCGACTGCATTAAACAAAGATAAACCAACAATTTAATATATGAAACAAATAATGTTATCTTATAAATATTTAAAATAATGAAAATATTACTAGAGTCGATCTGTTTCTGGAAAAACTCTTCGACCCGACAGTGTGAGGGACGATTTGTTTAGCTCGACTTGATGCATTTTTCCTTGAAACATCCTGAAATAAATAACATATAATTTAATAGTAATGTATGCAATGTCATCTCCTTATCTATGCATGTATATATGTAAAATGAGATCAATATAATAATATATATTTCAATACCACGTGCTTCTCATGACGATGACTATCATAAAAAACCTTCCATTACTCTCTAGGTACCCCTTCAAGTACCTTATCATATAGCTGTTGAGTGCTCAACGAAGTATCGTTGAATTCATTCCATAATCTTCATTTAAAATCCTTCTATTTCTTACCCAAAATTTTCAGTGTCCACTTTCGTGCTATAAGATCAACATCGGTAAAGTGGAATAACATTTGTACAAAGAGATTTATTTTTATAATATTAGAATTTAATAACATAATGACATTCAATTACACCATAATATATTAAAATTACCTTTATATATGAATCAAAGACTTCATTTTTTCAATATTGAGGCACATGCCTCCAATCATCATAAGTAATCAGAAGGGCAATCGGCTCTGCTGTCAACTGGCCTAGAATCTAGCCAAATAATCCTACGACATCATCTATAGGGACCTCATAATAGTCAAATATGACAACTATCTTCAATCTGTTTAGATTCTAGACATTTGAACTGTTCATATTTCTCTCCGTAGTAACATTGTTTGCATCTCTTATGAAAAAACAGTTAGTAGTATAAAAAGTGTAATAACTTTATTCACATTAAAATTTGTACCTATAACTATCACCCTTCAATATCCCCATGAAGAAACAGGAGTGACAGCCTGCTCCCTTGCTACTGAAGTTGCTGAATGGGGAGGCGCTATCTCAGATGCTGATGGGACGTTGACGAAGGGTGTGCCAGATGCTGACAGAATGGAGGGTGTGAGAAACAGTGTGGGGGGGGGGGGGGATATCTTAGATGCTATATGGAGGGAGATCGATGGTTCATCATCTTCCAGTGTGGTTGAGGGAATGTCGATTGTGATTAGTGAAACGCTTCCTCCTTGACATTCCTGTCATTTAATTAAATAGAATTAACTTCAAAACATATATTTCAAAAAATTCATGCAGAAAAAAATAGAAATGACAACAGATGCACATGAGTGACAAACAAAATATACTTAGCTATAATAATGAATAATTGCACATATAACATAATTGGTTGATAAATTAATGGATGACTGCATATACAATCATTTTTTCCTTCAATCATGTCGTTGTCCTGATCCATCATTACTTCATCTACTTCATCCGCCCTTTCAAGACTAATATTTTAAATATCATGATGGACAAATAAGTTTGTTTCTTACTATTGATGGGATTCAATGTCAGAAGTCAAATATTCCACTTCATCACCCATATCATATAAATCTCTTTGTTTTATGTGAACAACTACACTCCACCCTTTATCTACGACATATTCCACATAATATACCATTTTCGCTTACGATGATAAGATATATGAATCATGTAATTCACGGTCACCGATATCCATCAAGCGAGAGATTTTCACAGAAGTAAATTGCAAGGAATCTCTTTTAATACCCCTGGTAATATCGACCCACTTGAATTTGAATAAAATAACTGAAAAATTCCTGTGATAGGTTAATTTGATAATATCAGTCAACTTTCCACACTATTCTAATTCAGAAACTGTAAATATACCACTATTCTGTGTTTTCAAACCCTCTTCCTGATCGACTATAGGAAATTTAAAGCCATTCAAATTGTAAGCATCAAACTTTCTAGCTTGTTTTAGAGGACCTCGAGCCAGAAACTTCAATTTTTACGACAACTTAGCCTGAGTATCAATATTCATGATCTAAAAAAAGTAATATACATTATTATATTTTCAAAATATATCTGTCAACCAAATATCCATATTGATTGCAATATTTATGAACTTACACGATGTGCAAACCATTCTATAAGCTCTTTATCAACATATTTTGTTATATCTTTCTCATTTCATGTTCGACCTCTCATTTATCTCTTTGTTTGTATCCTGAGCTCTTCAATAAATGGATATTCAATTTCACTATTCAGCAGCACATATCTATGTGCCTGTAATAATTCCATTTATATCAATGTAACATTTGAGCTCCTCCCAACTGATCGGCCAATAACAGGAAATATTTTTGTTTTTCCATGTAGTTGAGATTGAGTTGACGTGTCATCAACACATCCAACTCGATTGAATCTTATCTCAATATCATCCACGTATTTATAAAAAAAGGTAAGACACTCCTATGCCAAATAGCCTTCAGAAATAGAGCCTTCAGAAATAGAGCCTTCAAGTTGAGCTTTATTTTTCACATATGATTTCAAATGACTAAGATATTTTTGAAATAAAATAAATAAAACAAAATTATGTATTTAATGAAGTGTCAAGAATTTTTTAATTAAGACGAAAAACATATAAATAAAGTACCTATCAATTGAAAACATCCATCAATAATGTACGGGGCCTCCTAATTTAGTTTCCTCAACCAAATGCACAGTTAAATGCATCACGATAGTAAAAAATGACGGAGGAAAGATCATCTCCATTGCACAAAGTTTCAATAAAAATATCCTCATAAGGTTATCAAGCTCAGATGGTTGTACAATTGTAACATCCCAAGTAAGTAATGAATAATAGATATTTTTATCTATGTTTATTAATGAATTATATAGTGTTTTAGAGGCTTAAAATGAAAATAAATCCAATCTTAAGCATGGAATACACTAATATTCTTAAAAGATTGTTTTACTACCTTTTGATGGCAAACCCTTTTTAAATCTATATTTTGACAATTTTATAAGCTATGTTTGTCAAAATAAACTTATTATTTATGATTGGGACATCAAAGTTTACTTTCTGTGAATTTTTGGTATTTTTCCGATAAAGTTCATTTTTTAATGAATAATGAAAAATGTTGTATTTTAATTCAAAACCTCTTTTTAATCTAATTTATTTATATGATTAGATTATCTTTTGAATTGGTTTTGAAGTGAAATTAGAATATATTTTTACCATTTTATCCAATGATGGTCATTGGAATCAATTTCACTTTGAAATTGGACTTAAACTGGTATCAATCTTTTGATACTTATTGTTTCATAAAAACACGCTATTTGTCATGACAGCGGGAATTAATTATTAAATTAATTAATGTGACTTATATGTTTTGAATTTTTTAAAATAGACTTCATTTTTGAATTCAGAATATCGAATATAGCTTAGGGTGATTTTTTGGTAATTTTCTGAAAAACTTCAATTTTTGATGAATAATGAAACCACTAAGTGGTACTTATAAAAACCGATTTTTCCGTTTAAATGAAATTTTGCCATCATTGTGTTTTGAATTTCAAAAATCCGACATACATGGTTGTCATTAAGAAGTAAAATGTGGTTCAATGGGATGAAAATAATTTTTTGGTGAATAGTAACTTTTTTTCATTAATCGCGATTAGTGGTAATTAGTGTAGTTTAAGGTAAAAATAATGTTTTAATAATATGAGATGAGATCGACACATGTCCTACCCTCATTGGTTGTGTCATGGCCGACCAAGAAAAGCCATGGGTCAACTTGGGGACCCCATGAAGCCACTTTGGTTGGGAAATGACATAAATAACTTTTTATTTAATGTAAAAGTAAAAATGACACAAACATCATATGTTTTACGGAAACAATTTTTACATGGGGTTATAAAGATCAGATTTTTGATTATAAATAGTCATTGGAAAGATAAAAAGATTTCCTACATCATAGTATTTTTTTTATAATTTTTAGACTTTAAATAAATTAAATTATTTATGACATCATGATGATGCAATGATGACCTCATTATTTAACAATTTAAATAAAATGGAAAGACAATGTAATATCTAAAACCTAAACATGTCCAAAACCTATTGGATGGGTAGATTTCGAACCATTATCACCTTATCCTCGAGTTATATCAATGTGGGACCATTTAAATCCGAAACTCATTTTCAAATAAAGTAATATTTCTTTACTTTCCAAGAGTGCCCCTCCTCTCCTCTTATAAAAGGCCCCCACCTCTACCTCATTACCCACACTCCCAAATCCTTTGGCTCGGCCATACCCTGCCCATTTACTCTCTCCACATCCCTCTCCTCATCCTAGAGGATTCCCTTTGGGCAGAATCCTTTCAAAGGAAGCCTTTAGGCTCAAATCAAAAGGAGTTACACTTTTAAAGGTAATTCATTCTCTCATGTTCATTTGTTTTATTTTACTTCTCCAACCCCCTAAACTCTTTTTATTTAATTCTTTTGTAACAACACCAGTATCTTCAATATACTAGGATGTTGTTATGAGATTTATTTGAGCTACACTCTCACACAACTACATCAAATGGTTAAAGAACATACGGTTTCCGTGGATGGCGAAATTCTGCCTCCCGAAACGATGATTGTTCAATACTCATTTAACACCTTCAAAGGTGGCCATTATGATGTCACTATTTTTATATATGATATATAATATGTTTATGGTTTACTTAAGCTTCTGTATTTTTTATTTTGGGTATACCTTTATTGTTTCCATTATGGGTAAACACGATATCTTCATTTTAGGAAGTGCGGACTACCGCCCCCTGAAAGTGATTTGATTCGTTAATACCATATGTGGGATGTGTAAAGGATAAAGTTAATGATATTATATATGTTATTATACTGGAATTATAATATAATCTTATATCATTATGATTCCATTCCAGAAAATACGAAATAGAAATGGAAGTAGCGTTCATGCGTACGTACGGCTTACCGTCTCCATGAACGGTGCATTTCATTTCTTACCTCTAAATGTGATGTAATATTATAAATACATGTATATGATGAATATATATGATATATATGTTATCCAAATCATTAATATCATTCTGGATATAACGATCCTTTGACCAAATTAACAACAAGTAAGTGTAAGAAGTCTATTTTTGACTTAAGAACCAAATACCGACAAAATGAACATTATTAACTTAAATGATTACATGATGTTCATAACATGGTATAAAAAGAATAATGAACTTGAAAAAGGTTCTTAAGCAAGTAGAGATTAACTCAAGTTTATTATTCAGGACATTAAATAACGATCGAGTCAAGTCGGACCCAAGGTATGGGACTTCGTCTCAATCTCCTTTCATTGAGGCATATTTTGTTTTATACACAACCTTCTTTTATACGGTGTATAAACCCCTTTGACTTTTACGTTTATCCAAAAGGAATCTTTTTTATACGAAGCGTTTTACTAAACGACAAAAGGGAATGTTTTTGTCGTACGTATGCGGTGACAACGACTTCTCCGCCGCCGTGACCATTATTTGAGTTTCGGCTTCCTCTACAAGCCATACCTTGTTTTTAAAAGAAAAATAAATACCATGTTTTAATTTTCTATTATTTTGGTATTGAAAATGGTTTTCATAATGTTTTTATATCAATGTGCTGTATTGATATCTTGCGATTGAAAGGTGGAAATGTTATGTTTCCTTTATGCATGTTTTATATCATACGATTATGTTGAGGTTCTTGGGAATTATTATGAATACGGGTGGTTCCGTGATAAACTAAGGGTGAGTGAGCCCGATATAGCTCTCCAATGCATTGGGTAACGCGAAGGAGTGAAACGTTAAGGTTTCTCCGAAGAGATTTAGGGAATATACTGTGATGGGTATTCCAAACGTAACCAAGAGGGTTACTCCCTACGTAAGAATGTTATGAATGCCTCAAGTTACCTTTATGTCTTATGATTTCTATGATTTATTCATGATTTGATGAGGTATGTTAAAGTGCTTATGTTTTATGGGTAAAGTATGATCTCATCCTTATGTATATATGTACCCATGTTTCCTTTCCATATTTTTATATCCCTTACTGAGCTTTTTATGCTCATCCCAAGTTTTTTGAAATGTTTTTCACAGGTCAAGGGAAAGGTACATGATATGATGATAGTGTCAAGGAAGTGTCAAGATACAATCCATGTTTATTTTAAATATGTTTCCATTGATGATAATGAAGAATACTATCTTTATGTAACCACTTTGTTTATATGTGGAATGTAATGCAAGTTTTATGATCTAATTCTCTAAAACTCTAAACTCGAAAAGATCCTCAATGTGTAATCTTGTAATAAATCAAGATTAAGTAAGTTTTAAGGCTGGGGCCTTATAACAATTTTCTCACATATTTTTCTAAAGAATGTGAAAAATTGGAGTACACCAACAATAACTTTTTCAAGTAATAATGTACGCAATGCCAATGATAATATTTGCTGTAAAAAATATGCGAATCATGTCTTTTCAATCCATATAACCTAGGATGCTTTAAGTCAACGCACCATGAGATGTTACTTGAATACCCATCAGACACCTTCACATGTTTTAAAATTATAAGGAAGGTATCTTTATCCCTATTTTTCATTGCAAAAATTGCTGGAGCATACTTTCCATTATCATCGGTCTAGAGATCATGCTTTATGTTCATTGTTTATAAGTCCTTATGAGCATTGAGACGTTCCTTTGATTTTCCATGCTCATTAAGTAATGTAAAGATCAAATTGTCACAAAAATTCTTCTCAATATGCATAATATCATTATTATTCCGCAACAAATTAAATTCCCAAT